>JAZGTH010000001.1:12840000-13440000 GCA_036877525.1 Chromobotia macracanthus | reverse complement strand
AAAACTATTATTACGTTTTAATATAAGTGCATTTAAGCAAATATTAACTCGATATATAAACAGTATCAATATAATGTAAGAACTAAATGTGTTGCAAATGCATTTAAAATGTAAAATGCGAATGTAAACGTATTAATATCCAACAAGAATATGCCATGGCTACTAATACACTGTATGTTGTGTTCTGCAATGACCTCATCGGTCATTATAGTGGCCATGGAGCGACCGATCTCATGGTACTGCTGAGCTTTTCCATCCGGCCCGAGCAAGATGAACAAGAATCTGCAGAGAGATGATTTTCTCATTTGAATGATTTTGATCAGTTTATTAGTGGGAAATTGAGGGAATCGAACACAGGATAACACACGCAGTGTCTACTGTACCTAGTGGGTATGGGAACTTCAGTAAGTCCCGTAAGCAGTACAGCAGGAGACAAGCGAACAAAAGCTACGATGGATCTCTCTAAAAAGTCCAGTTCTCCAACCAGCACATTGGAAGCCTCTGCTCCTGTGGGTATCTTCTTCATGAAATGTGTGTCCACCTAAAGGGAGAGAGGCCCTCATAACATTTTCTATATTATTTAACAAACACTTCATTTCTCCTCAGGCAAAGCTTAAAATGATTTGATCTGTTCCAGTATCTCATTTTCATTGTATATCTGAGGTTAGAGTTAGACCAAAGTCCCTTTAAGGCAGTCTCCGCACCTGGAGGACAGCTTTGCATCGTCTCCGGGCAGCTATTTTAGTCAAGTCCTATATACTTGAATGGGGGAAGACGATATCTTTAAAATTGCTGGCTAAGGCCACAATAAAACACTCTATTTCAGACCAACTAATAAACCTGACATAAACTGTACCATAAATTCTGTTTCTTAAACTCAAAATAAACTATGAAAAGTTCCAGATCGCTTCAGGAAGGCTGTTAAATATCACACAATGTTCTGTATGGAGCTCCACCCCCAAAGAATGTTACAGTTTAGCAATTCACGATTGGCTCTTTCCGCTAGTAGGCGGGACTTCCTTGGCTAGAGCGAATATATTGAGCATGGCAGTTTCCCCCATTCATAGTAACAGAACTGAGGCATCATGTTAATTCTATAATCTTTGGTTAGACATTTCAAAAGGGCTGCATAATAAAGCAATGCTTTAATAAAAATGTGTCCTCCATAATAAAGTAATACATAGTAATAGTTTAATTAAAGCATTAAGGCACTACATGCAAGGCTATTATGTGATTATGGTCACAACTTAAGGTATAAGTCTAGCAAAGCTTCTTATACCTTAGGCCTTAAATATATAATAATGTCTAATTCAGCTGGTGCTTTCAGTCACAAACACCTGCTGTTCATTTTGGTTGGGGTGACAGTAATGGAAAAGTAACACAGCAGGAATGTAATCTGATTGTGTTTGCCCTTCTGCCATCCTTACTGTCATTCTAAATGGCTGACATCTGGCTCATTACTGTTAATTTCCTGTCCCTTGATCACCAGCATAATTTACACAAACAAGCTACAGTACCTCTAAGGTTCGCCAGGTGGCAATGTTTGTTTGTGTGTGTGTGTGTGTGTGTGTGTGTGTGTGTGTGTGTGTGTGTGTGTGTGTGTTTGTCCAGGATGTTCTTGGTAATCAATAAGGTGCATCTAGTGAGCATCGAGGACAAACAAAAACAGACTAAATCTGCTTGGTTTAATGGGTTGTCTCGCACAGCCTGTTTCTTCTTTCTATCTTTTCCTGTTTATTCATTCAATTCCCAGGGCAATCTGTTTTTCCATATTTGTTTTCTTTGATAGAGAATGTCGGAAAGGCTAAGCCTTTAATTGTAGAGCATTATTTTTCCCTTTTCAGACTGTGCTTGTTAGCTTTGTGACATTCTAGGCTGAAGCGTATTAAGGCACTGTCCCTTTAAGAGTGCATGCCAGAGGGTTCAGGTTATGATACTGCTGAGCCCCTTTTAAGAGTAGACATTAGTAATGTTAAACAGGCCAATTAATCTGCCAATATCTGGCCAGCTGAAGATTATCGGCACTGTTTGGCTATAAGAGAAGTAATAGTTCCCTCTTGTGTCAGTTTCAGTAGCTACAGGCAATGTTAATGGACATTGGATGTTTCATGTACCTTACTGAGATCCATCTGGCCATTATCCTGTGCTGCTCCGTTCTTTACTTCTGCGTTTGTAGGTGGAGGCTGAGGAGAGGTGGCAGGACCTATGAGAATTCAAAACATGAGTTTCACAGTTCTACTTTTTAGTACAATTGCCATTGTAAGTGCTGTTTTTTGTTTTAATGAATAGAGAGATGAGTCAGGATTCTTTTCTGTGTTAATCGACAGCATGTCACAGCTGCTTTTCAGTTTTAATCCATATTATCTACTTTAAAGCTGCAATCTATAACTGTTTCCTCTCTACTGCCATCTCTGTTTAAGACATAAAATTGCAGAGTATTTGCAGTTACTTTCTTAATGTGAATGACAAATTTAAATTCTAAACAACTGCTGTAAGAACAAGCTACAAACACTGCACCGTCTACAGTACATGTAATATAGTAGCCGGATCTTCTTTCTCTTTACAGACAGACTTTTCTCTCGAAATCAAACCCGACAGCTCAACTTATAAACCATTATTATAAACTTAGCATTGAATCATGGTAAGGCAGGGAGATTGTGCTGAACACTGATCTGTCATGTACTTGCTGATTTTTGGTTATTTTTAACCAAAACAGTTACGGACTGCAGCTTTAAGATGCATTAAAAATGCATCACATCTTGTGATGCAGCTCACCACTTTTGTCCATCGAGTGAGGTTCACTCTGTTTTCTGCCCGAGTCAGTGAGGGATTTGACCATGGGCAGCAGGTTGTTTCTCTTCTTGTCACTCTGGTGGTGATGTCTTTTCAAAAGTGCTTCTCGAACCTTCATTCTCACATTATCATCCAGTTCATGAGCTGCTTCTTGATGGTCAAGCACCAGGTCTGCAAACAGCAAATTACACATAGACATAAGCATGCAAAACCGAACTGATGCTTGGAAGAGTACATTCTGGGATTGTTGTGCTAGCTCATTTAAGGGTGTGAGGAAGTTAAACAGAGAATGACTTAATTTCTGAGGTCACAATCCATTGGGTGCCTAAATATACACAATAAACAGTACATGCATGTAAACTTTTAACAAATATTTGACTTTAAGTAGGGTCTAAAAGTTTAATTATTTAAAGTTTCTGCTTTTAATTTTCAGTAGTGCATTTTTCTAATTTAAGTACAATTAGATTTCTATTATACAGATTTACACAAAACAATTTAGGTGCCACTGAGAATCCTTAGTATTTGGTATGATATTCTTTAATAACAGCATGCACTCTGTTGGCATGGGCCCCACACGTTTGTGCAAAACCTGATGATTCATGTTCTGTCAGCATGATTTGACAGCGTTCCAAAGAGCGTCTTGTATTCTTCACCAGAGGTAAGGAGATCTGACCTTTTGTTTAGAGGACTTATCATGGTCATTGTCACAAAATTTGCATAAATTTACATTTAATTGGTGACTTAGAAAGTCGTCACACATTTACACTGGAAAGACTTATAAATAGTCTTATAAATAGTGGTTTTAGATATGTAGAGTAAATATAAATTGGCCATTGTAAAAGTGATTTTATACTTTCTGCATTGTATAAAAATCGATAGCTGGGACACAGGGCAGTTTTAATATCTAGTGCAGGTCTAACTGGTAGATCAGCTTGCCAACTTCACAAAAGGAAGAGCCTGCAAAATTTGACGAACAGAATATGTTCAGTTCAATCATGCTAAACATTCTCTTGTTTCCCTCCATCTGTAAAATCTCCCACAATTCCAGCTGGAGCTGAGGCGGCACTGTTAATCAGCATCACTCATTCCTCCTTACTCTACAGTGTAATCAATCTCCTTTTGGTCTCCTGTCCTTCTCTTTCTGTGGCATTAATCTTGTTCCAGCTACTACTGCAACATTAATCATAACTCTCACGTTTCTCTGCGACACAGGTTAAACTGTGACTATGTTTGCATTCAATAGTATTCAATAGGGGATGGCAGGAGTTATTAGCACATTTAAGCAGTTCATTTGGATGTGTCTTTGTGAACAGATTGGGTATAATAATAAGGAGCGTGACTTCTGCCATTGGGGGCGTGCACCACCGACAGGTACATGGACAATATATAATTGTGTATATAATTGTATGATTATATAATTGTGCCACTAGTGGTACCAAATAGAATTGCTATCATTGTTTTCAAACACGTTTCCTAAACACCCTTAATGCTCCTTCTGCCACCCCCCATGTGCTATAATCCTAAATTTTCCTAAATCCTAAAAACCTGAATTTCACTTAAAATGATACACATTTGGCTAAGTTCAGGTTTAATCTAAACTTTGTCTTTGAATCTTTCTTCACCTGCCTTAATCTCTTTAACATGACATGTGCTGCTGACAGCGATTCCTCTTGAAGTACCCATGAGTGTGTGTTACTGTATGAGTGTGTGTCTATCAGCAACAAAAGTGGGAGCGTGTGACAGTATGTGTGAGGTTTCAGGTAGGCAAACTAGTGCATTGCAGTACCCACATACACTTGTCACTCTGCTGTGCTACACCTTGCTTGTCAGTTAAATCTGATTAAAGGGTGTACTGTATGAATCACTGTAAATTTGTCAGGCTCTGCCTTGTCGTGATCAGACTGTTAAGTCACATTCTTGTTCATCCAGCAATAAGCACACTGCTTACACATTTTAATAATGTAATACAACAACATAATAAACAAGCGCGGACAATATATACAGTAACTTAATAGTAGGTTGACATACCAAAAAGGCTAATCATTGTGGCACTGTGGTGCTGAAAGAGCATTGCTCTGTTTGGCCCTGACCCCATTATCTCAGCCAATGGCATGAGGGGCAGGACTATCTTTTTGTCCAATCAGTGAGTGAAAAGTTAATGAAACCTTCTTGAAAACAATCACTATTTATGTAATTCAGTTTGGTGTTGCTAGTGCTGTGGAAATTACACATCTTGTCCTCTGCCAGTTTAATAAGCAGAGACAACTGTTTTTGCTTGAGTTTAATGGCACCAGTAGCTCATAAATGACACACTGTAACTTTAAATAAATAATTCTCTATATAAAATAGAGAATTATTTCATATAGATGAAAAATATATGACGATATTAATCCTATGTTGTTACCAAAGTCATGACACATGTCACTATGATGTCAACTTACATATCATCTTACATAAATGTGCAAATTCTTTCCCAAAGTTTTATTACAGTTTCCAGGAATATGGCATTTAAACAGTACAGCTGAACACTTTGATCCCAGACTGACCTGCAATTTCTTCGATGCTGTTGGCCTTCATGTCTAGCAGGACTGTGCCATTAATGATACAGCTCCGGAGCTCAAACAGACTATGGAGGGAGAGTGTAGCTACATATGGTTTACTCCACCTCTCTCCTCCATCTTCCACATCCTCCTCAAACTTTAACCACCTGACACGTGTAAAAGAGATTTTTTTCGGGTTAACACGAGTGCTGATGGCTATAGTAGTATATGTGACAGATGGATGTAAACATATGAGTGATGTCACACAGGTTCACTGTACATACTAACAGCTCAGTGTGTGTTTAATTGCAATTTAAGGGAATTTCACCCAAGGCCCTTTTTCCCTTAATTGTTCAGCAAACCACCTTGACATCAGTATAAAGGTCCCAATACCCTAAAATATAGCTCATTTAACTAACACTATAACTAAAACTGCAGTATCAGACTTGTGCTTTCTTTTTCTTAGAGGAATCTGGACCCTTCACAAATTTAAATGAAAATGTACGCTGTCTAATTTTATTAATACACATTCCTGATATTATTAATGTCCCTAAATTAAAAGTTTGATGATTAAAAATTAAATGAAAACCACACATCTCAAAACTTTTCCTTTTTGACAAATCACAAACCCTCTTATTTTTTAACCCTTCCCTTCCAACTACTTGGCTCTTTTCTGATTTGTAACACCCACTTTTTACAACCCAGTTAGTTCCCAATGGAAACACTACATGTACGTTTTTATCTCATTTGTGAATGCCATTTCATTTTGAGAGGTGTATGCGTACCTAGCGGTTTCCTTCCACTCTGCGTCTTTGCCGTCTTTAACACAGATTTCATCAAGTTCTGTGAAGAGCTCATGTGCCACGTGCTCCTCATCCTCCTCAGTGCCTAGAATAAACTGAACCCTCTGGGATGGGGTATCTGAGAAAGAGAGACGAAAGGAAGGAAAAACAGAAAGAGGAATTTTAGAACCTAATTTTCACCATGAGAGAGGAAACAGAGCAAGGAAACATAATAAACCAAAGTCTTACCAGGGGAATTCACAATCTCTGTTATAATTAATATGGGTTTATAATTTTAGGTTTTAGTGGGGTCAAGGGCACAGTAATGAGAGAATATAATCTTCAGGGTCCAAAATGAACTTCCTGCTACACCTGCCAATGGCCTCAGCATGTCCTCACCGTGTGAAGCTGTGGAACTTTCTGTGTTCCCCTCTTCCTGAGCTACACTTCCAGACCTAATCCTCTCAGATCTCCTACGGTGTTTGGAGCTGTGCGGCCGGTGGTGCCGATGGGACTGTCTGCCCATGGGCATCCGCACGCCCACAAACAGAGTCCTGTGACCTGAGAGAAGAGATGAAGAGGGAAGATTCAATGTGATTTTCCAGTGATTCTGACTATATTTGGCTGCCCACTGTATCACATGAGTGCATGTGTGCATGCTTATTGTACCAACCTTCCAGCTCTTCTTTCTCATAATGGATATTCAAGACTGAGCTTGTGCCACCATGGTCCACCACTACCTCCTCATCAGGCCTCTGTAACACATATGATTACTTGGCTATGTCAATGAGCTCATACCACAGACTTGTATTGGGTGTTGTGTGTGTGTGTGTGTGTGTGCGTGTAACATGTTATATACTGTATATATGTAACAAACACAGACATATATGTATATGTGTGTATACATATACAGTGACTATAGACTAGCTCCACCCCTACAATAACTTTTTATATTTAAGCTGCATTTTTTAAATAAAATGCAGTAAAAAAGAAAGAAAAACATTTGTACTTATTTATTAACCTTTCCCAATTAAGGGCATCCATGAATGTCTCTAAGGGGTTTTGTCAGATTTATATAACTTCAGGGTAAACTATATATAACACAAATGTTTATTTTTTTTTCTTGGTGGAGACTTTCCATTGACTTCTGCTATTTTGATACTAAGCCAGTTTCTGTCCCCCTAACCTAAGAAACCAATGGCACTTTTAGATTTTATTACAACTATTTAGTGTTTATTACGTCACTTTCTCACAATATTGGTGATTTCAGGTTTTACAATTCCTGTTGGCTCATTTGGTCCCCACAATGTAGACAAAACCAGACACACACACATATGCAAGTGATCAGATTTGAATTTGACTGCATTTCAAATGAGGGTCACGTCCTGCTACAGTCTTTAGAGGATGTGTATGTGCAAGGGAAAAGGAGACTTATGAGTTATTGTAGATGGCTGGGCTTGAATAAGCTGACATGTTTATAGATTCTGTCCTTAACAGCAGATGATTTCTCACCAAGTAAGTTTCAAGGGGTCGTATCATGATTTTGTGCATTTTATTTTTCCCATAAAGTTCTCTTGTAATGCAATTCAATATTTCCTTCACTAAAAACAGTTTGTGTAGTTTTAACGTCCCACCCTCTCTCTGATAATTAGAAATAAATTGATCATTATTTTTGCTACTGTACTCAATTGCACTACAGTACCTTCCTTGTATGTAAATACCCTCTTTGCATGTGAAATGAGTGAAAACTGACGGGCTGTGGTTTTGCTGTTGTGCATTTTAGTTTGTTTCGCCCTATCCTTCAACAGTCTGTTGCAAAGCCTGCATTACATTCTGTGATAGGTTCACAAAACAATCAGAGCTGTGATATGCAGCACATAATAATTAAATGATCAGGGATTTAGTCAATTTCAGACACTCGTTCTTAGTGCTGGCAATCTTTTTGGCAGGATGATAAACATGTCATTAGTTATATACAAAGTAAAGTAATTTATCTTCTGCTTATTCACTTTAAATGATAAGGCACATGGCTAAGCAGCTCTATAAACTCTCTTCAAATGATTAAGAAAATTAGATTTTTAATGATATGACCCCTTTAATTAATGTCTAATTAGGAGACATTTTAAGAGGCATGTTAAAAACAGCTGTTAAAAATGCATTCATATCATTAAATGAATTAGATGTAAACATATTCATAGAACTCACATTTACATAATAGAACATTACATTTAGGGGATGTCGACAAATTTCACCTTAGGCCAACAAAATTATGAAAACTATTAACATGAACTGCTGGACCCTGGAAACCTATTATGTAGATAAATATTGTAAACATTAAATGATCATGTGACAAATTCAGGTCAATTCTGAATGCATTTAGAGTGAAAAACTGTTTCTAAAAACAAGGCAATGTCACATGGAGACAGATTAGTACATTAAATGAAGCATTTTGCCTCTTACACTTAAGAATTATAAGTAAATATGGTAAATCTGATTATCTGTCTCCTTTCCTCATCTGAGTTTGTTATCCTCTTTGATTAAAGGTAATAGAGCCCATTACCTCTAAACAGAGGCCATATTTATTAGATCTTATATTCCTAACCTCCTTTCGCCATGTTTGTCTGTATGTGTGTCTTGTGTGTGTGTTTGTCATATCCCACTGGGATGCTGCTATCTTTCCATGACAGGTATGATTCATAAGTGTGTTTTCACACCTCTCTCTTGAGCAGGAACACAAACCCATAATTCATAAGCCCTGTTGCACATTTTGTACATCATAAATAAAGCTAAATGTAAGGTACAGGCATGACAGTGCAGGACATTAATAGATTGATTATTGTCAATCATAAATGCAACACTTGAAAGGCTTTATAATTTATTCATTTAAGTAACTACTGACTATTTTTTTGGACCTCCAAACTTGCAAATGATGCTTTTGTTCTACATATGCCTGAGGGTCATGTGTACATTTGATTGGTAAGGTATTGATTGTCGGTCATAATGTGGAACAGCATTGAGGTCATGCATTACATCATGTGGTACAGCAGAAGCACCAGTAGTTTTCCATAATAGCAGCTGCTCTGTTTCTAACTTTCCAACTAATATATAATTATCCTCCAGGCATGTTGTCGAGGACCACCAGAACTGCAATTATTGTAGGTCTATGAACAATTGCCTAAAGCCATGACTAATTTATTCGCTTCCCAAATGGTAAGGTCACCACTGTGATCTTAAGATGACAGCTTTACATGTAACAGCGTGATAACATATTAGGACATTGTTGTCTGGCTTATCTCACAAAGCCTTTCAGATATGTACCAGTGTCTGACAGCGTGTATTCGATTCTCTGTCCATCCCAGTCATGTACTCATTACTGTTACATGGATAGAATATATCATTCAAACTGGCCTTTTGTCCCAGATCAGATAGATCAGTGGCTGGCTATAGCCGTACAAACACTGGGAAGCAGAAAATGAAGAGATAGAATAGCTAATGATGTGAAAGCCTAAAAGATGAATGAATTTTTCATCATCTCCTCTGCTCTCTCTCTTTCTTTGCTTATCCTATCTTTCCTCTCAGTTGTGCTATTGTCTTTCGCTCTTTATTTGTCTGTCTTGAGAACATACAATACTTGAGCTGACTAGACTGCTCTTGTGTCACCTAGTTACTCTGCTTGTGTGTGTGTGTGGGTCACTCACAAAGGGACTTTTCCACTGACAAAACATTAGCCTTATTTTACCTCCCACCATCTCCAGGCAACACTTCTGCAGTCCCCGATCAGAGCGATATATACACACTAGACACGTCTTACCTGTTTGCTGTGCACTTAACAAAATAATAATAGTTAAGTGAATCATTTTATGGACGACACCTTGAGTGTATATTTTTGTGCACTTGTTAGTTTGACTTCCTTTTCACTGCTGTCAAAGGTCAAAAGGGCCATTTTCTTGCTCTCTCTCTCTGTTTCTCAAGCACATTGCTTTGACAGTCATGTTAGTAATCCTGACACAGACCACAACCTCTGCCACGTCCAGATGCTACAGTCTGCTTGAGCAGATACACTGACACGTGCCCACACACGGGCAGACATTTACCATAAAACCCTTTAGACTCTGCGGTGAATGCTTTTATGTTATGGTTCAAAAATATAGGCCTGGAGTATTTTTCAATGGACCACTAAAAGCATCGAATACATCTGGGAAGGATGTCTAAGCCACTGTGTACTAACAGTGTTCAAACTGGACATAAAGTACAACGGTGGGAGAGAGATTTGCAGCTCTACCTGTTACTCTGAGTGGAATGACTCATGCGCCATTCAAGGCCGCCCCCCTCCCTCTCCCAACTGCTTTAATTCCTTATTTCTAATCTTCATCAAGGCACCCTAGCCTTTGTGAGTGGCGTATCTGAGAAAACAACATCAAGGCAGGGTATGTGTCTGTATGCATGTTATGAAAATCCATGTGTATTAGCCTTCCATCAGTGGGCCCTAACTAGCATGTGCTGTGTTGTCACTGCATTTTACATTCAATGATCGTTGAGCATTGTTGGTGCAAAATATGTCACCATGGTAAAGTGTTCCAGCTGGCAAACGGATGCGGTTTCATTGAAATTGCAAAAATTACTTGAGATAGTCTTGGAAGCATCAGTTGCAAATAATACACAAACTGCCTTCGTTTTCCAGCAGATGTTATTTATAGCTGTCAGTTAGATGATAGATATATAATTTCCTTTTATTTATTCTTTGCAAAGTAGAAACATTTTTGTTTATAAAATATGCTAAAATTAAAGGCAGCGTGGGCGATTCTTTCTAAAATCATTTTGTTATTCTGCATGTGAGGTCTATTCACATCCTGATAGCAATCCCTAAGTAAAGTGGTCTAAATATATTTTTATGTATCTCTTTAATGTATTTGTATATTCTGTGGAAAGCACAGGACCATAACATGTTTGTCCAATCATTGCGTTCGGTCTGCAATGATGAACTCTTAGGATGTAGTACTTGCCAGTCAAACTGTGCATTAGCATCACGTTCATGTGTATTGATAAAGTAAAACATATAGGTATGTTTATTTGGCATAATTTGTGGGAAAAAAATTCATCTATTTTGGATGTGGGCAAAGTACTTTGTACTTATTTATACTTCCTGAAACTTGTGTAAAAAATGTTGACAGTCCCCAAACAAGAAAGGGGGACGGAGGATGCTCTTATGAAAAATTAATGTAAATGCCTGAAATAGAAGTTAACTGGAAAACCCTCATGAAAATATTACACTTACTTAGAGGTTTTGCTTATAAAGTTACCAATCTGTGTAAAGTAAAAAAAACCTTTTCATTCACTAATTGTAATTTAATGTAGTCAAAAGCAGGTCCACAACAAATCAAAACTATTAAAACGAAGGCAGTTTTGACAAGACAGTAATGACTTGCTCACAATTGCTGTCTCTGCTAAGTGCCTAAATTAACCCTCATGTTTCTCAACAAATGGAAAAACTATTGATGTTTTCTCTGACAAAGAAAGGCTATACACATGCTCTGTTCACTTTAGGTTTACTGTTCAGAAGTACCATTGAGCTGAGTCTCTTATATCTTGCTGTAACAACCACCACCAAGACATGTTATGAAACTTGAGAGTTACATGACCAAGAGCAAGTCTTCCACCAGCGTTTACTTTGGCGTTCAGCATTGTAACTGCGCACCGTCTTCAGACGCACACAGAGAGAGAGAGGATGGCGTCAAGGTCATTTCAGGGTAACGGGGGTACATTGATAATACGAAGCCATATTTTGCACAATATTATTAGACACAACAGCGTCAGATCCCAACAGATGAATGACATTATGCGCAACCTCTTTCTGCCTTAGTGTAATGGATAGCAAATTACACATTAGCGTGCAATGTCGCTCTCTCACACAGCCTATTACAAAACGACTATGCGGATCCCACTGCAATAACGCCCTTCAGCCTTCCCCAAAATGCCACTATACCGGCAACGACGCGGTCAATGGCGCGGCTAATAAACGAATGATGCGCGCTACGGTCTCCGGTAATACGGCTGCCGCACGTGCCTTTAACGCTGCTGCGTACAGCACGCTGTTATAATGAACGTCAACGATGTTCATTATAGAAGAAAATCACGAAATCTCACAGCTGTCCTGACAGACATGCAAGAAACAGGAAAGGTCTGCTTTAACAGGACGCGATTATAGACCGAAAGTGCACCGTCGATTACAGATTTTCTAGCCAAAGGGGCGAGAGGGAACACTCAGTACTATTGATCCTGACCGCTTGCATTAATGGGACAACCGGATATGTGTTTGCATTCCATATTAGTTAACGTCATGCCAATAACATATATATGGTTATTTTGACGAGCGATATAATGTATGCATATATAAATATACACAACAGCACACCGACTGTTGCCTACAGCAGACGTCTTTAAGTTACTGCAATGAAAATGATCAGGCTTATAGGTTTGTGCTCAATAAGCAGATTATACGCATCGTTTTAGCTACCTGATAGCTCAGCATGCTCTCCTGGTCGCTGTTTTCGGCAGGCATGGATAACTCAGCCTGTGAGAGTCAAAGGTGCGGCGATGGAGCAAGGCAGCCTTCAGAGAACCAATATAGTGACTCTTGTTAGATTATTAGTTCCCAGTGAGAAACTCCAGATCTGTCGATGCATAAACGGTAAACGCAGGAGGCATTAAAACCCTCAGTCCCGTGTTTAAACTACTGTAACGCTGGGACAGGCGCACACCATCAGCCTGTCTGTACTTTAATGCTGTTGTTAGGCGCGCTCTCCGGGACTTAGAAAGAGGTACAGACGGCGCAGCATCATATGTCGTCCAGCCAATCAGAGAGCTCGGACCGGGACTGTTGCTGAAGCTGTAATGCGATTGATGCGGTACGGCGCCTACAGGAAAGCGCCAGAAATAGTTTCTACAGTTCATGAAACATTAGTGTGAATATCATTTCAGTGAATTGTGTATGGTTTCCAGCAGCATACTGGGAGTAGATGGCACAGCACACTACTTTTCAGAGCAAGTATGCAGATAAATAATAAATCAGTGAGCACGAATGTTGTTTCAATTCGTCATACAAATGCTTACAAATGGGGTAAAATAAACGTCGTCAGTCGCACGTCAAAGGGACTGACTTCTGAAAAGGGTAAATAATAATTACATATATTTATTACATTCATTATTTTCGGTCTTTTTACAGAGAGCGTGTTGGTAAGACTTCAAGCATATAAGTAATAATCCTATAAGTCATACCATTCTCTTCAGTTTAATTTTAGGGGGCAAACATTGCCATCTAGTGGGGCATACGGCACAAACGTTTAGAGACGATGTACGTTTTCATAAACCATTTCAGACCCCAAACAAATACGATACATATTAGGTGATGATCCCCGCAGTGTCATAAAATAAAAATACTCAATGATAACAAGAGGTGTGACTTGTCCAGATACATTTTCCAAAGTAAAAGAAAAACATATTAAGTGATATAACGCTTTAACAATCAATATGTAATAATAATACAAGGGTCTTCTGTAAGTGCCTCCGACTGCTTACGACCGACTGTGATTGTTTTCCCAGGCAAATAATATCGTCGGTAACACTCATCCATTCATATAGCTCATTGTTATTATTGTGCAGCATGGGCAATCACTGTACGACGAGATTGTTGTCAGATTAATGAGCTCAACCCCCCCGGCACTATATTTAGCACTAATGTTCGTAATAATGAATAGCCGTGTAGGTCTTTAATTGAATGCATCCGAAACAGCATAATAAAGGGCTGCTAATTACATATATCAGCGAATATTAAAAATGGTTAACAATTAAAAACGGATGAAAATTAATTCCGGGGGCTCGCAGAAAGGCGTCATCCGTTTCTAGGAGACAGTTGTTAAGGGTGATGTAAACAGCAAGCTGGAGCTCGAGGGCGTGCAGTGCGCAGGTGCCGATTGAGCGTCTCTCCGCGGCTCTGCGCCGGTAATCTTACCGATTTCTACCGCAGGTTTCTTGTGGGTGTCATAATCAGACGCCAACGTATCAGTCCGGGTGAGTTTGCTCAACGAATCACAGGATCGATTTTGTCGCGATCAGACTGGTGGAGTTTATATGGCCCTTTTATAATGTGAGGGAATCTGATATAATCTCGAGTCAACCTATTAACGAGCGAAATGTAATAAGTTCGTGGCAATTCATATTAGACCCATATTACTGTTGTTTGTTAGGAAGGAGTGGTTGTTGAACGGTTTCCAGGCAGTGGTTAATTATAGTGTTTAACTATGCATTGGGTCGCGTCTCATTTTATCTTTGTTGCCAACACGGCTGTCACCTCTCGCGATTTATCTGTAGTTGTTAGTGTGTGCGGGTGGGCGTGACAGAGTGCATGCAAATGTGAGGAAAGTCATTCAATTCAGTGTCCTTCTTTTTACCTTCAGAAGAGAAGTGATGAGAGAATTCATTCTGGAGCATGCAGCAACATATACAAGGTACACCAACAGTATGAAGACACAGAACTTTGTTGTTTATAAAATTAAATACATTTTAATGACACACTAACCCTTACCCAAAAGAACCCTTACCTATGAAACTTTATCTGTCAAACAAAAGGAAAAATGTTATAGGATGTTAATAGGTACATTGTTGGCTTGGTGAATCGTTCCTTTCAAAACCATCTGGGAACATTCTTGTCCCTAAAGTATCCGGAAACACAGAACATTCCCCTACCGGTTGTTTTTGGTTCCTGTTTGGTTATTTTTTGGGAACCAAATAATAACATTCTTGGAATGTTCTTTTGTATTTTTGCCACTGTTTTTAAGTTTTATTTTTTTGCATCCGTAAAGGAATGTTTGTTTGTTTGTTTGTTGTTTGTATATATGTGTGTCTCAGTGCCCCCATTGGAGGGAAGAGGTCGCTGTAATTATGTAAATCTGCCTCTGATTAATGGGGATAAACTGAAGACGGCTAAGATTGTGGTGGAGAAGGCAATAAAGGTCAGCTTTCTGAAACCTCAAAGTATGAATTGTAACAACGATACTAGCAGTGATGCAAAAGCAGAACTACATGCAATTTTTAGTCATCAATAATGACATTGACATGTGATATATGCCATGTGATATATCACCACAGGAGAAGAAAGTGTTCTCAGTGCAGGGCCCGTACCCTGTAATCCGTGCAGCCCTGCGTGCGAGAGGATGGGTGGAACGTCGACTGCCCCGGCCCTCTTTCCCACAGCCCCGTCGGCATGGAGAATTTGATACAGAGGCCACGGATGAGGCTGACAGCAGTGATGGTGATGGTGAGAGTATCTGTCAGGGCAGGAACATGATCCTTTCCATCACCACCCAATGTGACTAGACACATGATAAGACATGTACTGTACGTGTAATGTTGGTGGCACCCATGTAACTGTTTAGTTAATGACCCACCGTAATAATAACCCCTTGAGTAGATAACCTGACACCACTCATTTCAACAAACACATGTCTGTGACATAGATATTTGTTTAACCCCTTGACTGCTGTCAAACCACCATATCTGTCTTTATTCTGACTTAGGAGAGGAAGGAGAGAGGGATGATGATGCAAATGACATGTACGACCTAATGGTATGTTTAGAAGCTGTGAAGTTTTATTCTGATGATGGTTGCCATGCAACTGTATTATCAAATGGATTTTAACTATTGATTTAAGAACCTCAGATTCTTATTTTAAATCCATAGTCACGACTAGTTCGCAATGAGACCACATATTTGTACTGGACAACAAGAAGGGATTCAACCGATTGTCGGTCTTTACGTAAAGACCAGATGACCAATCATTACGCAAAGTCGGGATCTTTCACCACTAAGGTTCATCTCATAAACTCAGCTAACAAAGCTTTACCAAACTAAAATATCTTTGTGCTGTTTATTTATTTTTTTTGTTTTTGTTTGTGTTAGGTTGGATTGTGTATGAACTTAAGAAATCTGCAGTGGTTTGATACAACAGACCCTGATACATTTTTCCCACGCTGCTATAGATTGGGAGCAGAGGATGAGAAACATGCTTTTATTGGTCAGTACTCTTAATCTGGAAAATACTGTGTCTTTGCCTTGTAGCATTTTAGCATCATTCCTCTTGGTTTGTTACTTTGGTTACTAACTATTTCTTCCTTAAGTGTTTCATAATGCAGCAGTTACACTAGAGCAATCTGGGGTTACCCAGTTAACAATTTTAGGTTGTGAGAACATTTCCCTAATGCTTCCATAAAGCAAAAATGTTACTCTGAAATTTTTAAACGAATACTAGAAATAATTAAAACGTCCAATTTTTAGATATTGTTTTGTTATTTCTTGGTTATATGAAGTTATTTTAACATTTTTTTAGTTATGTAACTTTTTAAAATGTTCCACTAACTACTTAACAATAACGTTTTTGATATGATAATATATAATGGTAAAAAAAACTTTTACTAAAATTAATGCAAGAATTTTTTGATAACTTTTAGAGAATGTTAGCCAGCGTTCCCTGGTAGCAGGGATAAATGCTTTGCTCACAGGCACAATTGTTATTTATGATCTCTGTAACACTCCAGGTTAGGGATCACCCCAACCTTATGGAATGTACCTGCAGAAAGATGTATCTTTCTTTCTCTTGATATACAGAAGACTTCAGACGAACTGCATGCACAAGCCTACTGCTGTATGTTGTGGAGAGCTATGGAGGGGATTTAGAGTGGGTGAGAACAGGAGAGATGCATGATGCTAAATCTCACGGTATGGCGCATGCACACTCACACATACATACCTGCATTTGTATTTACAAATATTCAGGCTGTTTTCTCTTCTGTGTAGGTATAGGCAGGACGCGTAAGCAGAATACCAGTCAAAAGGTTGAAAGATCAGTGATTGAGAACGCATTACATGTGTGTCAAGAGTATCTGAGCAACTTAGAACACTGTGACATAGATGTAGTTTTGGAAACTCTGCCTTCCCTCTCAGAGCAGCAGTGGAAGGTGTTTCTTCAGAATTACTACTTAGTTATTCAGTAAGTATTTTTTTTTTTTATTTATACCGTATGCTGGGACTGTTTAAAAGGAGCTCAGATCTAATAACATTTTTAGGAAATGTGGGAAAAACATTGCTATGCTGTAAAAAATGTGCTCAATAATTTATGACAACGTATGTTGTTTACATTACTTTAACACATTAAAATAAGTTAAGCAATTTTAATATTTTTTTAAGTTACATCAGCTTAACACCAGTCAAAATATTAAATTTTAGGTTTAAATGACTTGTACAGCCAA
The DNA here is from genome assembly GCA_036877525.1 of Chromobotia macracanthus. Taxonomy (NCBI): domain Eukaryota; kingdom Metazoa; phylum Chordata; class Actinopteri; order Cypriniformes; family Botiidae; genus Chromobotia; species Chromobotia macracanthus. The sequence goes on along the minus strand of JAZGTH010000001.1, from coordinate 13,422,584 downwards.
TTTCTTTAAACTTAAAAAATGAAGGCAAAAAAAATGTTTTACATCATAGTTTTCAATCACGTTGATTAAATAACTAACATCATCAAAAATAACATATAGAATGCTGTTGTCTAAACCCTCCGTTAATTCTGTAAGATAAATTATTTATTAACAGTGCAGTTTGAAGTTGTTACATCAAATTGTTGCATAGGAGATATATAAATTTGTATAATATAAAACACAGAAGTATGTATAAATTGTATAGTGAAAAGCATTATGCATATGAAGTACTGTACTACCTAAGAAAAGCAAGAGAAAAATTGCTCAGGAAAGCAGATCTCAGGTTAATAAGACAAATATAGAGAAGAGATTCCAGAAGAATAGCCCTGGGCCAAACCAGTTAATAGACGGCAATTAACCACCATTGTACAGAAGTGACAATGGAGTGACCCCCAGACATACAAACTTATCAGCCAATAGGCTTGGATCACTATTATTACCTCTATGAGCTAAGGGACTAAGGAATGCCAAACGACCCTTTTGGTAAGGAATTAGGTGTTTTAACTCAGTTCTAAATTCTTTTGTTAATTTGAACCCTGCAGCAACTTTGCTCGCCCAGTCTCGTTGTAGTAATAAAGATTAAGTAGAATAGGTACAATTATTCCTAAACGCTAGAATAAGGTTTTAATTATTCTGGTTGGTATCCCAGCTGACACTTACAGGTTATAAGAACGTTTTCAGAACATTTACATTACATAACAAAAACATTAAAAATGTTATTTTGAATGTTCTAAGAACATTTAGTTCAGTTATTTAGACATTAACATTATGGCTTGTTATAAGAACGTTATTTAAACATATTTTAAATTCTGTAACGTTTTTGAAATGTTCTATTAACACCTTAAGAATAATGTTATATATATATATCAAAAAACAGGAATGTAATTGTAAATGTTTTAATCATGTAAAACAGGAAAAAATTATATGAAAGAGTAAATATAATATGGATCCTTGATATGGATTATTCAGTTTTAAAAGCCTCATAAGTTTTCTTTACAGTGAGTGTTTCTTTCTCTAGTAGTGATAGTGACAATGTAATAGTATCAGGTTTACAGGAAGCATGCTTGCTTCATTTGTAGTGAAGGAGTAAAGATCGAGGGGTGTGAAGAGTACGTAGAGCGTTGTAAGTGCATGCTGGTGCAGATGCATCGAGTTTGCCCTCAGTTGGAGACCGATGGACTTTGCAACATCTGGATCATTAAACCTGGGGCCAAGTCACGGGGCAGAGGTATATTCACTATAGTTCACTAGCTGCTGTGTATGTCACATTCTTATTTATCTCAATTAACCATGCCTTTAATATAATGAAGTACTTGCAATATGCTGCTTGCAAATGACCAATGCTACCCAGCCAAACTCTGGCCAATATCTGCGTGTGTGTGTCTATGAAGGAGCAAAAGGTTTGATCAAAGGACAACCATGTGAAAGATATAACAAAACCATTTTATTTACTCCAACATTTTTTCTGTGCTTTTGTTTGTTCATGTAGGTATAATGTGCATGAAGAAGCTGGATGAGATGTTGAGTTTAGTGGATGGAGACCATGGCCTCATGAAGGACAGTAAATGGGTGGTGCAGAAGTACTTGGAGAGGCCTCTGCTTGTGCATGGCACCAAGTTTGATGTAAGACAATGGTTTCTGGTCACCGACTGGAACCCTCTCACTGTGTGGTTCTACCGGGAGTGCTACCTCCGTTTTTCCACACAACCCTACTCCACTCATACATTGGACAGGTAAGAAATCAAATGCCAAAAGTTAAAGGTAGGGTAGGCAGTTTCAGAGAGACTAGCAATAGCAACCTCGGAGGTATGCGGATACATAGTTTGACAGGCAAGTAGGACATCCTATCATTGCGTTCAGACCTAATGTAATGTTTGGATGAACATTTTATGGTCCTGCGCATTCCACAGAAGATATATATTCATATAAATATATTTAGACCACTTAGTGATTGCTGTCATGATGTTAAGAGACTTTCAACCAGCATAACAAAAATGTTCCTGGAAAAAATTGCCTACCCTGCCTTCATGAGGAATTTATTAGACTAAAGATGCTTTGTATTTTTCTGTGGTTTCTGTCCTCAGCTCCATCCATCTCTGTAACAACTCCATCCAGAAGCATTTTCAGCCAAGCCCAGATCGTGACCCATCCCTTCCTGAAGATTGCATGTGGTCCTGTTCACAGTTCCGCTCCTGGTTGGCTGCTTCAGGCCGTGGTTGTCTGTGGGAGGGGGTGGTGGTTCCAGGTATGCAGAAGGCTGTGATCCAAACTCTCCTGACTGCACAGGACAGCGTGGAACCTCGCAAAGCCAGTTTTGAGCTCTATGGAGCAGACTTCATGCTGGGATGTGACCTACGCCCTTGGCTGTTGGAGATCAATGCCAGCCCCACTATGGCTTCCTCCACAGGGGTCACGGCTCGACTGTGCCCTGCTGTACAGGAAGACACATTGCGTGTCGTGCTGGATCGACGCGGCGACCGCAATGCTCACACTGGTGGCTTTCAGCTCATATACAAACAGGTACACACATTATATACTCCATGCCTTAAAAGAGCTTGAATGTAACTCTACAGCCTTGCCTTATTTAGTATATGTTGGCCCATGAATATTCAAATTAGTCCCCATGTCCACTCAATCACACTACCTCGGTCTTCCGGATCCACTCACTACACTCACTAATGTGACTGGTTATAACATGTTTGCATTTTTGAGACTGTCATTGGTACACTGCAGTTTTAAGGAGAAAATACTTAGCAATGGTGTTGGCTGATGAATTTGCACATGGTTTGTCTTATAGCATATTAAAAACACCACATGGATGTATAAACAACATTAAAAACTAAAAAATTTATTTAAAAAGTTAAACTTTTCAAATTTTAAATATCTGCTGCAAGGTAATCTTTGGTAAAGACTTCTTACTCAGTTGTTGACAGTCGTTGATTGTTGCAGTTACATTTGTTGATTTGTAATCTCATTTCTTCAGGCAGCAGTAGAGGTTCCTCAGTATGTGGGAGTGAATCTTCTTGTAGAGGGAACTTCAATCAGACGTCCTCGTGCTTCTGTTTACAAACCTGTCATTCAGTCCTATCCTGAACCCCTGTCAAAATCCATCAGTCACAGCCAGCCTGCTTTAACAACCAGCCATTTGTCAACTGACAAGGAGAATCAATTAGAAGTTTCAAAGAGGGCCTGGCCTACGCTTCCTTCCCGTAAAACCACATTGGAGCAGCCCTTGACCTTTCACCCTAAACTAAGGAAACGGCCCCACAGACTTGTCTTACCTTCATCTTGCTGTATTCTTCCCAGCCCAGCAGAACTTCATCCTCAGAAGCTCTCACACACTCATGTCCAACCAGATCACCTTCAAACACACAGAACACGCAGAAATCTTCCTTCCCTTTACCGCCCCAATCCCTCAGTGGACATAATCAGCATAAAACCCCGACAAGCAAACACCTCCAGTCACTACAAACACGACATACACACTGTCAGTATATCCTATCCAGTCTTGCGTATGCATCAATACCTTTCACAAAACCAAAGGCGAGGCATGGACACTTTTACAGAGAAAGCAGGGCCAAAGTCATCCTGAGGAACCTGAAAACAGAATATGCATTTATTGTCGGTAAATGTCAACTTAAAGGTCAGTTGCATCAGTTATGTTGTGAGTTTATCTGTCAGTGCACTGGAATCTAAAGCCATATATGCCAATTTAGGGAGAATTCTAGGGAATTCTAATTGATAGATGAAAGCATTACCAATGAGCCATGATGTTTAGTAAACTAAGTTGCAGGGGTGGAGGATCCTGCTGGGTTCTACAGGTACAGATTGTCAGATTCTTATTTAGATTCTGCACTCTTGACATTGTTATTAATAACATCACAAGAGCACTCTCTCACTTCAAGAGTTGGTGAAGCACTCTCCACCTCCATTTAACTGATAAAGGGCAGAATAATCAAAAAACTGTTTACAATCAAAGACACATCTATGTTATAATGGACTAAACTCAGTGTAAGATTTAGTCCCCTCAGTGAAATGTTGACATCTATATTATATTATTAAAAGATGCAGTTTGAAAATGCTCATGTTAACTTACTGTTAAGATAACTTTGGGGTATGCACCAAGGTATTATATTAATGGTGCTACAGGATTATTAATAATGTTACTTAATGGAGACACCACAAACATTTAAGTATATTAAAGGGGATCCAATTTGTAATAAGGTAACTGTAGGTTTTAGCCAGTTTTATAACCTTAACTTATCCCACCACTAGGTGGAGGTAACAAAGTTTTATATTGTTTTGATCTTTCTCTTTATCATGTGGGATGTATAATGCACTTTTACTGCCCTCTGCTCTTTGTTTAGTGCAGTACTGTTCAATCAAAAGATTTGAAGGTGGAGTTTTTGGATAGTCACTACTTAAATCAAAAAATCAAAACTATAATTGAGATGATAGACATTCCTGAAGCCATCCATATACTGTACTGCATTGTGAATTGGTGTATGCATTTCATATGAAAATGACCAGGATTTACAGTACACTCAGGATATAGAAGGTATCAATAACTTATAATTTACCAATTTAATCTTATGCATTAAAAATAAATCCACCATAATGGATACATTTGTTACAGCATGCTGTAATACAACTAGCTGTCATTTAATAAAAAAGCAATGTATTAAAGCTTTCATAAAAACATGGTTTTGAGGGGTATTTCTATAATAAATTAAGCACTTGAACTGAAAATGCTTGAACTTTATTAGTTACAGTCTCTAATTTTGTTCTTCACATCAAAACATTTTGCTTGCAATCAGTCAAATATACAAACACAAGCGGATCAAGACACACATATCATGAAAGGTAACTGAGAATAGACTTAGTTGCATATGATGAATGTGATTGTGAACACTGATTTACCAGCATCTTGCATCTTGTGCAAAATGTTACTGGAGGTCATATGCTTAAATTGTGAAATACTTAAATTACGTGAAGTACTGAAATCAAACCAGTTGAGCTTTGTTGCATTGATCCTAGTGGTCGTAATCCTTCATATCCCCTACCCCTAAGTTCATATATATATATATATATATATATATGATTATAATTAAATTTAAATTACAATAATGACACATACAATAATTATGACTGCATATCAATTAGAGTATATACAAATAAATGTATACTACTAAATATACACAAATGTCTTAACAGAGAAGTGTAAGATCTAGGAGGTGCATTTACCCTCAAAACAAAACTTGTCTCATGGTCCCAAACACAGCTCACATACCCTCTCACATGTTGAACATCTGTGAACTCTGTGTAACCTGCTGCATCTATGCAAAAGAATGTAATGCTACAGTACATGTGCATGTTGTGTGCCCATAAAACATCAGTTCTTAAATACGTCATATATGTGCTACAGGTATATTCAGGCCCACGTTACCGTAACTCAACATGTAGAGCATGATGCTACTGTAGCAATACCAAGATCATGGGTTTGTTTCCTAGGAAACTCAAAACTGGACGTTGAAAGCACTGTTACTCACTTTGGATAAATGTGTCTGCCTCTTTTCTTTATCTGAAATAATTAAATTACATCTCTAACACATAATTTTAATCATAAATACATATGTTTGTAGAGGAAATAAAGGTAAGTTTCAGTAAGCTTTATACTTACATTTATCTCCCTTAAACCCATCTTTTCCCACACAACCACAGAAATAAGGATCTGTGTATGTACATGTTTTAACACAAAATTTCCAGAATGTTGGGGCTGCCTTTTCTGAATAAGCCTTGGTCTGTCAACTTGGCGATTGATAAGACAATCCAAGTAAGCAGTAAATGTCATCTCTCCACTTCATCGAGGATCTGACAGCAGTTCTTTGTAATTCCAGCTTTGGAAGTACTGGAAATAGTGAAAAGACTGGAATTCCAGGTCGATGACCCATTCAGCTGTTAGCTAAATGGAACATGAAACTGACTGAGAGACAGAAAGGTGGGAGCATTGGGTGTAAAAGGAAAAATAACACCTTAAACACACTTTTTTACACACTGTAAATACCACTTGCCTCAGGGGAAGTGGCGACTTGACAAGTATTAATGGACAGAATATTAGCAAGGCGGAATTGTTCTGTTTAGTGGTTACCATGTTGCTTGTCATGTTCAATGCATAATGGTTTCATTTCTAACATTATAAATTATAATGTAGTTCAAAACCATCATCATTTTCTCCTCTTTTAGCATGGAAAATACAAGGATAAAATTAGAAAGGATTTTTAGGATTTTATTACAACCAACATTGCTGACAATTTTAGGTTGTAAGAACATTTCCCTAACGTTTTGATTAAGTGGAAACATAAAAACATTACAAATGTTATTTTGAAAGTTCTAGGAGTATTCAAAACGTCCAGTTTTTAGACGTTGTATTAACTTTATGGCTTGGTTATAAGAACGTTATTGAAACTTTTAAAAATGCGGTACGTTTCTACAATGTTCCACTAACTACTGAAGAATAATATTTTTGATATTTATGATATGTAATGTTAATAAAATTCTACTAACATTACTGCAAGAAAGTTTTTTGATAATTTTAAGAAGGCCTTTTAGAGAACTTTAGCCAATGTTCTGAGAACATTCTCTGTTTACATGCTTTCCTTACTTAAAAACAACTGAACTTTATTGGAGTGAAGTTATTTAATCACATATGGGAAGCAGTACTGAGACATCATCTCTTTTGACACTCAGTGATTTATCAGCTCTTCGACTTTTCACCATCTGCCCTGTAACCACATAACAAAGTATGTACACACGTGTTGATTTTGTGTGTACCTGCAAATGTTAGTGTGTTTGCAGGCTACCATCTGTTGCAGGCTAAAGGAACAATCATCACACATATAAACATAACCTATATTTATTCTGTAATGATTGTTTGATTAAACATCTTCTGGTCTGTCTGTTTTTTTCTAAAGCAACAAATGTAGACATCTCAAATAAGCAAGGATACTGTATGCCTCTATAAACACATTCATAATTCAAAGAAAAATGTTCTAATTTCAATAATTCATATTTATTTCTACAGTGCTTTATAAAAAAAGAAATATTTCCATTAGAACTGAATGTTTGTTTGATTCCTTTATTATAATAATGTTTTTTAATTCACAATAAATTCAGTACATTTAGATTATGTTGTTAAATATCAGTCCAGCAATCTTTGTCAAAATAATCTGTGACAAAGATCATTGTGACTGTGACTGCTATAATATTTGCAGTGTTGGATACAGTCTGCTACAGTGTTACTGCTACAGTGGGTGGGCCAAAATTACCACACTAAGGCCCTTAAAGTAATGACTTGAAGGAATACCGCAACAGGTTAGGGGACCATCTGGGACAGAGATGGCAGTTTGATGGAACTTCTGACTCTGGGAATCAACTGTGCGTCTTTGTTTTGATTACAGATGTCCTATTAGGAGGGGAAATGAGAATTGGGTTAAACATGTTTTGTTATATTTGTAAATGGGTGGCTTTTTACATGTCCCCTGCCTAAAAAATCTCCTGAAGCTCAAAAATATTCCTAAAACTTTGTGAACATGTGCAATCATGCTCTGCTGCCATGCCTCAGTTTGATCTCACTACAACTACTGATCAAATGCATGTATGTCTACTCAGAAACTCAGTATCTTCTCAGTGATTCAAAGTGCAATAAACCTCATTGTTCAGCCCTTTGGGCCCCATAGGAAAATGAACAAGCATGCCCTGAATACTGAATACATTACCGGGTGTATGAGGTCTCACATGTGCCTGCCAGTGTCCTTTTAAAGCAGTTAAAACATGTTCAGGGCATGCTACACTCACATTATCACCAATCACCTTCAACTGCCAAACAGAGAGATGCTGGATGCACTCCAAGATCATGTTTGCTTAAAGTGTCTCACTTTCTTGTCTTTCTGCATCTCAGCTGACCCTAAATGAGGCTTCTTTGTAGTCCTGTCCTGATTAAGGAATGTGTGTGTTTGGGTGTCGGTGCATTCCCAATGTAATTCTCACACACTGACAAAACACCAGTATTATAGTGCCATCCATAAGTAATCCAGGTTAATCCTGAAGTATTCCTAATGTACTTTACATTTGCATTAATGCATTTGTCAGACTCTTTTATCCACAGCAATTTACAGTGCATTTAAGTACAAGCCATACGTTTGATCAGCATATGTGTTCCTTATGATCGAACCCACAGCCTTTGTACCTCTAATGCGATGCTCTAGAAATTGAGATACAGGGACGCAATTTCATTTGTGATCACATCTCATTGAGATCACATTCACATTTAAAGCTGCCGAATAAATCAGAAGTTGCTCTTTACTCTGTTACTCTCAATCTATTGATATCAAACGCGTTAATATGGAGGTCCCAGGGCGAAATAGGACTTTTAATTAGGAACGCACAACTTACCTGCGCAGGTACAGGCACGCGCGTACGTGCGCAAGTGCAGCGCTGACTCACGTTCTGATTGGCTGTGAGGCGCGAAGGCGGGCAGCTCGCGCACGGATCTGAAAGATGATCCTGAGAAACAAACGAAGGGAAAACAGGCAGAATGTCTGGGGATGGATTTAGTTAGCTGCAGGCGTCTGAACAAGTCTGGACTGCAGAACTTCAAGCGAAGCAAACAGCGCAACCGAGGAGACATGACTTTATTTCCCTGCCCACAGTCACTGAGAGGATTCTGAAGGCTGGCTTGTTGAGAAGAGGAGAACCACAGGAGAACCAGAGGAGAACCAGCCGGGTGATGCCCGCGCTTCGCTGAAGAGGAGCTTGATAAATGCGCAGTTTACATTAAACAAGCCATTCTGCGACGAAATTCAAGCACTTTTAAGGGAACGGGTCAGATTATGCTTCACTAAGACCGTGTCGTCTGCCGCTTCGCTTTGGTCTTCTGGTGACCCCGTCCTGAGTCGTAAGTAGCAGCCACACTCTGTGACAAACTGACTGCCTGATCCAGGATCAGCGATTGAGCGCTCTGGACAGTGCAAAACAGGACACTTTCTCAGTGTAGCTTCACAAACATGCCTGATCGCTGGCATGACCCTGCACTGACTGAATTTCTCAATTGCACAGTGCGTTACGATGTTAAATGTGATTGTTGTGACATGGCTATCAAAAACAACGCGTTCTTGGAAGCAGATTTATGTTTACTTGTTATTTGGCAGAACAGACCGACTCCTGATATGTTAGGATCAGAAAACAGGAATAGAAATAAGGAAATAGAAAACACAAATCAGGACCCAGAGAGAGAATTAAGAAACTAAAGAGAATGAATCAAAACATGGAGAATGATTCAGTGAACAGTACAGAGAGAAGGGAATAAGTACCCATATGATTAGGACATACATGCGTACATATTTTGGTTTTTATATGGAGCGGGGGTCTCAGTTTTGCTCCTGGATACCCACTGTCCTGTAAAGTTTAGCTCAACCCTAATCAAACAGGTAACCCTGGAATCAAGCTTCAGATTACCTGTTTATTAGTACTGGGACTGTTCTCTGCAGGACATTTTGTCTCCAGGAGCAGGTCTGAAAACCTCCGATACTGAAAACCGCAGTGGCTGATCAAGAGAGAGATTCATTGGGTTTAAAGGGGCTTTCCTAACTAACAGGAAACATTCTCAGAACACTGGCTGATGTTCTCTAAAAGGTATCAAAAAGTTCTTGCCGTAATGTTAGTAGAACTTTTTTAACATTATATATCATATATCAAAAATGTTATTCTTAAGTTGTTGGTGGACCGTTTTAAAAACATTACAGAAGTTAAAAGTTTGAACAATGATCTTTGACCAAACATGAATGTTAATACAATGTCGAAAAACGTTTTAAACATTCCTAGAACTTTAAAAATAGCGGTTTTAATGTTTTTATGTCTTAATGGAAGCGTTCTTACAACCTAAAATTGTTAGCTAGGTTTTTGTCCATTTAACATACATTTAAGTGTATTAAGTACAAAAACATTTCCTATGCATAATAATGTTAAACATGGTTTTGACCCATTGGGGCTAAATGCAGACAAGGACCTGTGTATGTTTAAGCTATTTAAATGTGTTTCTTTGTGTGTGTGGTGTGTTTTGACTCTTTCACATCAGCATCTTGCCATTTACGAATTGCCTGTTCAGGCAAGGGGGGCGGTCCATGACCTTAGCTGAACTCATGTGATTCTTCACTTTGAATGTCTCAGACTCACATAGGCAGGGCCAGAGTGTCTAGGTGACTGTGGACACTTACTGAGCATGCATGCATTGAAGAAGGACTGCTTGTGTTGTCTGTGACTGTTAGTGTATGTTTTTCTAGTTTTATAGTGTTGTTTATATAGTTATGTTGTTATTGAGAGCAGCTGGAATGCTCAGTAGTCACACAAGAATTTTTTAAGACACAGGCAAGATTTAATGATCTTTGAAGGATAATAAATCAGCCCCTTAAAGTTTTCATAAGTCCGCTTTTTGACTACTTTCATATCTGTTTGTCTAATACCCTATACACCCACATAGCAGTGTATCCAGAAGAAAACATTTGGTTGCATAAAACTTTATCACGTGTGTGAACTATTTTTGGGACACATAACCAACAACATCTGTGCCTCATCTCCATAGCTTCTCTGCCTTCTGAATAGAACGCTGACAGTAATACACAGCTGTGCACGTTTTGTATGTTTTGTATATGTATAGAGGTTCATTTTGTCTTGTTGGATGTAGCTTCTTTAAAAAAATTACATCTTGAGGCACACACAGAATCTTCATGTTGCTTCATATTACGGATATAGGTGACATTGTATAGAATTTGTGCAATATGTTAAATGTTAAAATGTGGCGCCTGGAGTCTTGTATTGTTGTGAATCTGGGTAAGGTAAGGAGACTGTTTTGAACACTGATCTATTATGTACTTGCTTAATAATTGATTTTAGTTTTTTTTTTACCAGGAAAACTTACACATTTCAGCTTTAATGATCACCAAAGGTGAGGTGAATGTATAGAGTTTTATGAATGATGGACTTAAGGTTGCAGATTTTATGCAGACCTGCTCAGTTCTTTTAGCTTATTCATTGTATTATTACTCACATAGTGACTCAGTTACTCTCTACCCAATTTCTTGCTTCAGCCAATAGTTTGTCTGTCTGTTTGCCGGTCAGTTGGTCTGCTTCCTTTGTATGTGTTTGTGTTTAATTCCCTTTGACATGTAACCCAGTTCATGTGTTTTTTTTCCTGTGTGTGGGAGACAGAATGCAATGAAATGCAGTGACCAGTCAGATACTTTGCTTTGGTGTTCTGGAAGTGAGACTTCAATCCAGTTACACAATAAATCACTAATAAAAATAAACAAATTGTGTGTGAAATCGGTCAAAATGTGACCCTGTGATATAGCAGTTTGTGTTACAGTGCTACAGTCACAAGGAATGATTTTAAAAAGACACAACCATACTTTAAACAATAAACCTATTAGTTCTCTTTAAAGGGGTCTTATTATTATTTCAGTTTTAGTTAGTGTGTAATGTTGTTGTTTGAGCATAAACAATATCTGCAAAGTTACAACGCTCAAAGTTCACTGCAAAGAGAGGTATTCTCTTTAATCAAAATCGCTTTTTAAGGACTACAATAAACAGATGAAAGGAACTACAGCTCTTGTCTTGTCCTGGGTTTGTGATGTCATGATCCCTGAAATTTGAATAAACTGCACCCCTGCATCAAATCTGTGACATTTCCAGACAACGCACATTAGGTGGTTAGCCAGTTAGCCAACATGTTGGGCCAGCTAACCAATTTGGGTTCATAGAACCAGGAACTCAAGAGCCTGTTTTTATGAGAATGGAAGCAGCAGTGTCAAATATAATGTGTTTTTGAAAAGCATGAACATGAAGTGTAGGGGAGTTGAAATGGACATTTAAGTTACTGTACTTTGTGTTGTTAGTGTAGCTGTTGTAGAGTGGCTTTTAAATTTCAAGTTGATGTTATTGTGTCTTTTCCCAGCATCCACTTTATAGAGCTCAAGAATGTGCCTATAAATCCTCAGTCTTTTATATAAAGCCACACAGAAAATAGCCATTTTTATTGTTAAATGAAAGTCAGTATTTTTTAAATTCATATTCATTTTATCATGTTGTATTCAAATTAAAGCGAGGGATGGTGGTCTCCGTGGTAATGCTGTGTTGACCCCAGGTGTGCGGTGACACACCTTCTGAATAAATTCTGTAAACCACAGGTGAGAGAGAGTGATGAAATGTGCAATGTGTAAAAAAGGGAGGGGAGTAGGGAGCAGACAACCTGGCACTTTAAATTTGAGAGTGCCCCAGACAGGGTGCTTATGAATGCTGTATAATTTCCTTCCCACGAGCCACATACTCACTGCATTCTTATAATTAATGCAGACAGCAAGCTGCTTGCAGAGTGAGAGGGTTGAATGGGACAATTAGAGCTGAAACAGGATGGAAAGAAAACAGTGTTAAAATGATGATTAGAAGTTCAGTAAGTGAAAGTGTTTGACCACTCACACAAAAACTGTGTCTGAATATGCATATGCAGCTTCTCAGCTATACAGTGTGCAAAAAGCAACAGTATTTATGATACAGTAGACAAACAATACCCATATGAAGTGCAACCAGTGCAAATAGTGCTATCCCATAAGGCTGTTATTCATTGTAAAATAAATGATAAATGATCAGTTTCAGGCAAATGTGCAGAAATGACTCTTGAATAGTTTTTAATTTTGATATTACTAAAAGTTAAGGACTGCTGCTTTAAGTTTACCATCAGAGCTCAAGGTAAAACTTCAGATACTCTTCCCGTAACTACCATTCACATATGTGTTTGTTTATAAAGTCATGTTATACAAAGTGTGTCATCTCAGTTAGATTTATATATTCTTATATATTCTATATATGCTCTTGTGTGCATTTGCAATTGGAATTATTAACATTAATTTTAGCATGACAGTAGTTTTATAAAATGTTTTTATGTTTTAGCACACTGTTGCAAAGGCCTTTTTAAACATAGCACATTATTTGATTTAATGAATGACACAGAAATAAAGGGATACATTTAATTGGCCAGTTTTATTAGCTAACATTAAAGGACATCAGACATGTGTGTATGTGGGAGGTTTGATGATTTGGGTCGGGGGGTTTATTCCTGTTTGTGTTTGTTTCCATGTGGTCTTGATAAAACAGTCTTTTGAGAAGCATGAAGAGTGTGAGCATCTGGATATTTTTAAAGAGGTTTCAAATATTTATGTAGTGGCTTTTGTAGGCCAAAAAAATTAGAGCAAGTTTAAAAGTCAGCCTTTTACCATGATAAAGGAAATAAAGAAAAAAGACAGACCTCATTCATAAAACAGAAGTTGAATGAAATTCTGTGTAAAATAAATCTTTTATAAATCCTACATAACAATGGGTTTATGTATAATTTAAACATAAAACAGTTCTGTTCTTCTTTCATGAATAAGAGCCAAGGTGGTGTTCTTTTCCAGCAGACAGTAAGAGACACCGGAAAAAATAAATTGACACAATTATCCAGTTATGTTTCTCTGACTCAGGTCTTTGAAGGTTTAATAATGCACATATGTGCATTTTATTTGTGTCTGTCTGTCTGCAAGTTTTTAACTTTGTATTTAGGCATTGTCGAGTGCAAACCAGCGTGCCTCCAAAAATGAACCACCATTTCCTCTTTCTATAAATCAAAAACAGACCCATCCGCTGGAAATGTATTTCAAAATATGCTGTCTTTGAAGACACAAATAGTGACACTCAGCACACGCTTCATGTTTACACTATCTGCTGCTGCAGCTGAAGAGGAGCAGTATGTTATCCAGAATTTATCCAGAATTTTTCTTTAAATCCAACAGAAACAACGTTACAAGAAAGTGTTTGTGTGAGAGAATATCATTAAGTGTGCATGTTTAATAAAGACGAGCAAACAATACTTTAAAAGCAGATAGTATTATAGAATGAAAGACAGTAAGTCTTACTACTGAATAAGAGTTTGGTTTCAGCACCAGACAGTGCATGCAGATATTTGAGAGTTTTACAGTGCACTGTGTGTGCATGTGTTCATTCTGTTTCCCATAAGCTCAAGCAATGGCATATTATTATAGCAATTAAAAGCTTCCTTCTAAATAAATGGTTCCATCAAAAATGACCCTCAATGTGTTGTTTCAAAGTCATTGTCAAACTGCTTTTGAACTCGCACCAGCTCATCTGTTTCATTTGTCCTCTGGTGAAGGTTGCAAGTCCCACCTTGCTTCTTTTACAGAAGTTTCTTGTCTTTATACTTTTGCCAGATGTTCACGGTAAATGAGCGTTCACTTCACCTGAAGGAGGAACGTTGATACATTGCTACTGAAGCTGCAGAAGAAAACAAAGCAGTTTGAACAGACTGAATTTATTTTGGGCTTGGGAGACTGCATGTTTCATGCTTTTCTCTTTTGTGTGTATGTGTACAGGATTTAAAAATGGGGTGGTCGCAACAATGGAAACTGCTGGCTGCTGTGTTGCTGTGTCTTCCTTCATGGTGTGCAGCTCAAGGTAAAATTTCACATACTCAAATCAGTGCGTATAGCAAAGCTAATTTATTTCCATAAAGCTCTGACAACTTTACCAATGTATTATTTCATAATAAATTGACAGGCACATATAACAAAATTGCAATAACGGTTTGCTGACTTTTCCTTCTGTGATGAAACTGAGTTCAGACAGCTGCTATACTAATGTGGGGCACGTAATAAAATCATATTGCCGAATATCATGTCCTGTCATGTGTGCCAGCAACTCGTGGATCAAATCAAGGGCTGCAGGTTAATGAGTTTGATAGAGGAAGTAATGCAGCCAGTGAGTCACTCACAGTCGTGTGTCGGATGACTTATAATAGACTTAGCTGTGTCAGTGAGAGATGCCACACCAGCCGCTAAATAAATGGGCCCAGATGCTTTGTTAACAAGAAATGGCTTTGAAGACTATGTGGTGGGATGTCACTTCCTGTGTCCCATAATCCTCCACTGAATACCTGAATTGAATAGGCCACAGATGTTACTGCTTATGGCAAAATTCATTACTGTTGGCCTACCGTGACACAAAAGATGGGCTTGGAAAATAATTTGACCCAATTTTGAATGACATCCCACATATCCGGATCTAAAAGACCTTTACAATAAATATTTGTGTATCCTTTTACATAATGGAAAAGCAGTGTTGTATAGTATCTCACTGTGGTTGTGTATGAACTTTTTCTGTTGACAGGTCAGTGCAATAATGTTGGAGCAGCAGATATTGTGTTCCTGGTGGATGGATCATCCAGCATTGGCCGGGTCAATTTTGTGTTGGTTAAAAACTTCATGGCAGGGATTGTCAGACCCTTTGTCAGGGCAGTGGGATCAGATGGCATCCGCTTTGGGGTGGTACAGTACAGTGATACTGCCAGGTCTGTGAAACTGTGATCTAATGTTAACTCTGATGGGCAGCGTACAGTACTTAAAACAATGTAGCCTATTAAATTATATTTTCACAATTAGTTTTTACCGTTTATTGTACACAATAAGTGCATACCTTGTGGTATGAGAAAGTTGTTGAGTTGAATAATCTCAGAAAGGTAAGGTTTACAGTATACAGTACACTAGAATACAGCAGAGTTGTGGACATGAAGAGTTGTAGACATTTTACAATTGATTAAACTTCAAAAGGTTTATGGATGCATTTTTTGTTAATAATGGTCTTGTATTTGATCACACTCAGGGTGGAGTTTACCTTCACGAAATACCTGAACGGCACTGAGCTTATAACTGCCATAGAAAATATCAATTATAAAACCGGAAATACCCGCACTGGGGCTGGCCTCAAATACATTGCAGATAACTTCTTCAACCCTGCCTCTATCAGAGATGTACCCAAGGTGAGCTGATGTGTTTTACTGTGTTGGTTATTTTTTTTTTTAGCCACAACTGGAATGTATTAAGAGACATTGTAGGACTCTCTTGCTGTGTAGTGCTTTATATAATATTAATAGTGTGTAGAAAATAGGTGGGCCCAGATGGAAACCGTTATATTTTCCTTGCTTGTTTTTGGGGGAAAATATTTTGCCAAATGGTAAATGTAGAAGAACAAAGCAATCTTCTACAGTCTTATTTTGGGGGGTGAGAACTGTGGCCATTTTCCCATTAGTGTATTAATGTTATGTCAGTACCAAAATCTGCTAACAGTCTTGTCAGTGGATAATAAACTATTTCTAACTACTGCTCTCAAGATAATGGTATGCACATCGGCCATTTTGAAAACATGCTGGTCATCCACTAGTTTAATATATTGTTATGCATAATATATAATTTGTTTTATTTTATTGTCTCTCCAATTTCACTGTTTTAGATAACTATTGTCATAACTGATGGTAAATCCCAGGACAGTGTACAAGAACCTGCTCAAAAACTACGTGGTTTAGGAGTAAAAATATTTGCAATAGGTAAGAACTGTGTGCATACTGTGTGTATATTTGTGTATTTAGCCATTTTAGCCATCATTATTTTAAGAAATAAGAACTATAAATATTAGCCCAACTGCATGATGTGGATGTGGATGTGTGTATGAGCAGTTCTGCTGATGAAATATCTAAAAATGTTTCTATTATTTTTATTTTTCTCACTCCCTGAATCTGTATGTCTCAGGTATAAAGAGTGCAGATGTGAATGAGCTAAAAATCATCGCCTCTCCTCCTCAAAGTGAGTTCACCTCCCATATTGGAAACTTCAAGGCTCTCAGCTCTTTGCTGCCCCTAGTGTCTCCACGTGTCTGTACAACGAGTGGAGGCTCTTACTCAAGTGATGGTAGGCTTAAAACAGACACGCACAAGCACACACAACGCAATTAAATACAAGGACATGTTTATTTTTTAATGCAAAAGATTAATACTTGCTTAATGGTATCAACTATGTTGAAAAATGTATTTTTATGTTTCTATTTCAGAGACCTACAGTGGTCCATCAGACTTGCAATTTTCAGGCGAGACCACCAATTCGTTAAGATTTCGCTGGGTGCCTGCAGGAGGGCCTGTGAGTGGCTATGTGGTTCAATACAGGCCCTTATCTGGCTTGGGTCAGCCAATCACAGCAGAGCTCAGACAGGTGAGAAGAACGTTTATCGTAAATAACTGTTTATGTTATTTCTTTCAAACACAATTCTCCAGTAATTGAGAGACAGCTTTTCTGAACGTGTTTTTTGTGTGCTGTGCCTTACTGTACTCAGTACAGTAAAACCCTCAGAGAGGTTTCATCTCTTGATTGGACTCATTTAAAGCTCCACCACATTAACCATTGAATGAAAACAGTCACTGAGTTTAAATTGCCTGTCATGTGCAATGTTGCTAACATTATGCGCAATCCACAGCTTTACTGCTGCTTTGGAAAAACCACAGAAAAACTTTATTTGTGCATTAGTTAATTGCAAATGTAGCAAGAAACTGTGTCAAATGAAAGTGTATTATATTTGATTATTCTGCCTTAAAGTTACCTTTACTCCTTAGACCAATTTATTTAATTTCAAACTACAGTTAGAAGAAGTGTTTTTATATAAAAAACACTTCTTCTTAAAAGGTGTTACACAAAATATAACATACTGGTATAAAATAATCCAACCTTTACCTTTTAAACTGCAGGACACAATATCAAGCAGCCAGCAGAGCTATATTGCACGAGAGCTGCGTTCGGGCACAGACTACCTGATCACTGTTATTGCCCAGTACCCCAACAGCTTGGGAGAGTCTGTTTCTGCCAAGGCCCGAACAAGTGAGAACTGCACACAGTTGAAATATGTGTCATCTTAAGAGACCTATTCAGCAATACTCAATCATTCTTATCCCAAACTAGAGCCACTCCCAGGTGTGACTGCACTACGACTGGTCCAAGCCGGCTTTTTTACTCTTGTTTTGGCCTGGGATCCTCCAACAGACCCATTACAGGGCTACAGAATTACCTATGGGCCTACAGGTGAGATGGACACTCATTCTAATCCATATTTTTACGACATAACTCAGTAATGCTCTATTTCTTTAAGAAGTAAATAGGGGAACTAAATTCAGTGTGAGTCATATATCACATAGTATACATAGTAACATCATTTGGGATATCATTCATGTCTGGGGCATAAACCATATGAGATTAGTTACAATCTGTAGTTTAATGCATGGGGTTAATGGCTTGCTTTAATCCCTAAGCGTGAACAATAGTCATAATGGAGCTTTACTTACTAATCATCACTAAGAAATGGTTGTAGGTGTCAGCAGGGTTTAGTTTAGAAGTAGGAGAGTGTTTTTGTGCCCTAAAGGCATTATATCTATTATTAAGGAAGTGCCAGTTTGATTTGCTGGTTGGTATCCAGGTGTGAGCTGGCAGAGCACAGATCTGTCAAATGAGGTGTAGCCCTGTTTAACTGGGTCAGTTTTTTTAAAGTTTTTTTTTAAGTTTCAACCCGCCTGTCTCTGTCCATTGTTGCCTGCAAATTTAATGTATGCCTTGTTTCTGTAGATTCATTCTATGATTCAGCCAATAAATCCCTGCGTGATCTTTGACAGACCAAACATGCTTAGAAAGGAGAATGACTCATTTTGCAATATTTGATTTATATTTTATAACATAAACCTGTAAGCTTCGGTATATTCTTAATTTGTCTCAGGAGTTAATTTGTTGCAAAATCAGAAGTGGAAATCAGGTTTATCTAACATGTTCATCATATTTTTATCATTTATGTTCATTTTCAACTAAATCATGCGAAGGACTGCTATTCATTTTGACAACAACAGCAACAACTTTAAGCCCAAACAGCCAAGCCTTAAGATACATTTCCTTTAGAATAGGTGTCAGTGCGAGACAACATGCAGTAAAAGGATCTTGATGCAAAACTTCTTCGTCACTTAACTGGCAAGTGAAATCTGAAAATGTGCCACATTTTGTCTTGTGATAATTTTCTCACATTTTATAAAGTTTCTGTATTGCCAAGCCACCGTCCAGGCCTGTGTGTTTATACTTTGTTTTCCTGAGTGTTGTATGAATCCATTGTTTGGTCAACAGGGCAGCCTGCTGCACAGCTTGTGGAACAGTCTGTGGGAGCGGAGTCCAGTTCTCTGACGTTGCGTGATCTTAAGGCAGACACGGAATATGCCATCAACCTGTACCCTCTGTTTCCCCACAACAACGTCTCACCAGCTTCCCTGACTGCCCGCACATGTGAGTCCACACAGTTCACATACACGCATTAACATTACGCTGTCTCCCTCTGCATAACAACAGTGTATATGCTGTATCCTATATCCAAAACTCTGTCTGCATATGTGCCCTGGTTTGCAGTACATCTACAGGGAGTACAGCAGCTCTTGGTTGACACCATCTCCAGCAACAGCGTTCGAGTCCGCTGGACAGGAGTAACGGGAGCCAGAGGATATAGAGTAATTTGGGGCCCTTTTACAGGTCAATAATCTTGAAATCCTCATTTCATCTTCATATTTTGGTTGCTATAGTAGTTTCATCAGATGTTTTCTCGGCTAAGAGTCTTAAAGCTCGCATGACAGCTAAAAGCCCATGCAAAGTTTTACCCAGCTAACAGGGAACGTGTTTAGAACATTGACTAATGGTCTCTAAAAGTTATCTCAGAGTTATCAAAAAACATTCTTGCAGTAACTTTTTTAAATGCTATATATCATATACCAAAAACGTTATTCTTAAGTAGTTAGTAGAATTTAAAAAAAGTTTGAATAAGGTTCTTATAACCAATAACGTTAATCCAGTGTATACAAATCTGGATGTTTTGAACGCTCCTAGAATATTCAAAATGACAATTTTTAGCGTTTTTGTTACTTAAAGGAAGCATTCTTACAAGCTAAAATTGTTAGCTAAGTAGATGCATCTTTAATATGTGGGACTTTAATATGTGGCACTCACTCTTTATGTAAAACATCACACAAAAGTCTATATCCACAGATGTTGTACCACACTGTCTCTTTGCCTGCGTCTCTTTCAGGAAGTGATGTGGAGACTGTAGAGCTGAGAGGTGATAGTGAATCTCACACACTTGTGAATGTGCAGCCAGACACAGAGTACATTGTTACAGTCATCGCCCTGTACAATAGAGAAGCTGTAGGACCGGCGGCCACTGCTCGTTTTAAGATAGGTAAACAAACTCACATGTTGACATATACACAGTTTATGGTATTACAGGGTAAGCTTTTGATTTGGTTAAGTGAGTCAGCTAAGATGTCTGCATGTCTCGCTCACCATTTACTGTATTCGAACGCATGGGTGTTTAATAGAAGATGTGCTAGTTCAAGGCCCTGAGTTAAGAGAGAAAATATGGGACGTATTTATAACAGGAAACAACACATTGTCTGTATCACTCACGCTTACCAAACACATACAGTGAGGTGGTTGCTTTTAATTTTTCCATTGACTCACTGT
Organism: Chromobotia macracanthus; assembly: GCA_036877525.1. Lineage (NCBI taxonomy): Eukaryota > Metazoa > Chordata > Actinopteri > Cypriniformes > Botiidae > Chromobotia > Chromobotia macracanthus. The sequence goes on along the minus strand of JAZGTH010000001.1, from coordinate 13,402,086 downwards.
CTGCTACATTTAAACAGTCAAACCGTTCTTAAGATGTTTTCATATGAATCACAGACCACGATAGGTGATGGATTGAGGTTGTCTGTACAGTACATGCATGTACATGTTGAAAAGACAGGAGTAGGTTTCTATAAATATAACAAAGAACCACAACTCGGAATACTTGGATGCTGTTATTGAGAATTTTAAAATACTATGTCACATGGGAGGGAAGGAAGCTAAAGGATGTTAATGTGTTTGGCTTTCAGAACACTCAGAACAACAGGTCCTGAGAGCCACGACTACAGGACCCAACAGCATCAGATTAAACTGGAACCTCATTCCAGCCGCCAGGGGTTATCGGCTGGAATGGAAAGCTGGAGAGAGTAAGAAACTCAAAAACATCTGCTATTTATGCTTGTTTTGTATTATAAGTATAAAAAGTAAGTGAGGTGAATTGTGTAAATTATATGACAACATTAAAATGAATTCACCTGGCATGGACAGACACCCTTGATTGGTTGTTATTTAAATACTGCAAATACACGCACATATACGTACCTAAAAATGTTTTTTTAATATAAAAAACTTCAAAATTTAATGTAATCAAGGGCAGAATAGCTTTGCGTTTCATGACGCAATTGTTGTCTTGTTGTTGTTTAATCTGCTGACCATAGGGGGCAGAGTTCAGAAGCAGGATTTTTCACAGAGCACCACCAGCTATGAGCTCAGAAACCTGCAGCCGAGCACTGAGTACATCATAACTCTATTCACACTCTATGACGACCGAGAGGAGGCCACTGTCTTTTCAACCAAATCAACAGGTCAGATTGATCATCATTAGTCAAAAATCAATGTGATATCATCAGTTAAATTGATTTGAAGTTTTTGTTTGTGTAAGTGGTCATGTGAATTTGTGTTTCTGTCTTTCTTTCCTTTAATCTGTTGATTTGTGGGTTGTGTTTAGGGGAGCAGCCAGTCGGTCGTGTCACGAACCTGAGAGTGGTGGAGACACTCGGAAACATTGTACGATTGGGATGGACGGGGGTTGCCGGTGCAACGCAATACAACATCGCCATACTCAATACACAAAGTAAGAATACTCTTCCCATTAGATAAAAATCCAGTATGGCAGTACAGCAGTAAAAGTTACATTATAACTGTTTAACAACGTAGCCTTGAATATTAACATTATCAGATTTCCTTAGTGTTGTGGTAACTGAATCAGACCATTAAATATTTTTACAGCTAATACTGTAGTTACTAGAAGAGTTTCTGGAGATCGGACCACACTGGACCTAGAGGATCTGGAAGATGGTGTGCGCTACGCTGTCAGTGTAACCCCAATCGTTGGATCCACTGAAGGAGATCCGGTCACAATGTATATCGTAGTAGGTGTGTGAACATGCATGATGTTATAGTGAGCTTGTGTTCTCATGTGTTCTTGAATATCTGGTTCAGGTGTTAACTTGCTTGATTGAACCTAAATTGAGAAAATTGTAATTAAATGGGTTCCTTTACAAAGTTTGTGCTTCAGAGTTACTTTAATGTAATATAACTTGTAACAGTCCGCTTTTCAGGAAATCAGTTCATTTTAAAAGCTAGTAAAAACGATTACCTTGAAATACTTAAGTACAATTAAATGCGGAAACTACCTCTCACGTGTGTTTTGGCAAGATAGTCTTGCATTTACATTTATGCATTTGGCAAACACTTCAATCCAAAGCGAAGTGCATTCAAGCTGTACTGTACATTTGACACTTTTTGCTTGATGTAAACTGAGTACTACCTAAGTAAAGTTTTGACACAGTGTGTCCATACTTTAAATATAAATCCTCTGTACTTTTCCTGTCATGTTCATAAATAATGGTATTTGTAGACCATCTTTAAGCTATTAAACTTTAGATACCACTCCATAAACCAAAATGGAAGAAAGGATGAAGATACTGTGGTTGCTATTATGAATGTATATTCAATTGCTCAAAAACATTTGTGGTAACTGAATGTTAAACAGATGAGCCATTGAGAGTGACCAACCTGCGTGTAGTCAGCAGTAACAGCCGACGAGTCAGGATTTCTTGGAATGGTGTTTCTGGGGCAACGGGTTACCGGGTTACTTGGAAACAGGGCTACAGTAGGTGGAGCCTGATATAGGCCAGTCTATGCAACCATTTTCCTTTTCTTTATTGATATCAGATTATTTTGAGTTTGTTTAGAGTTGTTCTCTCTTGCTCTCTCTCAGGTGCAGAGCAGTTTCGTGTTCTAGGTGGTGATGTCACTGCCTACACAATCGAGGGGCTGCAGCCTGATGAACCTGTTATTGTGGGCGTTTCCCCAGTGATTGGTGAGAGGGTTGGGGAAGTGGTCACTGTGACTGCTACCACCACTGGCCCTATTGGAACAGTCGCAGGCTTGAGAGTCACAGAGTACTCATCCTCAAGGATAGTGATATCATGGGCTCCTGTGAACAGAGCAACTGGCTACAAAATCACCTGGCGGCGTAGTGATGGTACAGTCAACATTATCACATGGTCTGGATGGAAGAGGAAACAATTGTCATTTAGCAGCATTTAACGCAATCTTTTTTTATTCATCGTAGGAGTGGAAGACTCTGAGAATGTGGCTGCTGATGTCACTTCCTATGCCATTGATAGACTCCAGGAAGGCGAAACCTACCAAGTGTCAGTTTCAGCCCTTGTTAACTCGCGAGAGGGACCTGCCGCCACGGTGGCTGCTAGAACAGGTAGAACAGCCCATATAAAATCTACTGAACATTGAAGCATTATTAAGTGAGGTTTTGATATTCTCAAGCATTTACAACATTTCCATATGATATTTGTCTCCTTAGCTGGAAGGGGACATTTTTGGGTTACAGAATATAAAAAAAATGGTTCTTATGCTTAACTAATTCTATTTAAAAATAAACAGTGGTGCCAAATGATTTTCATGATGTTCTGTTCTCTATTGTTGTTATGAAAAAGGTTATTTAGTTTTTGGATTTATAAAGAGAGCTTTAATCCTATAGAATAGCTTATTCTCAGATTTGTTGAATTACCTGACTGTGTTTATTCTGTTCATCAGATCAGACCACAGTTGGTCGAGTCACCAATTTACAGGTGCTAGAGGCGCAAGGAGAGGTTGTCCGTGTCAGTTGGGTTGGAGTTCACAACGCAACATCATACAGAATCCTCTGGAGAAGAACTGATGGTAAGATTATTCATCCCTCATTGACCTCCTTCAAAGGAAATTTAACAGAGAACTACATGAAGTCTCAAATAAGTTTATGAAAAGCAACATCCAAGCAATAACTTTTTCTGGGTTATTAGTCTGAACCCACAGTACTGGTGTTGACTGCTGTATTTGTGAGTGTAGCTACAGCACTGGTGTTGACTGCTGTATTTGTGGGTACAAGGTACAGTGCTGTTGTTGACTGCTGTATTTGTGGGTGTGGTTACAGGTGGGGAGGAGCGGAGTCAACTGGTAGGAGGTAATGTGACATCAGTGGATCTCAGGCAGTTGGATGAGGGGGTGCAGTATGAGGTCAAGGTTCTGGCAATAGTCCGTAACAGAGAGGGCCCACCTGTGTCTGTCAGAGTCACCACGGGTGAGTGATGTTTGTCTGTGAGGTTTGTGTGCTTCTCTACCTTGCAAATATAAGAACAACATTTATGTGAAACACTTTACAATGCAAGAGGCAAGAGTATGCAAGAATAAATGCAGTGTGCATGTATAATTTACCCGCTTTTTGAAACCAGGTTGTGGTGATTTTCTGAATGTTATCACATACATATATTTTGGGTGATGCAGAGTGTTACGAAGGTCCATAATTGACAACTCATTGTCATGTCTTAACAATCATATTAATTTCATAAAATAAGAATTATATACTGTATTCTGATTGCTGTTAGACAGCATGATAGAATCTATTGTATATTAACAACATACGCTGTATATAGAACTACATGAACGTGAGCAGTAAGCGTACTTAAATGTTTAAACAAAATTCTTAATACTTAGAATGTGTGGTGAAATAAATCTGAAGATACATTTTATTGAACCTTGCAAAACATGTTTAAATGAAGTAACAAATGAAGTAACATTCTGAAGATGCATAGACAACCATTGGTACAGTGACATTTTCTTAGTGTGTTTAATTGACTGTGCTGTATTGTACTAGGGGGAGTGACTCCACAGGATAAAGTTGAGGGCCTTCGTGTGTTAGATTCAACTGCAGAGAGACTGCGTTTAACCTGGAGACCAGTAAGGGGAGCCAACGCATATCGAATCTATTGGAGGTCTTCACAAGGTATTTATACAGACACACACACACATACATAAGACATACTTGTGTTTACATGCCATCACTATGCTTTTCCTAGGCGAGCCTGAGTTAAGTCGTCTAATTAGTGGTGATGCAACCTCATATACCCTGGAGGGACTTCGGCCTGGTCTGGGATACACCATAAGATTGTCTGCCCTGGTGGACGGTGGAGAGACTGAATCCACCAACATTCAAGCATCCACTGGTACACAAACTACACACTTAATCCCACATCATGGTTTAACCCACAGATAGCACTGCATAATTTTCTGCTTCCTCAGCTAACAATTTTAGGTTGTAAGAATATAAGTAAGTAAGATTTTTAAAACACAAACAGCTTAAGTATAATATTGTTGATGTATGTTGATGTAAAAAATGTTCTACTAACCTTACTACAAGAGCGCTTTTGATAACTTTCAAGAACTTTTTGAGAATGTTCTGAAAATGTTCCATGTTAGCTGGATCATCTCCTTTAGTGTCCCCTCTCTCTTGCCAGCCTCTTTCAATAATAAACTCTCTCAATTTTCTCTTTTTCAGATGCCTTACTACCCGTGTCAAGGTTGAGTGTGACGGACAGTACCGAAAATTCAGTGCTTTTGGGCTGGTCACCCGTACCGGGAGCCACAAGCTATATTTTACGCTGGAGAGAGGAGACAGGTGAGATTACAGCTGATCTGTGACGGCAGACATAATAGACTGTGTTGTTGTGAGAAGGCATCTCTAAAGGAAACTGGTTCCAGACACGCTTCCATGACACCAAAATGTCATGCCTAATGGTGTATAACAAATTTAAATGAACTTTAGCTGGAACCGAGCAGAATGTAAGGACGTCAATGGTCATTTTTTTTTGTTTTTCATTGAATTTTTCATGTCTCAGGCACAGCACTAGTCTCTCTTTATTGTATTTTAACATTCTCTCGCTCTTAATTTTCAATGGATAAAACTTTTTATTTAAATATATATTAATAATTAATAAATATGAGAGACCTGTATTTTTGTATTATCAAAGCAGCACAAAATAAGTCAAATAAAATAACAATAATGCAGTGTATGGAGTGAACAACAAATATTATTAAATCAAATAAAATTTTGCACAGAAAAATCATTTTTACAACGATTTAACACACATTTATGAACAATGTTTAGCATTTATAAATAACGCCATCTTTTAGACACAGGACCCGGTCAGTCTGAGACGCTGCCGGGAACAGCCTCTTCATTTCGTGTGGCTGGTCTGCGTCTGGGCCGTCGGTACCGTTTCACTTTGCAGCCCACCTTCCAGAACCAGGTTGGACCTGAGAGCAGTGTGGAGGAGCGCACAGGTTACACAGTTTCTCCTTACAGAAACTTATTTAAAATCAAAATACTTGCTTGCTGAATACCAGTAACCTGTCGAGCCATATTTGTTGTTTACATTCCTATATAAGTGAAGGGCCAATGATGTGATACTTATTTATCTTATAAGTTAAGAAATACCAAAAATACATTTCAAATGCAATTCATACATTAATGCTATTTTTGTAAGGCGAACATGTTTTCAGAATTAAATGAATTGTTCAGGATTATATTACAATTTCAAAATTTAATTAAAGTTTTGATTTTTTTTTTGTGGGGCTACACCTAGACTCATTTAAAGGCTTAAAGTCTAGTGCATATGATGACATGTCAGATTTCTGGGTTTTATTAGATTTATTTTTATTATGTTAGACATTCTTATTTGCCATTAGCTCTCCACATGCTTTGTTGCTCATTTGTTATATTGCTATACATGTTTTAGTGTGCGTTGGAGGGCGTTTGGATGTGGTTTTTCTTGTACCTGCATCTCGCGATCGCTCTGCTCTGGCGGCACCTGTGTTGTCTCTGCTTGCCAGTGCTGCTGGATCCCTCGGCTCCATTGGGCCCAGAGACTCCCAGGTGAGTTTAGGCATTTGTAATGGTGCTATGTCTATACTGTTTGTCTATGCTATGCTTCTCTTCTGACCGGGTGAATGATGGATTGAGCAGCTAAAGGAGGGATTGGAGGTTTATATGAACTTTGAATTACAAAATATTCTTGTTAACAGAGTATTCTGGTTTTGTAACATAGAAACATGACGCTTCTGTAAAGCTGCTTTGAAGTGTGAATTGTAAAAAGTGGCATGCAAATAAATGTGAATTGAAGTGATTGTAATACATGTTTTATCCAGGTGGGGGTAGTGCTGTATGGTGAGGATCCAAATGTGGGCTTCCTCCTTAATCGTCATAGCAACAATGAGACACTTCTGCAGGAAATTCTGTCCTCACCATTCAACAACAGGCCAGGAAATAATATAGGTCTGTTTGTGCCTGTGTGTGTTTTAAACTTTATTGTAACTGTGTATGAAATGACTGGCTCATATTTCACCTTAAAATCAAAAGAAACATTTACATTTCTAATTTTACATAAATTATAATATTCTATTATGTTTTCAACATAGCAATCTGAGTGAAAAGATTATTTTTTAATTATTATAATTTGTTTTTATTACATATTTTTGTGCATTTTTAGTTTTTTTTTTTTGCATATTTTGCATGTGGTCTCAGTCCTTCGGAACTTGCCTGTAAAATGTTTCACATTTAAAAGTGTGTGTAAATGGTGCACTGATCCTGAAGTCTGCTTTTACATGTAGGCCGAGCCATGACATTTGCTCATCAGTACTTGCTCAGCGCGCCAGCAGGTCGACGGCCGGGTGTTCCAGGGGTGGTTGTCGTTATCACCGATGAGAAGTCAAGTGATGATTTGAGCCAGCCTGCTGCTGCTGTTAAAGCTGATGGTGAGCCATACAAAAAACAGACCCAAACATACATACCTGGTAAACTATCAGGTCTGCTCTGTCCCATGTGTATATTAGTGGGTTAGCTCTGCAGTATCTCTGTCCCTCAGGTGTGACAGTGTTGGCGGTAGGAATCGGACGGGCGGACACTGGAGAGCTTCGTCTGGCAGTGAATGATGGCAGCACTCAAAATCTGCTGTATGCTCAAGACGCAAATCAGCTCGACAGTTTCCACCCTGAGCTGGCAGACCTCCTCTGTGGCGTTGCACAAGGGACCGATGGCACGGTTAGATCAAATCACCTGTCTAGCTGTTAGAAATGTCATCCCAATGTTGTTTGGTTGGCCAGTCAAGTCTATGAGTATATCATAGATATCTATAGCCAGTTTCTTAAAGTTCTATAGCATAGTTATTTTTAGATTATGTATATGTTTAAAACTGCATTCATCTTTTCTTGATGTGAGTAAATACAGTAAAGACTGATTGCAATTGGTTGTGTTTTTTAGATTGTGCCTTGTACTGCAGAATGTCCAAGGGTAAGTGTGTGGAACACACACACACACACACACACATATACCCAGAAAACGTTGTACAAGTTTGTCTGACCTTTGACTTTGTTGCAGGGTCCTAAAGGAGAACCTGGACAAAAGGTAAAAAAAAGCTCCTATAAACCAGATAATCATTGTCATTATTTTTTGCTGTTAAACACAATCGAAGGGCTTCATTTGCAGTTACCACATGCAAAGCTATTTATTAGTGATGTACTAAAAAAATTCTTGACCAAAACCAAAAAACTTCTAAATAACTTCTAAATAACTAAAAAACTAGGTGATAACACTAAATTTCTTCAATTGCTGTGACTTTAAGATAATAAACTCTAGGCTTATAATAAAATCATTTTAAAAAGATTGTTTAAATAAAATGGTAACTGTATAAAAGAAACAGTGCAGTCACACATTAATGCAATATTCACTTTAAACAGACTATTTCACACACAGATCGGGCTTTATTGACACACACGATTAAGATGTGCAGAGAACATGACCTCAAAACAACTCTCAAACTGAATTTTTGAGTAATACAAGCACATCTGGCACACTGCGTCGTAAGATGTTGGTTTAGTCTCTCACTGTGTGTCTTATATGTGTGTAAGAACACATACTGTTTAAGAACAGGAAACACTCTTCATTAATCAGAGTTTGTGTGTGCCTCATCAGCTGTGAACTCGTGCTCTTTTCCTGCAAGATCTCATCAGTGTCAGCCGCAGTTTACATTAAATATGATTAAACTCGGATCATTTCATGCTGCTTGCTCCCCATGTCACAGCTTCTGTTGTCTGACAAGTTGTGTTGTGTTTCGATATTTTGGGCCAAGATTTTCGATTGTTTTCTCTTTCTGTATAAAAATGAAAATGCCATTGCAAGACCCTTTTTCAGTGACTGAAATTTTGGTGCATCCCTTTTATTTTTGGATCTCTTTATGAGAACTCCAAGTTGACTTTTTGAAGTTTTTGGTGAAATACGTATAAATTGTGTGTGTTTGTGTGTGTGTAGGGTGAAAGGGGCAGAGATGGAATAGATGGAAGAAAAGGCGAGCCTGTAAGTTGATCTATACACACAAACCTTTGCTCTGTGTGTGTGCATTTTTAAATAATTGATTGGAGGCCTATTTTTACTTTCCAGAAGCCTGTATATCATCATGAGAAAGTGACTGTCTGCTTCCTGTGGGTGTGCTTTATGTTTTTTGTTTTCTGCATTAGGGTCGTGATGGTTTACCTGGTCGTGAGGGGCCCAGAGGGCCAGAGGGGCCACCTGGTCAACCAGGCGGCAGTTTGGGAGTGAGAGGAGAGAAAGGAGAGAGAGTAAGTGCACTTAATCACATACATGTGGACACACACGCATACACATTTACATACTCTCTCTTTGTCTTTCTTCAACTTTCTCAGGGTTTTCCAGGACTGGATGGCAGTCCAGGTGTTCCAGGTCGTCCTGGTACTCCTGGTGCAGTTGGACTTCCAGTAAGATAGCAACAATAATCTAATTACACTTGTGATTAACAATTACTTCTGTTTCTGCTTATGTTCTTTTGTGTTGCCTGGAAGAAAGTTTTTATTGTTGGTAAACAATTCATTGCTAGTTTTTACCTCAAGTTGAAGATAAATCCAGATGAATTTGCTTTAAATCTCTTTTCTGATGTCATTCTTCTTTTGTTGTAGGGCAGTCAAGGATTACCAGGTGTAAGGGGGGACCCTGTAAGTACTTACTAATACACACACATATGGATGCAAAGACCAAAGATGCCTTATTAAATCTTGTTTCACAGGGAGACCCAGGTATTGCCGGCCCTCAGGGGTTGAAGGGAGAGAGGGGTGAAAGGGTAAGACCAGTCTAAAGACTGCCTTCTGCTGCATTATAATCTACACTACTCTAGTCTGTTCTACTCTGCTTTACTCTGATCTATCCTAATCTGCTTTCCTCTGCTCTAATCTACTTCAATTCACTCTGCTCTACTCTAATCTGCTCTGCTCTTCACTAATCTACTCTAATTTGCTTGGCTCTTCTCTAATCTACTCTGATTCACTTTGCTACTCTACTCTACTCTACTCTACTCTACTCTACTCTAATCTGCTTTACTATAGTCTAATCTCCTCTGCTTGGCTCTACTCTGCTCTAATCTTCTCAAATCTGCCTTGCTCTTCTTGGCTCTAATCTACTCTAATCCGCTCTGCTCTGCTTTTTTCTGCTCTAATCTTCTTCAATCTGCTCTGCCCAGTTCTACTGTGCTCTAGTCTACTCTAATTTGCTCTGCTCTGCTCTGCTTTGCTCTTCTGTGCTCTAATCTACTGTACTCTTCTGTCCTATGGTTCCACTATTCTCATGTTACCGCCTCCTTAGAATGAATTGATTGTTGTATTCATCATTTTGAACTGCTTTGGACATGTAAATCACATAAATGTTCTAACAGGAAAACTTTTCATCCAAAATAAGCTTCAGTAGTTTGGTTCATGTCCAAAGTGATAGCTTGTAATGTTTGTACTGTTCCTGTGACAGGGAGAACCTGGATCTGTTGTCGGAGGAGGTTTACCAGGTCGTAAAGGAGAGCCAGGAATTTCAGGGGTCCCGGTAAATTTCTCTTAAAATATCTGCACACTGGAAAAAAATAAGCACAGATGAGGACTCTGTCTTTCCTTCAACAATTAGAAAATTAGCTCATCTTTCTCCTTCCAGGGTGCTCCTGGTCGTCCAGGTGTAGATGGGAGAAAGGGAGAGCCAGGTGTACCGGGTCTGCCTGGGCAGGATGGTCGCTCTGGGATTCCAGGCAGTCCTGGACTTTCCGTTAAGGTGAGAACCCTTTCCTGATGTATTTATGAGCCGTACATGTACAATATGTGATTCTGTGCCAAATCTGTATGTTCCGACACTTCAAGCTCACACTTTATTGACTTACTGCTGTTTAGACAGTTGGGTAGTAGTCTGATATAATGGGCCATGTTTCCTTTCTTATTTTTTCATGAGAAGCTGATTGACAGATTTAGCTGGATAGGTGTTGTAATGCAATGTTAATGAATTCACTTGCTTTATGCTGTAGTGTTCTGATGTGCCTCAAGCTGACCATTTACTTGTAAATGTTTCCTTTCTTTTATGCAGGGTGAGAAAGGCAGTCCTGGAGAAAGGGTAAGTCAATAAAGATCTTTCAGAGTAGTGCCTTCTCAAAAACTAAATCACATTTTTATGGAACGCTGTCCAGTAGTGTCTTTGCCCCCTTCAGCTTGTTTTGTTTTTATGGGTCCAGATGAAATGGAGACAAAAGTGAGACAGGCAGGGTCTCCCTAGCATTATGACTGACTGAATACGCAGTCAGCTGGATAATATCGACCTGTCGTATTTGCATCTGATTCACAAATTGGCTTGAATGGGTCACATTTGTGGAAATTGACAAGCTAATTACAGAGTAAACACAGACGCAGGCCTCACCACCTTATGTCACATCTGAATTAAAATAAACTTACGATGACTTTTGAAACACACTGTGATCTGTAAATAAGAGGTCAGATAAATTAAAGACCAGCAACCTTCATGACAACTGTAGTTTTGTCTGTGTTTACAGAACATTTGTCCATTAAAGGTAAAAAAGCAGATTATTATTGTTGTTGTTATTATAGCAGCTTAGCAACAGTAAGTAGACAAAGTAACAAAATAAAAGCTACACGAAATGTGTGTTACTGTATTAAGTAGTTATTATTTGATCTTTATTGGACACAATAACAAAAACCCACAAATATAATAGTGTCGGTTACTTTTTAATAGTCAGAAGTGTACGATAAATAGTGTACATATAACTTGAAACTGACATTCTGAACAGAGCTGGAATGTAAATTCACATTGGTTTAATAAATACCAAGCACATACAGGGGACATGGCTTCCTCATTACAGAAGTCCACCTCAAGCCACGGATTTCAATAAATTTCACAATGCCTTCCTAGGGGATTGTAGTCAAAAGCTTTACTATTTGTGCATGGGCAGAGGAGATTGGCCCATATTGTGTGATAATAGATTCAGTAAATGCATTAAACTGATGCACTGTGAGAAATCTCTTATGGCAGAACACAATTTGTAAGGGGAGCCAGTCACATTTCGAGAACATTTTTCTCATTAACAGGGTCCGCCCGGAGTGGGCAGTGGGGAAGCAGCTAAGGGAGATGCTGGTGAACCTGTGAGTGTCTCCATTATTCATTATAAAATGGGACTCTAAATGCATGATGATGTGTGTGTATGTGAGTTTCTATGTGACTGCTCTGCTGTAACCCAGCTAACAATTTTAGGTTGTAGGAACATTTCCCTAACATTTCCATTAAGTAAGAAAAGTGTTAAAAACTTTATTTTGAAAGTTGTAGAAAATTTCAAAACTTAAATTTTTTTTAGACGTTACTGTTATAAGAATGTTATTCAAATTTAAATTTAAAAACGTTTTTGAACCATTCCACTAACAAGAATAACATTTTGACATGTGATATATATGATGTTAAAAGTGTTTTACTAATGCTGCTGCAAGAATTGTTTTGATTACTTTGAGAGAATATTTAGAGAACATCTTTAACCAATACTGTTCTAACAGAGAACATTCTCTGTTAGCTGGAAAACTGCAAATGTGTGTACTTGAATATATGTTTTTGAGTTTCATGTTATCACAAGCACTTAATTGCATTTTTTTAGTGTGTGTGTGTGTGCATTTGTAGGGAAGCCCTGGACCACCTGGTCCTCAGGGCCCACGAGGACTGCCTGGATTTAAAGGAGCCAAAGGAGAACTGGTATGTTTTTGTGTGTGTTACATATTGTATATTGCTTGTCTATTGCGTCGCTATTAATGCATTTTCTTAGCCTGGTGTGTGTTTATGTGATTATGTTAATATCTCTGTGTTGCAGGGAGAGAGTGCTGAGGGTAAACCAGGCCCCCCTGGACCAACTGGAGACCCTGGTGATCGGGTATGAAACATTTATACTTTTATATCTCTGCAGATTCTTCCTCCATCTTACTTTTATTCATAATTTGTTGTTTCAGGGTCCCAGAGGACCTCCAGGCGAAATCGGAAGTAAGGTAAAAAATAGAAGTCTGTGTATGGCTTTGTTTTTTTGCATGTTATTAAGGTACTACGAGTAAACTTACTGAATGCATAATCTGCCAATCAGTTGATAAAGTCATTGTCATTGCTTTAGGGTGACCGGGGACAGGCTGGAGCACCTGGTTTAGATGGAGCCAAGGTTAGTATGTCTCAGTATAAACCCAGCTAACAGAAAACATTCCCAGAACATTGACTAACATTCTCTAAAATTTCTCTTAAAATTATCAAAAACGTTCTTGCAGTAACATTAGAATGTTTTCTTATTGTTATCCTTTATCAAAAACATTATTCTTAAGTTGTTAGTGGAACATTTTAAAAATGTTACAGAATTAAAACAAATGTTGGAATAATGTTATAACCAAGCAATAATGTTTATATAGCGTCTAAAAAACTGGACATTTTGAATATTCCTAGAATGTTCCTGATTTCGTTACTCATTGGAATCTTTGGGAAATGTCCTTACAACCTAAAATTGTTAGCTGGGAATGTATCTACATGTGTACTCTATATATCCCTAGTGTTATACTGTTCTGCATTGTTGTGTGTTGAGGCTTTACTGTGAATGTCTAAGCACATTTAAATATGCACTCAGTAATGTTTTCCTTATCTGAACAAAAATCTTTTGGGGAAACCTATTGGAAAACAGTCATTGTTGCAATTCTGTGTGGCAATGCAAGTGCTGTGGAATTTGGTGATTTCATAGGATCTAAACACCAAGATGCTAATAAAATCTTCAAAATGCGCATAAAAATACTCTCACTTTAGGTTGATAGATGTGTATTTGTGTGACTTTGTCTCAGCAAGTCACGTGATGGGCCAATGTCATTGCATAGCATCTCAAATGTTACTCTGAAAGGTGAGAGCCAAAACCTGTTATCAAAATGATTCGCGAAAATTACCTCCCAGAACCGCCTGACATGTTTTCGCTCCCAGACATAAAGCATTTGCCGCAAGCAAACATGAGGTTCATGGGAGCATTTTGTCTTTGCAAAAGAACCACAGTGGCTTTCCCACTGGTTACAACATCTGTTTCTATTGATATTTTGTGCCAACTGAGAGCCACTGAAGCAAACATAAACTTACTGATTGCACCTTAAATATTGTAGAACCATTTTCAAATTAAACTTTGAACAAAATGTGCTGTTAAATTATATTTAGATAGATTTCTATATGATTCTTTGCAGTTATTATAGTTTTGTTTTATTGTTATTTTATTATTATTTTTAATTACCTTTTACTTGATAAAAGGTAATGTCAACTTTTTTCCATGTTAACTTTAGTTAAATTTCTATCTTATGTTTTTTGTCATTTTATAATATTGTTACACAGATTCATTTTTCAGTTTTAGTTTTTATTTATTTTCAGTTTCTGTGCCTCAGCTTAAACTAATTTCGGTTTATTTTAAGGTCACATTTCTAATTTTCTTTTAAGTTTTTAAATGTATGTTTATGCCTATATTTTATTTAATTACAGCAAACAGAAATGTTTTAATAGTTTTAGTTTTAGTAAACTATAATAATAATAATAACAAATATAATAATAATAATACTTCATTCTTTGTCATTGTTTTAGGGAGACAGAGGACTGTCTGGTCCAGTAGGGGACAAGGTGTGCACCTTAAGCTGTATACATTACAATATATACATCTGTACTTCAATTGTTATAAGAGAACTGTGGCTAATGCTGTGCTTGTTTGTATTTGTTTGTGTGCTAGGGTGATAAAGGCTCACCAGGCTCTCCTGGACCTCAAGGACTCCGGGTGAGTGTCTTCACAAGCCATGATAAGTGCGTGAAAATACATGTGTGTACGTGCTCGCTGTAAATAATTTATATGTGCCCTTAGGGTTTGCCAGGCAACAGCGGCCCTCCTGGAGAGAAAGTAAGGATGTCAGATCAGCAATCAGATCTTTGTTCATATTTTTAGTTTCCTTTATCTTGAGATTTTAATTTTCATGTATATCTTTATTTGAACTACAAGGGCGCAGAGGGTGCTAAAGGGGAACCAGGAAGCATTGTAAGTTAATATTTCATGTGTTTAAATTCAAATGAAGGTTTAATAGTTTGTCATATTCCTCTATGTGGAAGTTGTTCACTGTGGCTTCTCTCTTTTTTTTTTTTTAGCAGGGACCAGGTTTAATAGGGAAGAAAGGAGAGCCGGTATGACTTTTAAGAACAATGCAGAGACTATGTCCGATAACAGTCTTTTCATTTTATTGTTATGTTAAAAATTTTCTTTCATTGCATTGGTCAGATGGTACAATAAAAATCTTTGTTGAAGAGGTCTTTTGACAAACGTAGCATTTAAAATCTCTATTTCTTTCTTTATTTTAGGGAGCAAGAGGTTTTCCAGGGCCTGACGGACCTAGAGGTGATAAAGGGGAGTCAGGACAAAAAGGGGACAGGGTGAGTTGTGTAAATGAATGAAGGAGGACTAAAGGGTGCCAGTAAAACTTTCATATTTTCACAAGAGATTTGAACTCTGAACTTGTTTTGATAGTTTGTTTTAGAGGTGCTGACAGGAATGTTGTAATAAACACCAGACGATAGGCTCTTTTCATATTTGCTAGTAAACAGCCACCCACAACACTCTAGTAGCCACCTACAGTATCAGCAGGGGGAAGTTTTGCAACTTTTACATGGTGGACCTTTTCAATCTGTGTCACAGGGAGCACCTGGAGTAGGTGAGCCTGGCCAACCCGGGCCAAAAGGAGACCAGGGAGATCGGGTTAGTTTGTCTTCGTGACACATTATTGACTCAACAAATCCTCTGTTTTAGGTCACCAATCAAATCTGTTCAAATCAATATCTGTTTACTGGCACAAAAATTATGTTGAATATGATAAAAGAGCAGAAGCGATGCTTAAAATAAGTAAATAAATGAAAAAATTACCCTTACTGTAACAATAACAAAGAGGTTTACTGAATTCATCAATATCATTTATTTAAACAGGGTCCACCTGGATTATCTGGAAAACCTGGTGCAAAAGTAAAGTCCACAAATTCTCTCAATGGCTGTATGCTAAATACCCGGCATGTTTCTCTATAGGTTGTAATGCATTACACCTTCTCTTTTGTTTCTGCGTGACTGTAGGGCAGTCAAGGTGAGCTAGGGGAGCGAGGAGAGGCTGGCAGTCCCGGTTCTCAGGGGCCCATGGGCCCCAGAGGGAAAGATGTGAGTCTGCACCCCACACATTTACACAATACTACACTCTGATTCCAGTATCACCTTTAACTAATGCTTATCTATGTAACAACTGTTAAACTAACTTTGTTTGGTGATCAGTGTGTTCTGCTCTACCGGTTCTGCTCACTACTATAAAAGAAACCTTGCTGATGAGGTGTTTTTAACATTTAAACTCTATATTGTTTTCCTTCTGTCTGTCTCGCAGAAGTAATAAATAGTGAAGGTAATAAGTGTCTTCTCTTCTTGACTTTAGATGTTACCTCACACTTTCCTAAAATATAGACTGTGTACTGTATACACTCCCATACCTGTACATGGGAGTGTATGTGTCTGTCTGTCTTTCTACTATTACTACTAAGTAAATCTACTCTTTACTTCCTTTGAGATTTACAGTGTGATCCATGTTACAATGTTATCATTAACATCTGTAGAATTTTTGTACTTAATCAAATAGTTTGATCTGTTGTCTTTTGTTTTGTTGTTTTAGGGACTTAAAGGAGACAAAGGAGAGGATGGCATTGCAGTAAGATTGTTGTTTTTTCTGTATGACTGAGTGTGTTTGTAAGTGTTAGGTTTTGTAGGTATTACAGGAACATCAGTTATTAATAATATGTAGGGAAATTTTGATACCACATCAGAAGCTAAAAATGATTTAAGTCAACTAGAAATAAAATGTAATTCAATTTAATTTCATTTAAAACATTATGATGTAGTCACTAGTTAATGGTAAAATTAAGTAGTGGTACTTTTGAAATACCTAGTATGTAATGTTGTCCTGTTTTTTGTTTTAGGGAGAGCCAGGGCTGGCGGGTAAACCAGGAGAGAGAGGTCTAAGAGTAAGTACACCAAGAGAGTTGTTCTGTGATTATACAAATCCTTGTATTTTGTATTTTGACCAGTCGCATACTGACTGTTGCTCTTTTATATTTAAGGGAATATCAGGTCAGCCAGGACAGCCTGGGCCAAAAGGTGACACAGGTGATCCGGGGGAAGATGGACGAAATGTAAGAAGCTGGGTTACACAGTGTAATTAACCAATACAGAAGTAAAAAATAGAACAATAGAACTTACATCATGCATGTCATGTCATGTCAAGATAATTGTATCTAAAAACCTTTTTTTTCCAAGGCGTTCTGTATGAATTAGTCATGGTCTGATTGGAGATTGTTCTGTAGATCATTGCCTTAGGCTCTGTGAAACCGGATGATACTGTTTATTGTTAGATCTTTGTTTGGTCATGTGATCAGTGCTGTGCTTTGTGCAGGGCACACCAGGACCCACTGGACCAAGAGGTCCTAAAGGAGAGCAGGTGAAAGATCAGAAACTCATATCACAAACGCATGCATACTTGTACAGAAATGTTCATCTAACAGTCTTCTTTATGGGTGATTTTAGGGAATACAAGGTCCCCCTGGGCCCCCTGGAGATGTGGTATGTTTTTAAATCTGTATCTCTGTACTCCAATACTCTATACCACTGTGTGCTTATTGTTTTTCTATTTTAATGTTGTGCTTAATGGTAGATATCTGGTGAGAAACAACTTAAGGGTGAAAGAGGAGAAAAGGTACCGTACAATTTCCGTAGTCCTCAAACAGGCTTGAAATCTGTCACACAGGTGCTTGTAATTTGCTGCCATTTAATCACATAATTTTTTTCATTGTGATACTCCTGTTCTAACACCAGGGGGAGGCAGGTGACCCAGGGGAGCATGGGGCTAAAGGTCAGAAAGGTGAAGCAGGATCCGCAGGCCCCCCTGGACCAAGCGTA
The DNA here is from genome assembly GCA_036877525.1 of Chromobotia macracanthus. Classification (NCBI taxonomy): domain Eukaryota; kingdom Metazoa; phylum Chordata; class Actinopteri; order Cypriniformes; family Botiidae; genus Chromobotia; species Chromobotia macracanthus. The sequence goes on along the minus strand of JAZGTH010000001.1, from coordinate 13,384,423 downwards.
AGTCAACGAGGAGCTTATTCAGTACGCTATGTGTGAACGAGAGTAAGATGAGTTGTATCTAACCCTGTTTAATTTTTAGGGTCCTGAGGGACCTCGTGGGCTATCAGGAGCTAGAGTAAGAAACTTCTTTTGCTTTTGTCCACTTCAACCTATTTACTCAGTAATCTGTTTGTTTGTGCAACTAAATATAGTTGCCACTCTTCTAAATACTGGCTCAGCTCAAAATAACCGCCAATCAGAACACGTCTGACGTTTTACACACAGCTCTGTGTATGTAAATGAGATGTCACTGTGGGGCGGGAAGTGTGTCTAATGTCTGATTTTTGTTTTGCCCCTAGGGTGACCCAGGCGACAGAGGCAGTCCTGGAGAAAAGGTAAAAGAAAGCTTCCTCTAAGAAATGTTTAGTAAAAAAAACTTTTAAGTTTATATATGTAAGAGCCTTCAAATTTTCACATCCCAGGAAGTGGTGCCGGCATTTACCATATATGGTAAACACACTGTATGTGGTGGTGATAATCTAGTGGTTTAGAATCTGCTAACTGTTAACGCAATAGATGAAGATTTAATCCTAACTAGTAGTGATCCAGATAGTGGGAATTGATTGACATCACAATCCTGCTGTACCACCAAAATACCCCTGAGCAAGGAGCTGAACAAAAGTCTGCCAGTTACTCCATCATCAGTCACTTTTGGATTGAAGCACCTGTTAAATAAGCAGCATTTTCCATCATTTACTCACCCTCATGTCATTTTAAACCTGTATTTTTCTTTGGTGGAACACAAAAGTAGATATTTTGAGTGGTTTTCAGTTGCTTTGTGTCTATACAATGGAAGTCAATGGGTGCCACTGTTATTTGGTTACCAGAAGACTTCTTTTTTTTATCTTCTTTTGTGTTCCTCAGAAACCAAACAGGTTTGGAATGACATGAGGTCGAGTAAATGATGGAGGAATTTTCATTTTTGGGTAAACCATCCCTCAGATTTCTACAAGATTTTGTAAGATTTCTTCTAAGGTTTCAGATTGTTCTGCTTTAGACAGCAGCAATGACAATGTTTTGCAAGCAGGTGCCATACAGCAGACGATAATAATGCTAGCTGCAGTAATCAGAGTAAAGTATAAATAGAACTGCTTAGTCATGGATCTCTCCAAACTGCAGTCGCTGTCACACATTTTATTGTGTCAGGATTTAAATACCAGGTGTTGTTTATGCTACAATTTGTTTGTTTTTGGCTGTCTGCAAAACAGTTTAATCTTGAATTTTTTTGTTCTACAACATTGAGAAAAGGACAAAATATATTTTGATGAATATTGCAAAACCTAATTGCTATTTTCTGCTTCCTGTCAGAGAGCCAAACAGCCAATTAATTTGTGACTGACCTTATGACACAACTCGTGTTTCTCTTCTCGCCTGTCTTAGACTTTTGATCTCTGTTCCTTTCATAACTATTATCAAGGTTTTGAGACCTGATCTTATTGATTCCTACATTAATTAAGTGGATGGATGCTGCTTTTGGCAGACGTGTGTGATGGTGTCATAAAGAAGTTGCTTGTGACAGACTGAATCTTTCAGTCAAGATGTTTCCATTAATATTCATGGGAAGTTGGTGACTGTCCAGTACTGATAATATTGATATTGATTTTGACTGCCATGTGTGCTAGAGTTATATACAGTGATATTGACTCTTTTAATGTGTGTTTCACATGTGCATTCAGGGAGAAAGAGGAGCTGCTGGTTTAGATGGGCGACCCGGTCAGGATGGAAAACCTGGGTCACCTGGAGCTCCTGGATTACGGGTCAGATCACAGCATTCCACCTTCACCCTTGTGTCAGCATTTGTTACTTTTTTTGCTCAATTTTAAATCTGAATTCATTTTCTTAATGTTTGTTTGTGGTTTTGTAGGGTGACCCAGGAAAGCAAGGGGATCCTGGCAGAGATGTGAGTCCTCTGTCTTTTCCTCTGTATCTCACATCATCCATTTATGTTGTATTGTATTGTTGCTATAGTTGGCCACTATAGAGCAATCCAATTCCCCAAATCTCATTTATTATTTAGAATAAATCTATTTAAATGATTTTAGGGCTTGGCTGGGCTCAGAGGGCCTCAAGGGCCTCCAGGGCTACAAGGGCTTCCAGGATCTGATGGCACACCTGTGAGTAATATCACACACCACTTACCAGCCTAATTTGTATAGGGGAAAAAAATTCACTCACATATATGCAAACAAACATTATACCATTAGAATTAAATGTTGCTTTATTTCAGGGTAAACCAGGGGAGGATGGGAAACCAGGACTGCCTGGAAAATCTGTAAGTAGAGCCAGGATCTAAATGAGAACCTTAAACGTCCCTATGGTTGGTTTCTACATGATATTTTCAGAATCCTCTTACTGTTTTATTCAACAACCCCAGTATAAGAGCAGTAGCTTGTGTCTATTTCCTCCACCAGTATCATGAGTTTTCTCTTTCCTCCAGAATGTATCATTAAAACATTACAGCTTTTGTTGCAGCTAAATGACCACACCACAGCCCTTTTAGGGCAAGACAGTTAAATCTTCCTAAACGAAGCGATTAAACCATCTTGCTGATTATAAATCACCTCTTTTAGCAGCCTAATGAGCTATCAGTGAGAGGCGACTCAGCCTAATAAATGATTTGTAATTGAAATACGCGATGAGTTTCAGTCGGCCGCGTACTAATGTTTGGTTAACCTCACTGAGACAGATTACGGCACTGGATCTGGGCTTACGTAAGCCGGCCGTCCCGCAGTTTCTTCTGATTGACTGATCACAGCCCTGAACCAGCTGTGGTAATTGCAGGAGCTATATTAGGCTGGATGGCACCCGCCACATATCTGTAATGTGGGGCCGAGTGCCGCATGAAGCTTTCAGATGAGAAATTACTGCTTGAATGAGCCATACGAAATCACAAGAGTTCTCATACCAAAACAGGAAGAGCTGATTACAGGAAGTCTTGATTACAGAAATTATGAAAACGCGCCTCACGCTCCTCCAGATGTCTGTGTTTAGCGGCTCATTTTGTGTAAAACTTTTTTCAGGGGGAAGATGGCGTGCCAGGAGAAGACGGTCGCAAGGTAACAAATTTCATATTGTCGGAAGTTTGTGTGTGATTATTAAAATGTTTAAAAATTAGCCTCTGATTGCTTTTGGTCTTCTTTCCCAGGGAGATAAAGGAGAATCAGGGCCTGCTGGAAGAGATGTGAGTCTCTCTTCTTTATTTTTACTCACCATTTTCTCACTCCATTTCTTGCATTTTACTACACAGGACAAGTCCATCACAGCTTATCATACTAGTCACCACAAAGCACTTTTAAATTGTGCTGTCCTACCTCTTTAAGACTTCCATGACAGCTTTGATATGAAAAGGTCATATTAGCATTTCGCAGAGTCGTATTCGCTCGAAGATAGCTGTGTATCGAGTTTGTAAAACCTGTTGTTATCCTGAAGTACCAACTGCTCATGTTTCAAGTCATTTTGTGCCCATGTTGCACCTGCTGTTTTTCTTTATAAGGTTTGTGGACTCGACCTGACATGCACTCAACTCTTAATGATGTTTTTTGTTATTCAGACATCTCTTTCGATCAATGTCCCTTTTATTCGCTTTTGTTTGGCTTTGGCGCACACAGCTAATTTTCCCATCAGCACAACTCGAATTTGTGTTTAAATGGATGTTTTCAATCACACACAATCACAGAAACGCTCTCGCGCACATCCAAATGCGTGGATGCTCTCTTTTCCTGTGCTTGATGCGGAGTGCAGTCAATAATTATGAGTCAGCGGCCTTATGGGAAAAACTCTTCACTGATGAGAGTTTATTTGATGTGCAAATTTATGCCCATTAATTAAGAAATTAAATCGTATCCTGGTTATTTCTCTTATCTCTCTCTATTTCTCTCTCTCTCTGTCTCCAGGGTCGAGATGGGCTAAAGGGCGATCAGGGCATTGTAGGAAGTACTGGCCCACCTGGTCCCATCGGACCCCCCGGGCCTCCTGGCAGCATTGGACCACCAGGACCAGTGTGTTTGTCCATACCTTTGCATTAATTATAAATGTAGTTTTCATTACTCTTTTTAAAGGATATTACATGTATGCAATGACCCCTACAGTATTTCTCCTATTCTCTTATTCTCTTTCATCCAGGTGGTTTATGTTAAAGGGGAGCCAGCAGCATCTATTCCAGGCCCCCAGGGCCCTCCAGGAACTCCTGTAAGTCACAGTAAATAGCTCTACAATTTGTTCCCTAACCCCAAGTATACGCTGTTACTTTTGTAAAAGATGAGATGAGATTTTTGTCTGGGAGTTAACAAACATTCCATAAATGTACATAAAAATCTTGAGGTGGACAGGTAAGCAACCACCACCGATATCCTAGCAATGCCTTAACAACCAACAACAACATCCTGGCAACACTTTAATAGCCACCCATAAAGGCCTGTTACATGAGTTTTGTACAGTCAAGTACTTTTAATTTATTTTTACACCACTGTTTGAAATGTATAGAACTCTATTGTTATTTTAATAAAGCACGCACACATATCTTTCATCATCATATTAATGATTTTGGTTGTTTGGGCAGCCGCTCACTGGGAAGTATGTGTATCCCACATATTTTGATGCTGTTTTGTTTTATCTATCAATCAGGGTGTACCCGGAGTATCAGGAGCTGCTGGAGCTCGGGTAAGTAAATTTGCTTGTGTGTGAATGAGTGTGTTTGTTTTGTTTAAAAGAAAGCAGCCATAATGTTATTCTTTGTAGGGGGAGAGAGGACCGCCAGGCTTGAAAGGAGACACGGTGAGTATTTTGGAAGTTAATAGTTTTCACAGATGAATAACACGAGGCAATTCTAAACATACCTAAATGAGTGACAGTGTCTCACCAGAAATCTTTCATTGACAGGGGGATCCAGGGCAGGATGGTAAACCAGGAACTGCAGCGGTAAGGAAAACGCTTACGCATGCAGAGTCGCTCAAGCACGACCAGCAAGATGACTAATGTTGTTTTCTCCTGCTTTGTCCCAGGATGTAAAGAGAGCTTTTTTAGACTTTGGCATTGAGGTACTAAGAAATTTATCAACAAGATCAAAATTGACAGAGTTTTGAAAGTAGATGTTTAAGTCACTTTCTCTTTCTTTTCCTTTCTGTGAAATTGTTATTGTAGCTCAGAGAACTGAAACTATTGCTTGATGACAAAAGCTTGGGTACACGGGAGGATATAAAGAAAGGTGATAAAGGAGATGTGGGACCCAGAGGACCTCCAGGAGCTGATGTGAGTTGTAATCAGTGTATGTGGGTAAAGGTGTCTGATGGTCCAGCAGTTTGCTGAGGAGCCTGTTTTAGGGCCATGTAGAAACTCATTGGACGCTGTCCGTAGTGCTGAACACTGCTGAAACAGGCCATGACAATCCAGCAACCCTTAATATATATCCCTCTTTGCACACTCACTTTCAGGGTGCTCGGGGTCTTCCAGGTGAACGAGGCACGAAAGGAGAAACAGGTGAGAAAGGGCCCCCTGGAGCAACGGGGCCCCCAGGCAGGGCAATTGGAGAGAGGGGTCCTGAAGGTCCCCCTGGGCAGGCAGGTGAACCAGGAAAACCAGGAATACCAGGAGTACCAGGGCGAGCCGGTGAATTGGGAGAAGTTGGAAGACCTGGGGACAAGGTAAACGGAGAATGTGAAGATCTAAAAGAGCTGATTTAAGATGGTGCTTGGTGCTAATGTTAATCTAAAGATGAGACTAAAGCTTTGACTTTGTTGCAGGGAGACAAAGGGGAGAAAGGGGACAGAGGACCAGCTGTGAGTACTGTCATCACCAGCAACATTTTTGCTCATTTGCATAGTCTGCAAGGAATAAAATGTACCTACAATAAAATAATACATTTTGTATCATTTTCTTTTCTCCTGTGAAATTGTCAGTATTTTGCAGTTTTTCCCTTTTCAATCAATCAAACATCTTGATTTTGTTCTTCAGATCGTTTTGAGGCATTTGCCGAATGTTAATTATCGCTTCACCATCTCTCTTTTAGGGTTTGGCTGGATCACCTGGATTAGTGGGACCTCCAGGACCAAAGGTAAAACAAAAATACAGTGCCAAGTTGTTGTTTGTACTGTGTGTGTGGAAATGTATTAAGTTTGTTTGTTTGTTTATTTTAGGGGGATTCTGCCACCATTCAGAATGGCTTGCCTGGTCCAAGGGGTCCACCAGGACTGCAGGGCATAAGAGGAGAGCCAGGTGCAGCTGGAGCCCCTGGACTTCCTGGAGAACGGGTGAGCTTTTTAAGAGGTCACAAAGTTTGGTAAGAAAAAGTCTCATACGTTGATGACAGTAGTTTGACATGTTGACCTGTGTCCCTCTCTCAGGGCTATACAGGCGTTCGTGGGGAGAAAGGAGACAAAGGAGCCAGTGGAGAGAACGGGAAAGACGGCTTCCCAGTGAGTTTAAAATAATCCTTTACCAGCCTTAACTTAAGGACTTTTGAGAACTTATTTTACAGTAAAAATGGATGATTTCTTTGTTTTAGGGAAATCCGGGTGAGCCAGGAAAACCAGGGCAGGATGGAAAGCCGGTAAGAATTGATAGGAATGAACAATTACTGCTAATTAATTTAAGATATGTTGCTATTTTTTATTGAATGTAAAGTAAATAATGTTGTTTCAATATGTTGTTCCAAAAATGGTCATGACTGATTCTTGCTAAGTCATGCATCACTATTACTGTTGCTCATACTTGGGTTAAAGACTTGAACAAAGCCCTAACTCTAATATGCCTTAAGCCCTAAGATGACCAATGAAAGGTGAGTCCCTAATCTCCACAGTCCGCATTTAGAGGGCTATATTACAAGTCTGATTTTCATTAGGAAACATTAGGTGGTCAGAATGATATTAAGGGTAAAGCTGTAAAGTATTAGAGGTCAAGGGTATATCTGTAAATTATTAGAGGTCAAGGGTATAGCTGTAAAGTATTAGAGGTCAAGGGTATAGCTGTAAAGTAATAGAGGTCAAGGGTATAGCTGTAAAGTATTAGAGGTCAGGGGTATAGCTGTAAAGTATCAGAGGTCGAGTGTATAGTCTTTAAGTATTAAGAAAACGCATGGAAAGATTAGTTTAGTTGGCAGGAGGAGAGTTTTGGCTCTCACTCACACATTATTTATTCTCCCCTGGAGCAGGGTTTGAGGGGACCAGCCGGTCCACCGGGCCTACCTGTGAGTAACAGTAAACCAAGGCAGAAGCCTCCTTTGGGCTTGCCGTTGTAGGAAAGCCTGGGGATTCACTGCCAGCACTAGGCCTTGCTGTGAGCACTAGCTGACTTTCTTTGCCTGAGGCTCCGTAGATAAACCACACAACAGTAACAAATGCACTGCTTCTATCAGCTAACCACCCTGTACCCCTTTTTCCTCCCCTCCTTTCATAATCCCACTGTCGTCTCATTCTACTTTCTACTCACTCGGTTTCTTTTCATGTTCTTGAAATCTGGACCATTTTTCTCTGCTTTCTCTGTCCTTACCTCACTCTCTCCATAGGGCTTGCCTGGGTTCCCAGGAGTGCTGGGCAGACCGGTAGGTTTTCTGTGGCTGAAACTGTTGGCTGCTTTGCTTATAATGGGAGAGGGAGGGGGGCAGTTTTGCATGTATAAAGTTTGTTTATTTGTGTGCAGTTTATGTTTGTAAACTTGTATGTGTGTATGTCTGTCTGTCTGTTAGGCAGTAATATTTGTGTCCATTTGGAAATTTGTGTGACATTGTAAGTCTCTGTGAGTTGTGTTGCATTGTGTTGTGAAAGTTTGTGATAAAGGTTTGTGTGTGTAAGTCATCTGTCCAAGTATACAGTATTTGTGTTTGTCAAAGTATACAGTATAGCTGTCCGTTCAGAGCTTGTGTGTGCTGTTTACGTGCATATTCGTGTGTTTGTGTGCATGGTATAAATGTTGTGGCTATATTTTATATTAGGGCTTTTTAACTACTTTGTACCTATATAAGTAAAAAAGAATTTGATACAATGTATAAAGTGTCTAGATATTTGTTGCTCTGCAAAACTGTCATCGTTTTCTGCTACAAAGATTAAAGTAGAGGTTTGGGTTGCGTTTATGGTTGGGGGATTACTCTATGCCTTATACTAAATATACCTTAAATAAATATATTGTATCAAATGTTTCTTATTTTGAAGTACAAAGTAATTAGAGATGCTTAATATAAAGTGGATACAGCTTTATATTTTTGTAAGCCTGCTGTTTAGACCAAACATGTTCTTTGCACAGGGCAATCCAGGAGAACCAGGAATTAGAGGGCCGACTGTACGTACATTTAGTTTAAAATGCACATTTATCTACATGCATAAATTACAAAACCTGTTTCTAACTTGAATGTTGTTTTAGGGTCCAATGGGTGGAAATGGACCCCCAGGGGCCCCTGGCGTGAAGGTTAGCGTTTTAATTCAATAGTAGATTCATTTAATTCATTAGCAGAAATATAAAATCACCTGTAATAGTTCGAACAATGTGAGTATTTTCATCCTCATTTGCTGCATGACTCTAAAAAAGTTGTGATTCCTTTAGCTTTGGTCTTGCAGATACAAATAAAATATTCAAAATGTGTGTGAGCGTGCATTTATGGATGCATGTTTGTGCGTCATTTGTAGGGTGACCAGGGAGAGCCTGGCATTGGAGTCCAGGTAAGTTTTACAGCTGAGTAGTGAACATTTTCCTGCAGGCAGTTTCAGACATAACAATGTGTTTTGGAGTTATATAACTAACCCGCTGGAGTCTATTAACTCTAGTCATTTCTACTCACTTCTCAAGGGCCCTCCTGGATCTCAGGGCAGCAGAGGGTTACCAGGACCTGCAGGCACTCCAGGAGCCATAGTAAGATAAAAACACATATTGGAATCATCCCAGCAGCTCAGAGGAATTTGACCTCTATCTCTCTTCGCAGTCACTTGACAATCTCTGTAGCTTCGGCTTAGAGCTTCTTCATGCTCTGTTTATCCCTCTGTGTCTTCTTCATCTTTGGCTGTCATGGTCTTTCATTTGCCCTTGCATTTAAAAAATTTCTGTATTTTTTTCATCTCACACAAATCTGTTTCTCAGATACAACATACATTTCTGTGGATGTTCACTACTGTAACTGCTCTGTGGGCTTGGGATAGATATATTTGTTCTGATTATGTTTAGATTATGTTTAGGTCTGTTATGATTAGGTTATGTTTTTCTTTCACCTGGTGAAAGATTCTGATTTGTGGCAGTGGGCATGAACGTACTGTAGCATTTTCTTATGTTTGCAGGGACCACAAGGACCTCCTGGGCTTCCAGGACAAGTGGTGAGTAAACACAAGAGAAACGCTGCGCTCGCCATGCATGCTCCACTACTGGGGCGTGCTGCAGTGGATAAAGCTTGCAGCTAGCAATCAGAAGATTGCTGGTTTATGCCCTTGAGCAAGGATAAAAACGTCTTTGCTGGATAACAGAATCTGCTACATGGCCACTTATTTAAAGTCGATTGATCTCTGGAATGGTCCCGTTCTGTTCTGGAGAAATATTCTGGAGATTGTTTAGTGCTGGAATTTGTTTTTCCCATTTTTTTGTTTGTTTAATTGATTATTTTTATACTGCCATAGTCAGACAAGTTGGAACCGCCATAGAGGTATGGATTCATATAATGGATTCATAATAACACAGTAATACAGATATGGATTTTTTAATAGCTGGACCCTAAACAATTACTCCTAATTGAAATATGTGTTTACAGTCTTGCAAATTACAGTCATTTATTGCTGCCAAGCTTAAAACTTAATGTTTTACATTATTACAGACCATTTGGAATTTTATATACAAATTAAAAAAAATTGGTAGCATCACTTAGTTTTACAATTTTTCGAAATATGTAAGATACCAATCCTGTTACATTCTAAATGATAGCAAATATTGCAGCACATTATTTACAATGTGTAATTTGGGCTTCATGCCAGAAACAATAATGTACTGTATGTTTATGTGATGCATTGTGTAGCCTGCAAGCTTAAAAATACTCAGATGTCCATTGTTCAGTGCTGTGAATGTTTTCTTACAGGGTCTGAATTTCTAGCACGTGCACTGTTTTTTTTTTTATGAAAGCATAGACTAAATGACTCCTTGCTTGGGTTGTTTTCAGGAAATTGGTTCATTTGTATTCTTATGCTTTGTGTCAGGAGTAATCTTGTATTTTGATGTGATGCATATTGTAGGGCTGAAACCTTAAAAATACTCTCTACAGTGTTCAATGTTTTTACAATGTTTTTAAGAGTTTGAGAATGTAATTATAAATATTGTTCTTGTTAGTTTTTCTGATTCAAGTTGGTATTTTCATGTGCATTAATGATCTTTTATATTTTGGAGATTAGTGTTATTTATCTTCTGTTCTCGATTAAATTACGTATTTGAGTAACGAGGTTATCTCTGATATGACGAAATAAACAGGGAGAGGCAGGCAAGCCTGGAGTCCCAGGGAGAGACGGTGTTCCTGGGAAAGATGGTCTGCCTGGGTTACCTGGAAAACAGGTGAGCGAAAAGATGCCCTTGACATTTATAAAGAAATATGGATATTAATTCATGAACTTCTGTCTCTTTTATTTATTTGTTTTTCTTCCCTTTCTCCACAGCAAATAATTTTAGGTTGCAATAAAATTTCCCTGATGTTTCTATTAGTAACAAAAATGTTAAAAATGTTTTTATTGTTTGTAAGTCTAGGAATATTCAAAACTTCCAGTTTTTCACATGTTGTATTAACGTTGTTGCTTGGTTATAAGAACATTCAAACGTTTTTAATTTGTAATGTTTTTTAAACGTTCCACTAACTACTTAGAAATAACATTTTTATATATATGATATATAATGTTAAAAAGTTCTACTACTGCAAGAACATTTTGATAACTTGGAGAGAACTTTAGCCAGCATTCGTGTTAGCTGGGGCAACACTCTTTCCTGCTTTCTCTATTTTCATATATTTCTCTCTGTCACTTTTTTTGCAGGGTATTGCTGGACCCATTGGCCCCTCGGGACTTAAAGGAGAACAGGGTGACAGCGGCCCACCTGGAAAGGTCTGTATGTCTGCCTGTGTCTGAACACGTGTGCATATACATGTGTGGATTTGCACGTAATGTGTGGTTTGATTGGCACAATGCTTTAATTCACATCCTGTTCTATTTATTTATCTCCTCTTTATATCCACTGTGTGCTGCAGTCTGTCACCGGACCCCCTGGAATCAAGGGTGAGATGGTGAGTTGTTGCCATGGTTACCTTATAGGGAACACTGTGAAGATCATAATGTTATTGCTCTACATACGTGAGCTCTTCTGCAGACCTTCTCTGTGTTGTTAATGTCAAATGCCAAGTTAGAAGCAGCACAAAGTATTGCAGTAAATCTCTGACCTTTGTTCTTTCAATCCAAGTAGAGAAGCTTTATTTTATCTGACTTAAATTTTATACTTTATGAACACTGTGGATAAAAAGCTTTCCTTCATCCTCAGGTATGTTTGTGCATACTAAGTTTGGATTCATTACTTTCATTTTGTTCCTAATTGCATGTAATGTCTTTAACGTATTTGTTGTTTGCTTGTTTCCTCAAAGCAGATCATTAGGTTTGTTATGTTGTTTCACTGATCATACAAACTAACTTACAATTAGAGCACTGCTCGGTAGATAAACAAAATTTCATTTGATTTTACAACATTATTTGGAACAGAGTTGTTAAAGGGATGTTCTGGGTGGGTCTATAGATGGATCACATCTGTGGCATGCTGTTAACTAGTTTCGCAGTTATAGTACAATGAAAGTTGGTTGGGCAATACATTGAACTGGGATGAACATTAAAATTTTGCCAAGTAAGGTCTTTAGCTACAGGACTTAAACATACATTAACATGAGGCATGTGATAAAAGTGATACAGTCGCTTATGGATGTAAATTTGTAAAACATTGGAATCCGTTTTGGTCATAACCAAGTAAAGCCAGTGAATTTACATAACATAATACGTGCAAGGATGCCAGAAGGGGACTGTTTACATGAGATACAACCACCCACAAGAATAAGGACAGTAAAGAAGTTATTTTAATAATTATTTATGTATTAAATAATACTGTGCATATTATATCAATAAAAAATCTGAGCTGCATTTGAAATCCTACAGAATGCCTTGCCCCATACATTTCCACTGCGCACTTGTAAACACAGTGATTTTGTTTGTTGTTTTAATTACTCTAAAATATTATTTGTGCTAATCAACAACATGGTTAATCGACAACATGCCATAGAGCTTAACATGTTCTGAACCTGGAACATTGCTTTAATTTCTCTGTTTCTCCTCAATAGAATAAGTTGTAGATTACATCTGTGTCAAGTCATCTGATGCAGTGGGTGCATCTGATGCAACTGTTTTGGCACCGTGTTTCTACAGTGACACAAATCCTCTGTAATTGTGCCTCATTTAACACCCTATTGTGTGTGAGTTTATTGCGATTATAGACACTGATGTGTTCTGGGAATGCACCAGCTATATTTTCACCACAATTATCAATAAATCTATGGCATAATCTGCTACAGCCTGTTAGCACAATAAGTGCCACAGGCAAAATCCATCACCTGTGTTCACTGTCCTGCAGTACACTTCCAGGTAGTAGCTAATCTGCAGAGAGATGCCGTCCATGGTTTCACTCATGATGGAATCTTTATAATATCTGAAAAAAATGTACAGAATGTTCCAAGAAAGATACAGAAACACGTGAACAAGATAAACCTCAAGCATGGAGGCAGCTGATGCATCTGTCCATTCAGTATAATACAGTGCAGAGCCAGCTCTCCTGAGACAAGTGGATGGCCTGTTTTGCACTCCACCATGATTTAGATTGAAGTTAATGGGTGGTAGATTTGATACTGTACTTCTGGCATGAATATACTGCATTTTTAGCTCATATATTGGCTGATTGTTTAAGGGGCCTCCTGGTCTGACATTACCGGGTACCATTGGAGAAAGAGGCCTTACTGGATTACCGGTGAGTTTGCTTGTATTAGTCATTATTTGTCTCTCTTGATATTCATCTGTTTGAAAATCAATCTAATGTTTTTGAATATATAACGTAATGTTTTACCTCCATTCTAATATGTTTGCTTCGGACATCTCTATACCTCTGTTGCTTAATATAATTATCATTTATATCTCGTTAATTCATTCTACATGAACCTTCCTAGCACTCAGCTCACCCTAGAAGCAAATCTAAATTCATGGGTCATGCACATATTGGTTTTGTTTGTGTGGTTAGTACTTAAATAATGTCTGTTTTGTGTTTCAGGGCCCGAAAGGAGACAAGGGCCCAGCAGGTATCAAAGGAGACAAAGTGAGTATTAAAGATATTAAAGAGCACACCAAAACATACAGCTGCATGCACGCTATAGAAATGAGATCATAATGTGTTATTTACTCACAGGGTGCAACAGGTGATGCTGGAGATCCTGGTGAGAATGTGAGTAGCTGCATTCATTTAAGAGACAGAACAACCAGCACTATCACACTGTTTCATCTTCCCTTTAATGCATGTGTAGTTGAAAGACTCTGTTGCACGTGTTCTTCCAGGGAGACAGAGGACCACCAGGGCCCAGAGGAGTCAAAGGAGAGGCTGGCGTGGGGATGGCTGGTCCTCCGGGACAGCCTGGACCTGTTGGATTAAAGGTAATTGACAAACACTCATGTGGTGACTGTATGTGGTGCCTAAACAGGTCATACACACATTGACATACCCAACTTTAATTGTCAAAGACAAATCCCATAGCAACCACCTAAAACACACTAGAAACCACATGGAAACTGCTTAGCAACATCTTCGTATTGTGGTAACAAGTCTTCTGTAATTTTTTAAAACGTTCCACTAACTACTTAAGAAAAGTTTTAATATATGATATATATATATATATATATATAACACTAAAAAACATTGTTAATGAATTTTGAATGTTTTTGAGAACTTTGAGAGAACTTTTAGAGAAAGTTAGCCAATGTGATTTTTTTTTGTCTGTTCAAGGGTGATTCTGGTCTTCCAGGACCTCCAGGTCCTCCAGGCCCTCGAGGTTTGGATGGGACACCAGGACTGGCTGGGCAAAGAGGTGAAGCAGGTCAGCCAGGACCTCCTGGAGCAACAGGAGAAAGGGTTAGTAGAGACGCTTTACATACAGTTTGATTGCTTTTTCAATGATTGCCATTCTGGTGGTACCTTATTATCTGTTCCAGGGTCTCCAAGGTTTTATAGGAAAACCAGGAAATCCTGGAGCACCAGGAGCTGCTGGACCACCTGGACCTGCTGTAAGTTACAAACATGTATCTTACACACTCATGTACAGTACATGCCCATCCCTTTGTGGTGTTCAATGGTGTCCTTATCTTTAAATTAGGGTACTCCTGGTTTAGCAGGACTTAAGGGTGATAAGGTAAGTGACACCTGCTTGTTGTGAATGTTGTTGTTGATATATCATGACTGTGTTTCTCACTATATTGCACAAATACTTCTGTATTTTACTAAATGTGTGATATATGTGTTTATCAGTGCTGTCCAAATGCCTAAGACCATATTGATAATCTGGTAAATGGTTTTGTAAAATGAAGATGAAATCTTCTCTGTTACTATTTCTAGGTCATTAGGCAATTAAAAGAAATTATTTTATTGGTCAGCTGAAAAAGGTCAAATTTCCTTGCTTCCATTAAAGCATACAGCATGCTCTTTTGAACATTCTCAAAGCATGCTGGGATACATGGATCAGCAGGTTTTGCACAGTCCTGCAGGGTACATGTCAGCTTGAGTGCATGCTGTCATTAAAGCAAAAGGTGGACATACCAAGTACTACAAAATTTCAAAATTCATGTAATTTTTCAATTCAGCTTGTCACTGAAATTAGATTATAATATCTGATTATTTAAATTTTAATGAGAACTTTCCCCAAATAGTAGCATTTTCATTAGTGAGCTTCGACTTTTGGACCCCACAGTATTCGTGCTTTTCAGATATTTTAAATCTGATCCAAGTGCAATATTGCAATGACTTGTGATGTATCTAAGTAGTTAGTGATTATCTGCCCTAGAATCCTGTGTGCTTGACTGACAACTTTAATTTCTCTCTCTCTGTCTTATACTGTGTGTTTCTCTGTATGCCACATTCAGGGTGAAACTGGTGTAGGAGTGCCAGGTGCCAGAGGAGAGAGAGGCGACCCAGGGCCTCGGGTAATGTCCACGATTTTCAACCTTATTATGAGCATTTGCATGTACAGCATATTCATCAGTGTGTTTCATGGGATGTGTATGTTTGATCTCTCTAATATTTGTAGGGAGAAGAAGGTCGTTCTGGACTTGATGGAGAGAGAGGCCCCAGTGTAAATATACTCCTACATTCATCATTCACTCGTTTTTTTTTACCACACAACAAACTTCTTTTGGTCAGTGTTATTGATCAGAGCCCTCATACAGATACAGCCATGCGAAAGAACTGATGCAGGGAGAGAACGGGCTGTACCAACGCAGCATTTGTATTTGTCACACTTTATATTCAGGGCTATGATGTGTTCATCTCCCACTCACTGCAATTTCTAAGTCATTATGAGTCAGGGCATCTCGCGGTGCTGCTCATCTCCTGTCCACACACACGCATGCATACAAACACTCACGCAAAGCTGATTGTTCCTCTTCTCATCTGTCTGTCCCACTGACAGGGTCCTCCAGGCAGCAAAGGCAACAGAGGAGATAAGGTGCGTGTCACTTGTCAAATACGAAGAACATGCAGTTTTAGGCCGCCCCTTACTCTGCAACTCAAACTCTGTTTGTCATAACATACATTCTTTCCATACATATGTTTAATGTCATACAGATTGAGAAATAAATAATGATGAATGCGCTACTTTTTCACAGGGTGATCAAGGCCCTCCAGGAATCAAAGGAGAGAAGGTGATGCTTTTGAATGCATGTGCATGGAATATGGATTGTGCAGTGATCAATTTTTTTTAGGGCACTGCAGTCTGAATACCTAAAGTTGCAATCTGCAACTTTTGCCTCTCTATCGCCATCTCTGTTTAAAGCATAAAACTGCAGGTTTTATGTTTCAATTTACGTACTTTTTTTACATGTTGAAGTCAAATTAGGCCAAAGCGGCATTTCCTGGAAAAGCCAACCCGACCCCTCAAATTATAAATCACTGTTATAAACTTACTGTTAAATACTTTGAATCAGGGTGAGATAGGAGCCCATTTTGAACACTGATTTGTTATGCACTTTCTTAATAACTGTTTCTTGTTTATTTTTAACTGAAAAGGTTATGGATTGCAGTTATATAAAATGATCAACGTACATTGACGTTTCGATTGCATTTATTTATTTATTTATCTGGTGAGTAGCTGTGTAAGAAAAACAATTTACAGTATTGTCAGCCAATTGTTATTGCAAAATAAACCATGACGGAGGTGATTGTGATGCCGATGTGAAGCACAGAGGTTTTGTATCCCCCTGAAGGGGTTTATTATCAGGTTTCTGTAGCTCAATTGATAGACCATTGCCTTTGAGATGCAAAGGTCATAGGTTTGAATCCCCAAGGACCATGCATACTGATAAAATGTATAGCTTAAATGCACTGTAAGTCGCTTTGGATAAAAGCATCTGCCAAATGCATAAACGTAAATGTATTATACATATTAAATATTGCTGTTATATACACTGTAATTTTATATTATATAATGGGTTGTAATGATGCTGTATTTGATTTTGAATCTTAAAGGGAGATACTCTGCTGGTGGGGGGGCCTCAGGGCGAGAATGGAATTAAAGGAGAAACGGTGAGTCACATTTTACTTGGAGCTGCGTCAGGTTTCGAAGTGCTTTTTGCAATATTGGGTCACACAATGAAAGATTTAAGATAGATAATAAAGGCTGGATGGCTCGGGGGCTCTATTATCTTCTGAGAACATGTGCTTGTGAGAATGGGTGATAAAGCATTCAAGTGTGACCTGCCCCGGGGTCTATAGATTGTTAATGAGTCAGGAAGCAACAGCATAAAGACTGTGGCAGATCTGCTGGATCAATGTGAAGTAATCAGTTCCATTGATCACCTGTTCACCTCAGGGAGACCGGGGGCCTAAAGGTGCACAGGGCGACAAGGGTACGAAAGGACAGGAGGGACCACCAGGTGAACCTGTGAGTGTGTTTGCATATTTTTTTGTATACGTTTAATGAAGATACCTACCTAATTCATTTATATATCATATATTAGGACTGATTTAGCCCATAATTCTATTCTGCTGGGTTTTTTTTGTTCACATAATGATGATATTTTTTATTACTTGATATTTTTCATTATTTGCTATTTTCCTGTTTTTTTTCCTGTTTTCGTACTGAATGTTTTCTGCAAAGCTTCTTTGCAACATTGCACATTGTAAAAAGCAGTATAGAAATAACATTGAGTTTAATTAAAATATCTTTGAGGAAAAAACAGAGGTCTCAGGAGCTCATATTGAAATGTTTGACTTAATTTCAGGCTTCAATCACTTTGCAAATCTCAATCTGAAAAGAGTTCAAGCTGTTTTGAGCCTCTGGAGGAAACGGCTTGTGTGTTTATTTTAGGCCTAATGCAAGAGACCGCTTTTCTCTCTTTGCTTTTCATTTATTCTAATTGCAGATTTCTTTCGTGATTTCGTTTTTTTTTTTTTTACCTGTCAAATATCTGTAGGGTCTGAGAGGGGAGCCAGGTGAGCGAGGTTCCCCTGGCTTCCAAGGAGCCCGCGGTCCTGGTGGTCAGAAGGTAAAACCTACTCTTTCTTATATATGTGTGTGTGTGTGTGTGTGTGTGTATACTTATTTAATTGTGTATGTTTGCATATGTACACACTCACTCAAACAAGTATATACACATACATACATGTATTCATGCATTTCATATGCATGTGATCATATGTATATAATCATGTGTATGTATATATATACACAAATATATGTGTGTTGTATGCGTGCAGCTGTGGCAGTGTGATATTTATCATGTATTTTAATGATTTTCAGGGAGAAGCAGGGCAGCCAGGAGTTCCAGGAGAACTGGTGTGTATTTTTATTTAGATACCTGTAACGTCAGTGCATGAACTGACTGGCACATGCAGTCCCCAGACTGAGACATTTCTCCATGACCTCCTCTTATTTTTCTGTCATTTAAAGGGAACACCTGGTAAAGATGGTCTGCCGGGCATGAGAGGGGAGAAGGGAGAACATGGGCTCACGGGTCTACGAGGCCCCAAGGTGTGTGTGCATCTTAATGATCATCGCTTTGATTAAAACTCAAACTGACTGTTGCAAGCTTTATCTGTAACCTTGAAGAGCCCTTCAGACCAGATGATCACACTGCTTGTGATTCCACCACAGTATGGAAGCCGTGCTGGTGTCCGACGTTCATCTGCATATGTACCTCGAGCCATTGGAATAAAGTTTCTGTGTGTGTGTGTGTGCGCGTGTGTGTGCGCGTGCATGTGTTGAGGAATTGATTTGTCGAGTGCAGTGAGGCGCATAAAAGACTCCTGCGTATGAATCATTTCTCTCAGGGATACATGGGCCACTGCAGATGCAGTACTAGTCGCCCTTCAGCCAGGGGCAACATGCATACACGCATTGTAGATAAGAACTTTCATCTGGTTTCAGCATCCCTGATAGACCTCTATCCACTAATGACATAGACAGTAATTGAAGTGTGTGTGTGTGTGTATGACTGACTGACAGTTGAATGGTGCTTTATTCCATCTGTATAGTTCCATCCCAGGGAGCCAGTTGTAGTGTCATTAAGCCCTGTCACATTGAGTGATTGACAGTTTTAACGGTTTACAGGGAGAACGAGGTTTAAAGGGGGCATGTGGATCCAGCGGACCAAAGGGCGACAAGGTGAGTAATATAAAGAGAGCGAGAAATTGAGTGAGAGGCAAGTTTGTGTGTAAGAGGTTTGTGGCTCTGTTTTGATGGGAGTGATTGCTTTGTGTCTGTTCATAGGGGGATGCTGGGATTAATGGCAGATCAGGATTGCCAGGGAGGAAAGGAGAGCAGGTATTTACATGCACATTTATTTCTGTGTAAGGGATGTACCTGGCTAACAGGGAACATTCTGAGAATGTTGTCTAGCGTTCTCCAAAATGTTAGTATATTGTCAAGTTATATATTATTTTAAAAATGTTATAAAAACATTATTTTTAGTAGAATGTTTTAAAATGTTAAAACATTAGTTTGAATAACGTTCTTAAAACCAAGCAATAACATTAATACAACGTCTAAAAGCTGGATGTTTTGAATGTTCCTAGTGCATTCAAGATAAAATTTTTAACATTTCTGTTACTTATTGAAAACTTTATGGAAATGGTCCTACAACCTAAAATTGTTAGCTGGGTATGCGATTCCTGCCATTTGATGTGCAATTATGAGAGCTTTATTTCAGGGTGAAGTAGGAGCTGCTGGTCCTCCAGGAAGTCCAGGAAAAGAGGGACTTATTGGAGCCAAGGTAAGATAATGTTGCACAGGAAATTTTCCTATTTTATATGAGCTGTATTAAGTAATGTGTTCCTGCATCAAGGGGTAAAATAGCATTATATTCCCCCTTTTTATTAAAGTTGTGATTAAAAAAAAATAGAATAAAGTGAAAAAACAGGGAGCAAAATTTTAATGGCAATCTGTTGATAAACAGGGTGACAGAGGCTTTGATGGAGTTATAGGGCCAAAGGGAGCACAAGGAGAGAAAGGTGAAAGAGTGAGTATACCAACCTCTTAACATCACCTGTTGTTCTATAACTCTGGTTTGACTCAGCTGATGTTAGCAATATAGGAGCTTATCAGCATTTCCACCTGAAAATGCCTCCCTCTTGCTTGCTTTAGGGCCCACCTGGCATACCTGGCACTCCTGGTTCTAGAGGTGCGGATGGGCCTCCTGGTTTAACAGGCCCTCAAGGACCTGCTGGAGGTAAAGGTCCAGAGGGACTGCAGGGACAAAAGGTATTAAACATACTGTATACTACTGTATGTTTGCAAAGGTGGATTCAGAACCTATAAAACTGCTATTTATATTTATAAGAAGGTTTTCAGCTCTGGACAGTCCATCATATATGAGGTATTAAATATTTATTGTAGGGAGAGCGAGGTCCTCCAGGGCCTGCCATGGTTGGCCCACGTGGCATCCCAGGGATCCCAGGAGAGAGAGGACAACAGGTGACTCTATACACATTTTCTGCCTCTATTTCCTGACATATGTCCTTCACTTCTTAATTATCTCTCTATCTTTGTATCAGGGGGAGATAGGCTCTGATGGCGCTAAAGGAGACAAAGGAGAACCAGCCATGACGGTCAGAACAAATAGACATTTATGATTTATTGTAACGCATCATGCATTTTTAATGCTGCTACCTCAGCCTGTTTTTGAGCCCTTAAGATAATTAACAGTGACACAAAGACTGGTTGCATCTCTTTCTTTAAAGGAGGATGAGATTCGGGCTTATGTTCGAACTGAGATGAATCTGCATTGTGGTGAGTGGCTCTTGATTATAGATCAGTAAATATTTTGAATTTATTAAACCATCACAATGTGAATCTGTGTATTTAACATTTCTAGTTTGTTTAGTTATATTCTAAAATGTAAACATTTGTTTTACTTACTCATAATCAATTCCCTGTCTTTCTGCATCTCTCTTCGTCTCATCCCTTAGCTTGTGGAGGTAAGTCCATTTAAAAAGTCAGTATAACCAGTAAACATTTTCGTATCATTGCATCAGCCTCAAACTCATGTGCACATTGTAAACTAACTGTGGGCTTGTATGTGACTGTCTTTGTGGTCTCAGTCTGTATAAGTCTGTTGAGTCTTGAACAATTATGGGCTTGGTCCACATGTCTTAACTTCTGGGGTTTGTGTGTCTTGATTTGTTATTCTAGTGCATGAACTTTACATACAGCTTTAAAGGTATGGATGTCTGTGTGAGTGTGTTTCTCCACGAGCATGTGAGTGTGTGTGTTCAATGATGGGTTTTGCTGTCCTCTGTGTGTGTGACTTCGTGTGGGCGTGTTCTCAGGTGCTCATGAAGTTCAGGTCCCTGTACCGGTCAAGATTTACCGAGGTCGCTCCTCCATGTCCCCTGAGCAGTCACTAATCCATGGGGATGAGGAGGGTGAGTCTTCCATCCATAAATCTTTCTTAAACCATCTCCGTTTCTGCTCCACTGAAGAAAGTCAAATGAGTAAAGATTCATTTTTGGGTGCTCTAATCCTTTGAACTCTCCCTTTTAACGAAAACGATGTGTCTTTTATTAGCATAAATGGGATATGCTAAATACATGCTTGTATTTAACACTATCCAGTTGCACATGTACATTAACCAATAAGATTCCGGTACTCATACTACAAGATTTCCAAGAACCTGGAAGAGTCTGTTCATTGCATGTTTTTCCAGGTAAAAAGCTACATGTTGTGATGAACTCAAATGATCCAGACTACGAGAACATTTACTCTATAGAGACTTACGATGACGACTCTCCAGTAGTGGAGACTGTTGACTACGACACCACTTTCAATAATACTCAGGGTATGCAAGTTTTTACCTAAAAAAATTAACTTTATTAATCTGGGTGCAAGTGCGGACACAGTGTAACGCATGAATGTTTTGACAGGCAAAACAGTCTCTGTGGATTCTTTAAAAGCTGGAAGGCCAAAAAGAGAAGTGAAAAATGAAGGTAAGCCATCACTTTTGATTCATCATGGTGATAAAAGGTTTGTTCAGTCACTAGATTTGTGTGCGGGTATCTCTGGGGAGCCTGACTGTACTGATTCATCACAAATATGTGGCACTGTAATAGCCGTATCACTGGTACATTCTGTTTGAAAATACACTGTGCACATTGTTACTGCTTGTCTGTATCTTTCACGTCAGATGTTGAGAAAGAAAAACTGAAATGCTTAGAAACATCTATGGAAATGGATGAAACTTTTGTTAATGTGTCTTACAACAGTATTTGATGATGACAGGCTATCATAATTCTGCACTCTGTAATCGTTGCTCTCCATTGGTTGTTAACTGCGCTCACTTCCTTGTTGTTTGCCTGTGTATCTTCAGCATGCTGTCAGCTCACTGACTCATCTGTACAACAGCGCTTAGTATGAGAATGCAGGCAGCTTGCCCACCAAGAACAGACAAGAACAGAACGTTTCTACAGATGTTCTGTGAACTATACAAACATGAAGTAATAACAGCTTAAAAGCTTGTACATTTGTATGTTTAGAGTGGTATATCCAGATATCCAGACAGCCTTTTTTCCTCACTTCAATTAACATTAATCAATTTTCATTAATGAAAGACTTGATAATTAAACACTCTCGTTCCGCCTGATTTGCTAATCAATTCGAATGACTCATTAAAATGAATCACCGCAATTCATTTACAAATTAAACAGCAGGTTGTATGGGCGTTCGTCAATGAAAATGGCATAGAAAGTTGTGCTGGGTGTTATTTGTCAATATATTATTTCTCAACACTCAGTCTTTTGTCACATGCAGTTCAATAGACTCAACTCAGAAAGTGCAGAAAGCACAGCTTTAAATGTGTCCACCAACACAAATGTTGATTTCCTTCATAACTTTAACATGAAAACTAACCTCTTCACTGGATTATTTGGGTGTGGCATGTCAAATTGTGTCAAATGCTATAATGTCATATGTCATGGAATGAAAGAGGAATTGTCCTTCACTCTTTGTTGTTCACTAAACAACAGCTGAACTATTCCTTCGTGTTTGTGTGTGTGTATGTATGTGTGTGTTTATTAGACTCATGCATGCTACCGATGGATGAGGGCGATTGCTCTCGCTACACACTGCGCTGGTACTTTAACTCTGAGGTGGGCGTCTGTAGACCTTTCATCTACAGCGGCTGTGGAGGAAACGCTAACCGTTATGTACATAAAGAGGAGTGTGAGCAACACTGTCTCCCGCAGTAAGAAGGTACATTAACAGTTACTGACAAATACACAGGGATAATGGCTGTACAATCATTCACGTTATATTTTCATGTCAAATATTAAGTGGATGGGTTTGGATTTTGTCCTGGGTGTGAATTGTGGGGAGGAAAGGACCGTGCACAACCATGTCCCGGACTCTTTAAGTTTGGGACCTGGGATTTCCCATAACCCACTCTAACCCGAACCTTTTACACTGTGTCATTAAAAGCAGAGATGTTTTTTCTCACAGTGCTGTTTGTTTTGTGTTATAGATTTGTATTTTAACTTGAAGACAAGAGTTGGCTAAACAGGATCTCAAACTGCAATATATAAACACTATATAAAAAATATACTGCCATCATGCACAGATGTTTTATAACTCTTCAAGGTAAAGATTCATATCATTGCCTTCCTCAACTGCTCAAGCAAATATTGATTAGCCTTTAAAGATTTGTCTTTATTTATTTGTGTCCATTGAGATCAGACATCTGTTAATCTTTCAATTTTCTGTTAATCAGGTTTCATGTAAAATGTTATGTAACCAGCACATTACTTGGTAGGCTAAAGTCAACTACAGTTATTGTTTCACAGTGTGCTGTCCATGCATGCTTGTGACGATGAAATCCACAAAAACAGTTAGGTAAATATAGTAGCGTGCAGACACTGTATATTATTGTTATAACCCTTACAGTATTACAGTCCAATACAGTATATCACAGCATATCTTTTGTTTCTTTCAATATGTTTAATTTTATGTTTGTACAACCAATGAGCATGTGTTTCAGGTGCTAGGTACAGAAATGTGTTCCACAAATTGTTATTCTTTAGTTCTTCAAGAAATTATTTTAGACTTGTTCTTAGAACCAGTCTATACTGTACAGAATTGTCCTGTAAATGTTGATCTGTATTTTTATCAGCTTAAATGTTGTATTATCAGATGTTGCATGTTTACTTTGAGTTTAAAAACAAATGGTGCTATTTTTTAAAGCTATTTTTATATTGTTAATTGATGTTAATGTCTTCTTGTATTGCATTGATTATGTGGTATGTGTATTCCATTACAGTATATGGAGTACACGGATAAAGTTCTAAACAGTTTACATTTATCTCTGCACAGCACAGTAAAGGTCTGGTCATTAAAATGCATTTGTAGTAAGACAATGTGCATTGACAATAAACCCCTTTTTACTGGTTCTACTGTAGTGTGATCAGTGTTTTTGTGTTGAACATTTTCCTGGAATAAACATTGAATTTTACTCAAGAAGTGACAAGGCACTTTCATTTTTTTTACTTGCCATGACTGTATGATCCAGACTCCAGTGGATCTGTTTTTGATCTGTCCTTATTTCAGATGTTACCTGGGGGTTATTAAACGGTCATTGACAGCTTTGAGTTTATTGTAGCTAGATGAGAACTACGTGGTCCCTTCCTTCTCTATTCAGTCTGTTTATTGGCCATTACAGTTTTTCCTTTTTGTTTGTTTATCCTAGTCACACATTTGATGATTCAGTAATGATTATGGACCGTCTTGTTAAGATGCCAGCATACAATCACTACTACTCTTCCAGGGTTGTCACTCAAACACCGTTTACATATTCATATCTAGACTATTCATATTTATTCAATGACTGCATTTTAGACACTCCATCTGTTAGGGTATTTCATTTTGTGTTATATTTGCACATCTATTAATTAACAAATTAAGCTTCAGTTTATATTGTACCACAGCCTGCAAATCGTAGTTCATTCTTCAGAAAAATTGGCCATAGTCCCTTTGAATTTGTTTATCTCAGTACCAATTCACTTGGTCATCTGAGTCGATCACTGACAACAGTGAGTGGTCAGCTTTATTGTGACATGTCATATGTCAAAGACATCCCAATAACATACCATATTTTAATCAAGTTGCATGGCAGACTTCTACATTAAAAACGTAGAAGCGCGTGCTTCATCTTCTCAGATCATTGCGTTGTACTCTTAAATTTTAAAGATAAAATTTGCCCTTTTACTTCAGTAAATATCAGTGAATATGTTAACTGCGTTTTGAAAGATTAGGTGACATTGAACTTGACATTGAAGAGCAGCATCTTTGCAAATTCGTCGTTATGCTACCTCACCATTAACAAACGTGCATGGGTTCACTAGAGACTGATTTTGTGTATTGTATGTATTGATCACCAATACCTAACCATGAGCTACTTGGTTTTGTATGTTAATTGATAGTGTTAATTGAAACGCAATATTATAATGAATGGTTTTTTTACACCGAGCAAACGATATATGTTTTCTTATCCCGTGGTTCTGTGGAACCGTTTCTTATAAGTTTGTTTTCGAAAGGTGCAGCGAGCAGGTTGTGCGTTTCCACTATGAAGGCTGCGGCGTGTGTGCATGCGTATGCGTATGCGTATGCGCGCCCGCGCCGGGGGAGCGGGTTCAGTACGTCTAGTACGCAGGATAGCGGCACTCATGGGCGCTCAGAGGAACACGGTGGCGATTTCTATCACCGTTTAGCACCGCTGAAGGTGCCGCGTTTATTCCGGGCACGTCCCCGACAGCGGACCGTCCCGAAGCCCGTAGGAATCTCGCGCTCTGGCGCGCGCTCGGCACGGACCGCAGTGGAATGCCGCGGGGGTTCCCGGTGCGCGAGACTTACGCGCGGGGCAAGGTGAGTAAAAAGCTCCCCGATGCATCCTCACTCCGTTCACAAGAATAGCGCGCTTTGTGCATCATGGTCATTAATTCCCTTTAATAATCCTGGCGAGATGTCACTCTTTCACCATTACCCTTGTTAAGTGTTGCATGCTTGGGAATAGAGATGATGACCGAAACAAACAGCGCTGGTGAATATAGACGTGACACCAACATTTTCATGACGGCAAAAATGTGTGAAATCATACGCGGTCAGTGGTCGCCACTACGGACTGTTTGTTTACCGAGCCATACCATGTGTGCCTCTATATCTGTTGCCCGTCCGGGCAGAAATTCAAGGCGTATTTTATATAGATGCACTGAATTGATGATTTGCATTTGAATTAGTGGACGTGCATTGTCATCTTGCACTTAATGGCCACAGATTCGCGGGCTTACGAGTTGTTGGACTGCGACAGTTCGGTTCTGATGTCTCAGGGCATGAACCTCACACGTCCATGCTCTCAAACACAACCGGACAGGCACACAGTCACAGTCACGTGACTACATCAAAATTGGGGGAGAAAAGTTAAACGCGTCTGCTCTGATCATTTCAGCATCCATCAGCCCGACCATTATCATTTCTTTCTCTCCTGCTCCCACATGCATTCACGTGCACGCGCATTCGCACGCTGATTACAGCCAAATGATTCATTTTCGATGCACTTAACTTCAGATCAGGTCTGCAATATGACAAGAGAGAAAAGCTTGCAGGGAGGATTAGATGGAGTGTGAAAATGCCTAATAAGACAAAGGGGGAAGAAACAGACTGTCAAGAAGCGGCAGTCAAAAACCATTCTGGTGTAGAGCTGCTGTATTAGTGGACCTGCTCTTCTGAGAATGGGTATGGAAGGAAAGTGGTATCTAGATCAGCAGCCTATTTTAGTTCCTTCAAGATGTGAAGTTATTTTGGTTGCTCACTGCTTAGTGAATATTGTTCCACCTGCTGTCACGCTCGCTCGGTTCCAGCATCCCTGTAAACAAATTATGTCTCTGCATATTAATTTTACAATTAATCTGTCTCATTACAAATCAATTTTGTCTCGTTGCACTTAAGAGACCCATGTGAACAGATTCACCAATGAATGCCTCTGCTAAGGAAAAGTTCACCCAAAATAAAATTCTGTCATTATTTTCTCACCCTCATGTCTTTCCAAGTAAGTATGCTGGCATTTTTTGTGAAACTTAAAAACGCTCTTTTTTGAAGCTCTGAAATCAAAATATGCATTCATACTGACAGCGATTTGCAGTGACAATGCAACAGAAAGTGATTCATTTTCAATGAGAGTTGGGCTGTATCCTAATTGTCCCCATACCCTTATATAGTGCTCTGTTTAAGGGGACAGCCATTTGTAGTGGTGTCTGAAATCGTAGTGGACATTATCGAGTGCACTCATTCAATCCCATGATACACTGCAATTACGAATGTTCAACTGATGTACATATAACAGCTATCCGCTATAAAACAAACAACTATTGTTAGAGTAGCACCAAATGAATTGCCACAAATTGGGAGAAGATGCCTAAAGCTCTTCTTGCACACTTATTGCCCAAATTCACTCACATGTTTTCCTTTAATCCTTAAAGTGGCATAGTGAATAATTGCCCTGGCGGTTTCTGAAGATTGTTGTTAGTGCAACAGAATTAAGCAGCACTCACTCTCATGCGAATCAGTAGTGAAGCAATGCAGCATCATTTGTCATTAGCTTTTATGTCATTAACACACTGAATGGCATTGGTTGTGGTGTGTCACATGACCAATTGCAATATGGCAGTTTGATTAAAAAATTGTCAGCAAATAACTGTTCCTTACACTAATCTGTCACGTGACTTCCGAAGACTTTGAATTACACCTTGAAGAGTACCTTCAAGGTGCTTTTGTAATGTTTTTTGAAGGTTGACAGGTGTGGTTATTATAAACTGTTACTGTATAAAACAGAGTTAAAACAATTTAAATATTCTGCAAAATGTCTCCTTTTTTGTGTTTCACAGAAGGAATAACAGTATACAGGTTTAGAACAACATGAGGGTGAGTAAATATTTACAGCATTGTCATTCTTGAGTCAACAATTCTTTTAACAGCCAGGCAGCAAACCAGGGCAGACAGAACTAATTAGCACGGAAAACAAAGATGAGAAAATTGCATCTGAGCAATGGTAGAAAAAGCTGATACAGCAGCTCAGAGTGAAGAAAGAAACAGTCTAAAGAAAGATGGATGGGTCTCAAGGAAAGCAGAGTGATGGATGGAGGGTAGGAGGTTTAAACATACTCTTCCAGCTATTTAACAACACAGTAGTCACCTGCACTTCCTACTCATCTCTGTCTTATTTTTTACCCTCTCTCTGTCTCTCTCTCTCTGTCTCTCTTTCTGTCACCTTATCTCATTCTTGACTCCCATAGTACTACCATGTTACACCTCTAAACAATTGTGGTACTAATGTGGTACTTTTGGTTAGTATCAGATCTGGACTTGTATGTGTACATTTCCTTGACAAAGCTATAGATCTGATACTCAACAGATGTATATATTTTCGTAGCTGACTTTGGACTTTCAAGTGTATAAATATGTTAAAAATCGATGTTGTTTTAAACATTGGCTTCTCTTATTAAATTACTCGCCTGTTAATGACAACCTACATTTTTATAAGACAATTGTAAAATACTTACATATGCTTTTTAAATTTCTGGCTAGTCTCAATTCCATGGTAGTACCACGGTATTCATTTAGCTCTATTCATCAGCCCTATTTCTGTGTATATGAGCATAATTTAGATTACCAGGCCGCTGTTAAGTCTTTATTCATAATTCAGAATTTGAGTCCTGAAACTGCGTCTTCTACCGTCACTCCAAGTTCCTCTGCACTGACCTCTTTTCATTGTCACTATGGCATGGAGAGTATCAGCATGCCAAGCGTATTGCCCTCCCCTCTCACTGCAGTGTCCTTCCGTTACACATCCCAAACTTTTCTCCCGAGGTCAGTATCGCAGATGTGCTCAAGGCAAAGGCTGAGTCTGACGCTGACAGCCACACCTGCAGGAATTCTAACATTTTGTAAATTTGACCACTTTTTAAATGGTAGACCAGTTGCCATAGTAACAGCCATCCTAGAAATGGGATCATTCTCAACTCATTTATTTATATATTTATGATTTTTTTTTGGAATGACAGGCTGCTGTGATTGTGCAACCTGTGATTTCAAAACAGCTTGTGTTGCAGAGCATGTGTTTTATAACACATTTGTTTGATTTCATTGTAACAGAAACATTGTTACGCGCATGAAATTGCAAGTAGTTACAATCAGGAAGTTTCTGAGTTACGAGTTCTGCTGTTTCTCACTGTACGAAGCAAAATGTATCAAGATTTGCATGATTGCTTGCATCCTTGGTCATGTATGAGTGATCGCCTTGTGCTGTAATTCATCAATCTCAGTTCAGGTAAATCTCCCAAAAGCTGTCACGAACACATCTGTTTCATATTTCAACACACGCATACACAACACACACACAGACAGACTTTTTTTGCTGATTCACAGTATTTTAATTGAAAAAGTAACCCCTTACTGTGATATTTACTGTGATATATATATTTTTTATTATAAGGTACTCTGTTATTTTTATATTATATTATAATGTAACATTGTTATATATTGATTAGAATTTTGGAGAAAATGTGTTTTATTTTCTTGAAATTAATGGAAAAATCTGAAATCGCAAAGAAAAAAGTCTTAATAGTACTTTGTGCAATGGTACACAGACTCACATATACACATTCACTCATCTTCATTGCCTTGTCTTGCTAGATCAATACCTTATTACAACTCAGAAGATCAAAACTGTGAATTATTAATACAGTACACTCACTGTAGGTGTTTTAATGTGAAAGTTGGCTTGTTCATAGAAAAAAGCGCTTCATTCTGTTTTTGTCTTTTGTCACAGAGCTGTTAATCATTCATCAAAGCCCCATGAAAACACCTGAGTAGGTGGAGCATGGCCAGTGGGTGTAGCTGGCATTACTATGCCTGAAGGCACATGGCAATGGTGTCCATGGAAACAGATGGCAGCTTTACTGAGGGTCATGGTCTGTCCTTCCTACAGGCAGAAGATGGTGTGGGGGCCGGACTCACACAGCAGGAGGGAGCATGGCTTGGTTTCCGGGCTACAGTGAGTGCTGTGTTGCTGTTGGAGCTGCTCCTGGGAGTGGGTGGTAACCTGACAGTGCTGGTGTTATACTGTGGTCACTGCAGCCTGTTGGAGTCTGTCAGTCATGCAGTCACGCTCAGTCTTCATACCCTTGACCTTCTACTATGTCTTCTCTGCCTGCCAATTACTGCCACCCTCCTCATATTGGGCGGAGCCTCAGTTCCTCACCACGCCCTGCTCTGCTGCCTTCATGAATCAGCATCCAGCTTCGCCAGCGTGGGCACTGCACTTAACTTGTTGCTCATCAGCTTAGATCGATATGACATCAGTGTCAGGCCAGCCAATCGTTTGCTGACACCGAAAAGGGCAACTGTTTTGCTTGTTGGAGTGTGGGTGATTTCCTTAGCCGTGCCACTTCTACCGTTTGTGGAGGCGGGGTTTGTGTCGGAGCAAGGTGAGGGAGTGTTTGTGCACTCCAATAGCACTGTGCTTTGTTCAGAGTGGGGAGGAACTCTGCAGGCTCATCTGTTATTACAGGTGCCCGTGTTCCTGTGCTCTCTAGCTGTGATGCTGTTTACATACTCACGTATTCTTCAGGCACTGCGCATTCGTATTGGACGCACACCCAGGCCCCAACAAGACAACAAGCGACCTGCCCATCGCCTTTGGTTACGGCGTAAACAGTCAACAAGATCTCCAGGTCACATGACAAGAAACACACCCACCTCTCCACCACCACTCTCTACTGGGCCGCTTATCGCGCCAGATGCTGTTACCACAGTAACCATCAACACTGAAACAAATACTCCATCACTGACCACGCCTCTTAGCCCCACCCCCACCATATCTGTGATAACGTCACCTTTAGGTCCCACACCCAGTGCTTCTATGGTAACCACACCTTTGAGTCCCGCAGCCTCTGTGTCTGTTCTAACGAGTCCCCACATTCCCTCTCCCGCCACCCCATCACTAACCACACCTTTAAGTCCTACACCCACTGTGTCTACAGTAACCGCACAGGTGAGTCCAGTCCCTGCCCAGGGTCCACCTAGTATGGGTGTGGGCGCTTCTGTGTCGGCCATCTTGGCTTTGCGTCGAGCAGTTCGCCGCCACAGAGATCGCAGGGAACGTCAAAGGCGGGTCTTTCGCATGTCTGTCATAATCATCCTCTCTTTTCTTCTATGCTGGGCACCACTCTCCATTATGCCTCTCCTCATGCTGGCTATTGGGCCCTCTGATTGGCTGGAACGTCTGAGACTCTGCTTCCTGGTGCTTGCTTATTGGACGGTAGTGCTGCATCCACTGCTATATGCGTTCACGCGGCAAAAACTGCGCAAAGTTCTGCATACTCGTCTGCGCAGGCTTCGTCCACAGAACCCGCAGACTCGTATACGCACCAATACCAGGATTCGCCGTAAACACAGGGCAGATTGCAGCGATGCTCCTGAACGTTGCCTGACAGAGGCTGTTAGAGAATGATGTTGAGTGTTTGTGAATCAATGACTTATGGCTGTAGGTATGAGTGACAACAAGTGTGTACAGGTAACAGGGGCGTAAAAATCGTTATAACTAGGAGGACTATGTGTCTCCCACTTCTAGTACAGCTTTAAATTCGTTCCCCATCCTTTTCTGAAAATAATTCTTACTTTTATTTTGCATGGCTGTGATGCCAAAAAGCGCCCTAACTTACCTGCCTTTCAGCCAATTAGGTAAGACTACTGGGTCAACATAATATCAGTTAATTAATATTCATGAGTCAAGCTGATCTCATATTGTTCCTACACCCCTGGCAGGAAACCATTAATGTGTTAGATGTGTTAGATGATATGTGTGACGTGATCGCATTTATAGAAGAAATTAAAAGATGTCAATAGGTCTCTATTGTCCACGAGTGTGTAGTATCACTGACAACTTATCAGCACAGGGTTTCTAAAGCACACTGAACTTGGTTCAGAGAGGTCAACAGGGCCACTGTCTAATTAACCTGTAGAGCACAAATATTCCCATGGTGCTAGGGAAAAGAAAGATTGAGAGCATGTACCTACAGGCATGAGTTGTAAGAGGCCATGTGCAATACAATTCAAAATCCAGGTTATGCATCGCATGATTTCCATATAAATTAATAGCAATTTATTGGCATTCATTATGTGGTGATAATCGTAGCCATCTGTCCACCAGTAAACATACATATACACGGATTTGCGGTGTCCTTCTCATTGGTAGTATAGAGGGCAATAGATTTATCATTGTGTTTATGTATATGATCAGGGATGTAAATAGTCACAAATGTTACTGTGGTTTGAAACTGCAGCCAATTTGAATTCTGCTCTACCAAGAGCATGTGTACTGGTTCAATCAGTTTCTGAATATACTGACAAAACCACTTTTACAATGTCTAAATTAATATATTTTATTTGTGTCCTGTAAATGTATATCTTGTCAGTGCTGTGTATTTTTTGTTTTGAGGTGGTTATTGTATTACTTTACAATAGAGGAGCAATAAGTCTGAATAACAGTAATAAAAATATTCAGCCTCTTTTCTTGTTTGCTTTGTTTGTGTGTAATCCCAACTGTCTTGATTTAACTCTAAAACAAAAGCATATACACACAGTTCCCACAACTTTCAAACAACACATTTTCATGACTTAACTGGCTGACAGTCACTCTGTAGAGTTTGTATTGACAAGCAGCAATTTCTACAGTTGCTGATTACATTTTATATTTAGCCATTTAGCAGATGCTTTTATCCAAAGCAATTTACAAATGATGAACATCACAAGCAATTTATCATAAAAGAGCCAACAATACTGGCAGTACCGCAGTTACTAAAGCAGAGGTAAAACTGTGGACAGAGAACAAGCAGATTGTTTTTATAGAATGTATTTTTTAAAAACAGCTCAGTATAACTAGAGAAGATTCATGAATACATTTTCCCCCATGGTTTCCATCATTTTCCAGGCCTGGAAAACAAATGTTAAATATTTCATGATATTTCCAGGGTTCCTATGACTGTGACTCACAGATAAAGTCATGCTTGCACACATTAGCCTGCTTACCAAAGCCCCACACAAACTGCCAGTCACACCCATGAGATTCAGTTCTAAAACCGCAAGGACTTATCAGTATTTTTCTAATGAGCAAAGTTTGCAGTTCTGATTGCATTTCTGAATGCATCAGTGTAACCCAGCTTACAGGGAACATTCTTAGAAGATTGGATAATGTTTTCTAAAAGTTATCTGCATTCTTGCCAATTACATTCTAACATATATCACATATATCAAAAACGTTATCTTAAGTTGGTACTGAGATGTTTAAAAAACATTACAGAATTAAAGAAAGTTTGAATAATATTTTTATAACCAAGCAATAATGTAATCTAAAAAAACATTTATTTGGGTGTATATGTCTGCAAAATGTCTGCTAAATGCCTAAATGTAAATTTATATAAATATATAGACCTTATTATATATATATATATATATATATATATATATATATATATATATATATATATATATATGCTACTGAACTCATTCAGAAGTGCAGGTTGCTTTAATATATACAATTAGACCATGTTGAGAAAGGTTGACTGACTTCATTTCATGCAGCTGATAAAAGTCAAACAGCCAATTAAGAACCCCCTGTGTCTCTGTCAGCGACTGCAGTCTCACACAGAAGATCAAATGCCATTTGAGGGACACTGAAAGAAATACCTGCTCAATCAGTGAAGTGTCAGTCTTTCAAATGTCTCTCGGCCTGATTCACAGACCTTATATGTTATTAATCTTTAAAGACTTGGTGGTGGTTCAACCAAATTGTGAGCGCAGGATATAAAGAAGCGCTCAATTCCCATTATCAGCGATAGAAGCAGCACTTGTGAAGTCCTATTAACACTTATTAATGTTTGATGTCTCATGCTGACATTTAATGTTTGCAACCTCTTTGAAAAGGCGATATAATGGAGGTTGGTTCCTCTATACAGAAGCAGAACTTCTTCTTATGGGTAAGTCATGGAACCTTATGACCTCACAGGTCAAAAGTCAGCTGCTTTCATTTTTTATATTATTTTTTATATTTTAATGAATTATTTTACATCAACACAACACTGAAAATATAAACATTAATGGATTACTAATGTTTATTGTGAACATATTGTGTGATTTGCTATAATGGATACATTTTAAGGTTTAGTCAAGTCTTTGGCACCTAACAAA
Organism: Chromobotia macracanthus; assembly: GCA_036877525.1. NCBI lineage: Eukaryota > Metazoa > Chordata > Actinopteri > Cypriniformes > Botiidae > Chromobotia > Chromobotia macracanthus. The sequence continues at coordinate 13,350,381 of JAZGTH010000001.1, read as the reverse complement.
ACTCATTTTACAAAGAAGTGTTGTAGCAGTACTTTGGTACATTGATTTTTTTAAATGGTATTATCATGGAAGTAAATGATGAGCATATGTTGTGTCATAGCTGTGAAGACTGAAACTCTGTTTTATGAAGAAAATGTTAACGTACATTTGTAAATGTGTTCTAGTGAAAACCACTGAATGGAGTCACTGAAAAACAAATATTTACGGGTACACACACACACACACACACACACACACACACAGAGTGATGGAGGAAAAGCAATGTATGTAATAAAATTTACATTATATAGATCAAATATCCCAATTTACATATTTCCTGAAGCTGCTGATTAGTATTTTAGCTTTGTTTGTGTGCCTTTATGAGAAAAAAGAGAAAGATAGAAAAACAGACAGGAGGACAGAAACAGAAAGAGGGTTGCTGGGTAATATTTCTCTACTGTATGCAACATTAAAATACGGCCATGTATTCTCTCTCTCTCTCTCTCTCTCTCTCTCTCTCTCTCTCTCTCTCTCACTCACTGACATCGTTTTAAATCTCATCTGTTACACACACTCACCATCTCTTTTCTTTTATCATTGTACTGTGCCTCTCTCTCTCTCTCTCTCTCTCTCTCTCTCTCTCTTCATTCTATCCTCACTCCTCTCTTCACCAGACTTGCATAAGAACAAAGAGCATCTGCCTGTGCGAGGGGAAAGTCACCTTGAAGAAGAGAGAGAGAGAGAGAGAGAGAGAGAGAGAGAGTTTGTGTGGGTGGAATAAAGTAGCAGAAGGATGAATCCTATAACCAGCGTTGCGACACAAGAACAAATTCCCACGGCTGCTGGTTCACACGACCAATGATAGCCAATAAAACTCTTCATGTCCTCTTATTTCTCCTTACATGTATTATCTTTGTTTTTTCCTTATACACAACGACCTTTTCATTATTTTAAACCCTCTAAAAATGTGCCCTTGTTACGTTTCGCTTCTAAGTAAAATAAAACACAGAAATATTGAGGATGTGCTTCGCGTTTTAGCCACATTTTGCGACACTACTTACAATATTTTGGTCATCAGTCAGAATACGCTGCTGCAGTATACAAGCACAAATATCAGATATAAAACAAATATGTAAAATCTGGTCTGAATCTTAATTTGTTCTGGAGAAATATTGTTATATACGCAATGTTAACATACCAAGACCCCCTATGTGGAGAGCCGAAATAGCTCAGTTGGGAGAGCGTTAGACTGAAGATCTAAAGGTCCCTGGTTCGATCCCGGGTTTCGGCAGTTTTGTTTTCTCCCTTTAGAATGTATATCCTCATTTTTGCATAAACACTACGTTGCGCATACAATACAATATAATATACAATTAAACGACAGTAAAACTACAGAACTGTAAGTCGTTTTCAGTGGATATCTGGGTTGCCTCATGTACAACTCGTGGCCTCATTGCGTCGCTGTGCGTCCAGTCGTGCAGTCCCAGCCTGCAGTTCCGTTCCTGTTCCGCCAGGGGTCGACATTGGCCATAAACTGGTCTAACACACGTGAAAAAAACGAGAAGGAACATTATGTTTTGACCAGAAAAGCATGAGACTCACTGTACTTCAGTCTTGCTTTACGGTCCAGCATGTTTAAAGGTTTGAATGGCTTCTGTATGCTCTAAATGTGTGGTCTGTTACATATGCACCCAAACACATTTCACAATTTTGATTTGCATTTGACCTTTTAAATAGTGAATCTGAACATTACACAGTCAACGTGTCCAGTTGCTAATAAAAATCCCAGTTGTTCTTAATATTATTTGTCCTAAAAGCATCTAAACATTGCTAAATTAAGGTCCATTTTAAACTAGACACTAGAGCTAGCGTATTTTGTGTTGTTTTATAGACAACGTTTGTCATGTTTTATAAGATTATGTTTGTTTTAAGCATAAACCATAATAAATTATTTATGTATATTTGATCAGGCATCATGTTTCAGTTTGTACAGGTGTGTGACACAAGTGTATGCGTAGTATTTGAAATTATACTGTAAGATTAGAGAACGCTTATTAACTGCTGGTTTTAATATTAGGTCACTTCTCAGCTAACCATTCAATAATTTTCCCCACAAGTTTATTAGAATGGTAACCTTTTCAAAGCACAAGAGAAACAACCAGGATCTGCAGTTTGTAGTGTGCCAATGTAGTTTTACAGTAACGCAGTGTAGTTTGTGCAACAGTTCAAATTTAGTTCACACAAATGGACAGACACATTTGACAACTGCCATTACATAACAACTGGCATGCAGTCATATCCACTACTGCTTCATTTTTACAGAGATACACACACACATCAGAATGTGTGATCAATCATAACATTTGTTAATCAAACTGTCACATTTTTGATTCCCAACTATACTTGTACAGACTGTTCATTATAGTCACACCCTAGTTTGTTTTTATTCATTATCCCTAGAGGAGGTTAAACCCATGAACCAAAAACATGACACGCACGTTAATACTTCTTTTGTATTTTAGCACTGATATTGGGGAAAATCTGCTAAATTACACAGATAACGTTTAAATGTGTAAAAATGGGTAAATGGAGCTGATAGCTTAACTCTTATTGGTTGCTGATCCAGGTAACATTCCAGGTAGCAAAATATTTTAGTAAGTGACAGTGTATAGGCCAAGATTAAATGATTGCTAAACGTGGGCCTAGTTTATTACTTTATTGAACAGTGTGTTTTAGAATAACTGCCTTACTCATGAAATGTCTTCAGTTAAATTGTCCAGGCCTCATGTGGTATCTCATTAAAAGCTTTATGGTTCTTTACAGCTTTCAGATATCTCACAGTGGTATAAACATAATTAGATTAATCAATGGCAAACCAATACCAGTAGTTCAGACAAGCATTGAGCTGTTTCAAGAGGAAAACAGCCTCGCTTTTATGGTGTATGTTATTGTAATAAGTACTGCTTAGTGCTGCAGAAAGGAAGCTGTTTTGGTCCAGTATAATTTAGCTGTCTTTGTGTGATACTTTTTTTGCTGACACTAAAATGACTAACTTGATGTGGTGATGTGGTTAAATCCCTTAGTCACTAGTTGAGTGCAATTGGGATCTTAGTTACTCTGGTTGTTACCTAGTTCCTGGTTACCCAATATGGGCTGTGCAACATTAATGTTATCAAAGAAGATCTTTAACAATTAGGCTCAATATGAATTGGTGGCGTTTACATATTGACTTACCGTTTTCTGTTATGTCTGATTTTGTCTTTGTTGTTGAAACTGCATCTGCTGTTGTAAAGACACATGCAGCAAATCAAAAAAGTATTTCTGTCAATAAATTCAGAGGTTAATTTACGCAATATTAAGCATGTGTCATTGATAGCGCTCATAAATACAGTTGTTACTGTTTTCAAGTCATATCTGGTACGGTTATCTGCTACTATACTGTTCAATCAGGAAATCAATGAGGAAATGAAGTCAATGAGGAACAGATTCCTCTTTCTTCATCAGAAAAGCCTGTTTTTTCTCTTCTTTAATGGCATTCAGGCATTAATCTGTCTTTCAGGTATGCTAGAAATATTACACAGCCTCATTAAACCTTTATTTGTACTCGTATCCCACCCATTAGTGTTCAGGCCTTTGTTGATGATGTTGTTTTTCCTGGTTTGTGCATTCCAGGAAATTCCAGGCTGTGTATTGTTTTTGCCAATTAGAAAAAGAACACAAACACATCTCAAGGGGTCAGAAAGGGGCAGTTAGGTAAGTGTAGGTGGTGTGTTGTATTGGTTACTGTTGATTAGTCTCATGCTGTACTTATATGGGTAGTTGACATGATATATTAATCACTGTCCTGCAGCATGAGATGCTATACATTTATAACTGTTATACTTGTAGTTTTATGATCATATTCATTGAGAGACTAAATTGAATATTTGTATCTTTAAACTCTAACTTTTCACTTTTTTAAGTAAAACCCATTACAACATCCAAAACATATGCTTTTTATTCATATATGTTTGCTTATCCTAAAATCTGTTGAATTGATCTATATGTTTGTCAACTACCAATACACACCATCAAACATGAGAAAAATTGTGGTTCTGATTATTTAATCAGTATTTCCTGGGTAGTTATCTAGTTTATTCTATATAATTAAAAGGTACAGATGACTTTCATCACATCCATGTAGTCCACAGCATCAGCGTTTTGTTTTGTTGTGTTATGAGATTGTGTTATGAATCACACAGGTACATAGTGTTTTGGTTCAAGGAAGTGAAGTATATGTATATACTGTAGTTTTGTAATAGTTTAATCTAATCCACGTTGACAATGTGTTGTCATTTTGGATGCAGAAAGATTCCACAGAAACAGAAATTGTGTTGACCAGTCAAACATGTTTTGCAGGATGAGCAGCACTTGGCACAGACACACTCACTCAGACACGCTGTGCATGTTACAAAGAGACAGATGCTGATGTGATAATAACTATCTTAGCCTAATGACAGTCCTGTCCTGCAGCAGAACCATCCATTAGTTTCAGTGTTTCTAATGACTTCTGTGTTCATTTAGGCTCTTAGTGTTTGTATTGGGTGCTCTCAGCAAGAAATGTGTATATATAAAACACTCCAATGTAAAAACGTTAAAACAATGAAAATCGTTCTGTCTGGACACAGTAAATATTGCAGTAAAGACAACAAATTTTCTGCATTATGGGTGGTGATGGGGGACAGGGTATATGTTATGTAAATACACAATGGAATAATCATAATAATAATGTATAATGTGTCTGCATACTATCTACAAAACTAAAGCTAGTGGCCTGTACTTCTGTCTTTTATCATGATTTAAATCACATCAAGTTCATGTCACCCCCCCTGTTTAAATGCTATTAAATGTTGATGTCTGTATAATATAGTATAATAGCTTCATTGGCAGTGATTCAGATGGAGTGCAGACTCCATCTGTCTTAAAGGCTATACACACAACCAAACAAATGTTTTCAGCATTTTAAACTTCAGCTGACCTAAAATATCAGCATTTAGTAAATTGCCCTAGTAACTGTGGAACACAGCCTAATCTCGGACCAGAGTTCATTATTATTAGAGTGTACCGCTGTGCTCTGCTCTTTACATAGACTTGGCCTCAGGAAATGGAGGTTATTGAAGGGGTAGTGTTTGTTTTTATACACTCCTTCCCTTTCAGCTCTCTTGAAGTCTATTTGCCTTTCAAGGAATCTTGAACAGCAGCTCACACGTGTTTGGCTCTGAGAGCGAAAGAAGCTTTAAGATTTGGACAAAACTCTTTGGGCTATGTGCACATGAGCTCAGATCTCTGAGGGCCATCTCTCTCTCTGTCTCTCTAATACACCCACACATACAAGTTAGGTTTTGTGGGGACTTTCCAATAACATAATTACTGTATATTCTATCCTCCACCCTCACCCTATCCCTGAACCTAACCCTCCCATAAACCTTTTTGCAGTTTCATATTTTTAAAAATGTAATAATGTTTAATAATCAGTTTCCTTCATTGAGACTGCTGACTTTTAACATCTTTGCGGGGACATTTGGTCTCCACAATTGTAGAAAAACAAGAAAACATACAGACACCCATACATATAAATACACACTCAGATCATTAGGCTCAACACACAAATAAAATGAGGAATTACACCCACTAAACAACAAAATAGCTCCAAAGAATTTAATGCATTTGTGTTGCTACTAACTCTAACCCCACCCTGACATAATGACAAAGTAAATAATGACAGAATTTTCTATTGTGAATAAACTGTTCCTTTAGGAATGATTTTAAAAAGGACTGTCTGCATTACAATATTTGTGTATCTCCTTAAAGCTCCCAAATATATTTTAAAGGCATTTTATAGGCACTGAGAAAAATCCTACTTTATATTTAGCCTACCCTGAAAATTCGAAAGATTTCCGGCAACCAAACCCATTTATTGTAATGTTCACTCTTCTCTCTGCAGTGTGCCTCAGCTTCACTCTCTTTAATGCTGCTCTCAGGCAAGAGTGAGTGAACCGCTGGCTGCTGAGCTCTTGACTCATTAAGAACTGGCATAAATATTGCAGTTGCAGCAAAGGGGATTTCCGGGAGTTTGGGAAGTTTCTCCCGGAGAGGCCTTTTTAATCCCTTTTCTAAAAAATGAGCCATCACAGCAAGCAACTAACTAAACTACATTCCTTTTATCTAATTAGATCCATCATTCTAAGTCCAAAATAACCAGAGCCCCAGAATCTCAGCGAGGGTATAAATAATGGAAAATATCCAATATTCTTAAATGTTGTTTGTTTGTACCTAGCTTTTACTATGCTTAATGGATTATCATGCCCTTATTTCAGTAATAAAGTTACGTTTATAGGCTCTGCCCTGTTAGGGAAGCTATCTGAAAGTCATAATCAACTACACTCAAGCAATCCTCTAAATAAAATGACATTTAGCTATTATATACTAGCTATATTGTAAACAAAACGTAGCAAACTACATTTAAACTATGTATACACTACAACTCATTGGATAGTAGCTCGTCCATTATGAAAATTAACCATGGTTTTATTATAGTAAAAGTATAGTAACCCTGATTTGGCACACTGATTGGTTGCTTTACCAAAATTATGGTTTAAACCTGCAATCCAGAACTTTGCCTCTCTGTCGCCATCCCTGTTTAAAACATAAAATTGCAGGTTATATTATGTATGTTAAAGTCAAATAAGGCCATGTGTGGTTACCGTGGTTTAACTATAGTAACCATGTTTTTTGGTTAAAGCTATAGTAAAACCATCGTTAATCTTGTAAAGGATAACTAATTGAGCTAAACTATGCTGAAAGTTTCTGTGTCACACTACTGAAAATGTAAGGCAGTAGCACTGGTACTCCAACACGTTTTAAATTAACAAGTGAGGAGATGATTAGTGTCTTTGTTGCCTTTCATATACTGCTTCTGCTATTAATAATTCAGCATAGGAATAGTAAAATGAACACAGTTATTAATAACACAAATGTCTCCCCTGCTATATGTCTGTAAACTCTCTTACTTTCTATCAGTGTGTATATGTCTTTACACTCAGTGACTTTTGTGTCATTGCACGGTTCTGTTCTGTCTGGTCTTGTCAGTTATTGTATACGCCAGTAATATGATGCTCTGGGCTGTCTGTGTGTGTGTGTGTGTGTGTGTGTGTTGGAGAGCTACAGTAGATGATATAGAGGGTCAGCAGTCCCGATCCATGTGTGTGTCTGCAACAGTTGTATCTATCTGCACGTGTCCCAAAGACAAAGTCAACTTTGTTTATGCAGAACTCTAGGCGCTGGTGTGTTGACCTGTATAATGTCAAATGTCCTACTGTAAGTGTTTGCTACAGTTCTGGATGGGTTGATGTCCTGCATCTGTTAGAAGTTGTTCATATGATCTTTTAAAGGTGGTTATATCAGACATATCTAAACAGGTGAAACCCCAAGAGTGTCACCCTATACCTTTATCATGTAACATTATAAACTAACTTTAAATATTATTACAGTGCCTGCAATAGCTTAGTGGGTTGTGTGGTGAATATTGCCTGACAGTGCTTTGGGTGACCTGACTTTGAGTCCCGGCTCATATAACTTCCCTGACTCCTGTTCCCCTCTCTTTTACACTGTATGATTTTCTGTCATCTCTTCACTGTCCTATCTAATACAGCTAAGGCCAAAAAGTATTTTTAGTCATTCTTTTTATATGTTTGTTCTTAATTAGCAACCTTACGTGTTAAATAAAACTAAAATAAAACTTACTTCTAAATAAAACTAATTAATTAGATGACTTCCAGCTTAGGTATGCAACACTTTTTGTAAACTTTATGTATTCTAAGAAATTGTCACTGTTCAAAGCAAATGTCAAAACAACATCTGGGAGAGAATGTACGTCAATACACACTGTAAACAAAAATATTTTGAGTGCTGCAGTAAAAAGTAGCAGATTGTCTAGGCAACATTTGAGGTTCCTCTGCTGGCACACTGGCAGAAACCTTTTAAGAGCCTCTAGGCCCCTTTAAAAGAGTCTCAAATATCCTATTTATATACTAAAGGAACTTTGGGTTTTCTGGGAAACTTGCTCTTGGTTCCTGTAAAAACTCATGAAAGAATTTCAATGGTTTCTCCAGTAACCCCATCACAATGTAAAGGCTTTGAGACATTCAAAATGTGTTTGAGGTATCCTACATAAAGACTCTTTCGAAGGTGAGCAGAGGAAAAAGTGCATATATGCATCAGCAGTTAAAAAGTGCATATATGCTAACATGTAGACATAAAACTTACATTAATTAAAAACATTTTTTAAGATATGGAAATATGGAAATAAGATATGTAAATCAGAATGGAATTTATTTCCACATATTGTATGGAAGTGCAGATGAGAATGAAAAATGTTAGATCCAGTGTGATTTTTCAAATTTGTGCCATTTAATTTCAGCATGAGAGTCTTTGGTAAAGTCAATACTGGGTCTTGTGTGTTCAGAAAAAGACCTTCTCCAAAAAAAACATGCAAGAGTGTTTGACCTCTTATTTTTCAAAGATTATGTTACTGGACTGCAACGGTTGTCATGGAGATGGTGGATTTACTAAAGCAAAGTATCAAGTGGTTTTCTATTTAGCTTAGCCTTACGTCTGAAGAATGTTTGTGCGTATGCTTTCCAAAGCATGTCTGCATTGCTGGCCTCTTTGCTTAGTTAATTTTAGGATATCTAGTGCTCTCGTATCGTCCATTTATCTGGACATCTATCTGATTGTCATCTCTTTGCATAGTAGACAATCCTAAGTATCAATTCCCTGTTATATCTGTGGTAATAATTTTGTAAGGTGACCAGAGCACCTGGTAGGAAGTTTCTTATTGATTCCTAAAATAGATCTTTTTCAATTCCATAAGGCCAAATTACATTGTCCACAATTCAGCATTAGAGTCGGGGTTGCATGACATAGAATAAATTATTTATTTAAAAAATATGCTGCTTACATCTTTAAGCATATTATATGCATAGATGAATCCAGATCTATACTATTGAACTATATTACTATAATGTGTGTGTATTGGTGTGTGTGTTTGCATGAATGGTTATATAAGAGGGGTTATTTTGTCACTTGGCAGCTGAAACCGTGACAACACTACTCTGCTGTCATGACGGTAGCCTCATCTCACATACACGCACTCATACATACAACATCTCATACCTACTAATATAGATGACAGATCCCATCTCCACACATCTTACTTAATAACTGATGAGTGCATGTTGGCAGAGGGTTTACGATTAATATGATTCTCTTGCAGGAATTAGATCCATCAGCCATTGAGGAACTATTTCCATTTCCATCAAACACGCACATGTACATACACACAACCAGTACTCACTATCAGTCCGTAAGAGACACTTGAATGATGTCATAGAATGGTGACAACTATTAAACTTCATCTCACATGGCAACACACGCTCGGCTCTGATAATTATACATCTGCATTCAGCTGGCGAGGAGGCTGTAATATCAGCATAATCATTATAATCTGGATGATATTTTTAGAATCAGCGAATTGCATGATGTCTGGAGAGTTTATAAACTTGCAATAAGTGTGTGCGTGTTAGAGAGAGATGAACTGGTGGCCTGCTGGTTGTATACTGATGAGATCCACTGGTGGCAAACCCTGTTAGTTCTCAGTGGTTAATGATTAATGGATTTACTTTTAGGTTAATAGTTAGTCATAACCCCAGTAATTGTACTTTTACAGTCTCAGACTACAGGGACTTTCAGTGCACTCGCAGAGGAAGCTGTTTTAAAACTGCAGCTTGTGAAGCTACATGCTGTTAGTAATTTAAAGTAGTTAAACTCTAGTCAAGGTCCTTTTTTGATACATTTATTCTTTGACAGAATAATTTATTTAACTCCCCCAATTTATAAAATAACCCTGTAGATTACAGTAATAAAAAGTATAGCTTGTTTACATCAATACTGTTCCTGTAGCTCAGTTGGTAGAGTATTGCACTAGCAACACCAAGGTTGTGGATTTGATTCCCAGGGGGCACATGCACTGACAAAATGTATAACTTGAATGAACTGTAAATTGCTTTGGATTAAAGTGTCTGCCAAATTTGTAAATGTAAACACTGTAGCAACTACATAGCAACACCCTGGCAACCACCCATAGCATCCTTACATTATGGTGAAATCAAAGCAATCAAACAGCGAATCTAGAGGTTATCTAGTACTCGAGAGTCATCAGCGAATGTCCTTGTATGATCCCTGTCTTTGTTGGTTATTCTGTTTTACTCTATGGCTATAGTGGGTCACTACTGAATGTTATTCATCCCTGACTGTAATCCATATACACAATGTAAATCCATACTCAATAAAAATACCCTTTTGTAACACCGAAGCCTGGACACACTGAATGAGGTTATGAAAGAGAGCTTTTGTGTGTGTTGTGTGTGTGGTACTTCAAGTTGGGTGGTGCATGTTATTGTGTCCTGTAAAAATAATTTTCTTTAGTCCTGTTTCACTCAGCTGGCCAAACGCAAAAAAAGCAAAGAGAAAGGCTGTTACACAGATGGAGGATTGGAATAATCAAGGATTTAGAGGAGAATGAAAATACCATCTCCATCTCTGCCAGCTGTTCTCTTTAACAACACATACACAGGTTTGGTGAACTGTATTAGTGAGGACATCTTGTAAACTGCATTCTTTTCATACCGGGCTATACCCTACCCTCACACGAACCTGCTAACTTTATTAGATTTTAGGTAAAACATGATTTAGATTTGCATGATTTAGATAAGCATTTTTACTAGTAAAGACCACCTAAAGTCAGTTTCCTATTTGTGAGGACATTTTTCTCACAAATATTGCCAAACACACACACTCAATATCCTGGCAACAGACATGGATGTATGACCACACATGCTGTGATTCAGTTTGTGGCAGCTCAGGTCGAATGTGTTATTCTGCAGCTCAGTGTTGTTGCATTGCTGTGTACTGCCTCAACGTCATTCTTGCATTCTTCTCTATCTTTTTTCTGAAAGACTGCAGGCTTAATCACCCTTACCATCTCTTGAGCTGCAACTGCGTCAGTTCACACACTCGCCCAGACGTCACAATCACCCGTCGTCCTTCAGGTGCAATGTCAGTCTGTTCACAGACACACCCGCACAATAACACTGCATATTCTGAGCAACAACACGTCCAAACCGCAGCGTCAGCAATGCCTGACACACTATGCTGGTACATATACTTTATGATAATGCTGAACAGGAGATCTCATAAAGGATAGCAGAATATGACCTGTACTTTTGTGTGACGCCAGTGAGAAAATGCTGACTGAAGCAGTGTGATGCTTAAAGCCATTTTGCTATTGCCACTTACAATGTATTAGACAGGTGTATAGTAAAAGTATCAATATTTTAATTTTATAAAATAGACCAAAAGGCAAACAAATACTCTGTTACATTTCCTTACACCTTTCACTATGTTTGCTACAGAAATCAGTAATAGTTGTAAATATCACAAAAAGCTGCTTACGTCACCAGAATGTTGTTTAATGTAACAAAGCATTGTTCTTTTTAATCAGTTCCTCTCTTTTAAAAATTTGTGACTCAGTAAATATACGTGACCTTGACTTCCAGTTGAGCCCTTTCCATAAAGATATCTTTACTTATGCTCTTGTGCCATAAAGATATCTTATATATCACCTTAAAGCTGCAATTCATAACATTCACCTCTCTATCGCCATCTCAGTTTGAAAAATGAAATTACAGGTTGCCTTATGTACTTGTATGTTTAAATTCAAATGAAGCCAAACTGACATTTCCCGGGAAATCGGATCCAACAGGTAAAATTACAAATGAATATTATAAGCTTACCATTGCGAACGTGGATAAACTCTGATCTGATATGTACCTGCTCAATGACTGATTTTTGTTCATTTTTAACCAAAGAAAGTTGATTGCACATTTTGCAGCTTTAAGTTTGCCTCTGGGTTAATTGGTTTTAAATGTTTAAAATATATAGTGATGGATGAATGATTCACTCACATACACCTACACTGACCTCAAAAGAATCTCACGCTGTCTGACTGATTCAGACAGATTCAGATTTCTCACAGCCGCAGCAAATATAGCCAACACAGCTCATGTAGAACGTGAGAAGAATCTAGATGATTATCTGGGCAGCATTATTGCTCTGCTATGTATATTTCTGTGTGTGTGGGCTTGTTTAATTATGCACTTCAACTGCAAGACCAGGTTTTTTATGTGAGTCTAATCATTCCTATATACTTCTATTGCTCCTACAGACACCTGTTAGTCACAGTCATCTGTAGTTTCACTGGTAAATTGTGGTGGATTTTGTCATTGTTCCTTAAGGCCAAATGTCCACCTGAAACACTTCAGGTCAGAAAATAGAGGTGAAGATAAATCAATACTGAGGATAAGATACTAAATAGATAAATAATACTGTCATACTTATGTAATGTGTTCCTGTAGATCTTTTGGTAAAGCATTGTGTTAGCAGGGCAAAGGTTGTGGGTTCAATTCCCAGGGAACACGCATACTAATAAAATGTATAATCTGAGTGCATTGTAAGTGGCTTTGGATAAAAGCATCTGCCAAATGCATAAGTGTAAATGTGATGCCCCAGCTAACAATTGTAGTTTGTAAAAATGTTTCCCTAACGTTTCCATTAAGTAACAAAAACATTAAATGTTATTTCTTGGTTATGAGACATTATTCAAACATGTTCTTAATTCTGCAACATTTTTCAATTGTTTCACTATCAACTTAAGAATAACATTTTTGATATATGATTTACAACGTTAAGAAAACATTCTACTGATGTTACTTCACTAATGTTTATGTATGTGGATATTCTCAAGAATCATGTTTAGACTAACTTCTAAACATGGGCTTTGTGTGTAAAGATAACGTGAGTGACCATGACGTACATGTCGCCTGTGTGAAATGTCCAACATGTGCCTTCTGTTCTATTGACAATGCAGGTGTTGTTTTGAAGTTTGAGTATATGTGTGGTTCTTGGTGTCAACCAGTATTTTTTCACCCCTGCGGCATCTTTGTGTCTCACTGAGTCCCTCTGTCAGGTAACCGGTCTCACATATTGCTGCTTTCTGCTTGGAAAATTCCACACTGCATCTGCAAAGACAAGAGAGCAGGAGAGGAAGGGACAGAGAGAAGATCAGAGACGGAGAGAGTGTTGAAGAGCATGTGTAAGATGAGGAGAAGTGTAATGAGATCAGATGAGATCAGGCCTGGGCGTAAATAGGATGATATTGACCATTTAAACATCAGATGCACTTAGCGCAGATAGAAACGTCTGGAAATAAGACCAACCACACAAGCACACTGAAAAGAGGGAGAAACCGTCTCTTTAAATCATCAGTCTTTTAAAGAGACATGATTATTCTGAAAGGGGGTAGATTTTTTTTTTACTGACAACAAAATACCAGAATTTTTGAGAAAATTCTGTTTAGCAAAATACTGAGCAACGCTTTTTCTAGTACATTTTAAGACATTATTACCGTAGCCTGTTTAAATCTTGTATGCCATGATGGCTGTCAAATTAGGTCAAGTATGTGAATAGGGAAGAGAAGTAAAAATTTACAGTTATCTCTATTAAACGGACCTTGATCAGTTCTTATATTTGCACACTGTTTGAGACTCACATTGGTTAACAGGTTTTTTTTAGGTTATATGCAATCTAGTGCTTTTGCCGAGACGAGCTCAAAGATGATTTGTTAAATATGAAGTAGTAACAGCCAAACACTCTTTGAATTTACTGAACTGAGGTATTTCAAGTTAAAAACCATTAGAAATTACAAAAGATTTTTGCTTTAAAGCTATATTAACTATATTAATTAGCTATTTAGCTATAAAGGATAAAGTTATTTTAAGAAGGCCTTTAGCTTTTTTGTTCGATTTTCTAGTTTTTATTTGAATCACAAGTAATGTACATTTGTGCCAGAGTTAACAAACAGCATGTTTGCTTTACCAAGGATAATGCTGACTCCTGTGATTAATATATTCCCCCATTAAATCATCCAGGTAAGTTTAATGCTCAATAGCAAAGGTAAGGTTTGGTCTGTTACAGCAGAGAATGATTATTACACAAAGGGTTTGAGTTTTTCATTTTTTGTATGGTTTGTTGTTGATATTTTGTGTTGATTAATATGATTAAATAAAGAGCTAATTTTTCAGATGTTTCTCCTCAGGAAAAGTGTGTATTCATGTCGCATGTCTCTCCTCTGGAGTTGAGAAGAAATCTCAACAATGTCACAAACTGTCCTCAAGTTTACCAAGATACCGAATTCTGAAATCAAACGTCAGCATTGAAGAAAGGGATTACAGACTGCAGAGGAGCGAATCGCAGAACGGCAGATGGATTGAGGAGATTTTAGGAGAATGTGTGTGTGTGGTCTATGCAGAAACACGTGCTGCTCTGCTCACATGCAGCAGTGATCGCTAAAACACTGCAGTACTCCTCCAATACCAATACTGACTCACTTATCCCTCTGGTACCGACCCATATTCAACCATCGTCCTGGAGACACACACACACAGAGTCCCTCTGGGAATGTCATTTTCTGCATCATCTTGTGAGAGAGGCTGGGGATTATTTCTCTAGAGGATTCTGCAAACAGGCAAATTCTCTAAGCTTCTAACTTCAGAGATCACATGACCACAGAGACTCTGCAGTCACTGTTGATAAGTAAAATAGACAGTGATATCCCCAAAAATAAATTTATTATCTTTCAGAGCTAAGGAAAAGTTCTCTGTGATGTTTCATTGAAGTATCAACTTTGTCCTTGATGTTTCTCCAAACACTTTCTTAGGAGAACTGATAACATAGCTCAGATGATTTGATCTTGGAAGAATTTGGGAATGTTTGTGTTCATATTGAAATGCCTGACTTTTGATTGTTGGTGAATCTGAGCACAGTTTGTGACATTGTTGAGATCTTTTTTTGAAACTCTAGAGAAGACGTGAGATCACCAGAGCCTTTTTTCTCTGAAGAAACATCTTAGCAGCAGGTGACAAAAGCAGGTTTCTATTTAATCTCATTGCTGTGCAAGAGAAACAATTGAGATATTAAAGCTGCAACCTATATCTTTTGTCTCTCTACCGCCATCTCTGTTTGCAACATAAAATTGCAGGTTACTTTCAGGAGTTATATTCTTAATGTGTTCGACAAGTTTAAATTCTAAACAAATGCTGTAAGAACAAGCTACAAACGCTGCATCATCTACAGTACCCAGGCATGCAATATAGTAGCCATAGCTTCTTTCTGTTTACAGACGGACATTTCCTGTGAAATCAGATCTGACAGCTCAAGTGATAAATTATTATAAATGTACCGTTGCGAATTGGGGTAAGGTAGAGAGATCGTGTTGAACACTAATCTGTCATGTTCTTGCTTAATAAAGAGATGTCATTAGTGAATTTTCTTTCCTATTGGATAGAGAGAGAGAGAAACTGAATTGCTCGTGAGTAACAGTATCTGGAGCTGGGGGGAACCCACCCCTGGGGTTTTCGAGAAGTGTCCTGGCTTACAGTTGGATATCCAGTTAGGCCTGATTTACACACCCTCTCTCTCTCTCGCTCTCTCACTTTCTCACTCTCTCTTTCACACTCCTTATTTTTCTCCATTTGGCAGCTTCAACATTCATACGAAGTCATCTGTATTAATCACTCTCATTACTCATGTGGATTTTTCGCCACATTTCCAGAATGGAATTCCAGGTATATGAATTCCACTCTTGCCAGGTATAGAGAAATAGTAGATAAACTGTAGACAAAATGTCAAAGCATTAAGCTAACATTCTTCAGAATAAATGTACAAAAACAGAGTGTTAGCATAATCTGTCCTCTACTGTTTTAGAGTAGATTTTATGTCTGTGGTAGAAAATGGCACGTGTCTCTTGCACATGGACACCCACCTCATCCATCCCACCAACTGCTATGTACATTCTGTTAATATGCAGATATCTGCTAGGTTAATCGATTTAATTTTCTAATTAGCAGTGTATGGGGGTGTGGGGGTGGGGGGTAGAGAAATAAGGTTATGGCTTATGTGTACTGCTGTTTTAAACGTTAGTGTAATGCTGTGTGTGTGTTTCACAATGTTTTTAAATCTATCCCCCAAAAAGTCTGTCGTTGCTCTACAAATTTCCCACTAATGTAGGTCTGCAGAACACTTATGTGGGTCACTCGAGTCCAGGAATGGAGGATATGATGCTTCTGTCAGATGTTCCTATTGGATAATTCATTATGTAGTCTTCCAAGCAATTAGGTAATAAACTCTTTATACATGCCCAAGGGGACATTTAAAGCAATTGTGTTAGTCATGACATATTAGTTAACAGTTCAATTTAATGGAAACATGAGGTCAAAAGCACTTTTCTTTTGTTACAAAATGGTACCATGGTAACTGTGCTTTACAATGTCCTAGTTACTGGAGTTATTGTTATTACATAAAATGATGGTTGTCTCCACTATCACCAGTAAAATAAATAAAATGACAGACATGTTCTCAGAGCAAACTGTGTTTTTGTTCATATTTTCTAAAGTGAAATGTGAACCTCTTGTGAACCACCCTAGAAAAAGCTCTTTTCTAGGGCACAAGTAGAGGTCGTAGGCCAGTGCTCAGTTGCTGATAAACACAACTGTCTGGTAACTGTTTTCATGAGCTTGACTGTTGTGTGTTTGTGTAGGCACTGGTGATGTGGAGACCAAAAACCGAAAGGGAGTGAGTGATGTATTTACTCAGAAAGGATCAAAGCTGTGGGGTGACTGGAGTTTGAGGCTATTTTTGGCTCCCTATTTGCCCTGTGAGCACTAGTTTGAAGGGTGTGTGTGTGTGTGTGTGTGTGTGTGTGTGTCTTTGCTGACTCACCACCCCCGACATCACTGTCATGATTGGGCACTTCTGAGTAGTGGAATCATGGGAATGTGTTGGGTATAGAATGTGCTAAGAAAACGTCTGGCACAGATAGTGAGAAACGTCCTGTTGGCTCTCAGGGATTTTCAGCTGACCTTCTGCTCTCTCTTTAAAATACTGTTTCTCTGACAGCATTTATTTTACATTGTCACACAAGTTACATGTAATTACTATAGTAATAATTATAGTATATAGTATATAGTATAGTAATAACTATAGTTTGTTAATAGTAAACTAGCATACAAATCTGACTTCGGCTTACTATATGGATTTACATGTCAGGATTTACAGACTTTTGCTCTCTGTGAATATGTTTTTTTGTTAAAGACAGTTAAAACAGTTAAAAACTTACCAATATAACCTACAAAGAGGCATTTAACATGAGATGTCAAGCAGTGACAGTTTCCTGCATTGTGACATCATATGTTATACATATATTCTAGTTGTATGATACATGTTAAAAATGATAATACTTACAAATTAAATACAATTGGGCCGTAACATTTTAACCTAGTTATTAGTTATATGTTGGCAACCTGAAGCCATGAACCATCAGAAATTTTCCACTCTGCACTAACTCTATTGTCAGTGGTGGATTTGTACACAGATTTACAATGATTTGTTATATACAGCAGCTGTTTATTTGGATTTTGAGATCCAATAACACTGCTTTGTCTTATTGATGTTGCTGAAATTAGTAAATCTCTCTTGAGATTAATGACTGTTGTTTTTGTGTTCTTTTTGGTTACTTAGAGAGCCGCTCTCAATAGCCCTCTCCTGATTTGAACTCTCTCTCCCTCTCTCTCTCTCTCTCCCCCAGATCTGAAGCCAGAGTCTGTGAGTCTATCTTTGCTCCAGTGGGCTCAGGCTGGACTCTCCAAAAATGGCCACCTCTGCCTCCCTTGTGGGTAGTTTATGATTGCCATGAAAAGGTCATAAAAGTTCAAAATGTACCCTATGTAGTCTGCATATATTCTGTCTCCAATAAATAAAGGTATGCAGGTCTTTAACTGTATGCTGAAATCTTAAACACCAAAGCAGTATGTGCTGAAAAAGGACTTGATTGTGGTTTTAAGCTCATGCGGTTTAATTTCATACACTGACATCAGGGTAGGGGTAATCCCAGCTAACAGGGAATGTTCTCAAAATGTTGGCTAATGTTTTCTAAAGGTTATCAAAAACATTGTTGCAGTAGCATTAGCAGAACATTTTAATGTTATAGTTTATCATGTATATTAAAACTTTTGTTCTTAAAGTTGTTAGAGGAACATTTTAAAAATGTTCTGTTTTTAAAATATTTTGGAAAATAGTTTTTATAGAACCAAATAATATTCTTATAACCAAGCAATAATGTTAATACAACGTCAAAGAAACTGGACATTTTAAACATTCCTAGAACATTTAAAATAAATTTGTAATGTTTTTGTTACTTAATGAAAATGTTAGGGAATAGTTCGTACAACCTAAAATCATTAGCTGGGATGGTGGCAATAAGTTACAGGGGCCCCTGCTGAGGGAGTCCCATCAAAAGTTGAACATTTAACTCAGGATAAATTCTGCTTATTAGATATCTGATAAACTTTAACTTGTACGCTTTCTTCATTGCTGCTTATTTCCTGATAAAAAGTGTAAGTTTTGCATCTTTCAGTTTTGAGGAAGCAGACACTGCAATAGCATGTCCTGCATGTGATTGTCTTATAAGGCACAACTGTATCCTGTCATTTGCTGATTCCTGCAGATCTGAGTGTATTATGAATGTGTGGCTAATGACCTTTGGCCCAGAATGTTTTGTCCTCGCTGAACCCTCATGGTTTTATGTGAACATGTTACATAACATGGGAACACTCACATAAATAATGTCTCACTTTTGGCATGCACAGCTGCACAGATATGCACAAATATATGAACACAATCCCACATGTTTCAACATGCCTTTATCTTGGGAACTCCAGGATGTCCAAGAACACTGAGAACCTCAAACATCTGCTGAGAACACCCTCCCTTTCCTAACAGCCAATCAGAGCTTGTGTGTGTGTTTGTAAACTTTGGCTCATTCCTTGTTCTCTAGCATTTGATTTTTATTATGTCTTTCCATAAAGTTTTGCGATGTTATTGCTTGTTTGCATTCATGGTTTCTATGCGGGGTTGGGTTGGTGTCATATTGTGTGTGCTTTCATATTTGTTCAGTATTTGATTTAGTGTAATTACTAATATTTTCAGGTTCTTTGTTTATTGTCTAAACCCCATATGTTTATGTGCATGCATGTGTTTATGTCTAGAATAACATGTTTTAAGTGGAATAACACAGCTTATAGTCAACAAGTTTAGAGTGTGAGAGTACATCGATTATTGATATGACATGCATTTTATATGTCCAAGGTGTCGTAATGAGAACAGCATACCATTTAAAAATATTTGTTTACAATAAGGTTCCATTGGTTAACATTAGTGAACTACCTTAGTTAAAATGAACTAACAGTGAACAATACTTCAACTTTAAGTGCATTATAATAAGGTTAACTGGTCGAACATTTATAGAAATAGGTATCACACCATGTGAACTGCACTTCTTTTAAGTGTTAATAATTAAGAGTTAACATTACAACTGTGATATTTGTACATGCATTTGTACATTGTATTTAGATTTGTGACTCTAACGGTGTCTGTGACCCAGCTAACAATTTTAGGTTGTAAGAACTTTTCCTACCATTTCCATTAAGTAACAAAAACGTTTAACGTTAAATGTTGGTTTGAAAATTCTTGGTACGTTCAAAACATCTATATATATATATATATATATATATATATATATATATACTTTATGGTATATATAACATTTAAAAAACATAACATAACTAAAGTTATTGCCAGAACAACTTTGAGAGAACTTTTGAACGGCTTGAACTGTATAAGTGTGTTCTTGTGTCTGTGGGTGTGATTTGATTTTGGTCATTTGGAATTCTCTGCAGAAGGCCCACGTGAGTCCTACTAATCCACGTGCTTATAATTCTTCATATCTTCAGGCCATATGGATTTAATCAGAGTACAGTTCAACACAGAGAGAGTGGGAGGGTCATACAGATGCCAGGACAGTTTTTGAGACAGTGAGAATTGAGCTAGATACAGTAAGTCAATGACAGAATATGAACTTTAAATTTAAGAGAGTCTGTGTATTACAGAGCCAGATAGATTAGAAAGACTACATTGTTTTCACAGCTTAGTTTCTATTTTTGTGATAGCTAATTGTTGCCTAGCAACGGGGAGCCACATGTTTCCATGAGAGTTTGTTGTGCGTAAAGTGACTTGACAGTCAGGTAGTGTAGTTAAATATTATTGTATTGCTTACAAATGATTGACTTCATAATTTATTTATTAGAGTGTGTTTACTTGCTAAAACTATGTTGTGTTGCATGTGTTTTGGTAGCTCAGTTGGTAGTGTTCCATTAGTAGTCCAAAGGTTGTGGGTTCGATTCACAGGAGACACACATACTGATGAAAAATGTATAGCTTGAATGCACTGTTAGTTGCTTAAGATAAAAGAATCTGCCAAATACATGAAGGTAAATGTGCCACGTAGACTTTGTTAATTGTGGACCTTAAATCTAACTTATTTAGCATTTACCCTCAAGGTCTCTAAACCAGCCTTGCTTTACTAAAGTCTGAACACACGGTGACTGTGCCCACTAAAGTTAGGGCTAAAAAGCTTCCAAGGAGACAGAATGAAAAGATTTCCACAAACTTCTAATGGATTGAGGAGGACCACGTCACTCCTAGACAAACGCGTCAGCTATTAGTGTGCATTACACACCCTGAGGGAGGGGTCATAAGCGTCTCTTTGGAACCTTCACGGTAACTGAAACGATGGCCTTAACCTTTTTCACTTCACAGGAAGTGGGGCAGGAAGGCGGGGGCGTGTGTGTGTGTTACAGTGGTGATGGATGAAGGCCAGCATTAAATGTGTCATAGGTATATCGTGTTTAGCGGTCTTCTGTTGAAAATACTGAACCTTTTCCAGTCCTTGAACGGTCTGTGTTTTAAAAACAGAATTTCAGCATGTGTGCCATGTATGTTTTGCATATGTTAGGATAGTAAAACCTGGAATCTCCTACATTGTGAGCAACCGTAAATGCTACCCATGAGGAAGCTTAATTAACATTAAATGCATGTGACAATGCAGAAACTGTGAAGCTACTTATAATACATTTTATCAGTTTATGTGTTGCCTGGGAATCAAACCCATGAGCTTAGTGTGGCTAGCACAATGCTCTACCAGTTGAACTACCTGAACACATAGGGTTGTGTGAGAATTAGGATAAGGGGTAAGGTGAGGATATAAATATCATTTAATAGTCACAAAACAATATAAAAAACAGTAGAAGTCAAAGAAAAGTCCCCATCATGACTTTGAAAAACAATGTGTGTGTGTGTATTTGTTAGTGTCTGATATTATGCAGAGCATGTTAATGTGTTTGTTTGTGCTGGATAAGTATGTCAACAGTGTCCAGGGGACATTGGGGGTTGGGGGTGTATTTATAGGACCTTGTAGGAAATGTCAGAGCAGAGCATTGACTTTGAACCATCTGCCCACAGTTTACTGCACAGAGTTGCAATGCATTTAAACACAGAAGCATAAATGCTGGGATCGTGTTTAATGCACATGTACTTGAAGTTGAACTCTGCATCTAACTTCATTTTTTAATACAGCACTACAATGCATAATGGAACAGAATGAGAAAATGGATCAAAATGCACAACATAAACACTTGCATCCATTTGACACCTTTACATGCGCTCAGGATACGTTTCACATGTTTTCATTATTTTTTAGTCTCTGGAACAAAATTAAGTTAAACTTGGTTAGTTAAACTTGGTATCCACTCAGAATGACTCAGAATCAACACATTTCCCCAATAAATATTTAAAATCTAAAAAGAAGCCCACAGACTCTTCCCAAACCTTCTGAATTAAAAACCTTTCAATCTGTCTGTAACTTTCACTTTCTTGCTTTCTCTCTCTTGCTTTGTTTTTTCCCCTTCCCACTCTTGTCTTTCATGTTTCAAGATGATACCCTTGTTTTTGTCTGAAGGCGGCGCATGCTTGCATGCTGTGTTGTATGTAAATACTGGACAAGATGAATGTCAATAAGGTTTTTCACAGTTCATTTCTAAAGCTACAAACAGCGTTCAGTGATTTTGTGCACATATGCCTTTCAAAAATAGAGCTGGGGAAACAAAATTTGTTTCATAACAAAGAAAGATCATTTATCTATGAAGTGCATTTCTTTGAAAACTAGCCACAAATGTATCCGTGTGTGTGAATACAGAACTGGATAAGTGCGTTTCTGTGTTTTTTATGTATGTGTATGTGTGTGTTGATGCCATCCTTTGACGCATTTATTTATATCAGTTCCGTCTGTTTCCGTCTGATGCAAAATTCTGTAAAAATTTCTGTAACTTCTGCTTATGCTTGTAATACCCAAATGTACAAATGTCAGTGTATAGAGGTGTTTGTGCAAAGTTAATGTTGCTTGTTCTGCATTTCTGTTAGATTTGGATTTATATAATCTGATTTACCACAGGCAGATTATTAGTCTTGGAATAATGGTGTGCCATTTGTATTTTTGACAGTGGTCTTGCACTTTAGACTTGCACTTTAAACTAAAACCTGTTGGCATAGATGCAGGGTTGTCAAGTGATCTCAACATGACCATCACCATGAGGGGTGATAGTCTTTAAAGTCTTCATCTCATGTGAATGTATATAAATGTATTTGTCAACAGTACTATATTTAAAGTGGAAAGAGTACTTTAAATGGGACTTTGTAGAGATCATTGGCCTTCAATGGCGTCTGAATGTTGTGAAAGTGCCAGTAAACACTACGGTTTGTAATTTGTGAGTGAGAGCTTGTGGAAGCGTCTGTCAGTGTCCTCCGGTCACCTCATCACTCATGTTTATCTTTTACTGCAGTGTTTGTCATTCTCTGTTTCTCACATCCCCAGCTAACAATTTAAGGTTGTTAGAACATTTCCCTTACATTTCCATTTGGTAAAAAAAAGTTACAATTGTTATTTTGTATGTTCTAGGAATGTTCATATGTTCAGTTTTTTAGACATTGTATTAACATTATTTCTTGGTTATAAGAATGTTATTCAAACTTTTTTACTTTTGTAACATTTTTAAACTGTTCCACTAACAACTTTAGAATAACATTTTTGATATAGATATGCATGTTAAGAAAAATGTTCTGCTAACATTCTGCAGGAAAGCTTTTAATAACTTTTAGAGAATGCTCCCTGTTAGCTGGTACCTTAGGCAATTTTACTGTTACAGCCACTGTTACAGTGGGGGATTTTTCATGCATAGTCAAAACTTTGACATTTTTGTCTGTGTGTATAATTAGCTTGTGTTGAGAACGACTTCATCTGTGTATCATTCATTAGTATGTGAGTGTCTTTTAAAAAAATCTCATCAGGTTCCTCTGTCAACGACTGCCGATGTTGCATAAGTGTTTTCGTCCGACATTTAAACACACAAACCCCGCCATCAAGTGGCTTAGTGACTAATTTATCATCTTTCTTTGATTCTTGATTTATGGAATGGATGGAGGTCAGGAATAGGTGGAGTAAGAAGATCTGGAAGCTTTGTCCATGTTGACCTTTACTGGTTGCATAAGCTGGTTTCCCATCAGCACCAGCCTTTATTGTCTAGACCCACAGCAGTGTGTAAAACCCCCAATAGGTGCCAGACTGGCATTCAGTAACATAACACACGCAAATACACACTCACTTTGACGCCCTACTTACTGGCCTAGTTTGTCATTGTCTGTGGATTATGGCCTGGCAGAAATGAAGAACACTAAAGACCTTGTCTCAACATATTTCATAATCACATTTATATTTCACAATCACATTTTAGATAGAGCAATATGCGCTCATAATCAATGTAATGCATCATCACAAACAGGCAACATTATTTATTGGGGGGTTATAGACCCTCCCTATACAGAAAATTAAGAGATAATCTATAACTATAATGGATTGACTGTGGCAGATTATGAAGGCAGATTTTAGTAGTCTTTGTATGTGGGCTTTAAAGTCACGTGTGTGATTTGAAATATTTTCCCAGCGAGTGTAAATCTGTTTATCTGTGTTTACCTAGAGTTGTCCTCCGGAAGAAAAGATTATAATTTGTTTCTCTGGCTCTGGATTAGGACTGAGTTCTCACCAGTGCTCACTGATCACGCACACTATAATCCAAGTCTGGGGAACTAGCACAAAGCAGATTACTCTGTGTGCACAGAGGTTTGCGTGCATGGTTTCTCATTGCCCCTTAGTCCCATTGTTGTCATTGGTCCTCAGGGATGTTTCTGTGTGTGTGTGTGTGTGTGTGTGTGTGTTATGTAACCAAGGCATCATCTCTGCTAAATTACAGTACTGCTCACTGGTGGGTCTAGGTTTGTTATTGAGCGATTGTATTGAGTGTTTTTATGTCCCTGTTAGTATTAGCTTAAGTATGTCAGTTGTTTCAAAATGTAAAAACACTCTCTCCTATTCCAGTTTAATTTCCCTTTCAGGGAACCCAGAAAGTGTAAAGGCTCTGTTTATTTGAGTCCCAGCCAGCCCGACACAGAAACATTGGCCCAACCAATGGCAATTTTATGTGATCTGCTTGACAAACCAATACAAGACTGGGAAAGCGTGTTTAAAAACAATAATTGATTATTTATTAATTGCATTAATGAATCCATTTCATAATGCTAGTAACACTTGCCTGGACAAATGTCCAGGATGTATCCAATGTTTCAGCACAGTGATGTAATAAAGGAAAAATAATGTTTTCCTTATTGTCTGTGGTGGCCCTGGTAAGGTAGGATGATATTTTTATTGTTTCATTTTTGAATCTTCCTTCCCAGTCGAGTAGGAGCAAATATCTGAGAACAATGCTGAACTTTCTCTTTCCCTTCCTCTTATCTCTTTGTTTTGGTCTCTAATGCAAAACAACCCCCACCTCTCTCTCTCTCTCTCTCTCTCTCTCTCTCTCTCTCTCTCTCTCTTCCCTTTCCCTTTGTTTGTTCAGTTTCTCCTCTCTCACTTCCCACCCGACAACAGCTGCCACGATCTGATTGGCTGAATTTCAGAAGGAGGTGGAACCACGTGACCTGTTTTGATATTTTCCCTGCCTGCTTTGAACGGACCTCTCAGTTTCAGCGGAGTCACGGTCGTGCGAGCTTTTGTCGTCCGCGGTTTTAAACAACCCCTTATTGTGACAAACCTTCATCTGGATTACAATTTCCATCGTTACCGAACAGGAAGAAGGACTATTTTCTTTATTTTTGTACTGTTTTATTGTGTTGCTGTCAGCTTTTGTGCCTCAGCTGCCAACGAAGAACAGCAGGGCAGGTGAAGAGAGAGAAGCCCCGTTTGGCACCAGCAGATCGGCCTGAGAGACACGGATGTGTGCGGAGGATGAGTCCGGCTTTAGAAGCGCTGATGGAGGGGTGTAGGTACCCGGGTAAAGGAGAAATGAAGGGTGGTGTTATGTTAGAACCATTTGTTCATCAAGTTGGTGGTCACTCTTGTGTACTGCGCTTTGGGGAACAGACTATCTGTAAGCCACTAATACCCAGAGAACACCAGTTTTACAAGAGCCTGCCACCCGAGATCCGCAAATTCACGCCACAGTACAAAGGTAAGTGCACACATAACACCACAGTATTAAACCACTCGAGCATGTCTTCACTATGTGCTGTGTGGCCATGATCTTCTTCTCTTGCTCTCTCTCTCTCTCGTTTACTCTCTCTTTTTCTCTTCGTCTGAGTGTTGAATGAAAAATTAAATTCTTATCTTTAGGATTTTATGCATTTTAAGTTACACCGACTTTAGTGCAGCGTGACCATCTATAACAGGCCACACACGCCGGCTGACTGTGTGACACTTAAACTCAATGCATTTACATGATGCCACTTAAAATCAACATACAATTTGGACCGCGGGAAATGTTGTATAGCTTAACGAATGTGTGCCATTCGTTATACTATATAGGAAAAGAGGAATTATAAGACAGACATAAGAAATTGTACGTTTGGTTTCACACACTGTCACAACAGAGCCTCTGATTTATGCTTGCTGGATGAGTCTGAATTTCATGTTCAGTTCCGTCAGTCTTTGATATATTTAAATGTACTCACACACAGACACACTGGCATCTCTTTTCGACCGGACTAGGACTATTTAAAGCTGTCAGGCTGGAAAAGGATGTGACCGATAGGAAAGAATGTGCACACACTCACATGCTTGTGCGTATTTATCCTACTAGCATGTTATAAAACGGGCTCACATATGACGGAATGATGTTTTTCGTACTTTACATACAGGACTGACACACACAAATAAACTAACCACACGTTTTCTGACTCGGCAGTATGGGCGAAAATGTCTATGAGCGATGTTGCAGAGAAGTGACATCACTGCTATTGATGTCATCAGTCCACCATAACTGCAGAGGGTGAGACACTGCAGGGTCCTAGTGCCGTAAACTTCCACACATACTTTCATGCACATCACACCACAGACAGGTTTCAGTTGCCACTTTTATTTTGTAATTAAAATAATTCAGTGATTTGTTCAATGCTTTCAGTGCTGAAGTTTTTTGTTTTTGTTTTGCTGTATTGTCTTTACAGCTCTGCCCAGTTCAAATACCCATAATTCCCCTGTGAATGCTTAGTTTCATTTATGGTTATCCCGAGTAGCCTGTGTCTTTGGCCATGTGAAAATGTATATATTTTTGTTTTGTATAATATGTATTTGTATTCCAAATGCACAAAAGTGTTGTTTTCCACATTGATGTGGTCTGTAAACTGATTTTAAACAGCTATGTAAAGATTCTGTGTTTAAAGTTGTCATATGCCTCTCATCTGTGTTTGATATCTGATGTGGGAATCTTGAAAATTGTTTATCCAATGAGTGGCAATAAAGGAGCTCTTTGAATGGTACTTTCCTGCCTCCTGTGCTTTTTGTGTGTCTTTCTGCTTGGCACTAGAAGGCATGCAAAACACACTCATACATTTCTCATACACACTTCAGCAGTATTAAATTTACATGACCATGCAGAATGTTTGTGTACACATATTCTTTCCCAATCCCTATCCATCTATTGTATTTTTATGTCTGTGTGTATATGTGTAATATAGTACAGTTTATGCTGGATTGGGTAAGCTTCACACAATTGTTTTTCATTCATCATATGATTCTCTGTAGGTTGAATCATATGTTGTTTATATGTCAATACTATGTTTTCTGTACTCATTGTCTCTGTTCATCCTTCCTGTGCACTCTCCAGGTGTGGTGTCTGTGAGTTTTGAAGAAGACGAGGAAGGGAATCTGTGTTTGATAGCATACCCGCTTCGCAGTGATCCAGCTGATCTGGAGAACAAGGAGCCCTCTGCTGATGGCGAGCCTAAGCACAAGCTTGTTAAGTGGGGGAAGAAGAAGACATCGCCCCTGCTCTCAGAGAATGAGAGAGCCAGACAGAGCCGCAAAGAGGAGAAGGGCAAAAGGTGAGTGATACAGTATATATTGTACCCTTGAGTAAACCAAATCTGGAGATGTTTTTATCAGAAATGCTCACAGAAAAGTGCATTTGAGTATTTTAAAACCATTTTCTTCACTGATCTGTGCAGTAATCGGGATGATAAAGCAGAGGTTTTGTACTACAGTCTGGAGAAAGGAAATGTGGTTCCTCAAATCAAACACAACCCTTGGAGTCTGCAGTGTCACCAGCAACATCTGCAGAGAATGAAAGAGAACTCCAAACACAGAAACCAGCACAGTATCCTTCAGTACTGATCATGTGGACATCCACACCCAGTTAACCACTCTGTGATGGTTATTAAAGGGATAGTTCAACCGAAAATGAAATTCGTCATGAATTCTGTCAGAATTTGCTAACATTTGCCAAAATAGCACAATATTTGTTTTATGTTCCACACAAAAAAGTGATGACAGAAATGTTCATTTTAAGGTGAACTATCCCTTTAATACATGCTGTATATAACTTAATCTGCTTGTTTATAAGACACACGTTTATACTAGATACTCAGCCATGTAGTATTTCCTCCTTGACCCCTGACCCTTCTTAGAATTCATTCTGCTGGAAAACCTAACATGGAGATATCGGGTTCCATGCGTTCTCGACCTTAAAATGGGAACACGCCAACATGGAGATGACGCCTCTGAGGAGAAGAAAGCCAATCAGATCCGCAAATGCCAACAAAGCACTTCCTCTTCTATTGGGGTCCGCCTCTGTGGCATGCAGGTATTTGCATATCTCTTTAATAGTAAACAAATGTGCATGGCTCTCTAAAATATTATTCTGATTGGTTAGTTGTGGCATTCTGTGGTCTAATATTAACATTTTAGGTCCAATTAGGTAGCGGTTTAATAAGTGTGATGAAGAACAGTCAGCTAATCATTTTTGCTAAATTAACCCTTTCAGGGTGATACAAAACAGGAAATGGATAACTGTACAGTATATGATACGAAGCACCAGTATTGAAGCTCTGTCTGTATTTCTCTTTATAGGTATATCACAGTGCTACAGGGCAACTGATATTTATGAATAAGTACCATGGCCGTAAATTGAGTCTGGCTGGATTCAAAGAGGCTCTGTGCCAGTTCTTTAGTGATGGGCGTGTCCTGCGCAGAGAACTTCTGACCCCAGTACTGCAAAGACTGAGAGAGTTGAGGGCAGTTCTGGAGGCTTGTGAGAGTTATCGTTTCTTCTCCTCCTCCCTTCTCATCATCTATGATGGAGCCCCGCCCCCTGCCCCATCCAGATCCCGCCCCTCTCGTGGAGGAGAGGAGGGAGATGAGGAAGATGATGAAGAAGATGAGGATGATGATGATGAAGAAGGAGCCTTTGGAGGGCGTCGAGATCACTCCGGTGGCCCTGGATTGGTTTCTCCAACAGTGGATGTGCGAATGATTGACTTTGCCCACACAACATGTCGTGATTACGGGGAGGATGGTATTGTGCATGAGGGTGGAGACAGTGGCTACATCTTTGGCCTTCAAAACCTCATCAGCATTCTGTCACAGCTTGAGGAACACAGCAACGATTAAACACTTGTGCGCCATCTTTTCATGCAATTGTCATGCCAGGTTTATCGTGGGCACCCTGAACATGTAGACAGGGTTGAAAGTTCACGCTTAGCTTGCCCTGCGGTGCTTTTTCAAAGCTGTAGCAGGAACGGTTACATAGCAAAGGGTCAAAGGTCAATCCTGACATTCCAATATCCCACAGGAGACGTTTAAGTTCTCACTGAGGGAAAGGAGTGTGGCCCTTCTCTCTGCCTGTTGTTTCTGCTCGCCCTGAGGAACGGCGGGGTGGCAGTGTATGGGTTTTGTGGAATCTCATCTGCTTATCTTTATTTGTTCTCCTCATCTACAAAAGATAAGGGAGTTAAACTGATGTTTGCATTGAATGCGTTTTTATAAAAGACATTAAAACAAAAATAATAGACATAATATAGACGGTCTCTCTCACACACCTTTTGTTAGGAGGTGGGTTTGTAGCAAGGACCTGTGAGATGTTTTGTCTCTTTCTCGTAGAGCTTGGTAGCACAATATAACAAATATGTACAATATAACAAATGTGATACTTCACAACTAGGCAACATGTATTTTGGTGCTTAATAAACATTAAGCAGGACCCTGCAGTAGCAGGACATAAGGGAAGAGACTTTATCTGGTCCTGTAGGGAAAGATGAGTGTGTGGAAGATCGTTGCTTTCCACATTCCTTACCATAAATGACTGTTGAACATTTTGTGGGGACAGCTGACCTTGTCATACGAATTTGAATATTGTTCATTGTCCTGGATCCTCTTCATTCCATAGCCACGTGTTTTTAAAATTAGAATCACCACTCCAGAGACTTTAAAGAGAACCCTATTTATTTCTATCAAATGTGAAATAAACTGTTTAATGGAAGTGTGACATTCCAACCCTTCTACAGTATGTTGTAAGTGAAATAGCTAGAGAAGTAATTTTTATGTTATGGTTTTCTCTGTTTTCAACAATATGAAACAAAATAAAGACAATTCTGTTTTGTTGTGGTACATTTTGGAGGACTGTTATTTCTCTGTGTGTGTGTTTGTACAAAAAGAGAATTAGATTACGGCACCAGTACGGCATGTGCTGTTTGACAAAGTTAAATCAAGCAGCTGCACAGTACATAAAGCCAGCTGGTGTTGGATCTCGGGTCACTGGGAATGTTAACTTGAAACAAGTAGCTACACACCAAAAAGTTTCTGATGGCAGATTAAATAAGCAGCAGTGTGCTGCTCTGCTATGAGTACAACTCATGATCAACATGCCATGTTGTTACGAGGTAAAGATGTAGTTAAAATCAACTACTGAAAGTAAATTTAATCGATAAAACCTTTCTAGAGGCAATGTTTCCACTCAACAATGGGATTTGGTCTTCACTGCACTGGATTTGGTCTACACGACCTCTGTCATTAACTGCTGCTTTGGCTGAGCCCCAACAGGCATAATAAGGATTTGCAAAACCTTTCACTGAAAGCTTTCCTTCCGCAAGCACTCTAAGCCTTTCTTTGTGGGTGTATTTGTGTAGGAGTGTGTGTGAGGATTTACACTGGACTTTATATTTGAAGTCTGTATACATGTGTACTATGCTGCTTTGTGTGTAACAGCAAACAGTGTGTGTGTGTGTGTGCGCGTGTGTGAAATAATATGTTAGCAGTTAGTGGATTGTTCAACATACATTTGTTCTCTTGTGTTCTTGGCGTGGCTGTCTCAGCTGTTCTAGCACTTACATTCACAAATAAACTCTGGATTACATTTCCAAATCCCAGAAAAATACCCAGAATGGAAAAAACCATTGCCAAATCAGGTTAGCTAAAGGAAATGTTTTAGTTCTGAGAGTTTGGTTGGTTCAAAATGTGAAAATGTCGTCAGGTAAAATAAACCTGGACTCAAGTGGAAAATATGCATGGAATTCTGTATAAGACAGTCACCCACAAAATAATGGCTAGAGGAAATAAAATATTTGTAATGTCATGTAATTGCTTCATTTTCCCTTGAGACAGGAAACATCTGATTTCTAATTCTGGCTTTAATGAATGCTTTAAATTAAATACACTTTCCAGTTTTCTCCATATATGTTAAGATTTTTTTATTTGGCCAAAGATATAGATGAACATGCTGAATATGAATAATATAATTTAGAAATAATAATTAAGCTCTTATCTATGATCTCGCTTTGCTGGATAAACAAGTTTCAAGTTTTTAAAAAATTGTCTTGTGTGAACATACATTTACAATAATGAGCTTTTAGTATCATTAATAACCTTCCATTTCTAATATGTAGTTCTTCTAATTTCATTGTGTATGTGCCCAATTTCTGACATTAGGTTGTAGTGCCAAAAATGTCATGTTGTGACTAGACAGATGGGTTTTGTAATAATGGTTACTATGACAACCATTTCTGTAT
Source organism: Chromobotia macracanthus (assembly GCA_036877525.1). Taxonomy (NCBI): domain Eukaryota; kingdom Metazoa; phylum Chordata; class Actinopteri; order Cypriniformes; family Botiidae; genus Chromobotia; species Chromobotia macracanthus. The sequence continues at coordinate 13,318,914 of JAZGTH010000001.1, read as the reverse complement.
TTTTAGCCAGATTCTAAATGTGATTAGAGCAAAGGTTGGTTGGCCCAAAAACCCAGAAATCAAGCTAAAAAAAGCATAGAAAGAGTGAAAGATGGACCCGTGTTCTCTTTGCTATCTAACACAAACCTACCAGCTCACATTAAGATATATACAGCTCCTAAATATAGGCACACAATTACAGTCTTGCACACACTACATTATAAATGACTCACAGACACTGTATTGCCTACTTATATTTTATAAGGTTATTTTGTCCTTTTTCTGAGCTTAACACCCTGGTCAATATGAACTGTTGAAAGGCACAAGTTGTGTAACAATTATTTTTACTTTAGTTTCCCATTGAAATTACATAGTTTGGTTTAGAAACAACATGAGGGCAAGTAATGACATTATTTTTGAGTCATACAACCCTCTGTGATGTCATCAGGCTGAATTATGAGATGTACGTGAAGTCAGCCATGTAGGTGTTTGCTGACATTATCATTTTTTGGGACCTTGTTATCAGTTTATCACAGTACTTACACAATATATTCCTTATCTGCTATTACTTTATTAATTGGCCCAGCCTTAATCAATAGTGAAGCACTTTTACTTTTAAACTAAACCTATGCCCTACCCATTCCAATTCTTTGTGTCCGGGATCAGATTATATTTTTACCTTTGACCTTATATGCACTAAGTTTAAGAGTGTAGCTATGCACTTTATGTACATTGGACACTCTAGTTGGACACACACATTTGGTGGGAGGTGATTGTGGTATGCTGTGTGGCAATGATTAAGCAGAACACAAAACTGCCGGCAGCAGTTTATTGCCTACATCCGTTCCACTAATGTGAAAGCTCATTAAAGGATAAAAAGACATAAAGATAGAATGATAGGGTAAGAGTAAGGAATGCATTATGGGGGAGGGGGTAGTGTTCGGTTGCCAGAAAAGAAAAAGTGGTGGAGTTACTTAACCTGCTGGAGCTATAATGATGAACATTTAGTCATACTTAGTAATACTGAGCAAAGTTCACAAAATTGCTGACAGATATGATGGGCAAAGTATAGAACAACCCAGTGTGTCTAAAGAAGGGAGAACATATTCATACTGATACTCAGTACTGTTTTATTATGTGTGTGTGTGATATATATATATATATATATATATATATATATATATATATATATATATATATATATATATATATATATATATATATATATACATATATATATATATATATATACATATATTTTATATATTATTATTATTATTATTTATAATAACAATGACAGGTCCAGTTCAGTCACACAGAAAGCTGATTGCATTGTGCATCTTTATAAGACAGAGAACAGAGACAGTGGTGGCCATTATGGAATATTCTGGTTATAATCCAACATTATTATCCTATGTTTCCTGTAAAGTTTGTGGTGAAAGAGTTTCGACATGGCTCTTAGCATCATGTTGATGACCAGACCATAATGTAACTCCATTACATTATTAGAACAGAAATTCTTGTTCTGAGAATAATTTGTTTGTGTTGGCATGTGACGTGATGGTGACCCATCCCCACATATAATAAAAACATACACAAGACATTCCTTATAGAGACAGTGGTTAATATTTACCTGCTATAATTGATAAACAACTGATATATGAAATTAAAGAATGCATCTTTTTGGTGAAAACTAATGAAAAACTATTGTCTTATGGGGCATCATTGACAGATTACATAGGGTAACATTGTTTTTTGAAACCTCATGCTCATATCATGTATTAGGATTAAGAGAGTCATATATAGATTGAAAATAAACATGGGGTTTACATAAGTCCCTTGATAAAGTGTTCCCACTATGACACTATATAGTATATCGTGACAGTAAACAGTAGTCATTACTGTTGGACTTTGGCCCAAAAATATTTTTCTTTTCTTGCTGGGTTGTCATAGAAAAGTCCTGGTTCACAACTTCTGACAACTTTGATGTTTAAAAACAGTGGGGCTGACCAAATGAATCTGGCATGAAACGAATCTGGCAGGTTTATTGAATTGGCATCCAATATGTAAAATGTATTACAGTCTGAGCAACAGTCTGATTGTGTGCATGGTGAAAGACATGGTATCATCCTCTTAAGGCAAATTTTATTATGTAACTGCAACAGACAAGCAGGTTTCTTGTTTAAGTCACTGCATGCTGACTGACAGCAACTTTTGCATTATTTGCAAAACACAGCCATAAAACAGGGTACACATGGGGACCTTCCCAATGAATGCATGCCAAAAAAGGCTAAACTCAATACATAACAAAGATGTGCTTGCACAAAGCTAAAAATTCTCTTCAGTCAACTAATATGTGGCATTCTTTAGCAGAAAACTAATCAATCACACACCAATGTCTGTATACCAGTAAAGTAATATATTTAACATATATTTAACAAATATTTAACAGTCTCTGTTTTATAAAGGGAGGAACATAACATGTGGGATTTTACCTGAAGGAAAACATTTGTGCACAAAATTGTACATAATTTTCGTGGTCGAGTACATAGAGTCCTCTGCTGGTTACAGAGATACATTGCGAATTCATTTACTACTGTTCTCTAATGATTCAATGACACCCACTGGTGGATGTTTTTTGACATGTAATGTAATTTAATTTTGAAATAAATAAATACAAAAGACATAACACATACCTGAATGGTTGCAGACAGGCAAAACAATGCTTTGCGATAAATATTGCATTTGTTGCAAGCGTGTTGTAACCATTTACATGTACCATGTACATTTACTAACTAAACACTAGACTAATACTGGTTCATTTTAATTCTTACATTTTAATTCAATCTACGTACACTGAATGAAAATAAAGACTCAACATGAACTCAATAAACAGCTAACAAAGTTAACTTAAAGATGCAAATTACTTTTACATTGCGCATAACAATAAAGGAACAATACATCGTGGCGCGTCTGTAAAAGATAAATAATACGACTACAGCTCGTACATAAATATATATACACGGTGTGGGATTAAACAAAATCGTAATGATTAAACAAGTCGAGTAATTTATTGGGTTTAATGGGGTGTCATAATTCTTTAGGCGCTGGGGCGCTGTTTTCAGAATCGCAAGACTAGAAACAGAAGATCAACCGCGGCTTGCCGTTGTGACGTGTCGTCGAGTCGGTGTAGTGTTGACGTGTCTCTAAAGCGCTTCTCTTCCCTTCATCCCTCCCTCTTTTTCTCTTTCTCCCCGGCGGCAGAGCTGGACTGTCCGTTCACAGCTCACTGGGACTTCAGATTGTGACCATGGGGAGTAAGTGAAGCGTTTTGAAAGCGTTTTCTCCTGCGGTTCAGTGCCGTTCATTCGCGTGATTCTCCTGTTACATTGCGCTCGAATTCTGTTAGCGCTATTAGCACGCTAGTCCTTTGATTTAGACCTGAGACTGCTGTCAGATTTGAGCACATTTCGATTTACGTGGATTTGTCGTTCACTGCTGGTAAATGCGTGTTATTAGCTCTAGTTTCTCTCGGTGATATATCAGCAGTTGTGGTTTTTAAGCAATATGGCGTTCGGAAAGCTTTTCGGATAGCTTACGATTGAATGGCTGGGAGCAGCTAGCATTAGCATGTGTTAACTATATTCCTAACTTCTCTTAACTGGCCAAAACTGTAAGTGATTCTGTCAGATAGTGTATTGACTAAACATTAACGATTACTGCGGGAGAATAGCTGATTTATAGCTTTGTTCAATTGCCAGACCAAAAGGAAGTTGTCAAACACAATGAAGGCTAGCCAAGCAGTCAAGCTAGTTGTTTGGAGCTCATTTTGCATATTACTTTATAATTCTTTGACAATTCCTCAATAAGATCACAGAGATCAGTATATTACTGGCTCTGTCCTTACATGAGGCATGTGCATTTGATGTTTGAGTGTATAATAAGTCGGAAATGTGAGTCTTTAAAAGTGAGTAGTTTAATGATGACGATGCTTTAGATTGGACAGAGTCTTGCTGCTGTTGTTTTAAGCATCACTAGATGACTGAGATTTTTTTGGAGGGAGGGGGGATTTCTTTAGTTAATTTATTAATCTCAGTATAAATATTGTACTGCCAATCTCACAATTTCTTAAACTGACGTTGTGAACGGTTTTGGCTCATATAGAGGTGTTAAGTTTAAAGGAGACAAGGAGATGTTGGGCAGCCATTAAACATTGTTTGTTTTTGATAATTAAGATACATGTGGCTTGTTTGTATTTGTGATTGTCTAACATTTTTGTTATCTTCCATTTCCAGTTAAATTTTTGGAGGTTATAAAACCATTTTGTGCAGTTTTGCCAGAAATTCAGAAACCTGAAAGAAAGGTATATCGCTACACACAGCACACATCAAGTAGCAAGTTTCTTGTCATTAAATTACACGCGTGCAAAAAGTCTGTTGTCTTTACACCCGTTCTTATGCTTGTTTATCAGATCCAGTTTAGAGAAAAGGTGCTATGGACGGCCATCACGTTGTTCATCTTCCTTGTTTGCTGTCAGGTAAGTTTTATAAAACAAAATTCTGCCTTTTTTAATGTAGTGTCGTGCTTGGTGCTACAGTTGTGATAGTTTTTAAAAATGCAGCTTTAGTAAGGAACTTACTCAAGGATCCAGAATAGTGTATTTATTTCCTCTGTTTCTCTCCCATTTTCAGATCCCCTTGTTTGGGATCATGTCTTCAGACTCAGCAGATCCATTCTACTGGATGAGAGTCATCCTGGCCTCCAACAGAGGTAAGACTTGTTAAATCATTGTACAGTTGCTAAGTATTTTTATTGTTTGTTTTTTTTGTGGAGCTTACCTGATGCGATTCCCTAACTAGGGCATGACTTGTAATTAAAAATAATATCATATAGTATAAAAAATAATATAAAAAAATCATATAGTTAACATGAACTTTTGAATTGCAGGAACTGAAGTTGTGTGTGCATTTCAGGTACTTTAATGGAGCTGGGTATCTCTCCCATTGTGACCTCTGGTCTGATCATGCAGCTGCTGGCTGGAGCTAAAATCATTGAGGTTGGAGACACACCGAAAGACAGAGCACTCTTCAATGGAGCTCAGAAACGTATGCGTCTTAACGTGTTCGTATAAAGATTAAAGAATACTGTATTTGTTGATTGCACTGTTTCTTGTGTGTTATATCTTAAGCACATATGATCATGTTTGTTCCTTTTACTTTTTCAGTGTTTGGTATGATCATTACCATTGGTCAGGCTATTGTGTATGTCATGACCGGAATGTATGGAGATCCTTCAGAAATGGGTGCTGGCATCTGCCTGCTAATCATCATTCAGGTGAGAGTAGATATTGGTGATTTAAGTGGCTTTTCTAGAGACTAGAGCCAATGTTTAATTTCTTGTAGAATAGGTGTTTGTCTTTTGTAGCATGTGTGTAAGTGAAGCTGTGTCTTCTTTCTCTGTAGTTGTTTGTGGCTGGTCTGATTGTGTTGCTGCTGGATGAGTTGCTCCAGAAGGGTTATGGGTTGGGCTCTGGTATCTCTCTCTTCATTGCCACCAACATCTGTGAGACCATCGTATGGAAGGCGTTCAGCCCAACCACAGTCAACACAGGAAGAGGTTTGTCTTTAAGGGCAGAAATCTCTTTTCAGGAGAATGGTATAACTGCAGCCTGGAGAGCTCCAAAATGGGTTGTGGTTCTTCCCATTGTCAAAAACATGACACACCTAACCCTAACTGCTGTAATATGCAGACCCTTTTGGAGGTACTGCCTACTTTTGGACTTCATGCCCTGTTTTAAGGAGCTCTGGTCTGCAGTCATATCTACTTGCATTGTAGACCTCTTTGTAATTGTGTTAAACACTGGTGGTGTTGGCTGAATCTTGTTTATCTTTATACATTCAGGTACTGAGTTTGAAGGAGCCATTATTGCTCTGTTCCACCTGCTGGCCACTCGTACTGATAAAGTTCGAGCCCTGAGAGAGGCCTTCTACAGGCAGAACCTGCCCAACCTAATGAACCTCATTGCTACCATCTTTGTCTTTGCGGTGGTTATATATTTTCAGGTTAGTTTTTCTTAAATTGAGTTTTGTTGCACGAATATTAGCTGTAATATGCAGCCATTTGAGTTTTGTGGCTTTTAGTGTGTGTTAGCTTTGAGGCCACTCAAATGCTAGTGTAATATGGATTTTAAGTTGTACAGTCTTTCAATTCCTGTCTTATTTCTTTGATATGTCCCGCCCCAAACCTTGTAATATGATACACGTTAACGCAACAAAAACTATGCTTGTCAGGAAAATACATAGGGTCTTGTAAATTAGTTAAACAATGTTTTACTTTGGATATTTGATTTCTATTAAAAAATATGTTTTTAACATTTCTTGGACGCTTCTTGTTTTCTCAATTACAGGGTTTCAGAGTCGACCTGCCCATCAAGTCTGCACGCTACCGTGGGCAGTACAACACGTATCCCATCAAGCTGTTCTACACCTCCAACATTCCCATCATCCTGCAGTCTGCGCTGGTGTCCAACCTTTACGTCATTTCCCAAATGCTCTCCACCCGCTTCAGTGGGAACTTCCTGGTCAACCTGCTGGGGACTTGGTCTGTAAGTGACACCTAGTGCTTGATCTAGTCTAATCGTGTCTAATTTTAATTAAAAAAATAAGACGCACTTTAGAAACCAGATGTTACCATGAGAAGTCTGACCTAATGGAATTCTGTTTGTTTTGTAGGACACCTCATCTGGTGGTCCAGCCCGTGCCTACCCTGTAGGTGGTCTGTGTTACTATCTGTCTCCTCCAGAGTCGTTTGGTTCTGTACTAGAAGACCCAGTCCATGCAGTTATTTACATTGTCTTTATGCTGGGATCTTGTGCCTTCTTCTCAAAGACCTGGATTGAAGTTTCTGGATCATCTGCTAAAGATGTAAGTTTCTATTTGTGTTTTCATGTGTTTCCTGATCAGTTACTAACTAGTTATTTTTTTCAACACTGTAGTATGATGTTTGCACAGTCAGTATGAAGTTGTAATGGATGTGTGTGCATTTGTAGGTGGCTAAGCAGCTGAAAGAACAGCAAATGGTGATGAGGGGACACAGAGAGACTTCTATGGTTCATGAGCTCAACAGGTGAATCACAAACACAGCTGCACACCATAATCTCAGGTTTAACATACCTTGTTTTCTGAACTTTAATTAACCACTGGTCTTCTCCGGTTGTTTATTCAGGTATATCCCCACAGCGGCTGCGTTTGGTGGGCTGTGTATTGGAGGCCTTTCAGTTATGGCTGACTTCCTGGGTGCCATTGGCTCTGGAACAGGAATTCTATTAGCTGTTACCATCATTTACCAGTACTTTGAGATATTTGTAAAGGAACAGAGTGAAGTGGGCACCATGGGAGCGCTACTCTTCTAAACATGAACATTCGCAAATTCACACACATACTTGCTGACACACCCTATGAAACACTTTTATTATTTTTATAATTGTTGTCTTTTATTTTTATTTAGGTGCAATTTAGGCATTCAAAATGGTCTGTCACCAGTGCTGTCTTGGGAGAACTGGGTTAGTTAGTAGCTGGTTTAGGTTGGGTATGTTCTCCCCATCGTCAGAGGTGGCAAAACGTTTCAAAGTCAGTGAGAAAACTGAACTTTAGTGAAGGGACAGTAAAGACAGACTCTGTGAGCTCTGACTAGGAATATTCAGGAACTTCCTTCTCCTTTGTCTGTCCTTCCTTTGTCTCCATTGGTTGCTGAATCCCCTCATTTATGCTTTATTTCCTGCCTGATTCTTGTTAAGCCTGCTAAAAGGGTTTTCCAGAAAGTATTGCTAATGTTGGGTGATTGGTTACTCGACACTGCCAATTATGTCTTGGCACACACACACACGCTGTCTCTTAATTTGTCAATCACATAAGACCTGTATGTGAATCTGACAATTATGTTTTTGTTCGTAATGGCTGGCGATTATTGTAAGGCTTCTTCTAACTCCTTATACTGTATTTAATCATAAAGTTGTTTTAGTTATTCTTGAAGATCTGAGAACCAAACAAGTGTTTGTTTCCAAGTCAGCAGAACATTTTTCCAGTTTTAATCAAGGCAGGATTACAGCAGATAAAATGCAGCGCAGTGCATTTCAGTGCAATTATGTGTATGTGTTTCATTAGAATCTGAACCCATTGGCAGCAAGGATTTTCTGTATTTCATAGTGCTTGGTTTTTAGTGAGAGCAGACAGAAACATTTTCATTTGATTATATTTAAAGCCCTTGTATTCAAAATTAGTGTCTTTTACTGTGTCATTGGGTGTCTGTACATGACATTTTATGTAAAAAAAAGTTTTTTTTTTTGAACTATGTAAAAAGAAATGTTCCGAACAAATATATTCAGCTGCGACTGATCATTCTCAATAAATACTCGTTTTTGGGAGATGAAAGTGTGTTTAATACTTTGACTGTTTGCTGACCCAACATGGCTCAAGACCTTTTGAAAGTTAAAATAAAAAACAACTTTTTATAATAGAATTACTCGTTCTGGCTTTTTTTTTTTCACGTACTTTTGAAAGTCATCTGAAATGTGTTTAACGAGAAATAAAGTTCAAATTAATCACATTTTGTCCTTGTCTTTCCAGCACGTAGTTACTCTTCCGGATATGTAAAAAAAATAATTTTCTAGTCAAGGCCGTTTACGAAAGTCATAATTTTTCAAGAAAAGCGCTCCAAAAGTTACTGGTATTATTTTCTGACAGGCAACATGGCAGGAAGCATGTGGGTCTTTGTCGATCGTTTATGATGTCACGATGTTTGATTCAAAAACTTGGGTTGAAAACATGGGCAGCTAAATGTGAACAGAAGGAAGCAGTAAAGCACTGAACCGACCGGTGTATAATTTAAACCACTATTATTAACAACTATTATTCAGGATCAGAAAATAAGTGTCGTTATCACCAAATATTTACTCCTGCTACGTGTTTGTAGAAATCAAATAAAAGAAATGACTACACTCAACAAGGAAGGTAAAAGAGTACATTCCTAAAAATGCTTTAAATGAGTTTTACATTTCAACATTGAATAAAATATGTTTGCGCTTCATATCAATTAAACATGATTTTATCCCCACAACGAGAGTGATACTTTGTCCTAGTATTGCAAAGACTTATGATCCTCTAAGTCTAATAAACATTGGTTGTCATCTCAAACACAGATTCTTCTGTTTACATAATAGTAGTGTGGTAAAATCGCTTATCAATCTTATATATGTAAAGCTGCGTACGTCGTCATGGCAACGAAGTTATTATACTGGATGTAACGTGCAAAAAAGTTGAAAGCTGTTTTATCATCCTTAAAGCTTTAATCCGTAACTTATGACCAAAAAGAGCAAAATCAATACAAAAATCAGTTACTGAGCAAGTACTTAACAGATCAGTGTTTAAACCCAGAAAGGCAATAGAGAAGCAATGGTTATGGATTGCAGCTTTAAATCATGTTAAATAGCTTTTTGTGATAATCAACATGGTTACATAAATGCTGTTGATTAGTAAACACCCTTTCTGAAGAGCATGCACACAGTTACTCTTTACTGTTGACAGAAAAAGACAAAGTCATTTTTGTGACCAAGGAGGAGCATGCGATTCCCAGTACTGTGAAGCTGGCTGAGGAGGATGCAGTTGAGTCATATGAAGAAAAAGGTAAGAGAGAGAGAGGAAGCTATGAACTGGAAAAGATTGCATCAATGATAACAATAGCTTCACAGGTACGACAACAAGAGAGGCTGACCAGTTTGCTTAAAGGATTAAAATTGACATGCTTCTTGGTCAGTATATTATGATTGATAGGTCAACTTTATTAATCAATAGGGTCAACTAAATATTACATTTGATTGCATTTAATATTACATTGAAATATTACATAATTTTTTAAACATTTCACAATTGCCACATGTTCTGTGTGTGTTTGTTCAGGTCTCATCTTGTCAAGTGGCGAGATAAATTGGGACTGTCCGTGTTTAGGTGGGATGGCAAGTGGACCATGCGGAGAAGAGTTTAAATCAGCTTTCACCTGTTTCCATTTGAGTCAGGAGGAGGTGAAGGGCTCAGACTGCCTGGAGCAGTTTAGAAGCATGCAGGAGTGTCTTCGCCAACATCCTGAACTCTACCCTCTTGAGGAGGAACAGGGTCTTCAGACTGCAAATCCTGACATCCAGCAAGAAGACTCCCCCTCCATCTTTGACATAATCCCAAACGAAGATTCTGACCCTATGCCCACAGAGACAAATGAGATGCCGAAACAGTTGCCCATAGCTAGTTAAACTACCTCTTATCTCTTATTTCACATACACTGAGATCCTAGAGAATTGTGTTTTGTTGTAAGCTACAGAATGACAATGCCACTGTCTACTAGTGAGGTTCATATAGATAAACTGGTGTGGAATAACTTGACTGACCTGCACAAAGCTCAACCCAGAACCCATTATGAATTAAATTGTATGAAGATTATAAGCAATGCTTGACCTCAATGATGTGGGACCTACTATGTATTCATAAACTCACTATATTTTACCCCTTTTCTGTATGAGTGATTTTCAGAATTCTTATTCCAAGTGTATTGTTACAGATTAACATATGTATGAAAGTGTGTTTTGTTTTCCATCCTGAGCCAGTGTGTAAAACTTGACTGATCAGGTGTATCTGATTTAAGGGTGTTGGTGTTTGAAATGTGAAATCTTAATTAAAGGTTAAGACATCACAAATATCAATTATATACAGTCTTTTAACAATTTATGTATAGATTGAATTTGGATTCACGTAATTATGTGATTCTTTAGTCAAACAAGGCCAAAGTAATAGTTTTTGATTTCATAACGTATTGATTTGACAGTCAGTTTGTCATTGCTGAATTACTATAGTGATTTTAGGTCTGATTTAAAATTATTACTTAAAAGTGTTTTACCAAATTCTTTCAGTCTAGGCTCAGCTGACACATGATATTCTGGTTACATAATATTTACACTGGACATTGATTAAAAAAGAAAAAAGATCAATTTCATCATAAGAGAGAATATTCTGATTTATATGCAAATTAATTCTCACAGGTTAATTTTCACAGTGTTTGTGTTTTCGTGTGTTTTTGGGACAGTCCATGTCTCACTTGTTCAATAATTACCTGTCAAAGATATTGGTGTTTTCTTATTGGATAAGACTAGAAAAAGAAACAAACAAACTGACCAATGAGGTGATGGGGAGGAGGTTAGAGGGTCAACAGGACATCGGTCTCAAACAACCTGTGATTGCTGCTGAACACAAGCACAAACTTTAATCCATTAATCCAGCAAAGACCTGTAAGTATCTGTAAGATTTCAGCTTCTGGCTTTTATGATGTATACAGAGACATATTTAATCTACATTTCTGACTCTGCTTTCATTTGATCATATTTCCACAATATATAGAGCGTGATGTCCAGTCTAGAGGAGATCTGTGAGGGATTACCCCTTGATCCTCTTCCTCCAAACCATGGCAGGGACCCCAGTGTACCTCACGCACCTGTGCGTACTCCACATCTCACCGTGGCAGAGGAACGGGTGGGTCACCAAATCTCTCCCACATCTGCACTGTGAATCATTAGAATTATGTTGGATCTGTATTTTAGGCGTAACTAATTGAACGTCTGAGTGTTCCTGATTTTTCCTTATATTGCATAAGGATCAATCATGTTTTATTTTTATTACTTCTATTAGTATACGTAATTGTGTATATAAGGGCAAGGCTATTTACACCACAAAAATATGAAATGCATAAAAATATCATGTACTGCAATATGTATTTGCAAATCCAGTTTACGTAATTATTATTCCAGGGTCATGATGGATGTTTAAAATGCAATGATTAACAATATTTCTTTAAAACGGACAGAATCCTCTCAAAGCTTTCCACACTGAGTCCTGTCAATTATTATAGAAGATAAGAGCTTTTTAAAGGGAGAAAGGTAGGAATGATCAGTGACAGAGGGGAGTGAGGGATAGAGACTGAAACATTTCGTAACCTGATTGCATCATGACCACACAGTGTCAAACTGTTGGCTGTCTCTTTGTTCGCCTCACTTTATTTTTAGCCAAACTCACCTATCCTCTGTGTTTCTAGCTGGCTTTGAGGAATGCTTTGAGATACTTTCCCCCTGCTCTGCATGCAACACTGGCTGCAGAGTTTGCACAGGAGCTCAGACTGTACGGACATATATACATGTACCGCTTCTGTCCTGCACTCCACATGAGGTATAACATAACAATCACAAACTCTCGCATAAACAATAATGTTTATGTAACCTGCATTAAACAAGTCTATAGCAAACATAGTAACAGTAAGAACAGTAAATAAATAGTAAGAACTATATTCATACAACTGTGACTATTGCAGTTCACACACTGCTTGTCTGTGTTTTAGAGCTTATCCTATTGATCAGTACCCATGTAAAACAAAACAAGCAGCTGCCATTATGCTTATGATCATGAACAATCTGGATCCTGCTGTAGCACAGGTATATGTTCACATTCAATCCCATTAGTAATGCTTATTAGCCCTTTGAGCTCTTTTTCTTTAAAACTGCAATCTGTAACTTCTTTTTGTTAAAAATGAACAAACAATTAGTTAATGAGCAAGTACATAAGAGATCAGTGCTCAAAACAATCTCCTTACCATACCCTGACTCACAACAGCAAGCTTATAATAATGATTTATAAGTTGAGCTGTCGGGTCCATTTCCTGAGAAATGTCTGTTTGACTTAATTTGGCTTAAATATATGTAAAGAAAAGTTATTAAAATAACCTGCTATTTTATGGTTCAAACAGAGATGGCGGTAGAGAGGCAAAAGTTACTGATAGCAGCTTTAAGGTTGATGCCAAGCAAGTCTTTTCTGGTTTATGTGTCATATTGTGCATTACTGGAATTAATTCAACATTTTCTGTTGTCAGTTCCCACAAGAGCTTGTAACGTATGGAGGAAATGGACAGGTGTTTAGCAACTGGGCTCAGGTAAAGCGTGTATGTGTGGGAGTGATTTTTATGTATTATTTTAAGTTTCTTTTTTTACATTTGTTTTACAGTATACCATATTGCTTGTTCTATATACATTGGTATACACTGTATGAGTGTGTGTGTTTGTATGCATAGTTCTGGTTGGTACTTCACTATCTGAGCATCATGACTGAAGAGCAGACCCTTGTGATGTACAGTGGCCATCCACTGGGTCTGTTTCCCAGCCTCCCCTCGTCCCCACGCTGTGTGATAACTAATGGCATGGTAATAGACACACTGGCCACTCTGCACTTGTCTGATTAACTTTGTGTGCATGTGCCTTTTCACCCATAATGCACTTGTCATTCTCATCTCATTTGGCTTCAGGTTATTCCAAATTATTCTTCCCGAGAGGAATATGAGAAGATGTTTGCTATGGGAATTACTATGTAAGGTTTACCAGTACTTAATAACAGTCAAGTCAGTCCCAGCTAACAAATTTACTAGTGATATTCTTGAAAAGCTTTGCCAGCATTGTGCTTTCATTTAAAAGAGATGTGTGTATTAGTATGTGTCAGCTAATGTTTACTGTAGTTTGTTTTTTTGTGTGCATGGTCAGGTATGGGCAGATGACTGCAGGAAGTTACTGTTACATCGGCCCTCAAGGCATCGTACATGGCACCACAGTAAAAAAAATAAAAATATTTTTAAAGAACTATTTGTTCAACCAATTGAAATGCTGTTAACTTTAAAGAAAACATCTAAAGGAGCTTTTATCTGTTTAGTTGACAGTACTGAATGCAGGTCGGAGATACCTGGGTTCCGGAGACTTGAGGGGTCGAGTGTTTGTGACCTCTGGTCTTGGTGGCATGAGTGGAGCACAAGCAAAGGCCGCTGTCATTGCTGGCTGTATCGGGGTCATTGCCGAGGTTAGATGATTCATCTTTATGTTCACCCTTACCCAATTATCTTAGGATTTTTTTCATGGAACACAGGAAACTACTCAGCAATCAGAAAACCTTCTTAGAACGTTGGCTAACATTCTCTAAAAGTTCACATGCTCTCAAAGCTATAAAAATACATATCAAAAACGTTATTCCTAAGAAGTTAGTGGAACGTTTTAAAAATGTTAAAGAATAAAATAAAAAACAAGGAATAACGTTAATACAGCATCTTAAACAAAAATTTTTAAATTTCTAGAACTTTTAAAATAACATTTTTAATGTTTCTGTTACTTAATGGAAATGTTAGGGAAACATTCTTACAACCAATAACTGTTAGCTGAATAGCCCCCATTTACATTCATTATATGAATAAACGATGCAATGAAAGTGAATGGTGACTGAGGCTGTCACACCATAACATTCTGTTCCATGAAAATGGTAGTTTTGGGTGAACTATCCATTTACTATCCATTTTTAGATTAAGTGACAAGGTAAGTGCATAAGTGCAAGATACAATCTGGTCTCTGCAGGTTGATGAAGCTCCCCTAAAGAAAAGACATGAGCAGGGCTGGCTGATGGAGATTACTAGTGACCTGAACCACTGCATCCAGCGCATCAGGTCAAATATGTCAGAAACACACAGAACAATTTAGAAGGACATTCAGAAATATCTTTATTGGTTACATTTAATATTAGGTGTCTTTAAATACTTTAAGTACAAAGCTTTTGATGTATTGTACTTAGTGTGGACAAGTGGTTCTTCTAGAAAGGTGTGGTTCCTCTCTGGTAAGGGGCGGGTTTGGGGCTAGTGATAGGGTCATAAGAGTGTAATTTATTTGTAATGTAAAGATACTTTAAATATATTTAGTTTAACAACACACATGTAGGGTAGGAATTGAGTTTTATAGTTAATATGAAGTGTGACCACCTAATATAAAATGGGACGTCTTTATCATCTTTAATCTGATAGGGAGGCCAAAAAGGCAAGGATGACTTTGAGTTTAGGGTACCATGGCAACGTTGTGGCTCTCTGGTAAGTCCTGTACTAGACATTTTACTTAAAACTATTGCTTGCGAGTGGTCTTTTTCTTATTGTCTGTGCATTGTTTTAGGGAGCGGCTGTACCAGGAGTATAAGTGGACAGGGGAGTTGTTGGTGGATTTGGGTTCTGATCAGACATCACTTCATAACCCATTCAGTGGAGGATATTACCCAGTGCAGCTCACCTTCAGACAAGCCAATCAGCTGATGAATACTGATCCCCAGCGCTTCAAAACCTTAGTGCAGGAGAGGTACACCCCAAAATACCTTAAAGGGATAGTTCACCCTCATGTCATTCCAAATGTATGACTTTTTCCTCTGTGATGATTTGACAATGTGGTTTTGTGCTCATACAATGAAAGTCAGTGGGTGCCACTGTTGTTTGTTTACGAACATACAACAGAAGCAAAAAAGTCATACAGGTTTGGAATGACATGAGGGTGTGTAAACGACAGAAGAAGAATCTCTTTAATTAAAAGCTGAAAAACTTAAAGTTTCAGTTGTTCATTGCATTTAAAACTAAATATACTCTGTGCTATACAACTCCACTATGTAGTCTTCGTAGGCAGGTGGAAGCTATCAATAATCTCTCAGATGTAGGGTTGTTTTTCTGGGACTATGGCAACGCTTTTCTGTTAGAGGCCCAGAGAGCAGGCAAGTAGAAAACAAACACACAAACTTCACACACCCAAATATATGGACATTAAATATTGAAATATTAATTTGACGATTAGAAATTCTTTTTTAATCATTCAATTGTTTATAAAAGATGTAAAACAAGCTTATATATGTAATAAACAGGACAATATATACAGTAAATTCCAAGCAGAGTCCAAGACCAAGAGTGTGTCAAGAAAAAATGCTTTGTTTTCTCTAAGGTGCTGAAGTTGAAAAAAAGGGGGGCGGAGCTACTGAGTTTAAATATCCCTCATATGTCCAACACATAATGGGGTAAGTGACAACCAACAAGCCAGCATACATATGCACACACACAGGTTTTGACCTTTGCCTCTTTCTGTAGAGATATTTTTTCACTGGGCTTTGGGCCGTTTCGTTGGGTCTGTACCTCTGGTGACCCTGCTGACCTGGCCGAGACTGATGCAATCGCTGCTGCTGTACTAGAAGAGATAAGCACTACAGTAACCGAACGCGTTCGACAGCAATACACAGACAACATCCACTGGATCCATGAGGCTGGGAAGCACAAGATGGTATGAGACACGGGCACGTAAATAAAAATATATGCTTATTGTTTCATAAGAGATGGTCACGCTTGCTTGGTTTCCGTTTGCTTGGAAAGTTTATCTTATGCTACATATTAACATAATGCTTTATGTTTAGATAATTGTAAAATTGTACTAGTAGTGACCTTCATGTTTGTTAAATAACGTCATAGTTGTTTCAAAAAACATTTGACCAATTGAGGATACAAACTTTAGAGATTAATCCTCTTTTGCTTAAAGAAACAAGAAGGAAGTTTAAAACTTAATTTTAGGAAAACAAGCTGCATTGCTTGCAGTGTCACTGAAGTAGATTATTTATATCATTATTTTAAATACATTTTTTCTCTTTATTAACTTATTCCAAAAAGAAGCCATGGAGCTTGAAGTCATGGCCCATTTTCCTCATGTTAACAGTTTTTGGGTGTTCGTATGTGAATTACTTGTGCATTAGTAAGTTGAGTTTGTGTTTAGGTTGTGGGTTCTCAAGCCCGCATTCTCTATTCGGATCAGAGAGGAAGAGTATCCATCGCCTTGGCGATAAACCAAGCCATTGCTAAGGGCAGAGTCTCGGTAAAGCTAATCAACATATCTAAATGTGCATATCTCACTAATTCATTAATACAGATTTCTCAACATACAACTGTAACTGTCTGCTGAACCCCTCCTCAGGCCCCAGTAGTGATCAGCAGAGATCACCATGACGTTAGTGGAACAGACAGCCCATTCAGAGAGACCTCTAATGTTTATGATGGCTCTGCATTCTGTGCTGGTACACACAAAGAATCTAGATATACAAGCGTACACAAAGACACACGTCATAAACTTCTGTACTTGATTGATGAGTGTTTGTTACAGACATGGCGGTGCAGAACTGTGTCGGTGATGCGTTCCGTGGTGCCACATGGGTTTCCTTGCACAATGGGGGCGGAGTCGGATGGTGAGGAGGAATCTAATTGGTTACTGATGAAAACTAATTAAATTGAAATCAAAACAGGAGATTGGTGATTAGCTATCGGTAGTGCATTCATTGTTAAGTCAGTATTGATCTTCCTTAGGGGGGAAGTGATAAATGGAGGATTTGGATTGGTTCTGGATGGTTCTGAAGAAGCAGGGCAGAGAGCTAGACTAATGCTGAACTGGGATGTCTCTAATGGGGTGAGTATGTGTTTTTGTGTGTCTCTGTGTGTGTGTCCTTTATCTATATACTAATATGTGTATTTTATTAGGTGGCACGGAGATGTTGGTCTGGCAACTCTAATGCTTATGAGACGATTCAGCGTACCATGGAAGACCAGAACCAGCTGAAAGTCACCATGCCCCACACAGTACAGGATGAACACATTCTCGACCAGGCACTGCAGGGCTAAACTAAACTCCAAAATATAATATTAACGATTATGTATTCAAGTACAACCAAATTACTGTTAATACTATTGTATCATGTTTTACCTAGCCCAGGAAAAGTTACACTTCATACATTTGACAATTTCTACAATGGTCCTGCAGAATATAACATACATGTACATTTCTACCTAGTTACAACATGCTCATACATCACAATGGTATTTACATTGTACCCCAAAGTTACTTTAAAGAATACTATGGCACTATGATATTGTGTGTTCAAAAACACATGGTATTGTCATAGTATTATGCCCAAAGACTCACTGTAATACCTTGTACTTGTTTGTTAATGCGTTTTCCATCAAGAATCATTACATTATTACTGTAAATGTATACGTTTCAAATCCAAGCAGAATGTTTACAGTGATATATGACAGTGATCTGTGCCATTGAATGTGTGACTGCCTTTGAGAGGGATGGAGGATAAGAGAAATTTGACCTTTTCAGCTGCAAGTTTGACTTGCATGGCCGTCATGGATACATGTGTAAACACACCACCTTATACTTCAGTGACTTCACAGCTACAGTCAATGCTTATGCTTAGCGTTAAATAAAAGTTAAATGTTAATGTTTAATGTTAGTCACTTTTAAACGTGCCAAGCGCAATAATCTACCTGTAGCCTGTTTTTAACAATGGACAAAAGTCCATTAACCGAGCGCTTATTGGAAGACCCATCGCTAAAGGAGGAATTCAGGAAGCTAAAAAAGCGGGATCTAACCGAGACGTACTTATTTAAAACGGCGTCCGGTTCGTTTGGAGGACGGAAATGCAGCGGTAGTGTTTTCAGGAAGCATATGATGGATCAATGCAAAACGAGGCGTTTTACCGGCGCTTTACCGGACGCACCCGCATCACACGCACGCTCCACCGGGCTGCAAGTGCTCACGCGTTACCCTGGAAACAAGCCCGCAGAACTTCCAGATTGGATCCGCGAACGAAAAGCGTTCCGGGAAGCGCTGGACGGGATGGGCGACCTGCGCAGATGGCTGCATAATAAACCCATTCTCACGGACCTGGAGGTTCTGGTCACGGAGCGAGAGAGACGAGCTAAAGCCGAAAAGATGCCGTCGTCCCTTCCCAAAACATGCATTTATACTTCTCCAGACGCTGCCATTGTACTGTATTCACTCCCGTTTACACTCGATGTGCTAATAGTACTCCTAATAAATAAAGTTTGTGAAATCTCCCGATCTAATGCAATAACATAACATTTTTTTAATTGTGTAGCCCAGATTGTCGCTTTTGGGGGGCACCGTATATTGGCTCCCTGATCAGGCTTTTGGTGCTTATAAATAAATGTTCCGTCTTTTCTTAACCAAGTCACCGGGCGTGTTTAAACATGATGCTGAAGAAGTGAAGCGGTACCTGCGTACACATCACCACTGTGCCACCAACCTCGCCAGGCTGTTAGATTGGCACGGGACTGGCAAAATAAAGCGCGCAGATGTCCGCACGCTGTTTGAAAAGGTGCGTATGTGTATTTTTTATAATATATGTTCATTTTCTAGAGTTTGCAACTTAAATCTGCAACTTTTTGGCGTTAAAAATGAACAAACATCAGTTATTGAGCAAGTTATTGACGGATCGGTGTTCAACATCATTGATCACCTTACCTTATCCCAATTCCCAACTGGAAGTTTAGTTATAATGGTTTATAATTTGAGCTGTCGGGTCCGATTTCCCGGAAAATGGCTGTTTGGCTTCATTTGTCTCCAACATATGTAGTAAGTAAACTGCAATTTCATGTTTTAACAAGAGGGGGCGGTAGAGAGACGGACGTTTCGGATTACAGCCATCAGACATACAACATGCATCCAGTGCTTTGATTTGTGTGTAGGAGGGTCTCTTCATACATCCTGAGCGGCTGGATGCACTGATGCTCTCCTTAAAGAGCCAGGATGGAAACTCTGTAGCCGTGGATGACCTGGCTGCTGCTATCCTGGCCTGGAGCAGAAATCATCAGAAAAAAGAAGAACAAAGACCAAATTCTGGTATGTCCTGGGCTAAAAGAAGGGTCCAAAATGTTCCCGCTATTGTGCAGTGGTGATTATAAATATGACATCACTGCGTCACATAATAAAAAGTTCTGTATGTCTGTTTATCTAATTTCACTCAATGAAACGCAGACAGTCAGAGAATGGTTTGGTCAGGACGTAACCCGCAAACACAGAGAGATAATCGGGACCAGGTAAAGCAACAAGACATGCACATAAAAAATCACATACAGCCCATTTTTATTAAGATTATAATTGTAAAAAAAACTTTCACATCATACAACAATAACACAAACTACTGTGTGTTTTATGTAATTTACTACTATCTCATATATACCATCACTGTAAATAGTACTGTTACAATGAAACTTGTAAGGGCAATTATGGCTGTATGATAAAAAAAATGGAAATTATTATCATTGTTTATTAATAAATGAAACAAATGCAGCTTACAAAATGTTTAAGGAATGTTAATTACAGTATCAGCTTAGTTAAGTCAAGTTGTACACCTGTGCTGTTTAAATGTTGATATTTATAGGAGGACATGCAGGATGTGGAGGTGTTAGTGATCATGCAGAGAGTTCTGGCAGCCACCAAGATCTCTTGCCCTTCTTCTCTTAGAGGCCCCATGGCCAGAGAAGTAGATAATTTCAGAAGACTTTGCTTTAGAGAATACGTGAAATCACTGGAGCAATGTCAACAACAGGGGCTTAATGTGAGTCAAGCCACTCTACAGAGAGGTATCTTCCATATTATCTCCTATATTACTATACTATATATTACCCCCCATATTAACCCCCTTTAATATATACAAAATTAGTAGAAAAAGTAGTACCACATCTGCACTCAGAAACCTACAGAAATGGTAAATTAAACCGTTATAAATAGACAGTGTCTTGTTGTCTAAGCCATGTTGCACCCTAGTGACGTGGACATGTCCAGTAGCTCAATATTGGGAGACCAAGGTCACTTCCTAGGCCATAGTGGACGAGAACAGTGCCTGGCATCCCTCAGCACAGTCAAAACACATCGAGGTGGAAGTGAGGAAGATGTACCACATAAAGGTTATAACAAGATGTAAGTCACTCTTTGACTTTTATCTGCTTTTTAGGACAAAGGTAATGTGAATAGTTAAGAAACAGTGTATGTGTTAGTGCTTGCATATTATTACATATGGTTTATATGCAGAGATGTGTTAATATACTGTATGCTGTTTTTAGTTAAATATTACATTTTGTTAAATAATATATGTTAAATGTGTTTGTGTGTATAAATATGTGGCACAGTAGAAAGAAGCAATTTCATTGGACAGACCCTAATGCTTTCTGGCCTGGAAGAGAAGATCACGTGCGTTTGTTCCTGCCTGCGGTGACTCGGTCTCCTGCAATGGTTTTGTTTCAGTGCATCAAAAGTTCTGCTTCACCAAGTCCTGGAAACTGGCCTATAAACCATTTAGGATACTCAACCTCTGGAGATATAGAAGCACGAAAGATATACACCCTCTAGAACTTTCTGTTGGTTCCTGACCTGAGCATTCTAGAAAAACATTCCTTACAGTGTTTAACAGAGTAGGATCTGGTGTCTTCTGAGTGTCTTAACACAATGTTTTAAAAGGTTTTTGATGTGTTAATTTGCATCACTCTGTCCACTTTCTCTGGTATAAAAAGTGTACTAAAACAACAGCCATATTTAATTTAATAAAAACACAGTTGGTGTGTGTTGTGAGAAACAGAGTGTTGTTATTCCAGACAGCAGCATATTTGCATTAGGATGTTTAAAGCACAGTGTAATTTGGTTACACTTGTGTGGTGGGGTCAGCATATATGTTTTCTACTGTTATGTAGATTAGCGAACCTGTCAAATCTAAAGACAGAAAGAGTACACTGTAGTTATACTTTTAAAGTAATAATATTTATGACAGTAATCTATATTTATAAGTGTATCATGTGGTACTTGTATAAGTACCATCTTTTTTCTGTTAGCAATGTACAAAACCATTACTACTGTTGTTATTAATAAACTAATATATAACTCTACATGTATTACAATGCTGGTGTAGTGTTTTATTTTCTGGCTGTTTTATTTTCTAGCTGCCACCATTAGATTTGCCACAACTTTGAGTAGCTATCTGGTACATATTTAAAAAACAATTCCAGTGACAATCAGAAATTGCCCCACTTTACCTTCCCTCATACACGATTTTGACCTTTAATAAGCATATGCGATTGTTGTTTTAATGTTACACTAGTTTACCCAAACTAAAAATATGTCAGTATTTTCTCACCATCACGTTGTTCTAAACCTGTATGACATTCTTCGTTCCACGGTCTGTCATTCACTAACATTATTCCATCTTTTGTTTTCCAGCCTTTTCAAGTTTCTTAATTTGAATGTAATCCCTCAGATTCTCGTTCTTACTTTTTTAATCACCAGTCTTAGTTTATTAGTGCATAATTTATTATCATCATTTACACAAGCACAATAAATTTGTGTTACAAACCTTAGGGACATCTTCATTCCATGACAGCAAAAAAAAAAGCATGTTTTGCTTGATACTGACACATATATCAATTGCTTGAAGATTTCAACCCCCAATAACAGATGACTGCATGAATGACTGCACTGTTTTCACATTCTGCCCTGGGGGTCATGAGTCTTAGATGACGTATTCAAAGACATGAATGAAGTGTTTTCCCCACAAAAACCAATGGTATCTGTGCTATAATGAATACAGCGTGTGTATTTAACGGGCGGTGGAAGATAAGAAAGCGTTTTGTATGTGCATTAAAATGCGTGGGGTGTGAAGGGAGAGATAATCCTCCTCTTTGCACGGTTTCTTTGAATAAATCTAACCCTGAAAAGCAACCTATCGAGTATTACATAACGACTCTGAATGTCATCACAGGCGCTCCTCTGTTTTCTTAAACCGGACTCCCGTGAGGCCGTTTCAGATGCGCGCCTGTAATCTAAAATCGTACGCAAATCCTGCGCCAAATGCGCATCTAAACGATGTGGAAGCGACTGGAGTCGGAGGAGCACACGCTCTTCCGCACAGCCCGTGCCGGAGCACGTTAACCACGGTCTGATCTTTATTGCAACCCGGAGGATGAGAAATTCTCGGCGCTCCCGGGACGGACAAATTGACGACGGGACAGGTAAGACACGGCAGCTGTGAGCCGGTTATTTCTATGAAGTCCGTCCGTTGCGTTTCTTATCACGACTTTATTAAAGGCTGGAAGCGTGAGGGTGTGCGCGCAGCTAATGTGTAAACAATCCCTTACAACTGATGCACACTAAATGCATGTAGCTGTCCACCACTTAATAGGGTACACGACATGGTGACATTATACATATGGTCTTCTGGAGCTGGGAGTTTGCACAGTGCCAGATGTGGCAGACCCTGCGTTAGATGTATGAAAGCACTTAACATAATTTGTTATATCTAACAGTAGATAATATTTAAAATGATGCTAATAGAAAAACTATTCGGTTTTAAGAATAGAAATGGATTTCTTAAGTGATTTGTTGGCAAATTAAAAAAAAACAAGATTAGGTCTTATTTTGTGAACAAGCACTGATGATTGTGATTCTACTATATGCATATAGGGCAGGACCACAAATGAATCCTAATGACAGAAGCAAGCGTGCAAACTCTTATTGCACAAGTATATTTATCTAGGCATTACCAAAGTGAACAAACTGGCTCATTTAAGGTGTTACCTGTTATATTCAAGAACAGTAGGTCCTGGCTTAGTAATGTATTTAGTAATAAAGGAAGATCCTGCACCACCAGCTGCACCATCACCAGGATAAACCCAACCTGCATATGACAGCCCCCAACTCCCCCAATCAACCCCAAAGACTGTGTTTAGTATGCTGGTAAAAGGGTATGATATGGAAAAGGTTTTCAGAGCAGATCTGATTATGGTCTGTTAGCAATAAGCATTCATTTATTGGGGGGTTACTATGGTAACACACCCTGGCAAACTATTTTTGGCCTCTGCCTAAGGACTAACAAATACGTCTGTGCTTCCTCTGGCTGGCTTTCTTGACCCTTTGATTATTTAATACTTTATCCCATTCGCTTTTCCATTCCTCTATTAAGCTTTTTCAGCGGACATAATCTTCGCCCTACCTGTTCTCTCTATCCCTATAGGCCTATACTGTTTTATTTGTGCTGTATGTCCACACAGAGTAGATCTTCCTGTTCTATCACATCTTCCTCCCCCTTATACTGCTTGTTTCTCGCGCATGTGCGGCACATTCTCCATCTCTCAGTGCTGCCTTTCCTTCTCTGGTTATCTGTGTGAAAGTTCAAATCCATTCCTCCAATCACATTTAAGGATTCAGATCCAGCTCTGTTTGACGTCTGCTTTCGAGTATGTGGTTATAAATGCAAATATATGTTTTTATGCTGTGTCTGTTGTTTTCATGTATTGCATATGCTGAAACAATAGCTATTTTTAATGCCATTTCAACTCACATGTGCTTAGACAAATACTCGCATTCATTTTTACTGTTTTTAAAGTTGCCACGGCTGTTATGGCTGTGGTTGAAAAGTATCTATAAAAATTAAACCATTATAATGTAAAATGTATTTATAAATACAATATAATACACTATTGAAAATGACTATAGAATTGTTGACAGTATAAATGTACTGGGGGTAGGGAGAATAACCTATATACTGCAAACTGTACATATCATCATTTAACTATTGATGTTAAGCATAATATAATGTAGTAAAGTAAGGGATAATGTACAGTCAGCAAGTCATTATTGCAAAATAAACTCAGACAGGGCAGTTAGGCTCCCTTTTCAATTTGTCGTCTACTTCTAAGAGACAGAACACAAGCACAGTTATGTAAGAAACAGGTCCTGGATGAGCAGTTGAGCAGATAGTGACAACAGTCATTATAATACAGTATTAAAGTATAATACTTGCTGATAACCTGAGCAGCTGGTTGTCTCTCCAGGCTAAGGAGATTAGTTCTCCTGACCTGCTGACTGGACTAACATTCACTATCTGTCTTTGTCATCTGTTGTAAGGGTTAGGGTTGTTGTAAGAAAGCCGAATTAAATATTATTTACAAAATTACTGTGTTCTTTGAAGGAACATAAGAATATACGGATGTTCTTAATTCAGCCACAAGATGGCACTATTTTCCCACTATCTGTTAAATCCTGCTCTGCTGAGAATATCCGGGAGGATCCGCGGGGATATCCAATGTTTCTAAAGCGTCTGCAAAAAACAAAAATAAAAAACATACACACACACACACACACACACACACACACACACACACACACACACACACACATATATATATAATTACTCTGATTAGATAATATAGGTAGTAATATAGATAATATAGATAGTTAGATAATATAGATGATATATATGATGACAGGCAACCTGCTTATGTTGCTCTGACATTACTTTCCATATAGCAACTAAACTTTAGTAAAACTTCAGCATGTCTTTAAACCTCGTAGACCTATGAAACATTAACGTGGTCTATCAGTGGGCGTTAAAAATAATAACACCAAGTGAGAAGGCCACAGAAAACATTAAATATAATGTAAAATATTCTTATATAAATATTTGTTGGAAACACGTTATAAGGATCATATTTATGGGCTGATAAAGAACAGAACGTCCAAACCCCGCATGATATTTACATGTGCGTGCCCCTCACAGCACACGCTGTCTCGTGCAGTCAATCTGCCATTCTATTGGTTGATCCTTTACCGTCGAGAGGCTTTGATTGGACGAAAATATATTAACATTCGCGAAGCATGTGGACTTCATGTGAACGCCGGCAGAACTCTGTTTTTCTCAAACTTACGCACCTCTTCTGTTTTTTACGCATTTTGGTCCCATCATTAAGTAGCTTTACGGTAGATTCATGTGTTTGTAGTTTGCAGGAGGGATGATCTACATTGTGGCATGTCGTGTACATTGTGTAACGTTTCATATTAAGCTACTATCATAATAACACATTACCGATTAACAGAGAGTCTAAATACTTTCGAGTATGTAGTGAGAAGCAATAGTAACAGCATTATACGTTGTGCAATTCGTTTTGTATCTCTTTTTTTGGGACAAAGCCTCGTCTGTCCTAAAATAAATGGTAGTTTTAGTCATGGACCCGGGGTGTTTTTCGTTGTCGGGTTGTTTTTGTTGTTTTGGTAGGGAGGGGTATTGGTTTTGAGTGCGCGATGTTTGGTGGTAATACGGTACAGTCGGTCGCTCATATTGCTCAGGCGATATGACACACAGCCCACCAGTTCAGTGAGCTCAGCGTCCGACAGCGTTCATCTGCCGACGATCGTGTCATGATAACACAGCCAGGATGAGTACTACAGAAGATGTTATAATGGCGATTCCCCGAGAGCTTACACAAAACCCACTGCGCAAAATATGGATGCCGTGCAAGAACGGGCTCCCGGAAAAACACATATCTCAAAAGAGAGGTACGTCTGCGTGCAACGCGATCGCCGTAGCTTTCTTTATTCATTTATTTCCGCGCGTAATCTGGTGGTGGTTGCGTTACGCGATCAC
This sequence comes from Chromobotia macracanthus, assembly GCA_036877525.1. NCBI lineage: Eukaryota > Metazoa > Chordata > Actinopteri > Cypriniformes > Botiidae > Chromobotia > Chromobotia macracanthus. Next base: position 13,292,764 of record JAZGTH010000001.1, on the reverse strand, counting down.
ACGCATCCATTAGATTTGACCTCTCAGGGAAATGATAACATTTCCCGCGACGCGATACGTGTGTGTTATATTATATTTGACTTTGTAGCAGAACATGTTAAAATCAATACGTTGTTTTCTGGTACGGAAGTGTGGCGCGTTGTACGTGTCACGTGGGCAAAATCGGCGTTGGTTTCATTAATGATTTCTAGATCATTTTTCTAAAGATCCCTTTCATTGTGTTTACTAGACATCTGATCGAGTAAACCTTTGAGGTCGTGAATTACAGGCGCCGCGTACTCGGTTGTGTGTGACTGATGCAACCGCGATGCATCGAGCCCTGCTCAGACGAACCGGTTAGCTGCCCTGGAGCTCCTGTTTAAACTGTGCAATATTCACACATACCCTCTAATCTAACCTAACCTAACCTAAACCTTACCTGTGTTTTTGATTCTGAGATAGACTTTGCTGGGGAAAACGAGCAAACGTTGTGTTAGGATTGTGCTTGGGAATAACGTGTCCGGTGCATCAGAATAAGATGAAAGCGCTGTATCACTACCAAGTCCTCAATCCTTCCCATTAAATGCATATTTACGTCATAAATCATAAGGAGCAGGTTGATATCCGCAGACTGTCTTGTAATGAGAGATGCAAGCACAGTTTGTGCATGTCTCCAGCACCGGTTGACCCATGCAATGTGCTGCGTCGCTTTAATTCTGTAGGTTGATGTCCGAGTACAGGGATCCTCAGATCAGCTGTGTCCCTCTGATGATAAATATGATATGATGATGATGATGATGATGATGCTGAGAAACCTAATGTCTCTTATTGCATTCAGTTTAATAGCTGGCATAACTGTGTATCTGTCAGTACACTATGTTGATGTTTGGCCAACTTTAGTGTTACTGGTCATGGGAAATACATTGTAGTAGAAAATATCCAGTCTGTCTTCCTGCCATCGGTCTTGAATGAAAGATGTTTTAATATGTTGGTGAGAGTGGCATGCTTGTTGCGGTCGTATTTTCTCTTTAAAACTGAGCGGTGTGGGTGGTTTTTAGGGTAGTGCTGTAGTTTGAGTTCAAGGTTGTGTTTAAAAGTTCCTCAGGGTGTTGCATTAAATGGGTAAAAAGCAACCGTGTAACAGTTGAGCTTGTGGCCACATCCTTGTGGATCTAAAATTGCAAAATTGTCTTTCCAGATTTTAACAAGAAAGTTTATAGTCTATAAAAAAACAGGTGTGCGGAGGAAGAAAATTCCTACATGTCTCTTTACACTTCTTAGACTTCCTCGATTTGATTTGATTGAATTGGTTTAATGTGAACTGAATAAATTGTACTGCTTGCAGCAGATATCAGTGCTCAACAGTCTCAGCAGGACATCACTTGATAAGTCAGCAGAGAATCAACTGCATCAGTGCTCAATGCACAAGATAATTTATCATCTGTTTTCCAGGTATCCCTGATTCATTAAGAATCGGCACACATTGGTTAACTACAGAAAATAAATCTTATTCTCACAGATGGAATAATATACAGTGAAAAGTTGACTTTATACAGTGTAAGAGGTTTTAGATGCTTGTAATAGTATATTATGTCTCTAAATGTATAGATTAATTAAAGGGATTGTTCGCCCATAAAAGAAAATTCTGTTTACATTGACTAACCTTAATTTAATTATAAACCTGTGTGGGGGTTTTTTTCTCGTAAAGCCCACAAGCAGAGATTATGAGAGTGAATGGTGAGCAGGGGCCCCTTGTATGTAAAATTGCAGGGTCAGCATTTCAGCATGCAAAATGTATCCTGTTGTGTTCCACTAAAACAGTCATATAAGGTCATATGGAACTACAAAAAGGGTCAGTAAATTAATTTGCATTTTGGGGTGAATGATTCCTTTACCAAATTCAAATAATGAGCAAATTAAAAATCCCTCAGAGGTGACAGAGGAATGTCACTTTTGTTCCCCAACCAACAATAGTCTCTCTCTGAATGGGTAGTTTGTTCACACTGGCTGAAAATTAATCAGAATAATTACTGCAGCTCTCCTTTTATTTTGAGGACTGTATTTTAAGGAGTGAATTGTAAAAACAGATCAGCTGATATTTACAGACAAATTGCATTGAACCCCAATCTATCTCTTTCTCTCTCTCTCTCTCTCTCTCTCTCTCTCTCTCTCTCTCTCTCTCTCTCTCTCTCTCTCTCTCTCTCTCTCTCTCTCTCCTGGCAGTGTGCATGACCAACTGTCCCACTCTCATTGTGACTGTGGGCTTGCCGGCCAGAGGAAAAACTTACATCTCTAAAAAACTCACACGCTACCTCAACTGGATTGGTGTTCCTACAAAAGGTACTGTAATAATGCATACACCACAAATACATGATGTGTGCACTTTACAAACATCTAAATGAAACAAGCAAACATCTTATGAAACTTTTGGCAGAATTCAACGTTGGACAATATCGGAGGGAATGTATGAAAATCTACACAAACTTTGAGTTCTTTCGCACAGATAACGAGGAAGGGCTGAAGATAAGAAAGTACGAGTCTATTTGTGTTTGAATATGTTGTTTGTGAAACGTGTTGTTTGTAAGGGCTTCTTTGGTGATGTTTCTTTGATTTTTCAGGCAGTGTGCTTTGGCAGCACTTAATGATGTCAGGCAGTACCTCAGTGTTGAAGGCGGCCAGGTTGCTGTGAGTGTAGTTTTGTTTTGTGCAGTTTTTCATTCATTTTAATACAGTTGTCTGAATTGTTATACAGTTCATTTTCTAGACCGTTTTTGGTATTGGTGTGGTATTAACTTTTGAAGTGATCAAAGCCAAGTGATGCATTTTGGCAGACACTTATCCAAACAGATAACTTTACAGTAAATTCAAAATAAACATTTCAGTCAGTCCATGTTTCTCCTGGAAATGGAACCCATGATCTTGGAATTACTAGCACTCATACTGTACCATACTGTACACTACAGTATTCTGTTTGATTAAAAGCAGAGAATACTGTTTTAAAATATTGGAGATTTCCAGCTTGCTATATGTCAGTGTTTATAGAAAGTGTGTTGATTTGATTGTCAGGTGTTTGATGCAACAAACACAACCAGAGAAAGAAGGAACACCATCATAAGATTTGCAGAACAAAATGGCTATAAGGTAAAACATTCTACATTCATATGACTATAAGCCGCTGATACTATTGTGTAAAAGGCTGATTCACAACAGCACAGTGATGTGCAGGATTTCTTGGTGCAAATTATGCTTTATTGTAATGGGCGTTTATAATTTTTCTTAGGTGTTTTTTGTGGAGTCTGTGTGTGAAGACCCCAAGGTTATTGCTGAAAATATTGTGGTAAGGCAGTGATTAAAATACTGATAGATGATACAAATGTATAATCTGGTGATTTTTAACGTGTTAACAGCATTCATTTTCCTTGTTTCTGTATGTCGGAGAGCAGCAGGTGAAGCTGGGTAGTCCAGACTACATTGACTGTAGTACTGAGGAAGCCATCCAGGACTTCATGAAAAGGATCAAATGCTATGAGAACAGCTACCAACCATTGGATGAAAACCTAGACAGGTCAGAAATCCATTTCTACTCTGTAAAAGTCTACAGTAGTTTTTGGTAATGTTTCTGTCAGTACTATAAGTCTTTGTAATCTGAAGGATTAGACCCTCTGGGATAAAGGTTTGATCAAAGTTCAGGAAAAAGATTTAGTGATTTTCTAAAGCGAGGGTGTGTTCCCTTTAAAGTAAGCACTGCATTATGTTCTTTGTTCAGTTTGTGTGTAGGTTCATTTGGTATATTTTGTCTTACAGGCAATTGTCATATATTAAAATAATGGACGTTGGCCAAAGATATTTGGTGAACCGTGTACTTGACCACATTCAGAGCAGAATCGTTTATTATCTGATGAACATCCACATCACACCACGCTCTATCTACCTCTGTCGTCACGGAGAGAGCGACCTTAATGTCAGAGGTCGCATCGGAGGGGACTCTGGCCTGTCGCCCCGTGGGAGAGAGGTGTGTGTGTGTTGTTATTTGTGGAAGACAAGGATTATGTCAAACACTGATTGCTTTTATGGGAGCTGTGGTTAGGGGTTAGTACATGTGCTCCAGACATGTTGAGCTGTGATGCTCATGTGGTAGGCGCAGATTCGATTCCTGCTTGTGTCATGTTTTAATTGCTTACACTCTCCTTATAGCAAATAATTTAAAGGTGCTATCAGGTTTTTGTGGCTTTTGCTAAATTGCCCATTTGAATTTACAATCTCTCTCTCTTTCTCTCAGTATGCTCAGTGTCTGGGCAGGTTTATTCAGGATCAGAATATAAAGGATCTCAAAGTTTGGACCAGCCAGATGAAAAGAACCATTCAGACTGCTGAGGCATTGGGTGTCCCCTATGAACAGTGGAAAGCACTCAATGAGATTGATGCTGTGAGTATGCGTTTGTGCTTCGTTAATACATTTCATTTGTTTTTTTTTTACAAAAAGTGACAATGTGTGACTCTGAACCTCGTCATGTGCAGGGCGTGTGTGAGGAGATGATGTATGAGGAGATCCAGGCACATTATCCTCTGGAGTTTGCCCTGAGGGACCAGGACAAATATCGCTACCGTTACCCTAAAGGAGAGGTGTGCTGAAATGTTCTCATCTATTATGCATCATGAGCCAAAAAAGACCCCAGCTAACAAGTAACATTCACAGAATGTTGGCTTATGTTCTCTAAAAGTTCTCTCAAGTTCTCTCAAGTTCTCTAAAAGTTTTGTCAGTAATGTTAGTAGAACATCTTTTAACATTGTCATATTAAAAACCTTATTCATAAGTAGTTAGTGGAACGTTTTAAAAACGTTACAGAATTAACAAATGTTTAAATCACTTTCTTATAACCAAGCAATATTGTTAATACAGTGTCCAAAAAACATTTTGAATGTTCAGAGAACTTTCAAAATAACATTTTTGTTACTTATTGGAAATGTTTTTACAACCTAAATTGTTAGCTGGGATACATCTCATGACATCCAAAGGAAATGTAACATTCTCTCTCTCTGTAGTCTTATGAGGATTTGGTCCAGCGATTGGAGCCCGTCATTATGGAGCTGGAGCGACAGGAGAACATTTTGGTTATTTGTCACCAGGCTGTTATGCGCTGTCTGCTTGCTTACTTCCTGGACAAAAGTGCAGGTATGTAGATAGAGATTTATCTTCAGTGTGTCCAAAGTAATATTGAAGCATGTCACTGTGACCTTTGACCTGTTTCTTTATCATATTGTAGAGGAACTGCCGTACCTGAAGTGCCCCCTACACACAGTCCTGAAGCTGACCCCTGTGGCCTATGGTGAGAAAATGTACTTTTATCATCGATATTCAGGCTGTTTATTTCCACATAATGGAAGTAGATGGGGACCAGGGTTTTCAAGCTCCAGTAAAGACAGTAATAAAACTATACCATAAAAGAACTCCATATTCTAAGTCGTTTTTGGACTGTTTCTCAAACAAAGCTGTTGTTCTTTGTAAGATAACCTTGAAACAATGTTTGGTATTCTACTGCTCAGAATTAAGACAAGTACTCAGAACTAAAAGCTATTAACTGTCTTAGAGAATAAAACGGAACGACTTTTTCTCTAAAATAGTTTTTTCCTCAGTTTAATGTTTCACTTGGTAAAACAGAATTATTCAGAAAGAATTTTCCCCATTTCATTTAATTACGATCTCAGCATTTACCTGGAAATGTGATGTTTGGAAATTGAAAACTTTCAAGTCAGCTTTTTCTGGGAACTTAACCTAGATTCTCTCCTGCTGTAGGCTGTAAAGTGGAGTCGATCTTTCTAAATGTGGAGGCAGTGAACACTCACAGGGACAAACCTGAGGTACACCCCAAACTATCAATACGCAAGCGGTTAATTTCTATTGTAAAACATCAATGCTGATGGTGTTTATGTGAATGTAAATGCTAAATCCATCTCTTGACTCCTGATAGAATGTGGACGTCTCCCGTATGGCAGAGGAAGCTCTTCTCACTGTCCCCCCTCATTACTGACCTGTGACATCACATCCATACATCAGCAACACTCCAATCAGGCTATTCCATCCTTTAAGTCACTCCTATAATTGGTTTCTGTGTGTTCAGGAACATTGGACAAAATATCAGTTATGAGTCTTGAAGATGAGATTGTATTTACTGCCAGATAGGTAACTGGAATCCAGTTAATGATTACTAACCCAAGTGTTGGGGTGTGAGTGTGTGTTCATACATGTAGGTCCGTGATTGTGATTTGAGGATGCACAAAGCAGATCTGAGATGCAATCTCTTGAAGAATTTTTTTTTTTTTTTTTTTTTTTTTTTTTTGGGTGAAATCATGCAAGGGAATCAGTAATTGTAGCACTCTGTCTTACTCATATTTTGATTTCTTAATGTTTCATATATAAAGGCAATATTTTAAGTCATCTCATTCACAAACAAGTAGTTGTTTAAAGTTTGGCTGTTTTACAACACTAAATGTTAACAGTAGAAACAGTCTTGCAAATACAATACACAACTGGTTAACAAAATAACTACAGAAGTATCACTTCACTTTGTACAGTGTTTTTGAAACACCTAGATATTAAAGTTCATCAAAAGCATGTGATGAATGAAGGAATTGTTTCATTGTCAACCATATTAAAAAAATAAGATGTCAGTTCAGGATGATGCAAAGAATATTAAAATGTTTTTTTCCTTAATTTGTTTTCTGCAAAGCCAAATAAAATGTTTACAATTTTTGAGCCTTGTTAAAATAGGCCTTTTGCACACTAAGCATACTTAAGAGTTCTTTCCTAAATCATTGTATTTTTAAAATATTGATTAAAATTTCCTACGGAGATTTCTTTTCCTTGTTTACTCTTGTCTACAATAGGGTTTTTTGGAGATGAGTGAAATGTTTTCATCTTTATTTTTGTTACTACTAATGTGTTTGTTTTTTGTTTTTTTTTTGAAAATGTTTTTCTATTACTTGTTTAGCACTTTGAGAACAGAGCGGAAAGAGCTCTGTGAATCTGAATCAGTGTAATCAGTGTACAATTATTTCTGTAGGTCTTCCCTGTGATCGGTAGGGCCGTGCCGATGTTTGACGCTTATGGTTCTCAGTTAGACGCACAATGTAAAAATAACCTTCATTAAACCATTCTAGATATAACCAAGTGCTTGCAGTTCTTGTGTTTTTTTCCACATTGGAAATCTATAGCACAATGTTTTACAACAGCGCTGTTTAAAAGCTTTTTATGCTTAGAGTTAATTGATAAACCTTTTCATTTATCTGCATATATTCTGTTATATTATATCAGACTGTTTAAGTAAAATTTGTGCAAGTTTTTTTTATTTATCCTTCTGTATGGATACCAGTCCTAATTAATAAAAACTTTTGAAGCATCTTCAAGTCAAAATAAATATACACTCAAAAATATATAAATTTCACACAATATAAAAAGCTCAAACAGTCTGTTACGATAGAAAGGAGAAAGGAAAACTTCAGACATTTTTGACAAACCTTTGACATTATTATGCTGATGTGAAGGCATCCTATAATACTCAAACACAGTGCAAAGTAATTTTAAAGTGTAATGTCAGTGCCTAAAAATTAACATACCTCATGCAACGATGAGGCGCAAATGTCTTTGTGTCAGTGCACACTGATACAAAGTTAAAGGTGAAGTGTGTAATTTCTGTGCCATTAGCGTCACTAAATGATTACTCTCCCATCTGCCATTGGTCGGCTAAACAGATAGCCATGCCCCAAACTGAAGTCATTGGTAGAGCCAATGTTACTTAAGTCAGGACGCTTTGGTGTTTACACTTTTCAGGTGAATCAACCTATAAATGCAGTGTGCTACATTGCATTCCACCTATGACAACAACCCACCATTTTTAAGGCTGCGATGTTACCAGCTTGCAGAATAAATGCACACATGTGCTTTATGCTTAATTATGTCAGTCTGTCCTTATGGGCCCGCCTCTCATGCTGGCTGCTGTGGGTTAATGTTGAGGTGGGCGGGATTTCCCAGCAGACCAATCCGCTGCTTGTGTTTCCTCTGTTCAGTCATCTGGAAAACAACACAGTTTTTGAGAAAAATAAAACATTGCTAGTGAAGTGACTAAGTGGTCTGAAAGATGCCTAAATATTCTAAATATGATTGGCTCCTTTAAAGTGTGCCCTTTTAATTTTAAGCATGCAATTTGTTATTAATGTAAGAAAATACAGTTACACAGAGGGCTACATGCTTGGGTATGTCTTTATATATGCATGCTTTTTCTAATCCAGTACTCTATTGTATTGCTGTTCTATCACTGTAATTATCACATGAATAAACAAGCACCTGCTCTTTCAGCTCTGTGAGCTGATTGGTCAGATTGGAGACCAGCCTCATTGTGGACTCCAGTTTCTCCTGCAGGCTACGCAGCTCATTCTGTTCCCCCTCTCCATCGCTGCTGACCAGTGACATGGCCCTCATACGTGGAAACCAGTCTAGATTGTGCTCCTGAGTGATGGCCAGGCAAGAGTTAAAACAAATACTAAATAACAGTGATTTCCTAGTAAAACCTGTTGTTAAAGCTGCAATCCATAACCTTTGGCTCTCTACCGCCATCTCTGTTTGAAACATAAAATTGCAGGTTACTATTGAAACTTTCATTATGTATGTTTAAGTCAAATAAAGCCAGACTAACATTTCCCAGGAAATCTTACCCTACACTATGCCATTATTATAAACTTACTGTTTGGATTCAGGGTAAGTTAAGGAGACCGTTTTGAAAACTGATCTGTTATGTACTTGCTCAATAAGTGATTTTTAACCCAAAGTTACAAACTGCTGCTTTAATTTTTGTAATTAGTTCAGAATCACAGGTTTCATTTCATGAATCTGTATATAAGTCTGAAGTTAAAAGTTATGGAAGTTCTCACCTTGATCATCTGAGCGACGTAGCTCTCAGGGCCCGTGTATTCAGTGGAGTCTTTGACTCTCACCAGAACAATGAAGAACAGGTAGTGCCACAGGTTGTGCTCTTCCTTAATGTGCTCCTCAAACGTCACTGTTTTGTTATCAAACTTATCTCTCTCCAGACCTGAAGGAACACATACGAGTGACCCACAATATACTCTTCTGATAACAAACATACAATCTGATCACAAACAGCCTGGCAGTCTGTTTTATTTGTTTCTGTAGCAGCACTAGTAATTGGTTTGATTAGGGCTGTTTGATTGTGACAAAAATCATAATCATGATTATTTTGACCAAAATGAAGATCATGATTATTAAAAGCAATTAGTGACTTTGGAAACAACATGTATTTATTTAATTAATATAATCAATAAATAGAAAAGAATAAAAATAAATTAATAAAAAACTTGTCTTTTTAACAGTGGATTAACAGAGTCTTTGCGAAACGGAATGCGGAACAATTATTGTTTTACCTTGATTTTTTGTTTATTTTGTTTTCGTAATCTTTAGAAGCCAAAACTGACATTTAAAATCAATAATGATAAATCACATAGCCCTAGGTTTGGGAACAAAAGAAACTCACCTAATGTATAAGACCTTGAATGCACTAATGTCTGCCAAATGCCTAAATGTAAATGTGCTCATCATTTATTAGCATGTTTCCATAAGGGTGTGCATTTCTCACCACAAATGAAACACGTGGTCTTTAGGATTTCCTCTTTCCTCTGCTTTTCACTTCTGAGATCAGCAAACGTGTCAATGATGACACCAAAGATCAGATTCAAGACGATGATAATCACCAGGAAGAAAAACAGCAGATCGTAGACAACACGTGCGGCAAACAGACGCTCCTGCGCACATACATGAGCTTGGTTTGAGGTTGTTATTTATAAACATGCTTAAACACATGCTTAAGCAACTGGCACAATGCTAGGGTCTGCTGGGTGGTTACTAAGGGGTTGCTAGGGTGTTCTGGGTGATTGGGTGAGCCCAATTCAAACTGTAAACACCATTAATCAAGCATTACATTATGAATGTGTGTGTGTACCTCTTTCGACGGCTTGCGCAGGACATCTCCAACTCCACCACCACTTCTGAGACCATGACTCAACACAGTTATCATACACATCCAGAGAGAGTCACATGCTCGCTCCACATCATCTAAACACACACACACAAAAGACACAATGTAATTGTTTAGAGCATTGTTTCAATTGATCACTGTAATATCAAACAAGTACTTTCAGACAACCAATGTGCAACTGATGTACAATGTGAATGTAACTATAACTAAAAGAAGTCATAATATTTCAATTCGTACCCTCATCAGCATCCACAGACAGACAGGAGGCATTCTGTGCACTGCAGACGCCCTGAGACAAAAAGCTAGAGGGCAGATTAACCCCCTCCTCTACCACATGAACATACAAACACAACAGAATCAATTCAGAGAGGTTTAAACTTTACTTTGTGTTTTGCTTTGGTGTGTGTGTATTTATGAACGTATGTTTGCGTGTGTTACCCAGAGTGCTGTTGGGGATGCGGTTCACTTCCAGGATAAAGTCATCTTTAAAGAACATATATCCCACTATAGAGAAGAGGTAGACCAGGATCAGACCCAGGACAGCTGTCAGCACGATAGAACGACCATTTCGTGTCACACTTTTGATTACGTTCAACAGAGTCTCTTCCCTGTTCACCAGGTCAAACAGCTACACACACACACACACACACACACAGAAAGTACATTAGTTACCCTACGTGTGTACAAAGCATCTTTGCTCTGACAAAGATTCAATTTCATTATGAGAATTTAGTTTCACTTGATTATTTTGGTACATTTCATTATTATTTTTACTATATGCTGAGGACACAATTGTATCTGAAGAGACATTTTTGAAATTAACTACTCAATACACTAAAAGTAACTAACTAATACACTAAATATTACACTACAATGTTAATATTGTATTCATTCTTATCTTTTAGGGTTTTTTCTTATTGTTTGTGATGCAGTTTTATACCCCTTAACATTCACATTCATATTTAAATAAAATGTTCAGGCATGTTAGTAATAATAATCTTCTCTTTAGACATATGTTAGTGTAACAATGTTAAAAGTTCAACAAATGTTCAAAGTGTTCAGACAGACCAGCAGACTGTAAAAAAAGACGTGTCCAAAAAGGCCCAGAGTGCAGATGAGAAGATACAGCAGATGAAACAGGAACTCTCTGTCCATCACCATCACCCGATAACCACGAGTGAATGTCCCCCGGTTACCCACAAAGCTCACCATGAACACTATCTTATTACACACCTGCAGAGACCCGGAACAAGGACACAGAGTCCATAAACACTGCCAGGGTGTGTATAATAAGTATCAGTGTGTCCAATGTATTTTCATTGTATACTCAGTATACAGGCATGTGTGTGTGTGTCTTACATTAAAAGCTCCCAGGAGTGTGAGCATATGCTGCAGCCCCACTGAGAAGCCGAGCTGAAGAACAGTGGAGATGACCAGAACTCTCACTGCGTTCGGCCTCGGTGACATCAGAACGAAACCCAGTGACCCCAACAAACACACCCACAGCAACAGAGAAAGAGAGGGATCCAGAGGACCTGAAACACACACATGATAGGTACAATAAAGTGCAATAACTATAAAAGTCATATTAGATGCTTCACCAAAAAAAATAGATGAAAAGCTATTTATTTATTTAAATTTTGCTTTAGTGTGTCAGCTGGAAAAAAAATAGATTAGGGCTGCACAATATTGAAGAAAATGAAATATACAATTGCTTTAGGTTTGTAAAAATACATTTATATATTAAGTTATATTAAATTATATTTAAAACGTATTAGTTTATATAATCAACATGCACGTTTCATATTCTTTCTGGATAAAGAAATGAATATTCCAAATAACATTTGCATGCCAGTATCTCTGCATTGACCTAAAACTTTGCAGTTTTTCCATACTTTCTATATATCTTGCAGCCCTAATATAAATGATTAAAGACTATATTTATATACATATAGATGCAGAGGTCAGGAATACTGTGATGAAGTGGCCTGAATAGTGAAAGCACTACACAGCAGAACTCACCATCACTGACTCCATCCAGAGGATAGAAGAAAGCCACCAACAGATTAATGAGAACAGCCAGATTAAAAGACACATTACTCCAGAATGACATGTTCCGGCTACACCAGTACAGAACTGGCTGAGCTGAAACACAAAGAGAGCGATACATTAATACACCTCGGTATGAGGAACAATCTGCTTATAAAATACATCAAACATCAACTCAGTGAAATATTTGTCAGTAATTCTTTTTTCTGACGTAAATCATTTAGTACATTTTAAGATAACACAAAAACCAATACAATTAACAAGCTCAAAATGAACTGGTAACTAATACAATTACATCACATGAACAAATACATTCTAATGAAATATAAAGCAGTAGATTTTGGGCCAAAGAGTTCATGTAAAATGTTTAGTTTTATTATTCGAACTTGCTGTCACTTGTTTGTAATTTGAATGTTAATAAATGATGTTTTTTTAAAATGAGTAATATGTTTGCAGACACACACACGCACCTCTCAGTTTCTTCTGCCACCTCATCTCATTGAAGAGATCATCTGCGTGCAGGAAGAAATCATTGATCTTGCTGCCCTGCTCGTCTCTTTCTGTGCCGTAATACACACGCAGCTTTGACTCATTGGTCAGAAACGAGCAGATGTTTGGTACAGGAAACACTATCTGCTCCATAGTGCGATCCTGACGGACTATCTGTATGTATGTATACACATATACACATTCACAAAGGGCAACGAAACAGAGGTGCTTTAAATACAGTAAACAACAGGCATGATTCAAGAGGCATAATTGTGTGTCTTACAGTAGTTAAGTGTATTACGGCCTGTAAATCAGTAATAGCATTAATTTTGCTATTAATTTTCCCAAAATATTTTATAAATATTTGTATACAACTTTTATATTTGTATAAGTATAAGTATTTTAGATTTTTCTGTATATTTACGTAATTATTCCTAGGAAAATTAAAACAAACAGAACTGGAATGATTCCATGTAATATGTGAGTGACAGAAGTGTGTGTTACCTCTATTTGTGCAGTGTGTTTAGTGTAATACTCCAGGGCCTGATCCTCTCCACCTGGTTTCAGTAGTATTTGCAGCTCTTTATTGTGACGGGACAGCTGAAAGAAAAAAGGTTATAAATTATGCTTTTATTAATAATGCTGTTTTTTGATAAATCCTAAAATTGCTATGAATTAAAGTTAGGGTTTAGGTTTCTCTGTAGAATGATAGATAATCTTTATTTAGACTGATAAGATAATGTAAATGTACCTGATGTGCAAGAATATAGATGTTGTGTCCAACATTGCGGGGTGAGGCAGCATGGTCTTCACCATTCTCCTGTTCCTCATCCTCAAACTCTGTCTCCCCCTGCTGGTAGGCCATTTTCATCACCTCCACCTAATACATTAACACTCACTTTTAGGCTTGTAGTTATGTAAATGTTGGATCCAAGAAATATAAATGATTGTGTTTATTGTTTTTCCCTGTAACCTTAAAGAAGAGGAAAAACTGTCAAAAAACAGCCTCAAGCAATGAATGAACTAGGATACACTCGGTTAATAAGACAAATCAGTCATTATTTACTCAACCTCATATGGCTTCAAACCTGGATGGCTTTCTTTACTTCCATGACACATTAAAGTGAATGACTATTATTAACAGATTATTATTATTATGACTGATTGTTTTCTACGCACTGTCCCTTTAACATACCAGCTCTTTTGGTCTCATGTTGTACAGGATTCTTTCTGCATTCTCACTGTCGTGACGACTCTCCATGATGGCCAGCAGAAGCTTAGATGCATTATTCTAAAGGAAGAGGACAATAAAGTTCATTAACATTATACACATTTCTTACTTGCTTATGAGGCCTCATTGGCCTATAAGGCCCTAAGCATCACTAACAGGCTTCACACATAATTAAGAGTAAAGCCCTGCACCTTTAGTTCCAGAACCAGGTCCATTCTTTTCCTGCCCAGTGGATTAATGTCATTTAAAATCAAAGCAATAATGATGTCAATGCCATTAGACTCATGGGTGGCGATGCAATTCTGCAATTGACACACAAACACAGTTATCGTCAAACATCATGTAATATGGGACATAGGAATGCTTATGACTACAGGAAAAGCTATGCATGCAAAAGACAGAGAAAGAGATATGTAATACGTAATTATTTTGATTTATAATGAGGAAGATGATATGTTAAATGTCATGTTATGGTAGGTTATGTGTTACGGGCCTGGTTATCATGGCAGGGTCCTTGACAGTATTCAGTGAGACTCTCTACAGTTTGATTAATGAGAGCCACATTATGCTGGTTGATATAGAGGCCTAATAGCCCAAGACCTCCTGTTGTGCTGCCGCAGATACAGTCCAGAAACTGCAGAGTCTCGCACACCAGGTTATAGTTGTTCTTATTGTTCTGACAACGCAGGAAGTTCTGAAATACAGAAAAGCAAGAAGTTTGGCACACTTATCAGACCAAACTCATCCAATCCAAATATATACTTGTAGGTCATTTAAAGAGACTTATCGGTCACCATTCACTTTTATTGCATCTTTTTCATACAATGAAAGTGAATGGTGACCAAACCTGTCAGTCAGTAAACTTCTGCCCAAGAAGTTCACAAAGGAAGATACCCTTTGTGTTCCACAAAAGAAAGGAAGTCTTACAGATTTGGAGTAACTAGGGTGAGTAAATGATGAATTTTCAGAATTTTCATTTTTGGGGAACTGTCCCTTTAAGTTAAAGACATACAAACAAGACCCTGTGACTGGACCACACACACACCTGCAGGTCTCGATTGTGGTTCTCACACAGCAGCTGTAGGAAGCGCAGGATTGGCTGCATGATGAGAATTACAGGGCTCATCTCTCCCTGCTCTGCTCCTTTATCTCCGCCCCCCTTGTCTCCATCAGCACTGCCATAAGCCTCTTCAGGATCTGCATCTCGTCGATATGAACCAAAAGCCTTCTTAGTCACAGCAGATGCCTCCAGCAGCTGCTCACGAGCATCATCCGTCACCACCAGACCCGAATCTTTTCCTGAAGAGAGAAAACATTTGAGTCTTAACATATTGACAGCTCTTTTCATAAACTTTATATATCACTTACACAGTTAATAACATCATTAAGGGGTCAATTATGTGATGTTCGTTTTATGTTTCTTGATCTATTAATTTATAAAAAAACTTAAAAATGAATTTTTATGGCAAAGTTAGAATGTTACACCTCTTAACATTTGCAGAGTCAATTTCAAACTGCTTAAAATTCTATAAAATTCTAAAATACTATATGTATAATTAAAATGTATGAAACCAACATGAATACAAAGATACTAGAGATAGTAAACAATTTATTTTGGACATCCTTGTTTGTCATTGATCTACATATGATCATTGTCAGAAACGGTACAGTGTTGTCAGTTGGACCTCTTTTACGTTGTGTAGTATCTTTTTCTGGAGCATTGTCATCACGACGCTTGTTGCCCAGGTCACTGGTGTTGACGGTAACTGTGGCTTTAATCTCCAGCTGAGCAGCTTTCATTCGATCATAAAAAACTCTGAAAAACTTTTCTGAATTTTTGTCCTCTGTTAAACGTTTGTAGAAGGAATGCTGCAGTGATACAATACAAACAAAATTTCATCATGATAAGCACAGGATTTATGAATTATAAATCACAAAATTTCCATTCATTCATAATATATCAGTGAACACTAAACAAATATGAACATTTACACATTAAAGATAGGGTAGGCAATTTTGGAGAGGCTAGCAATAACAAGCTAGCTTTGAAAGCATAAGATCCCACTGTTTTCGTCCGAGTGCCCTCCAGTGCCACACCTCCTCCAAAACAAATGAACAGAAGATTGTCAGCGCAAGCAGGGTGTGCGGAGGCATGCAAATACATAGTTTGATAGGCAAGGAGGACATCCTATTATTGCATTTGGACTAAACGCATAATGGGATGAACATTTTATGGCCCTGCTCCTTCCATAGAAGGTGTAAATACATAAGCACATTTAGACTATTTAGTTATTGCTATGAGAATGTGAAAAAAACTTTCAACCAGCATACACAAAAAATGTTTCTGGAAAAGAAAATTGCCTACCCCACGTTAAAGTAACTGACTATTATAATGCAGTCCACTTTTTACAACTGTGTCAGCCTTTACCTGAGCGTTAGGGCCTAACAGACTAACCTGTATGGTGGTGTTCCCACCCTCCAGCAGCGCAATGGCCAATAGGATGCTCTCGTGAAAGACACGGTCGCTGGTGGTATTCATAATGAGATCTATGACCAGGTCGGACGCCCCCTCACGGTCCAGGTGACACTGCACCTCCATCAGTGACATCTCAGCCCTGCTTAAACCCCCTGAAGTCACATAAATAGATGTTAAGTTATGCACATAAAAATATGAGAGAAACAAGGTACAATGAAAATTGACCCACCGGTCTGACTCTTGATTGGCCCTACAGGTGTCAGGGCGGAGTTACTGAAGGAAGTCAGACTCTCTCTCCGCCCACCACTTCTGAAGCCATAGTAACGATTGACAAGCAGCTGCCGCAGAGCCTCCCCCTGTGACATTTGTTAGTGTGTTTTAGTATTTGCTTGTTTTAAATAAATATTTGTTTCTTTGCCATTGGCGCTTTTGGTTTGCTCGCTAGCCATATTGAATTTCTAGAACAAAGGTAAAACTACAAAACTACTATTCATATGTTTTGTCAATCCTCAGTTGCTTCTCACTGGAAAGTGTTTCTCCTTCACAAAATTTGCATAAAAATCATTATTTTGTGAACGTGCGTACATTCAAACATGATTGTGCAGAAACCCAGGACAGAGCATTACAGAAAGCCAAGTTGGGTGATGTAAAAGATTATAGAATTAACAAGATACCGCAGTTCCGTTACGTGAATGAGGGAAACAGCAACATGCAATATGGCTGCTCAAGTGAAGGAAGTCCCGCCTACTAGTAGAAAGAGCCAATCGTCAATCGATAAATAGTAACATTCTTTGGGGGAGGGGCTCTGTACAGAGTGTTGTAAGGTACTGGACCACCTTTGCGAATACACAGTAGCTAAAGCGATTTGAAAAAACTTGTTTTTACAATGCAATTTGAGTTAAAGAAACATAATTTAGGGTACAGTTGATGTTAGGTTTAATAGTTGGTCGGAAATATAGTGTTTATTGTGATCTTAGTCAGCAATTTTAGAGATACCTGTCTTCCCCCATTCAAGTAGATAGTCTTGTATGACTGAAATAGCTGCCAGGAGGCATTGCAAAGATGGCCGCTGAGTGCGGAGACTTTGGTGATGTTAGTGAAGAGGAAGCAGAGTGACCTACCCTCCTCTGTTCCTCCAGCTGTTTGGGTGGCAGACTGACATCCACCACCTGAGTGATTGAGCAGAGTGGACAACAGAACACTAACACAGAGTTAGTAGAGCATCGTCATGCAGCAATAACTCTAACTCTATTCTAGCAGCATGCTCATAGCCCCAGTGAGCACAATGACTACATTCATTTGGACTGTAGCAGTTCTCCGGTAAAAGTATGCATGCATTATTCAGTTATGCTATGCAAGCAGATTATCTTACATAGGATTTAAATAGAAAAGACAAGAACAGAAGAAATGCCAGTGGGCAAATTAATTACAGAATAGCCTTTTGTTAAAATTAACAAATGCATGATTTGCGTCTTGCTATTCCTAGTACATTACCAGTCAAAAGTTCTAGGATCCTTTACTTATTCTTTATTTTAGTTTATAATAATTGTAAACGCAAAACTTCAAAAACTAGAATAGAACTATGGGAATTATGCTGTGAATAAAACTCTAAAATAAATCAAAAGTACAGTATGTTATACTTTAGCATCTTCAGCGTAGCCACACTTTGCCTAGAATGTTTATGTTTGTCAGTTCATTTGTCAAGACAGGCTCAATGGACATATTTCAATTTCATGGGGTTTTAAGAAGCAAACATCACCAGTGTGTGAATTATTATATTACATATGGCAATATAATAGCCATAGTTACAGAATAGCCTTACTAAAACACAAAACCCAGTAGCTAAATCACAAAGTGACTTTGGAATGAATAATGCATAACCCTAAAATAACATGCCTCATAAATACTGAGGCACTCAAGGATGGAGAAAGAAAGAAGACAGAAATGGAAAACAGAAATGAGCAAGGGATAAATGGGATGAATGACAAAAAGAGGACAACCTCCGTGACATCCATCTCATCATCAAATCCCATGAGCTGAAAAAGAGGAGTGAAGGAGTGGAGTTAATGACCATAACCAACACTTGAAGCCAGTGACCATTAGTGACATGAGTGTTAACAGAAAGCTCAACCATAAACATGCTTTTCAGGACTTGCATTTATAATTTAGATCACACATGCAGACACAGAAGACAAATACCATCTACCTCCAGCAACATTTGTGATGTTGTCCGCAAATGTATAAACAGGCTATTTATCACATCTGACTGAATATTCATCACATCTGACTGGCTGTGTATCACATGTGACTGGCTGGGTATCACATCTAACTCACTGTGCCCCAGTTAACAAGGAATGTTCTCAGAATGTTCACTAAACGCTCTCTAAAAGTTCTCTCAACGTTATTAAAAAGTTCTTGTAGCAACATTAGTAGAATGTTTTTTGTATCATGTATATCAAAAACATTATTCAAACTTTTTAAAAATTTAATGTTTTTAAAACGTTCTCCTAACAACTTAAGAATAATGTTCTTATAACCAAGCAAAAACATTAACACAATCTAAAAAACTGTATTAGTAAAAGACTGTATTAGACAAAATGTCAAATAACTGGACATTTTGAACATTCCTAGAACATTTAAAATAACATTTCTTACACCATTATGTTGTTATTGAGATACAGTGGTGGTAAATACCTTCTCCCCGTATCCTCTGTCTTTGGTCATCATCTCTCTCAGTGTCTGTAGGACTTTGATACAAAGTCTCTCTTCATTCTCCTCCAGTAGCTGCTTGGTATGTTTTATCAACCTGTGCAGAGAGACCAGAGTGTGCCAATGGTGCATGCAGTGATGTAGTATTATAATAAAGTATGTAAATAAAGACAATGTGGGTGTTCATCATACTTGCAGATGAATCCTCCACTCTCACACTTGCGGTGAGCTTCAGTGTGCTCTGGGAACAGCAGTTCTGGACGATGGAGAACATCCACCAATACAGACAGCTCAGCCTGAACCAGAGGCCTCAGCCGTTCCTCCAGAGCAGACACTATATCCTAAATACAAATACACACACAAATACACAAACACACGTTCACGCATACCACACACCCTAACAAAGTAAGGCACTGAGGCAAAATGATTGAAAACAAATTACATATTTGTTGCTCAGATCAAAACAGCTGGAGAAACATGCTGTATTTTTGGCAGGACAAACAGACACAGTCACTGTTTAGAAACCAAGTGAGAGGTTTTGCTGCTACTATGTAAACAAGCAACTGTCTACTATGGCAAACTCTACACAGGGAGAAACTGCACAAGGTTTCAGAAGACAATATCCCTCACTGACCTGGAGTCTTTCAATGATGTTGCGGTAGTCTCTAGAGGTGGCCAGGACTGAATCTCTTCGTGTAGCGTTGCGAACAGATTGTCTCCAACTGAGGGCTGTTTTCTGTACTATGTTGTTGGACTTCATGAACAGATTATTCACCTGGCAGTCCAGATCCACAGGAATGGCTATGGCTCTGCCTTTAGCTATTCAGAACATAACAAAAAAAGAATCACACACATACAGATTTATGGTCATACATTTATGGGATATTCACTTTTGTTAAGAAATAATCTTCCCAACACAATAATTAAGTTCACGCTATAATGTGAAAACTGCAAATAACCATCAATGCATTTATTGGACGAACATTTGGTGGTTCTGTGCCTTCCACAGAAGATAAATAAATACATTTATACCACTTTACTTAGTGATTGCTATCAGGAAATAAAGAGACTTTCAACCAGCATAACAAAAAATGTTTCTGGAAAAGATTGCCTTTCCTTGAAACACAGGCAGGTCAGATTGTAATCTGAAAGACTCTTACCCACGTCACTCAAAACTTTGATGCAGGCCTCCACATTTCCTTTCTGAGTTGGGTGCAGCCATTGGCAGTGATACACACGAAAAACTCCCTGCAGCAACTGCACAAACACTGGCTGCCGAGTCTGAGACACAGAAAGAGAGACAGAGTGATCTCACACAGACAGTCCAGGTGATGTTAAGTAGTACTGAGCTGTACCGACAGGCTGATGCTTTGTTTACCTGCAGGGTTGTGCTCTGGTCTGAGAATGGTGAGCTGAAGAAGGTTGTGACGATGCTCATGATGGTTTCCGTAACGTAGCGTTCCAGGACCGTGTCTGCATGCTTACGGTCACTCGTGTTATTGCAAACCTACGGGAAAACAAGAGGGCTGTTATAGTCAATAACATCACTGAAAGAATGTGTGATTATGACGGTTATATAGCAGGTATGGCTGTGAGCATTTGCTTGTGACTTACTCTGCAGATGTCCACCAGGAAATCATCAAAGAGCTTCCACATGTGATTGCTGGTGTAGATCTCCTTCATCTCAACCTCTGTATCCACATAGCAATGATTCAGGAAGTTCACATACGCCATCTTCACCTGAAAATACACACACACACACACACACACACACACAACAAATATATGATGTGACATCTTTTCTGATCTTTAGAGTAATGGAATGATGACAACACATCCACAATTCCATCAATACACACACACACACACACTCTTACACACACCTCAGGAATGCAGTCCTCATGTGTGACCACACGCACAATGTCATCCAGGGGAAGAAGGGAGTTGCACTTGATCTCTGTGTAGACATTCTTTCCTTCAGTGCAAACAGCCAGCAGCTCCACTAAGTGGATGTGATACCTGCAAGAATCAAACACACACAGTGGCAAATATTTATGAATAAATGATCACAAACGCTCACTGATTCGACCTTATCAGCACAGTAAAACTTTTACAGTAAAGTATAGCAGGGAACAGAAACATTTCCGTACCTCAGCGCACTGTTTTCATCAAGACGTTCCCTCTCGAGCCTCATCATTTGAACCAACGACTGAAAAGATGCCCGATCATTATAAAACACCAGCACATCCTCACCTGCCGTCACCAGCTACACAAATACACACAAACACACAGCTGTGTGGTCAAACTCAGCACAAAAGCAGATACGTAGGGTAGGGTAGGCAATTTCAGAAAAATATTTCTTTAAGGTCAAATGTAAACATTTTGAAGAAAAATGTAGAAGAATCGATCATAGAAAAACTCATATGAATGCCTGTGGTGGTCATGACCTCATCTACCCCACAGACCTCAGCCATGACAATGTCTTGACATTTCTTGATGAATTTGTTCTCTGCCTTGACGATGGTCTGCAGGAACTTGAGGTAGTGAACGCTTCGGCCATGCGTCTCGATGCAATGCACGAAGTGCTGCACCACACGCTCGTTGATCTCACTGCACAGCTGGAAGTTATTCATGAAGATGTGCTGCATGGTCACTGCCTCCAAAATCTACACACACAAAGACAGATGAGGAACAGACACTGTGGGGTGAGCTGTGTGTGTGTTTAACCCCTGGAATGCAGAGGTGAACATGCGATTTTGTGTGTTTACATGCGTGTGACTTACCCCGGGGTTGAGGAACAGGTTAATGTGTTTGTGTAGCAGTGCTTGGTTCTGTTGGTTTCCAGCACAGAAGTTCTGCAGGAACTGATGAGCTAATGTCATTATCTCCTGCATCTGAACATCCTCCCCCTTTAAATTAACACATACAAGCACAGAGAACAAAAGGTTAACAGCCATTAAATTGACTTACACTTAATAATACACTTAGCACTCACACACATTTACGTAGCTTAATCTAAATAGGGACATACCATAGACTATATTGGCTATAGACTATAGACTAATCTACACCTTAGCAGTACACTCTGTATAGTGCTAAGGTATACATACATACATTTTTTTATACGATGCCCCAAACGTCCCAGTGGAAAATCTGGTCAGAGTCCTAATGTATAACTCTTCACACCCAAACAGACCATAGAAGTGAGTACTTCTAACTTAGTTATATTAGAGAGTACAATAATATTTTCTATACTATACCTTAACCAAATCATACTCCCACAAACTGGTTTTGACATCTTTTAATACACACACACACTGAAAAACGTTCTAAAAAGCTCTTTGTACAAAGAATCACACACACCTTCTCATAGGGGATCTGCAGAAGTTCCAGGACCACACTGTGAGCTCCCATGTTCCGGAGAAGACGCTGCTGCTGTTTCTTATTCTTCTTGCCTGAGATTCCCTCCAAGACACACAGTTTACTCAACCTCAGCAAGATCTACAAAGACACACACGTTCAGCACTCATGCTGGACTCCATAGAACATCCAAGTTGCTCACCAAAGCCTGACCCCACCTCCTTCACAACTCTGTAGTTTGAGCTGCTAGTGCTCTCCACTTTGGGTTTGTCTGATCGACTTGAGTTATTGTCACTCTGTCAGAGCAGAAGAAACTTGGTTATTTCATTATGTTGCTTTTAAGATTCATTTTGTGAGATATTATTATGGTTCCTCTTCAGAAGCACATCCTGACCTTGTGGTGAGCTTCAGTGGTGACCTCCCCTGCATCCAGTCCTGAGTCTGAGCCTTGTCTTTTATACACCCAAAGCTCAGATTTCTCCACTATAGATCTCAGCTGGTCCAGATCTGACTTGATCTGTTTGTAGTTCTCCACATCCTGACTCGTCACCAACAGCTGAACCTGAGAAGATCAAACAGAATTTTTTACACAATGTTAAAACATTTTGAACATTTTCACTATGTAATGACATGCATTTATTTACATATTTAATTTTGTCTACTTTATATATAATGATTAGACATTAATCTTTATTATAATATGTAGTAGTCAACAATGCAGTTTCTGTAATGGTGAACGTCTGACCATCATAACAAGCCAATTATATAAAAGCATGAAAAACCATGTAAACATCTCTATATAACAAATGTATACTATAAAAATATATTGCATACTTCTCATCTAAATTCTATCTTTACCATTTTCTAAATGGCCAACTGCCTTTAATTTAAAAGTGTGTATGATTATGTTTATATAAGGGGAAATGAAGGTATAAACACCTGCTTAAAGGCCTGTAGGACCTCCTGCCGTTGGCTGAAGTGTCTGAAGAGAAGATGCAAAGCTCGTGACACCAGTGGAGGATAATCATGCATGGTCAAGTGCAGCAGAACTCTTAGAAACGTCCGGCCACCATGATCATCAAGATCCAGTGGAGTGTTCTCTTCACTACATACACAAACACACACATACACATTTACACAAACATTAGAGGAGCTATTCATGGTCACATCGGTATACATCAGTGGATCTCAACACCCTCCACTATCTTCAACAATATATAAATATTCTATATAATAAATACAGAATAATAAAATATTCTCGAGCTTGGCAAACTACAAAAGATGCACAGTAGATTTGTTATAAAAACAACCAAACACTAAGAAATATCTTGATTTTTAGTTGTTGTAGCTTTTTATTGCTTGTTTTATCTAATTTTAAATTATTTCAGTCATCTTGGATGTTTCTAAAGGTCCCCTAGTGAGCCTTGGCCCTTGGTTAGGAATCCCCACACAATGTCCTTACCTTCCTCCAAAAATCCCTTCTGCCTGCTCTTCAATGTGCTCAAAGTCCAGCGCACCTAACAGAGACAGAGGTCAGTCACACAGAATTGTATGAGCTGATACATACAGTATACACAGAATATATACCCACATATACCTTGAACACTGGCAGGTGAGTCTTGGTTTATAGATGGCTCTGTTTGAGATGTGCTCTCATCAAACTCTCTCTTGAAGATACAAAGCAGGCAGGAGATCCTGTAGTCCAAGCGCACGTTCAGAATAAACTACATGCAGGACAAGAATGAGAATGTAAGTTTATGATACTTATGAGACTAATAAATATGAACACAAACTACTTAAATACTGAATTCTATGGAACATCGCATTAAAGTTATGGAATAAGATGTGTGTTCAACACCTGCAGGATCTCAATGATCTTGAGTTTGGTGTCCATCACCAGTATGTCTTGTTTCTGAGGTTCAGTTTGGGTCTTAACTTCATCTCTATCAGGAGGGTTGTGAGTCGAGGCTGGAAGAAACCCCCCGCCCCTTAACACCACCTGGGTCATCAGCTCTCCCACTCCATGGATGGATCGCATGACATTACTACCTATAGACACAAGGGGGTTAAAACTGGATTGAGACCACCAATCGAACCCAGTGTGAAAACAGCTTCTGTCTGTGACACGTGCATGACATGTGGTATGCTCAAACTTAAACTTATTGATTTATGAGCCCATAATCTAAGGATAAGAGCATCAGCGGCAAGCTGTTCTAACCTTTGCCAGGATCTCTGTCCAGCTTGATGGGGAAGGGGGTGCTGATATGGACACAGTCCAGGATGGCCAGCAGGATTTTGGTCAACCTCAGCAGGTCACTGAAGTTATAGAAACCAAAATAGATCAGGTTTCTTGCCAGGTTCACCACCTATAGCACAGACAGTGGAAAAGCGTGTTTTTAATACACTGCGATAATTTTAATATTCACAACTTTTGTCTTGTTTTCCAGTAAACAATACCTACACATCCTTAAAACATAATAGATATACATGAAAAACTGCATAACCAAATAAAGTTTTTCATTATACTAATTTACTTTTAATTGTAAACTTTCAGTAATAAATTTTAAAATAATTTAAAACCTGATTACTTAACATGTTTTAATGAGAGTGCAAGTGTTAAGCTTAAGAAATACATTTTTTCAAAATGCTTCAGTGAAGTGACACACCTCGAACGTAAGCTTGTTTTTCTCCTTGTCAGAAAATGGGAAACTCTGGCACACAACATCTCGCAGGTAATTCTCCACAAACTCCATCGTCTGAGAGAAGCGCTCCTTCACCTCATCACGTGATGTCCCATCATTATCATAACTGATGAAGTACAATAAACTGATTGGCTAATGCATATTTTATAATAATTGACTTTCTTTACCAAGTCATTTCCCAGCGTTGTAGAAATGTTCAGAAATGACCAGTTTTAATGTTATTAGTAGCAATGTTATTGCTTGGTTATAAGAATGTGATTTAAAAATGTTTAATTCTGTAACATTAAAAATATGTTCTACTAATGTTACCGCAAGAAGGTGTTTTGATAACTGAGGATTTTTAGAGAACATTATCCAACGTTCTGAGAACATTCCCTGTTAGCTGGGTTTACTTACTCATCAATAGCAATTTGTGAAGGGATTTCAGACCACAGTCGGGCATATTTGACAGGTGTCACCTGCTCCTGAGGGTCACGGTCAACATGCATGTGCAGCATCATGCGACAGAAGGAAGCCCTGAGGTCAAAGGGCAAATCCTCATCCGACATACAGCGCAGGATTAAATCCACATCCAGCTGCGCAGAAATCTTGTTAATGGCCAAATACTGTCGATCCAGACACATCCGCGCAAACAAATTCAGTTGATACCTGTCAGAGAGGCATTATTATTCCATTCCTGTTCAGAATACATTTTCTCTGTATCACATTTCTGTGTGTGCATTAATGTATGTAGGTGGGTGTGTATCTACCTGTAATAATTAATGACTTCCTGATCTTCTGTATTGCCTTCTTTGGCATCCTGTGCGAGTTCTCTGATGCTCTTGCTCTTCACCTCTCCTCTGCTGTCCTTCCAGAACAACCAAACCTCCTCTTCATCTTCCTCTTCCCCAGCAGTCTCACCCAGCACTGCTCCCGCCACCTCAAACCGCGACAACACGAGCCTCACAAACAAAAACAAACTCATGTTGCCTTTCCTTTCGTTTAGGGGGCTTTCAATTGACATCTACTCATTTACTGTTAAAGCTGCAATCCTTAACATTTGCCTCTCTACTGCCATCTCTTTTGACCTGACAGCTCAAATTATAAATTACTATAAGCTTCCTGTTGTGAATCAGGATAAGGTAAGGACACTGTTTTGAACATTGATCTGTATGTACTTATTCAAACTTGATTTCTTTTTAACCGAAAAAGTGACAGAATGTTTTAGCTTTAAGTGAATAACATTTACTAACTCTCAGTCAAGTTCAATTAAGTTATCACTTATCACATTCTTTGATTGTAATCTAGTACAGGGTACATAGAGTGTACACTTAACTGAATAAAATGATTCAATTAAGTTAACACTGGTGTTTGTATTGGTCATTTGAATGTTACACTTAATCAATAGACATTAACACAGTGTATTAGTCAGTGTAGGGGCTGTACTTGGTGTCGATGAGGATGTCTGCATTGGCTTGATCCAGTACAGCATTACAGATGAGCTCTTGTGTGACAGGAATGGACTTATTCATGGACACACACAGATCCGACAAATAATCCAAAAATCTAGAGAAACAGAACACTCAATCATTCCATCATTCCATGCTGTGTACTGTTAAGAATTTAGTCATAAATCAATCTAGAAGAAACATGTAAAGCTGTTTTCCATGAGTACTATGTCTATGCTAAAGCTTTACTGAACTACATCTAATTCATTACTGTTTCTCTGTTGCGTTGTCTTACCCATACTTCTGAAATAGCTTACTTGACTTTACTAAATGTACTTTTCTAGGCAAACTTTTTTAGCACTTCCTATGCTCGTCTCCTTACAACAACTTTTGTGTTGTAGCATTTATCATTTGCATGTTCACACAAAATCCACACCTGCAGAACTGTACGCTAAGCAGTGTTCTGCAGAACCTGAACTCACACTATTCATTTGACGTTATGTCTGACATTATCTATAAGATTTATAGTAAATCTATTTCGCAGTATACCACAGATTTTCCTCAAAATTAGAGCAGAAAAATGTCAGTAGATTCCTGTTTGAAAATAAATGAGATATCATCTGATAAATGAGAAATGTAATTGCACAAAGCTCATGAGATGTTTTGTAGAGCAGTGCACACACACGTACAAACAGACCTCGGCTCTCTGTTCTTGCGGACCAGGCTGACGAATGTGTCTATCTCAGCTGCTGTGATGTGTTTTTCCAGCAGCTTCCTGTTGTTGTGCAGCAGGGCAGTGATGGTGTCTTCAGCAAGCACATCATATCCTATCTGCTTCTGCATGAAGCGAAACTGCTTTGCTATGTACTCCTAAAGAGAGAGAGTGGGAGAGAGACACTGTTTATTTACAGAGTTGACAACTGTGTGATGCCTTCTATTTAAACAAATCTGCAGTTCTGTTGTGTAATTTAACTCTAAGGAATTAAGACTGTATTTTGTATAAGTTGCATCAGATACATTAGTTTATGTTAGTTAGCATCCATTTACCTCACTGGGCTAACATAGCCTCACCTGATTTTTGCGATAGTCCTGCTGCGAATGACGTAGCACTCTGTAGCAGAGGCGACAAATGTGACGAAAGGGGGCATGGCGTTGGTCAGCAAGCTCCTCCAATCGCAGCATAGGGCCGTCCCCACTGTCAGTGAATGGGGCCTGCAACAACTTGAATATCTAGCCAATCACAAAAAAGAAGAAATTGATTAATGTGAGTGAGATGTAGTAGAACTACTAGATAGAATTAACTGAAGAAGAGCAAGATCGTATATGCCTGTTTTAGAATGTTCTGCTCTCTCATGAGTTTCTGTCGCTCTCTGTTGGGTTTGTTGACAGTGATCTCCAGCACATCTTGAGCACTGCTGGGAATGTCCACCACAAAGTACACCAGATCCTCCAGCAACTTTGTTACTGACCTGTGTGTGAGGAAACAGTGTGTTTGTGATGTGTACATGTGGAAAAAAGGGTGGATGGATGTATGGATGGATGAATGAATGAATAGACAGACAGATGGATGAATGAACAGATGGGTGGATGGATGGATAAATTAATGAATAGATGCATGGATGGATGAATGAATAGATGGATAAATGAATGAACAGATGGGTGGATGGATGGATAGAAGGAAGGATGGGTGGCTGGATGGATGGATGGATGGATAATCTACCTCCTCTCATTCTGGGTGATGGTGCCCTTCTCAAGTTTAGCCGCAATGGAAGCTAACACTTTACTAGCATCATTGGCAAAATCCAGATCTCTGACCTCTGCTGGAGACACAGGTACTATGGCAAAGGCCTCTTTATCTTCTTTCAGAGGAGACGTTCCTATCTAAAAACAGATTTTGAAACACAGATGAACACATGCATTTATTAGTTCTTTAACCTGCACACACCATCACAGTCACACAAAGAGCAAAACTCACTCACTCTCAGCATGACTGGCTTCTCTTCATCTTTGTCTATTGGCTGGTTAGTGCTGTGGACCCACGTATTGGTGCAGAGATGTCTTAGCCTCACATATGAGTTCCTGATGAGAACAACCCAAAATACAATGTCTCATGCAAGTTGACTTCCTCAGAAGATGTCACATTTTTCTTGATGACACAAGAAAATTAGTTGCTATACCTGGGTACCAGCGAGTCTCCACCTCTTAGAGTGGTGGGGTCAAGCTCAAAGATAGATGAGATGTCATTGCCATCAGGAACAGACACCAGCGTGTACATGACTTTATCCTGAGGATTACGGGCACGGGCCCGCATCACTTCCTGCTCGGAGTCCAGCTGTGTGGTGCAAGAAGAAACAACCGATGAACAAATGACATCACAAAGTGTTTGGCTTTCGCATTCAAGATGACATAATATCCTATGTGGGCTTAAGTAATGTGTGTTCCAATGAAAGCAATAAGTTAAAGAGACCCTATAATAGCTTATACTACGAATACAGAAGAAGCTGAGATGTACGAGGAGAAACACAGACATGCTCTAGGGCCACAATTATGACACAAATCCTAATTCCAAATCACTGATGATGAGTTTTCTTTTTTTGAGTGTCAGGTGATGTTTCTTCAGATCAGATTTTTTATGTGCCACTATGAAAAGTAAAAAAACTCACATCTATGGATCAGACTGATGAATACTTGCTCAGCAAAAATGGTTGTCTTTAGTGATAAGCCTATGAATGATTTCCAGTTTGGTTGATGAGATTTTCATTGCAACATTTGCCTTTGGCTTGCACATTAGAAGAATTATGTAATGTTTTACTTGCTTTGAAACATATATTATTAAAAGTACGGTATATGAACATGACTGGACAACACTCAATCACTGAAAAGCATGCTATAAATAAAAACTTCACAGCAGCAGTAATGCTTTTAAAATGTTCCACTAACAGCTTAAGAATAAAGTTTTTGTTATGATACATAACATTAAAACAAGTTATACTAATGTTACTGCAAGAACCTTTTTTGATAACTTTGAGAGAACTTTACCCAATGAGAGAACGTTAGCCAATGTTTTACAGAATGTTAGCCAATGTTTTAGAAAATGTCAGCCAATGTTCTGAGAATGTTTCGTTAGCTGGGAT
The DNA here is from genome assembly GCA_036877525.1 of Chromobotia macracanthus. NCBI lineage: Eukaryota > Metazoa > Chordata > Actinopteri > Cypriniformes > Botiidae > Chromobotia > Chromobotia macracanthus. The sequence goes on along the minus strand of JAZGTH010000001.1, from coordinate 13,263,162 downwards.
GCTGTTATTGACATTTTTTCACAAATCATCACGGAAACTGCAATTGCAATCTTGATTATTTTATCAATTAATTGTGTGGCCCTAGCACACACAATCACACACCCTCAAGCACACACTCACAGAGGAACGGGACTCCAGGCATTCTTCCTCATAGTCTGGATTTACCTGATCACAATAAGGTGAGAAAAATGCGGTAAATGTTACAAATCATGTCCTCTACTCTTGCTAACATCACGCACTCTCTTTAAATAAATAAAACTGTTTGATTATTGTGCACGTGTGTTTATGTAAGTGCATGATGTCTTCTTCTGGGTGGAATGTTGGTCGAACCTCTGCAGCAAGGTAATGGCCGGTCGCCAGGTGTTTGAACCTAAAGAGACTGTTCCAGTAGCCCGCCCCACCTCTGCAGGGATCATGCTGAACAACCTGCGAAACACAACAACATCTGCTGAGGTTCCCAAACTGATATAGTCACATTTACACTCTCACAGAAGCTTTATCTGCCTCTCTTTCCATCACAAATGTACATCAAGTAAACCTCACAATATTATGAAACCACAGTCCTGAACTCACCTCCACTTCCCAGAGTGCTTTGCTGCTGGTGGCAGAGGTGGCGGACTGCCGCCCGGTGGTGCGCAGGAAGACGTACTGTTTCTTTCTGTGTTCATCACACGTCAGAAATTTCTCCTGCTCGGCATGGAACAGTCTCACCACATCGCCCTGATGACAGAAGGCAGGGAAGTTCATACAAAGAATTCAGTGTTTTTGTTGTGTTATTATGTGTGCATGAAGTGTTTGTGTGTAAAACTTACACCTTTCAAAACAACCTCCTGGTTATCACTCCACTTCATGAAGAGAACGATTTTCCAACTGGTGGTGCAGTTGACTGAATTTACCTGTCAGAGAACAGAAAAACAGAGAGAAGAGAGAGAAAAGGCAGAGAAAAGGGATGGAGTATTGTCTCAAGCACACCAAAACAGAAAATAACATTAATTTAAACCTAAAAGTAATATCTACAGTAATATATTCTCAGCATGATCTGAGAATGTTGCAAAGAGCATCTTGTGATGTCACTGAACATTTGGTAATTAAGATGGTCACAAATGTTCTTATTTGATTAGTGACCTATAAATAGTACACAATCTTTTCCAGAATGTAATCTGTTTCTTCATTTTTTTACATTATAAGGTATCCAGGCCTATATTACATTTTGAATCCCAAATTTTCAACATGATTTCAGACTTCTGGAGCCCACTGTATCTGCAGGCAATGTGTGTGTGTGTGTGTGTGTGTGTGTGTGCGCATGTTTCATTACCTCATTGCATCCTGGATTATCTACAAGCTGATGGCTACTGGCATGAAGCGGTTGTCCAGCATTGACAGGGTTTAACACAACCTTATCTCCAATGACCACCTGAAACACACAAAAACTCCCCAAACATAATAGGTGCACCTCAAAGCTGCCTACTGGTTTGATATATACATACCATCAGGGAACTGTATTATATTTATCTCCATGCTGTCTGTTACATGTACTCACGTTGTCTCCTATAGAACGAAGCTTGTAGAAGGGCTGAATATAGAACCAGGAGCCTTCATTCCCAGCAGCATCCAGAGTCACACGCATGGCATTCTTTTCCAGGAGAGCCGGCAACCGTTTATTGACTGTCAGATACTTATTGCTCTTCAGATGGAGGAGCTGTAGACATGAATGTCACAATTTTAATCTTTAAACTTTTATGTGATAAGTGATCAGCATTTATAAATTAAAGTGTATATAATTAACACCTAATGTACTATTTCTGTACGTCTGTGAGAGATTTACCTGGATGACATTGCCATACTGAATAACTGTTCCAAGAAGCTTTTTGTTCTCTGATTCATTTTGTTTCTTCTCTAAATCAGCAGCGTGCTAAACAAAACAATAAGTCAAATAAATGGAGCAAGACATGGAATGGTAACATTTGAAAAAAAGACCTAATGAACTGCCTACTTAAACAGGATGTTTGGGCAGACAAAGAGTGTTTCCCTTGCAAGAATAACTGTTATTAATATTCTTGATGATAAATATGCAGCTGCACCTCTAACAATGTAACAATTATCTTTTACTGTAATAGCCAGAACTGATGGTACACTTTACTAAGGTGGTCTGTAAGTTATTTTTTATAGACTGTGACTCTATAAAATCACTGATAAGAGAGGGGGAATGAGATCAGTTGCGAGCCAGACTGGTAGTACCCACATCAGCACCAAGGCAATACATATCAGAGGTGTATGTGCAGTAAGAGCTTTGACTTACTTTCATATGACCATTTTTAGTATCTGAAAAGCTTAGTGGAGCTCATGAGAGGTTGTTAAATATACTGAGTGCAAAAAAAAAACATTTTTCCAGCTGTGGAGCAAATTACAAACTGTGTTATCCTTTATGACACATCTTTAATGCTGTTCAGATCCACAGAGCCTTCTCCAGAATCTGTTTAATTTATGAGCAAGTCATTTTGTTTTTGATTCGTCAGTAACTCTTCTTTATTTTGTGTATATATAAGGCATTTGTTTGTGTCCTGCCTGAATGTCAAGTCCTGGCTTCAACTGGTTTAGACGTTATGATCCATAGACATACAGGACACACACACTCTTAAACCCTACTCACATGAAGTTTATTAAGCAGAACTGTATCTGTGGTGCTGGTTCCTCCAGGTTTGGCAGCTTTCCAGAACTGTTTCTGTGCTGAGTATCTGTTCATGGGACAAAGTCTGAAGAGACAGTCTGGGGGGGAGAGAGAGAGCGACAGAGAGAGAGAGAGAGAGAGAGAGAGAGAGAGAGAGAAATAAATAAATAAACCAAAACACAAGCATCACTCAGTACTCTTGCAACCACATACAGGCACAATCACAAAGTGTCTCACACATACAAATGTACTAATAATGAGGATGACAGGTCGATTAAAAACGTTAGGAAAATCAGTATGGAAATGAGTATGGAAATTCTGCATGTGTGTGTGCGGCAGGGTCAGAAATGAACAGTGCTTCACATATTTGTGGGAGTGTGAAGGCCTATATAATGTTTAGTAGGACAGTAGAAGTTTTTAGTGATAGAATGTGCCCTCATAAAGGTAACAAAGACCCCTGCAAACCAACTTCATTGGCAAAAATTGGAAAAAGGTAAAGAAGTGAATTTGTGATTTTGAACACTGATGTGTTTTGTGTTTACATGTACATAACTGTTACTACAAAAACAGTGTCTCATATTAAAAAAACATTTTCAGTAAAATTATATACTGAGTGCCAATTAACATGCAGCTGGAATAACACATAAACAGATAAGAGAAAAGCTACAGAGGGCAAAGTAAAAATGCACTTCTTTCCAGATTAACTCCAGTCTTACCAAATAAGGAGAGAGGGGGAGTCAGAGAGAGAGAGAGTAAGTGAAAGAGAGAGAGAGAGACAGAGATGGTGAGTCTGTTCTCTGTTTCTAGTTTCTGGAGATTGGGTTGATAAAGCACCAGAACATTTCTAGGGTCAACGGAGGAATGTAGGACACACACACAGACACAAAAACACTGCTCTCTCTCATCTGATTACCTGATAGCCTAATCACAGTTCAGAGAGATGTTAGGACAATAAAGACAATTAAAAATATAGTTTTCATTTTCTGACTAGATGTCAATAATGTTTGCCTGTGTAAAATTTGCTTTGCTATGTGGTTTTCAGCACATTGCTAAGGTGTTCTGCGTAGTTGCTAGGGTATTTTTCGGTGGTTTCTAAGGTCATCAGGGGTGGTGAAGTGTAAATGTTTGCGTACTGGCCCAAGTAAAATGAAACAAAAGTGAAATGTTTCACTTCCCTTTTCCCTAACAACTTTGTAATTTATTGTTCTAATGTTCATTCATTATTTCTCTCGGCAGAAAATATACATGACATCCTCCATTTAGCATATTTACATATATGTACTAGTTTGTTTATAATTAGCATTCTGCATAAGGGTGGGAAAACATTATTGTCTTACACACATGCACAAACAAAACAAACAATTTCACAAGATAATAGTAAAAGAAAATGCACAATCACATGCCTCCATTTTGTTTTGGATTGTGTTTATATTTGAGGGAAATAGTATGCATTCCTCTCTGGTGGGGCCCAGTTAACATCAGACAATTCTTTCTCTCTCTCTCTCTCTCTCTCTCTCTCTATCACACACAAACACACTATGCTTAATAGGGTGAGTTTATTTATAGCAGTGAGTTTATTTATTTATATGGATCACGTTAACGTAACATTTATAGCATTTTTTGGAGCTCAACAACATCTATCCCTATTCAGTTTCATTGTAAGGGAAATAAGCAGAGAAAAAAAAGCCATACAGGTTGTTAAACAATGGGAAGTGTGAAAAAATGTCAGAATTCTTATGTTTGGGTGAAATAACCCATAACCATTCTAAAACAAGTGATGGCTGAAACAGTGCCGAAAGCTGCGCTTGATGTGTGAACACACTCACACAGTTAACCTAACACACACACTCTCCTACTCTTGACCTAGCTTCTCAGTGTCAGCAACAGATGCATTCTGAGTGATGTGGGACTTTACCAGCCAGTTGACCTTAACAACACATAATCTAGTGTTTGCAGTGTGATCGTTTATCAAGTCTGCTAAGTGGATCGGACCTCTCTGTGTTGGTAACAATTTCCACAGCAAAGAAAACTTCCACAGAAATGAGATTGGACTGTTTTATGCTGAAAACTATTAGGTCGAAGATCTGTTTGACAGTAAAACCAACTAGCTTTACAATGCAATAGCAAAATAATTCTAAGCTTTGAAAAATGAGCTGCTATATTAAGTGATCTTCATGGAAATTACAAAACTTTTCTCCAGGGTACATATGACCTTTGACTTCAAAGTGTTGCATAAGTAACTAAACTTCCTGTTTTAGCTGAAAATAAACCACCACAACACTGATATACACTCACTTCCACACACACACGTTTGCTTATCTATCTAAATGGGGACAATCCATAGACTTCTTTTGTTTCAATACACAGGTAGTTATAAACACTATAACCTAACCTACACTCTAACCCTAACAGAAAACCTTGCATTTTTACAATTTACAACTTACAACTTTGTTTACTATATATTTATAGCATTTTTACAAATTAGGATAACCTCAAAAGGAGACACACACACACAGACTTCTTACCCCTGAACTTCTTGGGTGGGTTGTTCAGGTCACCTGCATCTGGTTGGACAACACAACGGTCATCAACCAACCTGAATAAAACAAACAATAATGGTATTTTGGGGAATTCTGCCTATGTACATTTTTGTGTATTTGATTTGTGTGAGCATCTGTGTGTGTATGTTTTGAGTGAGTAAATAATTTTGTGCATTTGTATGTATGCACCCATATTTAGCCATTTTAGTCCAGAGCAGCAGCTAACTGGACATCATCCAAATTCCTTGACCAGTCAGTCAGAGTCAAAAACACACACAAATACACAGACAGGGTTAAACTACTGACAGCTGGTTAGGAGAATTACACTCTTATCTGCACATCAAAGATTATCTGTCATTAAGCCACAGGAAACTTCATGCAGCCTTAATCTTTAAAATTCAAGTCAGCAGAAAACAGTAGGAGGGGAATGTTGACGTAAAGTATTAGCCATTCAAAACCAGTTCAAAACTATGACCTATGAAATGAGTCCCTGGCTAAACTTATTAATTAGTTATTAGCTGTAATAATTACTTTTGAAATGAGTTCATTAACCCTGTGGAATTAAAAATGGCCTACATGTTGGGCTGGAGGCCACCCTTATGTTTTTGTCCCCGGCCACATGAATTCCAGCGGCAGTGCTGATGCATATAACAGCCATTAAACTGTATTCAAACAAACATGAAATCTTATGAATGTAGGACTTTGACGCATATAACAGGCAGTGACAAAAAACCTACCCTAGTGTGCTTATGAAGCCACTGGTAGAGCCTTCTGCATAAAGGGAGCACACGTCCCCAATGTGTAGGAAACTTGACATTTTATCCACCATGGCAACCGCTCCACCACCTGCAGGGGTCAGAGGTCAAAGGTCAGATAAGAATCTGTGTGCAGGTTTATCATTAAACAAATTGAACACACAGTTAAAGGTATGTGCTGAATGGAAAACAGTTAAAGCCCAACAGAAGGCCTTAACAAAACATGTGTAATACATACATACAGTCTACAAAATGTTTTGTATAATATATGGTGAGAGGCAAGCCATGTCAAGCACAAACAAGTTAAGAAACTGTTTGTCTATATATAATGATTTAATGTTTTCAAAGCCAACATCAGACTGAAAAACATAAGTGATTAAAAATATAAATCCATGACAAAAACTGACTCCATGTTGTTGTAATTATATCTTGTACTGTAGTGAACGTATATATATCTACATATCTATATCTAATCTATATATCTATATCTATCTATCTATCTATCTATCTATATCTATCTATCCCTCTACATCTATATCTATATCTATCTATCTATATCTATCTATCTATATCTATATCTATCTATATCTATATCTATATCTATATCTATATATATATATATATATATATACGTAAACATTTTATATATAATATAATAAGGTTGAAACAATACAAAAACCTTAGACAGATAGACAATTAAACAGATTAAAATAAAAGAAGCTAACAAACTGATTCTTCACCAAAGACCCTGTACAGCAGGTGTAACTGTATTTGACAAAAGTAATAATATTGTACAATGCAAAGACAATCGGATCAGATTACTTTTCTTCTGTAACAGTTCCACATAACCAGTCCAACACCTTTTACTGTAACATCACCACCACCACAGATTCTTCCTGTTAACCAGATTTGATTAACAAATGATTAGCCAAGCAAACCGTAAATATGACCAGAGAGAAAGACAGAGAGAGAGAGAGAGAGAGAGAGAGAGAGAGAGAGAGAGCAATGCGGAGGAGGTATTTGCATGTGAATATTTTTTTCTGAGCAGCTATCCGCACATTAAAAACCTACAAACACCGACCAAAAGAACTTCATTGTGATAAATAAAATCACACTTTGTGTTTCGTTGCAGCTTCATCCGGGGCTGCTGTTTGTGTAATGCACGCAGTCGGGAAGACAATTTGTAAACGCCAGAATCGGACTTTTCTCCGAAAACAGAAAGTAACAAAAGCGGTGAGAAAACTACACAAGAGTGAAACAAACAGATAAATAAAGTATATGACATTTTGACATGAAGCGTCATTTCATGAAGTGCGCTAAAACTAACGGAACGGTCCTGTTTTATACCTCTTAATGTTAAATAGTATAACAACACATTAACACGGTCCAGCTAACAAAATGTGTATGTGATCATGCATCCCTTTAGTCTGTATCATTCTTCATCTTCTGACATCTACATTTCTCAACGCAGTTTGTCTAACTGGGGCGGTTTCTGGATCAGCACGATGCTCTCCCGCAGATAAGATAAATATTTAAAAATACAGCAAAAGTTGTGAGCAAAACTCCTAGTGGTCCATTTATTCGTGTAGAGATCTCACCTCTCTCGAGTAAAGCTGGAGCAAAAGTGCCCCCAGTGTTTTCCCAAACGTTGCGTCCTCTGTTTGGAAAAGTTACATTCCCGACTTCTCACCGAGTCCAGCCGCGGTCCATCGCCCCGCTGCTCGCCTCTTTTCGGCTTGCCGAGTGACACTATAACCGCTAGACTGCGATGGGTTTCTGGGAAATTGTGTTTCAGAGGAGCAACGCCGCGGTTAATGCTGCATGCAAGAACTACAAGATCCAGATTTTCCCCTTCGCTTCACTAGAAGATTGTCTTCTTGTAAACTGTGTCCTATTTGAAAAACGTAATATTACGTACATAATTAACTACAATGTAAGTATTTAATGGTGGTTGGATTTCTTTTTTACATAACAAAAGACTTCTTTTGAGACATTTTGGCCATTTAGATAATACTGCTCACATCGTTAATATCGCTTATGTGTGTTTATCATTAAAGCATACACAACTAAAGTTTACCAAGAAAAACAAGTTAGTTTCACCCCCACTGTTTTTACTAGTCGTGATAAGGATGCTATACTAATTTACGACAAACTGGTTAAAATGTGCGACTGCCCCTGCTGGTAAATTGCGCAATAACGTGGATTACAGAATGAAACGTATTTCTCCATTATTTGTCTGTTTGGGAGACCAACTGTCCTCTTAGCTACATCAGATTAGTCAGGCTGGGAAACTAGTTTAAACCAACTAATCAGCTAACCAGCAAACCAACATAAAGTTTAATAAATTAGTATAAGTTTCAAAAGTGCACGCATTTGGCGCCTAAATTAACGGGAAGCCTTAAAAGTGTCTCTATTCCGATATTATAGACCCCTTTGGCAAAAACAACCATGAAGAAAACGTAAAATAAAATGAGATTATAGAAAATCATAAAGCATAATTTCTGGAGGTAGCGCCATTGAACGACACGTGTCAGCTGACTGGTCACGTGACTTCACTTACGGAAGCGTCCTGCACAATGAGCAGAGTTCAAACCGGTCATGGCATCAATACTGAACTTTTCTTGGGTTTTATTTCTCTGCATTGTGGCGGTAAGTTGTGATACAGGAAAGCTCGGGTCCGAACAGTGCACGCCATCCTCGGAGTCGCAGGGCACAGACTGTGGCTGTCAGGGGCTGAAAAGGGATGGGGCTGTTGACTTTAGTGAGAAGATCACAATAAAACAGCACGATGGTGCCAATATATACTCCAAACCAGCAAACGACGTACCTGACGTACCCAGTAAGGTAGGCTTGTTATGATACGTTTGTAGTTGTCATAAGTGATTATTAAATAATATTTCATAAAGTTCATGAATCTAAATACAGTTCATGAGTCATATGTATTTGTTTAATGTGTGTGTGTGTAGTTGGTTCTTTTGCAGGGAGGTTGGTTTATGATGGGCACTGATGATCCAGGGATACCACAAGATGGAGAGGGACCTCAGAGGAGAGTGTGGCTGGACCCGTTTTACATTGAAGAACATGAGGTCACAAACCAGCAGTTCCAATATTTCACCAACCAGACAGGCTACACCACAGAGGTACATCACAGCCTCTTACAGGGACGTGAGACATATAATGAACACACATACACACTCACTCAATGTCTGTGTCTGTAGGCTGAACGGTTTGGGGACTCCTTTGTTTTTGAGGGGCTGCTAAGTGAAGAGGTGAAAAGCACACTGTCACATGCGGTAAGAGACATTTATGCACATACTTAATTTTACATGTGTTTCTGTGGTATGGTAACTGTTGTTACTGTAATCTGCTTAGAGATGAATTATAAACTGAAAAAATTTGGTGAAATGGTGATCCATTATCTTATCTGAAAATACATTGTTTTATATTTATATGATAACGACAAACTAAAATCCCGATGTTGGGAAAAAGTTCATTTCCATGTTTGTTGTCAGTACACAGTAACACTAGTAATTTAGTGCAAAAATTTATGACCACCAAATTAAATTAGTGAGGGGCTAGAGAACAGAATGTCTCTAGCCTCAGAGGTAAGTGGAACAGATAGATCAGATAATAACACAAAAGTAAAAAATTAGCTACAAATATAGTAAAAAAAATATGCCTGCATGTGCGCCATACATGGACTCATGTTTTAAAAGAGAGAACTTAAGATCATAATCTCCACAGAGATCCAAAACAGCTCACTTTGCTGTGCAATAGTTTGTAAGTTAACCAGATGTCCATGTATATTCATTGTCATTAGGTTGCTGCAGCTCCTTGGTGGTCACCAGTAAAAGGTGCAGACTGGAGACACCCAGAAGGGCAAGATTCAAAAATAAAGCAGAGGTATGAAATATATATGTATACAACACTACATTGTTATACAGAATGCCACTGTAATCAGGGGGGTTAATTTATACCTGCCTCCAAATGGGTTATTTTTGTCTTACCTACCAGCTGTTCAGTTACCTGGTTCTAACTGGCCATTGACAGTCATTGTTTAGTAACCTCAAACTCAGTACATTACTAATTATACAAACAGGTAATTCATGTGTCTGTATTTACATCACAAAACATGTAGCACTACATGTCATACTGAATTCAAAATCTTTGTGTGTTTATAATTAGAATGAATCACCCTGTTCTGCATGTGTCATGGGCTGACGCTCAAGCGTACTGTCGTTGGGTCGAGCGCAGACTCCCCACTGAAGCTGAGTGGGAGTTCGCTTGTAGAGGAGGACTGCAGGATAGGTGTGTGTGTTTTGGAATGAAGTCCATACTTTCTGTCCATTTTTATACTTTAACATGTTTCTCTCTATTTGTCTTGCTAGGCTGTACCCATGGGGAAATAAACTAATGCCCAAAGGTCAGCACTATGCTAACCTGTGGCAGGGAGATTTTCCTAATCACAACACAGCAGAGGATGGCTATATTAACACATCACCGGTAACAGACAATAGAATTATTATTCAATCAACTATTGAAGGAGAAAGACAGACTAAGAAGTCAGATGTGGATTCAAAGTTCACCTTGAAAATTTGAGTTTAAGTTCTAATTTAAACAATGAAATAATTAATTAAAAAAATAACAACGTAACGATAATAAAGCATTTTAAAGAAAGACTATGTTAAACAAAGACTATGAATATGAAATGTTTAAGATTCTGCAGTATTTATAGGTCCCTAATCAAATAAGCAAGTTTGTAATTTTGACCATGTAAACTCAGACATTCTTGCTTCCATTTCCAAGGATGCTATTTGTAACATTCTCAGATCATGCTGGGATAACATAGATCTTTAGGTTTTCCTCAAACTTTTGGAACCTGATGCCATGTTGTCATTAAAGTGAAAGGAAGACATTTCAAATACTATTAAAATTAATTTACATGTTTTAGATTCAGTTATGCTGATAATAAAAATACAACCACCTCAAGTATGCCTTTAACCCCACTGTATATTGTCATATATGAATGTGATTTGCATTATTTTTCATTGTTTAGCAGATGTTGATCATGTAAATATAATTGGGCAGGTGATGTCATTTCCTGCTAATGGCTTTGGACTGTATGACATGGTGGGGAATGCGTGGGAGTGGACAGCAGACTGGTGGAATGTTCATCACACCACAGAGGATAAGCACAACCCTGTAAGACTCACTTGAATCTATGAGCATGTACATCCACACTGAAAAGATCTTTATATTCTTTTACACACATAAGGCAAGTATGCATAAAAAAGCTTTTCTTGTGTTTGGCCCTTATTCCACATGTCCCAATTTACATGCAGAAAGGACCAGAATCCGGGACAGACAGAGTCAAGAAGGGAGGCTCATATATGTGCCATAAGGTAAAACACACTCAGACATGCAAATTGATAAAATGTTCACATATTTTGCATGGACGGAAAGCTGTTCTGCACAAATTTGCCCATGGAAATGACAAATGATGGTAAAGCTTGATAAGTGATAACTCTTGAATGTTGTCTCTCTGTAGTCATACTGCTACAGGTACAGGTGTGCAGCCCGCAGTCAGAACACCCCCGACAGCTCTGCCTCTAATCTGGGCTTCCGCTGTGCATCTGACCCTAATCCATAACCTCAGACATAAGATTTCTTACTGGCATACACTGAGATGTTACTTTGGATCCTGAAAAAGTACAAGTAATAATAATAATAATAATAATTATTATTATTATTATTATAGTAATGAAGGTACTTCTTCATGAATAAAAAAAAATTGTTCATTTAATTTAATTAATTAATTCTGTTCCTTTATTGTTTGTGTGTGTGTATGTGTGATGTGGATGTTTTTAAATCTATTGTTCAAGATTTTGGAAAAACCTCAATAAAACTCTTACAAGAACATAACATTGCTTACCAAAGCAATAAAAGGTGTTTATAATTTTGAGAAGGATGAGTTAGAAATCAGATGTGTATTAGACAGTTACAAACAAAAGTCAGTGAGGGATGTTTTTCTGTTTGTGTTTTTATTTGGTCCAGTGTCAACTCAGATGTCAAATAGCATAGAGATGAGTGGGCATTAAACACAGATGATGTTGCCAGTGGCTCTGTTGTTTTCAGCTCAACAGAGAATCAGGGTGTGGCAGGGTAAGCGGAGGCAATGTACTTCTTTCCATCCCCATAGGTGCTCTTGTCCCATGTGTAGGTCTGAATGGGTTGAGTTTTTCCTCCAAAACTCACATAACACCTAGAATGCAGTCAAACACATGGTTAAGACAAAAATGTATAGGCTACATTTATTAGAGTATTAATATATTATAAAAGTAATATTTTGATATAAATTGCAAAGAAATAATCATTTTAGCATCAACGATCCTATGGAATACGTATGAATGGATATATAAAACTCATCGCCACATTAACAGATAGATTTACTGATGTAGATGGGTAAATGGGTGAGTAGATGGATAAAGCAGAGGGACTAAAAAGAAAAACCTTAAAACAACTTCAAAAAACAACTTACCTCTTGCCGGGGCGAGTGATGTAGCAGAGAGTGTACATAGCCAGATCAAACTCAGGACTAGAGCCAATAAAGGCAGATCCAACCTCTTTAAAATATCCATCCCATTCAAACTGCATTCCCAACACATCCGGATATGTGGTCTACTGAAAACAAAAATAAGTTATATTAAATCTTTTTAAATTCCACCATAAGTAGACATCCATACTGATTTGTGTGCTATGAATATGTATGCCCTTTAAATACACAATATGTTCATTTGAGTCACATACTCACAGGGCCATCAAAACTATAGCTGTAATAATCCAGGAGCCCCTGTTTCTCATTCCGATAAAACTGCAGCCAGTTGTGAAAACCAGACACCTTACTTCCCTTAATTTCTCCTGTGACAGAAATACATTACAAATGAAAACACACATACACACTCCATGTGAGCCAAAGAGATGCATAATGCAGTCTATCACATTTGATCACACACATAGACTGACCTACAAAGATGTGCTCAAATCCGCTAGAGTCCAGCTTGCCATTGGACCGAGAGTACAGACCGAACCACATCATCTTCAGATCCTGGATGAACTCATTCTGTGATGAGTATGCACCTGACCCATAACAAAACAGTATTAAAATGTCCAAATGTTTATTAGACAGAAACAACAGCATCTGATGTCATTACAAAACTATAATCTATGTAACTATAATCTGTATCTTCAGTCTATTTGCATTAAAAATGGTAACTGTTAAAGAGTTACATGAGCAATAAATTTATGATGGACCGATTGTTGGCAATGATGCTTTTATCCAAAGCAATTTACAGTGCACTCAAGCTGTACATTTGATCAGGATGTGTGTTCCCTTGGTATCAAACCCACAACCTTTTGTGCTGTTAACGCAATGCTCTACCAGTTAAGATACAGGACACTATATATAGTAATGCTATGACTTTTCAGTCACTATCACAATTTCACATTTTGGTAATGTCTGTCAGTTTTCTAACTCGTACCTTTAGAATGAAGGAAATTGTAGAGCTCCTTGCCCAGCGCTGTATTCAACATGGTCTCTGTAAGGAACGTCTCCTGCTCCTTTATCTCTTGAGAGGGGACATCCTCAGCTTCTCCTGTCACCCTCTTGTAGTTATCAAGCAGTCTCAGGAGAGCGTTATATGTGGGCTTGGAGAACAACGTATCCTCGTTCACATACTTGAACAATCTGGAGAGAAATATTATAATGCATAAGACAATAAGACGTGTGCATATGTTTTTATTTGGGGGTCCCAGCTAACAATTTTAGATTGTGAGAACATTTCCCATGTTTACCAAAGCATTGCATGGTTATAAGAATGTTATTCAAACGTTTTTAAAACGTTAAAACGTTCCACTAACAACTTAAGAGTGACATTTTTAATATGTGGCATATAACGTTAAAGTTCTAGTACTGTTACTGCAAAAGCGTTTTTGATAACTTTGAGAGAACTTTTAGAGATTGTTCCTTGTTAGCTGGGGTGTTTTAGCTTACGGGCGTGGTGAGAGGTCATTCTTAGAACCAGTCTCAGACTCTGGGATCTCTTCCTGGGGGTCAATAACCAGCTGTGAGGCTGTGGCCCTGTTAGTGTCCAAGCTGTACAGTTTCTCAGTCAGAGATTTAATCTCAGCATCAGTTACGCTGGTTAATGCTGGAGACGCAAGAGAAACGGATGCATAAACAAAGCATTAGTGCCTGGAGAGCGCAAACAGACTGACAGGATATGAAGGAGACTGTAGATGAATGAAAGAACGTAGTTATTAAATTAGATCACTCAGAAACTGAAGTTTAGTAATTGTAAGCAAATTAACCAAGCTATTATTGCAATTATGAAGTCAAGGGCAAAATTTGTACATTTTCTGCAAAAAATATGAATGGCCTATGAAATAGACACCTGTACTATACTATTATAGTTTATTAATATTACTATTATAGTATTATAGGTTATTTTTTAACATTGATTCAACATTAAATCAACTATCCTTGCCATCTGGGTGACAGAGCAGTGACCAACACAATAGCACAAACTAAAGCATGCATTCTTTTTCACTTTTTCACTTTTTTTTTTTACTATTCATTGTGAAAGTTTGCAGTGTCATTTTCCTGTATAAGCGTGTTTTTAATTTGTGTGCATAACTGAGAATGTAAGTGGACAGGTGTTTATGTGCTGTATTGTTTTTGCTATTGTATGTCTGCGTCTGGCATACAAACTGGGTATAGTGCAGATTCATGCTGTGACAGCCTCATGCATAACAGCACAAATAATTAGATAATGGTAAATGGTGGATCTTTTGTATGACACAGACAATCAATGTAAGACTCTCAGATCTGTTGTTTGGTACTGTGAATGAATGTAATAAGTGTGTGAAACTATACAGGTAGACACAGCTGAGCTCCTCTTTGGCATCCAAAATAAACAGGACTCAGGGTTAAATTTCTTTTACAGTGATAAGTTTTATATAAAAGTGGATTTGTCCCATATGCTCTAACAGACCTTAAGCATAAGCATGTTTGTGGGAGATTTCTGCATAAGCTGTTTATTAAATGAATGACAGTCAGCATTTGTTTCCACTTACAATTTGTTTGTATTTTTGTTTGTACTTAAGGAGTTTGTCAATTTGTTTGCACCATTTTCCTAACTGAACAAAGACACAGAGTTTCTTTTCATTTCTGTTAAACTGAATTTAGTGAAAAATCCAGTTTGGGTAGACAGCAGACCTTCAGAGTTTCTGTTCAGTAAGCAGCATTTTCCCAAAAACATACTAATACACATCGCAATCCATCACTTATTGCAGTCCTTCTGCTGTTAAGCAACTTTTATTCTGTTCTGTCTTTAAGCTGTTTATTCTGAATTTTAACATTTATTTTAGTACTAAATTAATGCTGATAAACTGTTTAGAGAACAGAAACAGAGTTCTGGATGTTGGTGCTCGCCTTGAAAACCACACTGCTTTTTATCACAGCAGTTCTCATGCTGCTGGCATTTTGAGTCACAGTGACAGTCGTTCAAGACCCTGAAAGACTTTCCACATCTTCACTTACATGAGACTTGATGAAGGTGAGACATATTGCAAATGCTACAAATGCTGTTAAAGGGATATTTCACTTAAAATCTCATCTAATGCCAAACCTTTATGACTTTTTTGATTTGAGTAACAAAAGATATTTTTTAATCTTGGTAACCAAACAACAGTGGCACCCATTTACTTCCACTGTATGGACACAAAACCACAAAATATCTTCTTTTGTGTTCCAGTAAAGAAAAAAGTCATACAGGTTTGAAATGACATGATGGTATATAAATGATTTAAATAAATTAATGCAAATAAATAAAAAGTTTATTTTTTGGGTAAACTAGCCCTTTAAGGCTATACTTTATGTGATAGAACAGAGGCTTCCATTACCCATTGCTTTTAGTATTTGTGTTTCTAATCATTTAAACTGTATAAAATATAGGACAATTAGGTACACCATTTGATTACGGATTGAGTTTATCTGAAGCATCATAAGGCAATAAATCATAAGGCAATAAATTCAAATAGAACAAGTTTAAATAAAATTCAGTATACCCATATAAATTCAAATAGAACAAGTTTAAATAAAATTCAGTATACCCTTATAAATTCAAATAGAACAAGTTTAAATAAAATTCAGTATACCCTTATAAATTCAAATAGAACAAGTTTAAATAAAATTCAGTATACCCTTATAAATTCAAATAGAACAAGTTTAAATAAAATTCAGTATACCCTTATATCCACAGTAACAGTTTAACATGTTTTTGTTGTTTTTTAACTTAACTTATGAATGTATCATACAACTATCATACAAAAAATGCAGGTTTGAACATACCACTGTAGCCCTGAGAGATCAGGGCGATGGTGAGAGAGAGAACGAGGATAACCTTCATCATGGACGATCCAGACGCAGAAACTGCAGATTAAAACCCAGTTCAGTTTTTATACCTTCTCAGATCAATTAGTCCTTAAGAACTCCTCCCATACACACAAACATTAAGTCACAATAATAACTCCTAGTTTTCAGTTTAAAAGCCCAGCTGAGTCAGTGAAAATTTTGCTGTGATCATAAAGGTGTTGGAAGTGACGAGGTAGAGGAAGTTGTTAAAAATGATAAAAATGACTCAGTCTCTGTTCCTCTTTGTTTGTCACAGTTAGTACATTTCTTGGTCCAGGAACTGGAAGTACCTCTTGAAAAAAATGCAATACAATATTACATTATTACAATATTACATGCTATATAGCATGCTGATATACTGTACTATGCAGTCAAAAAAGTCTATATACCTTCTTAAAATTATGCTCTGCCTCCATCTGGCAAGAACATGTTCTTGGCAAGAATGTGTTCCCTGGTAGTTTCCATGACATGTGGAGTATGAAAGAAACTGTCACAAAGCCCAGGTGGTACAATTCACACACATCAATGAGTTTTACCAAAGTCTTTTATCTTCCGCCTGGTGCATAAAGTGACTGGCACACCAGTGACACATGCTCCTTCCTTTCATGAGTTTGTGTCTCGTCTATTGTTAACCAGTTTAACAGACTGGCATTCATAAGGCTGAGAGATGATTTTAAAAAATCAATATAATGGCAAATTTACATTTATTCATTTAGCAGACGCTTTTATCCAAAGCAACTTACAAGTGCGTAATACAACAAGCGAGTCAACCTGAAGAGGCAACTAGACACAATAAGTGCTCACAATACAAGTTTCAGACAGTGCTCAGAGTATCATATTCTACAACAAGGGAGAGATTTAAAGGGGAGAGGGATAGGAAATGAAGGGATAGGAAATGAAGGGAAAGGATTTTTTTTTATGATGAGGTTAAGTGCTCACGAAATTACACTGTTTGACATACTGCATTCATTACCTATACAGTGTTTATTATACTGTAATACCAATGGTCTCCTAATGAGTTTTCAAAGAAAAAACATTTCTTTTCACTTTATAAAAAAATTGGATTGCACGTTAGTACATAATACAAACAAACAAGTCGTATTTAGAGCTATCATGATTACCAATAGGATTAACCCATGAAGAACATAGAAGGCCATTTTAAATGAAACTAATCGATTACTAATCGTGATTGTATTTGTCCAGCAGCAGCAAGACAAAACCCCACAAAAAAACAAGTTATTATAAAGATGACACATTATACAAGTCATCCTAGTTTATGATAAATCAACTGTAATGCATGAGCTCCTGGCCAGCAGATGGCGCTACATGTGACGCGTGCATGAATTGTCGTACGACCTTCCTCGCTCGCTGCCGACAGCGTTTCAATGACATTTCAGTTGCTGTCGCAAAGGAAACCCTCGTTCGTCCTTAGAAAGATATAAAAATGGCTTTATATGCTTTATTTCGGTCTGTCAGACGTGAGCTGGGCAAGGTGAGCACTGAGTCATTTTTCGTACTGTGCGATCTGAGTTTTTATTGCGTTTGTCAAGCGGCTTATGCGCTGTTTGCATGCCGGCGTTATGATCAAATGAGACCGTAATTGAATTAATGACAAATTAAACGCTTTTCATACGGTTTTGTGATGTCCTGTAGCATCATTACATGTTATGTCATTCACAGGCTTGTCTCACACAGCATCAGTCTCTTTACACCAGCGGCCCCAGTTTAGGGGCAGATAAAGCCCTTCTGCTGAAATTACGCAAATCTACGGGCTACACCTTCATCAACTGTAAAAAGGCTCTGGAGAAATGTAATAATGACATTACACAGGTGCGAATAAGTGGTAATGACTGTGTGCAGCCGCAAGTTTGTACGTGTGACAAGAAATGTGGTTAAATGATTTGCACAACTTGTTGTTTGCAGGCAGAAAGTTGGCTACATGAGCAAGCACAGAAAGAGGGCTGGAGCAAAGCAAGTAAACTGGAGGGACGGAAAGCCAAGGAGGGATTGATTGGTCTTCTGATGGGTGACAAATCTGCTGTAATGGTTGAGGTACGTATTCAGTAATCACTGGATTGTGCATGTTTCAGTATATTGCTTCTTACCACACGAGGTGTGTGGTATCTAAACCTGTGCAATATGAACTAAAATGCACATGGAATGTGTTTAAGGTGAACTGTGAGACAGATTTTGTTGCGAGAAATGAGAAGTTTCAACAGCTGGTGAAGGATGTTGCTTTGTCAGTAATGGCACATCACAGCAGCCAAAGTAAGCCAGGTTATGTTAAGGTACGTGCCTCACATTTGTATTGCCAGTGGTATGTGCATTTCCCCCACACCTCTAATCAACTACTGAACTGATCTCTGATTCAGAGTGTGCTGTCTTCTGATGATATTACTAAGCTTCATTTGCCCGAGGGACCTTCACTGGCAGATCAGCTGGCATTGACTATAGGTGAGAATAAACCATCTTATACATTGTGTGTATTGGCTCTTTAACATTACATGGTTTGTAATACCCTTTAAAATCCAGTTTTTATCACTACTAGATGACCCTGAAAAATATACACAGTAAAACATTATTAAATTATACCAGTTAACCAAAACTTTGAATAAAATTACACCAACTTACAAAAAATACTAAATCTAAAAAATGAAATTAAAATAAATAATTGTGAAAACTGAAAATAAATTGCTACTTAAAACACTTAAAAAAGCAAAGATCAGCTGTCAAAATGTGAAAACTAATTTATGTTAGTTTTTATTAAAAGGAAATTCTAAAAATATAATGCAATAAATTTACATTCAATTTATATCACAATATAACCCTCCTCCAGACAATTTGACAATTATTTTTAGAGAAAATCTTAATTGGACAGTTTCACCACACTGTAAAAAAAGATTTGCTGTCATTTTTTTTTAAGTTTAATCAATTTGGTTGCGATTTGGTAAGTTATTTCAACTTACTCTTTGTAATCTTGACTGGTGTAGAGCTGAGGTAACTTATAAAAAATAGTTATTACTTTAAATCCTATATATATATAGGTATAACTTAAAGTTTATATACTATTTCTTACCTCAGTCTACACCAGTGTAATTACTTGTGCAACCAAATTGATTAAATTTAACTTTAAACTATTAAATTTAAGGCAGCAAAGTTTACAGTGCCGGTTTATTTTTCTGTATTCTACTGGAAAATTCTATATTACATGGTGTTTTACGTCATACTTGTTTTTACATGTGGGTGTTAAACACTCCTTGTCTTTTGTCTGCTCAGTAACTCATATAATTGCTCCTCATTATTTGAATATTATATATTTTCCCCCCTCAGGGCGGTTGGGTGAAAACATCAGCATGAGGCGAGCTGTGTCACTCGGCATTCCTTCTGACTGGCACATCGGTACATATGTTCATGGTGCGGTTCCTGGCCAGGTTGGCATGGAGATGGGCCGCTATGGAGCTCTTGTTGTGTTCCAGGGTGGACCGAGGGAGGGGACAGAAACTTTAGGAAAGAAGCTAGGGCAACACATAGTAGGTGAAGCACCAGTAACTCTGGGCAACATGGATGATATACCTTGTGGTGACTCTGAGACAAGACTTTTGCCCCAGACCTTCCTACCAGATCCCAAATATACAGTGGGACAGTACCTGACTCTACATGATGCACGAGTGCTGGACTTCATACGCTTCCAGCGTGGAGAGAGCACCAGTCAAGAGGAAGAGTGAGAAGAGCCATCTGAATGAGAAAATACAGACATTTTGTTGTTGTGGAGGAATGTAAAACATGAAACTGATGTTTCCAAAAACAATAAAACCTCTATGAAATTTGTTTTTCATCTGCTCGACTGAAAACAATGCTTTTAAATTGTTTAAACTATTGGCAAATATATGCATTTTAACCAAAAATCTTTGCTGGCTTAAGTAATCAAAGAGAATGAAAAGTGGCCTGATAGAAGCTAAGACTCTTTTGAGATGTTATCGTCTATGACTGGTCTCTGACAGCCCTACACAAGCAAAAAGTAAATAAATTATGCTTCCAGTTGTTTGTTGAACTGTTCTTTTAATTGTTGACTAATATTTTAATTGAATTATGTTAGTATTAATCACATTTCTGTCTTTACTGGCAGTCTTTACTGCCATCTAGTGGGGAGTCTGGTCAAAGCAGGAAAAAACTAAAATCAAAAACCCTGAAACTATAAGTCATTTATCAGATTGCTAATGTTCATATATATTTTGAAGCCTTATTGCACTAAGTGTGTGTGCTGAACGAGTGTTTGTAAGTTCGCAACAAAATTATAGTACTTCTTTTTATGTCATCTAAATGGCTTAATATTGTACACCAGTTAGCTAGTTACACTTGTTAGTATTGTCATTTGTATGCCACTTTACTTTACCATGTTTAATTTCGCCCTACATTTTCTCTGTAAACCTTAAATATTTGCGCCACTGTTTTCAACGCTTTGCGTTGCACATATTTCGTACGCAGCCTATTGCTGCCATTGCTTCGCCAGTGCGGTTATTCCTGCCAGTGTGCTGGACGGTACATTACGGTAAACGTGCGCATGTAATACTGACACATCGGTAATGACTGCGGGCAGAAACCAGCGCCCGCACTTTCTGATTGGCCAGCTTTGCTTGACTCGACATATCATGACGTAATTGTCAGTGTGTCCCCGTTATAGTGTGTGAGCGGTGCTGTAATTCACACGGCGGTCGTGCGGCGCTTCCTCTGCTTCATCCTCAGCCACTGCAGTCATGGTAAGTACGTTTCTATACGCCGCCATCCTTTACTGGTCAACCTGTTTCCCAATATAATCGCGACGAACGAGTGTCGGCATGCTTTTAAAATAAGCTCTCGTGTCGGACTAAGATCTCGCGAATTTAATACTCGTCTGTGTCTTGGTTTGTCTTCGTGGTTTTTGACTGGAGTATCAGATCAGTCTGATGATGTGGTTTAATGCTGTGTGATGTTCATTGTTGTCCTCCTCATCCCAACGCGGGCAGTCTGACTTCACAGAGGACCAGATCTGCGGTGAGTAATGTCACTACAGTACACAAATGTTGTGATTTTGTCATGGCGTTTGAATTGCACACATTTCTTTCACACTGGTATATATATTAATATATATATATATATTATATATATATATATATATCACCTGCGTCTTGTGCTTGATGCATGCGGTTATGGAGGTTATATTGCTTTGTGTGCCAGTTACGATGAATGTATAACAAACGTAGGCCTGCATTTGACTGACAGCTTTGTAGCGTAATAGGACGTTTTTTGCACTCGTTTGGACGGACAACCGTGACATTATAGCTCATGGTCTTGTAATCCGTGTTTATCATAATACAGAATAGCGCTGAATGCGACGCTATCAGCATCTGATGGATGCGTCGCGTTTGATCGGACCGGAAGCTGCAGCGCTGTAG
Organism: Chromobotia macracanthus; assembly: GCA_036877525.1. NCBI lineage: Eukaryota > Metazoa > Chordata > Actinopteri > Cypriniformes > Botiidae > Chromobotia > Chromobotia macracanthus. Next base: position 13,241,296 of record JAZGTH010000001.1, on the reverse strand, counting down.
AGACTCTATATAAATAAGCAACATGTATCAAGATTATTTGTTAATTAAAGAAAATAGCAATACCAACAAGTGTTGTTGATGTAGCTTTGGTTAAAAGGTTCAATTATATCTGTAACCTACAGGCTACCCAGCTAACCATGTCTGATTCCCAGAATGTTCTGGAAATGTTAGTTTTTGATTTTTTTTTTTTAGGGAACGTCCCAAAAACTTTCTTAGACAAAAATAACCAGATACTAACATTAGAGGAATGTTCTGTGTTTGCTCCCTACTCTTTACGATCCATGTTAGATGCCTTCCAGTACTGTGGATGGTCATTGTGAAATGTCCTCCTCTGGGTATTAGGAAAACTATTCTGGCGTTCTCCCTCTTTTGTCCTTATATGGCTAATCACAGTGAGTGTGTGAAGTTTTGACTTGGGAAGTGCCGCATTCCTGTGAGCTGCTCTGCCAAGCATCAACAGTTGCTGTGATAGCGATCTGCAAGAGCCAAAACGGTGCTTTTGAGATATAGCCCACGCAGCCGTAAAAGTTGATCTATCAGACCAACAGCATGGTTTCTATGGGTCACACGTATACATCGTTTTCAGTGTCACGTTGCTAAAGCGTTTACTCGTTCTCTTTCTCTCAAATACAGAGTTTAAAGAGGCCTTCCTCTTGTTTGACCGGACAGGAGATGGGAAGATTATGTACAATCAGTGTGGGGATGTGATGCGTGCTCTGGGGCAGAACCCTGTCAATGCTGAGGTGCTCAAAGTGCTTGGCAACCCCAGTAATGATGGTAAGCCTCCTTGTTTCATGTTACATTTTCATTGATATCATACTCTCGGTTATGACCAATGCACATCACAGTGAGAAAGACAAAAGGCAGACTGAGTTATGAACCAATCATATAGCGTATATGACCTTCGTTAACCATGTCTATCTCCTCTACTTATCTGTATATATTTAAGGTATAAGCTGTGGTATATTATGCGTATAGGCACGCATATATTGCGTATATGAGTACTTGTACCGCACACTGCTCTTACAGTATGTCTCTTGTTATTAGTGAAATGCTCTGATCAATGAAACACCTACAAATACAATCTCTTTAAAACTTTTAAGCCTATTCAGAACTACTACGAAAGCTATTTTGATTTAATCAAGCTGTGTCTTTGTCATCTACAGGTTTTAAATAAATTATAAATAGATCATTCTGCTTGAACCCTCTCTTATCTGGCTAAATTCTCAGTGTGCTAAGATGATTGGATTGTCTCTGTTTGATGCTTGGTCTCAGATATGAATATGAAGATGCTGGACTTCGAGCAGTTCCTGCCCATGCTCCAGGCTGTCGCTAAAAACAAGGATCAGGGCTCCTTCGAAGATTTCGTGGAGGGACTGCGGGTGTTTGACAAAGAGGGAAACGGAACTGTGATGGGTGCTGAGCTAAGACACGTTCTTACTACACTGGGTAAGGAGACTGATATTGCAGATTTTATTGCAGACGTCATTTTATGTTATCTTTTTTAATTTGAGTAGATAGTTGAGCTTGTGTTCATATTGCCTGCATAGAAAGAAGATGCATTACTGATATGGCCACTGAATGGACTGTCTTACCGCAAACAAGCTTTCATGTAGCTCTGAATTTTAAAAAATTTTGTTAGCATACTTTTTATCATGCTATCAGAAAGCCCCAAACTATTTAGATGTATAAACATATAATTGTGTATTTCAAAGGCTAAATATTCAATCTATTACACCATCTTTTCTATGAATACTGTAAACAAAGCACTAGAATAACCTGGCAGCTGTTCAGAATGGCCTTGCGTAGGCTGAAACATCTTTTCTGACGCATCTGTGTGCCTGTATGTGATGATAGGTGAGAAGATGACAGAGGAAGAGGTGGAGACTCTTTTGGCAGGACATGAAGATGCTAATGGCTGCATCAATTATGAAGGTACAGTCAGATAGCAATCCTTTTGCCCTTTGAACTACAATCCTGTTTATAAGTGTTTCTGTTTCGGTATTTGTACAAAAATGGTTAACCCATTTACTTTTCTTTTCGACAGCACTTGTGCGTCACATTATGGCTGGTTGAAAAGAGGGTACGGTCAGCCCTGCAAAGCTATTTCTCTGTTGTTTTATAACCATTATCTTTTCTCCAGCAGCTTCCTCTCCACTGCGTTCCCTGGCTGTAGCCTAGCATGTACCGTCCCTGCATGTGCATAGGCATCCCCTGACTCTCACTGTTGCCATGGTGATGGTGGTGCTGTGCTGGTGCTAATGCTAACACTGGTGCAAACAGTTTGCTGGTCACCCTTATGCACAACCAGAAACCAGTTATTTCCCTTTATTACAGTGCTTGCGAGACAGAACTGCATTGATGTTTCTCAAACATTGTATATCAGGTTTAAATGTGCAGACTTTTAAGAATTGCAAGATTAATGTTTGGAAATGCTCTATTGACTTGCATTACTAGAATGTTTAAAATATAAATAAGAGTGATGACATCATCCTACTATTTGCAAGCTAGGTTTTGATTAGTCTTTATTTTTGCATTTATTTGCATACTGAATTGTGATTGGTCATTTATTTTTTTTATCCTGTTTATTTTAACTGTTTATAACTGCCTTTACACTGCAAAGGCAAGAGAGAAGTGTTACTAAATATGTTAATTGTCTTGCACAGTTAGTGTCATGAAGCTGTGATGCAGTATTTTAACCACAGAGAAACCTAAGCCTGAGTTTATCTGAACTTAACGCTGTTCGTTTGCTGCCTTGCAAGTACTGGTACCTCCATGAGAAAATGTGAATCTTGTTCTAATTACATTGTAAACTGTGATGACAAGAGCCCACTGTTATATTTTAGTCTGCATCCCTTGACTGTGAAAAACATCCCTCTGTGTATTATGAATATGTGGTATTTTAAGGATATTTATGTGTATTGTTGGTTTGAATTTCCAGTCTTGGCTTTCTCTAATCCCTCCCTCTCTGTCTAGCTCCCTCTCTCTTTATATGTATGTGTGTTTATATTTATCTCAATGCTAACTTCTTTTAGGCCTGAGTGATGTCTTATCCTCCCTCTTCTGTCAATCATTTATTCTCAGACTGCTCTCCTCCAGATTGTTGAATGTTTTGTTGTTATTGAGTATTTTCAGGGATGTAGTTTGACTGCCAGCCTCAACTACACGTACAATGAGCTGTTTCAGTGCTGGATGAGTGCAGTGTGTGACTGTTCAGGGGTCCAGAATTATAAAGAACTCCTGGTTTGGTTTCCATGACAGCATTTGCTGATCTGCTGTGTTGGTTTTTGAACTTGTCTCATACATTTTCTTTGTTTCTCTTCTGCAGAACTTGTGAGGATGGTCATGAGCGGTTGAAGGTTTCAGACACGTTTATTTTATTTTGTCCATCAGCCTTCCATTTTTGTAATTCTGCATTTTCACATTAGCTTTTTTAAATAGTTTGTCCCTTATTTTTTCCCTAAGTGCCTTTTATCATGAGAAGTATTGCTCATTCCTTTTCAGAAACTTGATGTTCATAGCTTGGCTTGAAAACCTTCTATTTACCATTACATTCCACCAGAAGTATTTCTAGTGTCAGTTTCCCACCCCATTCATGTCTTAAACTGTGAGATTTTAATTGGCTCTTATTGTGGATAATGTTTATTATTATTTTGGTTACCCTATTGTCAAAATGCCCAGAATGGGTTTGTAATACATTTGACATCTGTCATTCATTAAAATAATAAATATCAAAACTTTGATTTTGGTGATCTGTCCGGTAGAGTTCTTCGAGTGTGGGCTTGTGTGTAAAATGGGTTGCCTTGTAGGGCATTGTTGGACAGGCCAGTTCCAGTTTAAGATTGTTTATTAAAGTATCACTGGCTTCTGCCTCCCATTAAGTGTCTTACAAGACAATACCAAATTAGGAGTGTGTGAGGTGTTTGAATGTGATGTCTGGGAAACGTTGTACAGCTACATACAGTATTTAATGTGCGTTTACATAGAAGGGATATAAAAGAACGCTAGATATTGATGGTGTATATAATTACTTTAGCAATATCATTCAGGTCACAATATGTAAGATTATTTAAATACAACAGAGAAAATTATTCTAAACCATATTCAGTGCTGATGTTAGAGGAATGAATTAAAATTAGTGCAAAAGGTGTATACACTGCCAACTGGTGGATGGATAATGTACTACTACACTTTGTACAGTGGCATTGCTGTCATTGATATTATGCTCCCACACTGAGCCTTAAAAGGATAGTCAACCCAAAAAGGCTGCAGTTATACCCTCGAAAGATTATCCTCTTACCCTCTTGTTGCTAAAAACAATTTATCTCCCCTGTGGACCACAGAAAGGCTAAAAATAATAATGGATGGTGATTGGCTATCAAGCTGTGAAAAGATAAAAAAGTACCATAAAAGTAGTCTATCCTGTGCACACATTATGACAACATGACTCTTAATTAGGTTTAACATAAAAGGGATTTATATTGTAAAAACACAGAAAAGACTCACGTCACTGATGATGTCTTTTATTGTGCGAAACCTTCAGTATTTTTTTAAACCAAAACTGATCCCTTCTTGGTCAAACACTTGAATAAACAAGTGCTGGACTGTCCCTGTTACATCTCCACAAAAGATGCACGAATGTCATCTAACATTCACACAAAACTCAACACAATGGTTTCCAGCTTCTGAAGTCACCGTTAAAAAGAAGTATAAACAAAATGTAAAAAAAAAAGAAAAACAACAGCTACTTTTATCACTACAATGTAAAATACGAAGAGCTGAGCAAATTGGTCAAATGACATTTTCAACACTGATGCGTGCAAATCCATGAGGTTGGTGTGTGAATCTTCTGTCAGTAATACTGCATGTTTGACTACTGTATACTTGTGCATTCACGTGTGAGGATGTAAACTGCAGCTAATATTACAGCAAGAGTGTTGAATCTGTTCGCTTTCTGGTTTTAGCGCTATTTCTGATTCCATCCTAACATTTGTAGTCTGGAAACACAGCGAATGAAGAAAACAAAAGAACGTATGGCAACCACAGAGTGCATGCACACCACACACATACAAAAATCCAGCCTTGTATAAACGACTGACTTGCACTTCAACATACAGGTTATCAATAATATGTGAACGTTCACAATCTGAAATAAGAAAGGACCAATACTGACAAATATGACAGCATTCGTAATAGTGTAAAGAAACATAAAAATACAAAAATAGGACGGTTACAATATGAACACATGAAATATGTTGAACACTTCTGTAAATGTAACTTTAAAATCCCTTCACTGTACTGATTAGGTAGTTGCCACTAAGTGGAAATAACAAAATGAAACGATTTTCCTTCATTTCCCGAATACTTGATCTGGGTTTGGCCTGTTACTAAAACACTCACACACACACAAACACATTCTTTAACAATTTGAATTCAAGACAGAACACTGGATACTAAAACATGATCTCACTAAAATGACAGGAATCATTCAAACAATTCATTCAACTATTTGTATTCTTTCAAAATATGACACATATATAATCAGGCTTTTGTTGTTCTGTTAAGGAATCAATCTGATTTCCAGCTGTGTCTCCTAATATTCTCTTGTAAGTCTAGTATTCTTGTAAGCAATGAGATGAGAACAAAGACTACTTTTACCTGTTCAAAATGCAGAGCAACACTATATGATATTCTGTGAGTGTACCTCCACACATACCCAAAAAATAACATGCAAACATCAATTACTGATGACATGAGTTCCAGGTTTACAGTACGACTCTTAACACAAAGTAAACATTTCATATTAATTTGCTGTCCGTTTCCTTATGCTGAAATCTAATTGCACATACAAAAAAACAGGCCAAACCGCTGAAGTTTTCACATTTTCTTAAAGCTGCAATCCATAACATTTTGGGTTAAAAATAAATAAAAACAGTTATTGAGCAAGCACATGACAGATCAATGTTTAACATGATCTCCTTATCTTACACTGATTTGTAATGGTAAGTTTAAAATAATGATGTCCGATTTTGCAGGAAATGTCCATCTGTAAATAGAATATGGCTAATATATCCCATGTTTGGATGCTGTAGATGGTGCAACATTTGTAACTTGTTCTTACATCAGTTGTCTAAAATGAAAACTTGCCATTAAGAAAATAACTTTGCAAGTAATTTGCAATTTTTGGTTTCCAACAGAGATGGCAGTAGAAGCTAAAGTTACAGATTGCAGCTTTAAGAGCAAAACCAGCATTCACACACGTACAAAGTAACAATTGCAAAGTCAAGTTTCTCTTCAAACTTCCCAAATTGAGTGCTTTTATGAAAATAAACACAACGATTTAGTGATAAAAAGACTGATAAAAGAAAACATCAAGTCAAGGCTAATTTAACTTGACGCATCACCCCTCCAAAAAGTAAGATTACAGAAACATTCTAAAAGTGCAATTTCTCAGTTTACTTTTCTATCTCGTTTCCATCTAAACAACCTACATCAAGGTGCTTCTGGACTGCAGATCACAGGTACCTTTTGCTGGATCCTGGGACAGATTTCTGGATCCTCTAGTTTGGCTGAAGATTTGGTGGTTATTGGAAATTGATACTTAAAATTGATCTAGCAATTCCAGAGCTCGAGCTGGTTTCTGGTATTTCGAGGCAGGCTGTCAGGAGTTCTTTTGAGGGTCAGGAGTGCTTCTGCTGGGTGTTAAGGGGAGCTTGGGTTTAAACCCTTCCAGATGTCCAAACCTAAGGTCATCTTTTGTCTTTTTTTGATAGTCTGGTGATCAGAGTTTTGCTTTATCGATTTACTTTGAATTCTGTCATGTTCAAGATGCTGGCAAAAATCAATTATATAATGTTCTCCCAAAAATGACGAGCGTGACAAAAGAAAGAAGATATCACTCACTTTTTATCATCTTTTTATCAAGATATCCACTTTTTCATCTCTTTTTATCTCATCTTCTTAGCTGTTGACACCGACCCCATTTACATCTCACGCTCTCTGGTTACTGTGTTGGGGCCACTGGGGCATTTGGATAGTGACAATCCCCAGGTAATGGAGTGGAATCTAAAGGGAAACAGAATATGAATAACACACTGATTTCATTTACACCATTGCACCACAAATCAAAACAAAATAAAACAGGCAGATTTTTTTTTTAAATAAATTAATAAAAGGGTGGACAGTAGGGGTGTACAAAATCACTGACACTTTAATCTGATAAACTGAATGCATCACTTATGGATTTAAATGATCAGTTATAATGATCCTTTATAATAAGAATTTTACACATAAGCAATGCCTACAGAATGCAAAAATGGGGTTATTTAATATAATTTATTTTATGTAAGAGTGCATTTTTCCTTCAAAGTCAGTATAGAAACAGTACAGTGACTGAATTTCAGCTTTATGATGTTTTTAATAATGCATTCAAAACGTGTGTGCACATGTGTGTTTGTATGTCATTACCATGTGCTGCTCCAGCCTGTGCATGGGTGGGGGGTGAACTGTGAGAGGCTGGTGGAGGTGGAGCTTCACTGTGGGCGATAGCACTCACAGGGGCAGGGCTTGGTGTTGGGGGTGGGGCAGAGGCGTTGGGGACAGGCTGGTGAGTTACAGATGGAGCAGCTGGCTGACTGCCAGGCTGGTTACTATGGTGCTGGTGTTGGATCTGCTGGAAGTGTTGCTGTCTGGCTCTCATCTCCGCATACTTCAGCTGCTCCATATGAAAGGACTGACGATCAGCTAGAAGCTGCTGCCTCTGATACTCCAACTATAGACACAATCAGCATATATGGATATTCATTTCAAAGAACTTAAAAATCTGGATAGCCAAAACTTCATTACCCATGATGCCTTACCGCCTCTCTCTCTCGGTCCATGATGGTCTCCAACTCTTCAAAGTGTCTAAGTTTGATCTCCAGTTTTTTCATCTGGGTCTCCACCAGCAGAGCCACCAGAGACTTGATCTTTCTCTCCTCCACTGCAGCCAGGTGCTGAAAAAGGAAATCAAAGCAGAGCGTTGCATTAGCAGAACATTTGTTAGCCCATTGCAATGTCACTTATTCACTCACTTTCGCCTTCACAGCAGCAGCAGCGAGCGCAGAGGCTGCGGCGGTGGCCAGGTTTCCCTCTCCTACATCCCTCTCCACCTTCGCTTTCTTCTCTCCCTCGTTCTCTCCATCCCTCTGACCCTCCTCTGATACCTCCTTCCGCTCTTTCTCCTTCTCACCATCTGCTGAAATAAGTTCACATAATTATGTAACATCCACATTGTATATTTATAGTTGTATTTGTTTATGAAAACAATGGCCACTGTTATATAAGTTTTTGTCTCTTTGATCTCTCTGATGCTATTCATTGCCGATTTCAGCTTTAATAGTAAACAGTAAACACTTTGTGTATATTTAACAGTATAATTCATTTACATTTTTCTGTTTACCTGCATTTTTCATATCTGAATAAAAATATTTTTTATTTTTTAGTATTTACATTCCCACATTACCTGTGCAATAACATTTTAAAGCAATATCTGTCTTAACCTATTTTCTATAAAAATGGTGACATATAAATGGGAACATTTTTTTAAAAAATGTTGTGGTAATGTGTGTGTGTGTGTGCAGTCCTTCTGTAAAATTTGATTTTTGTTACATATTTCAATTTATTTTATTTTGTACATATTTACAACTTAGCTTTCATAAATGACCACAGAAAGAAGCACAAAGGATTTTAGTGTGACGCTTTTCACGGCGCACATGACAATGGAGAAATTGACATGTGTAAGTAGGTGTGCTCAGTGTTGTATCAGTGTTGTATAAACAAACCTATTTCTGTGTCCGCCTTGTCTGTTTCTTTGTCTGTCTCTCCCTCTCTCACTCTCTCCTCATCTTTCTTGCCATTCTCTCCTTGTTTCTCCTCCTCCTCACTGACTCCATCTTTTCCCTCCTGAAATTGTACAAAAGTGTGAATAACAAACATCAATATTAGGGATATGTCAGAAATCCACATCTAGTCTATTATTCCAAGATATTTATTTGGAAGGTTTTTTAATACAGTTACCTTTTCCTTCTTATCCTGGCTGGATTGGCCCTCACTGCTCTTGGTGTCCTCACTGCTCTCCTCAGCTGATAAACAAACATGTACCGTTAGTTTATTTTTCACTGCACTTCTGACAGTGTCCATCAAAAGGTGCCAATATGTGTGTGAGTGTGTTACCGGGTTTCTCTGAATCCTCGAGGCCTGTGCCAGCGATGCCGCTCCCCTCCAGGCCATACAGAGGGTCCTGCCTGCCGCTGGCTCTGGCCGCCTCCTCCACCCGGCGCACATGAGCCTCCACCAATGCTGCCGGCACCTCCTCCTTCATCCGAGAGAACTCCTCTGAGAAGCACAAGGGAAACATGATGGTCACATTCCCTGTTGACATGACTGCTCCAGAAAAGGAGAACTTTGAAACATGGGAACATTTAGCTGTTATACACTCCACTTATCAACTTAGATGAGCATACATATATTGAAATCATCAGGATTAGGGAAGATTTTTAGCAAAAAAAGCTAAATAGTTATATGAACCACTTTATTGATTTTTTTGTTGAACATCCAAGAGATTCTGCAAAATAGCAAAATAAGTCCCTTTTTGTTCTGCGGATGATTGAAAGCAAAGTTCCTATAAGGAAGTCTCCTTCTCTTTACAACGCCTCTGGACAGCTATTTGATATAAGAACAAGTCCTATCTACTGGAATGGGGGACAACAGAAATCTGTAAAATTGCTGGCTATAATCACATTAAAACAATACATTTCTGACCAACCTGACATGAACTGTACCACAAATTCTGTTTCTTAAACTCAAAATGCCCTATTAAAATAAGTTTTCCAGATTGCTTCAGGTACTGTGCATGCACAAAGGCTGTTAAATACCTCGCAACACTCTGTACAGTGCCCCTCCCCAGAGAATGTTACTGTTTAGCAACTGACGATTGGCTCTTTTTACTAGTAGGCGGGACTTCTTCCACTAGAGCGTCTATATTATACAGTTTCCCTCATTCACAATAACATAACTGCATCATCTTGTTAATTCTGTAATCTTTAAAGAAAGTCATTCAGGTGTCAAATGACATCAACATCTTAATTTCTCACCAAGAGCAGATTTAGCTGCAGCGGAGGCCACTCGAGGGTCCACCACAGAGGCCAGGAACGCCACAGTGCTCATGACTGGGTTTCCGGCTTGACTGAAAGGGATTGGCTGATAGGCCAGCGGGCCCATAGAGGAGGAGCTATCCTCCAGGTATGGGTCTTCAATCGGCAGACGCAGGAAGTGGAGGATGCACTCATCCTGTGTGCGGCTGCCCACGTGCTCTGATACTTTATTCCAGTCGTCCTTATGCATCTCCAGACCCTGAGAACAAGGAGGAAAAAATAAACTGTTGTTAATGAACAAAAAAGTGGAAATTTAAATGTGGAAACAACAAGTTTTAGGATTTCAACATTTAAAACAATGAAACTTTGTGAAGTAAAAAGACATGTCGAAAATTAATTTCTGAATTGCTTATTAAATATGTGAATATTAAAGATATCCATTCTTTTGTAAGAAAGGTCACATTTCCTTTCTTCCACTGAGGAACAGAAAATGTCCTTTGGAACATCTTCAAATCATGCAGGGATAACATGGATCAGCAGGTTTTGGACACACTTGTGGAAACCATGCCAGATTGAGTCAGACTGAGATGTTGTTATTAAAGCCAAAGGAATACCAAATACTAACAAATTCTATAGATTGTTAAAGCTTCCTATTTCCAACCAAACTGTTATGCTGGTAAATTAATTTTTAATGAAACATTCTGTATCAAGTCAGTAAAGGCAAAATAAAAGCAAGAATATAAAAGGCAAGTATACATCACCTCCAGCAGCAGCAGAGTCTCTTGGTCGGTCCATTCCCGAGTGGCACTGGCTGCATTTTTATTCTGTGAAATAACAGAAGGTCATCTCCATACTTCATATCCCACAATGCCTGTCAGCCTTACATTCTCACACTCTCTCTCTATGGCGGGCGGTTCTTACTTTTGTCAGGCTGCTTTTCTTGCTGTACATGTCTGGTCTCAGTCCGAAGTTCTGCAGGTCAGTCGGTTTGTCCTTCACTTTGTCTGGGAATGAGAGCATCTGCTGTGAGGTTGAAGTCTAGAGGAAGCAAAAAGAAGATCATTATACTTTTCTTTAAATATCTATAGCTGTGTTTGAAAACCTAGTGCGCTGCCTACCTAGACAGCATTTTTGGGCATTAAAGACATTATGACTGTTCTGAACATTCAGTTTACGTCAGATACCCCAAATGCCCTCTATAAAGGCAACACATTAGGTTATGCATTTGAGCCTCTGATTGTAGCTGTATCTCTAACCTGGGATGTTTTGGGCTGCAGTGGTACCAGACTGGAGGGAGTGTCTGCCAGCACATGGAAGTGTGAGGTGGGTGGAGGTCCCATAGGGGTCGGCCGGCTCTCTGACTCTACCTGATAGTTAATCAAGCCCCACTGTTCCAAAAACGCATGAACCCTGTTCACACAAACACATCTTCAGTCAGACTGCTTTAATATCTGTTAAAGAAAGCTACGCAACAAATACAAAACACTATACACAATATATTATTTCAAAGCGGTAATTCTCCCTCAGACCTCATAATGGCGCAAACATCTCCAGCCAGGTTCCTACGGCAAGCTGTGGAGGTCAAATACTCCTGTGGGTTCAGTCGATATGTGTCGATCATGAAGTTACGGTAAGCCAGGTAACTGTAACACAGCAGAAGAGTTAAGAGAGGATGGACAGGGTGGGTGAAGATTAGCATGTGTGTGTGTTTGCTAGCAGAGAGGCTTGAATGTACTTACATTTCAGGAGTCTTGGACTTGTTCTTCCCATTGAAAAACTCAGGCAGGGCTCTGCGCTCTATAGCATGGACACTAAACGAGATGGTTACGTTCTTAAGAAAATGATGTTATCAATGAACCTCATGCTAGTCTAAAGTTTTGGCTACTTTAGGGCCAACAGGAATTTTTAAACAGACTGCCAGGAAACAAAGCTGTGATTACCAGGTGAATACAATGAAGTTTTGAAGAAGAACTAATCACTGGATTTTACAAAGTCAGGTAATGTTAGTGGCATGACATCTTTAAAAATACTCAGAAATATGCCATAGCAGTAATTTTGGAAACAGTACATAAGAACAGCGGTGTGCAACCACATTACCTGTTGTAATCAAACCAAGCAGCATAGCTCGGGATTATGATGTGATGGGTCTGTTCAGTGACATTATCCTCATGAAGATCTGAACACTTCACAGGTTCTCCTTTTACACTGGGGGAACCCTCCTCTTCCTCCTTCACACACACACACACACACAGAAATACAAACTCCTCAAACACATTTCTATTATATTAATTAATAACATAATAAAAATTAATTTAAAAAATTTGTAAATTTACAGAAAATCTAGCTCGGCAAATCAAAACATTTTCACAATTATTCTCAGGCTTTTGGAGTCCACTTTTAAAGTGCAAGTGTTTTACAGAAATACTGTGAAGCATGGTTCATATATTTGCAGGTATACTGTACCTTTCCTACAGTTTCCATTGATTCATCCTCTTGTTCATCTAGGTGTGATTTACAAAATAAAGAAAATCAGACTGGATTGAGTTAATCCTTGACATATTCTCGCTTATGATGCAGAGGAAAATGTGTTAATTAAACAGTGTTGCATAAAGGTGAAGTGTTAAATGTTTTCTGCATGGGTACATTGCTCGAGAACCCTGCTGATGACATAACATACATCATGCGCACTGTATGCACACACTAGTGCACGTGTAAGAAACAAAGTATGCTTTGGGTTTTATGATACATACCCAGGTCTGTCATAGTTCCTCCTTTCACTGGTGTAGAATCAGAGGTCTGTTCCTTCTTAGTCACTATAAACATGCGCATACAAATAACCTGATTACACACAATTTAGACTAAACTGTTGAACATAAACTGTACGGTGTGTGTAAATGTACCTGTTTTAGGTAGTGTAGCTTCCTCCACTGCAGGTACAGGTGAAGGTTCATCTAGATCTTTTGTCAGATCTTCCTGTTCTTCTTCTCTCTGTCCTCGTTTGGATTTAGTGTATGGAGTAGTAGGTCTGAAAACAAACACAATTTCAGGGAAGGCATAGAGGAAGACATGTTTACAGGCCTCATGTATTCTGGTGTAAATCAGCAACCTTTATTTTGTGTAAGCATCATTCTCAGGAAATGTTTTTCCGGTTGAGGTATGTGTGTCCTTGTTTACTTACTCCTGACAGAAAACAATACTGAACGTAATTCTTGTAGCTCAGCTGGTAGAGCATTGTGTTAGCAGTGCAAAAGTTGTGGGTTTGATCCCCAGGGAACCAGTTCTACCAAATGTGCAAATGTAATAATTACATTACTTGATAATGTATTTAGCGTGTAATGCATGAAAACAATGATTTCATTTTTATTTAAATTTTCATTTAAAATCTGTAACATTTTCCTCCAGAATAACAGCAAAGTCTGGCATGTTCTTATAAATCTCAAATGTGTTTTATTAAGTTTTATTCTGGCACAAACTGCACTGTTTTTTAAGAATGCCGAATTTCAGGTGGAACAGTTTAGAAGTGATAAAAATACCCTTTTTTTGTGTTTTTCTTCTTGCTCTCCGGTGGTGGAGGAGTTGGAGATGGAGAAGGGGAGCGTTTCCTCTTTTTGGCACTGCTGGGCTTTTTATCCCTCCTATCATCTGGAGTGCTCACTTCATCCGTGAGGGTCTTCGCTGAAATCCTCTTCCTCCTCGGTCCTCCTTCACCCACCTCATAGTCTTCCTCATTCATCCACTCATTAAACTGATCCAGGTCAAGAATCCACTTCGCATGGACCTACAAACACACACAAATTCCTACAGTCAGGAGATAAACTACAAATTTCTCAGCTTAACTTTTATAGTTTAACTGTAAAAACAACGTTAACAAAAACGTTAAGAGTGGTGACGTTGTACGCAAACATGAAACAAAGTGAGAGAGCATGCATGTAACAAACAAAAGAGACAAAGCAGAACGGAGGTAAAGAACAAGAGACAGATGGAGAGAGGTAAGGGAGGGGGTTCCTAACCTTCCTGGGTTTCTCAGCTGTGGGCGGATCCTCCACTGCAGCTTCCACCTCATTGGCTGAGGTCCATGTGTCATAACTGCATCATAACAGTGCATTAATACTGCATTCACATACACACCTGATGTGTGTGTAAGTGTGTATGCGTGTGTGCGCACACCTGTCTGGCCAGTAACCCCAGTGCAACAGCATCTGTTTATCTCTTTTCATAACAGGACGGACCCACTCCTCTGAAATGTACACACATATGCTCCTAAAATACTGAAAATCATTTTTCTTCTTAAGGAAGGATTAAAAAGACAGTATTGCTTAATAGAACATACCATCCTCCAGACTAGCAGGTATAGGCACCACTACATGAGAACTGGTCAGTTTATCCTCAGTCACAGACCCCTACACACACAGACACACAAAACTAATCATATCAGGTAATATTTCATAGTCTTGACTGGCAATATGGTATTCTATGTAGGGGTGGGTGATATACTGAACATGTTTCCATATTCTATGATTTACAATTTTATTTAAATTACAGCTGGGATCTGTCAATAAACTAAGCGCAATCTGTGTCATCACTGAAAACCACAGAAACTCAGAACTGAAAAGATGTTTTTTATTTGTAAAATTCTTTAATAATAGGTAAATAAATCTATGTGAATCTAAATACTGCTATTTATTCCTATATAACTTACTATGTTAAAACATTTAAATAATTCCTAATGACCACCAGTCAATGGAAAACCTGTTCATCTTACTACATGTTTTTTTTATTTGTATTAAACATTTTCAATCTATCAGGCATTGCTGGTAATCATGGCCATTTAGTCATCCTTTTAATTAATTTCAGAACACACATTCAGTATAGATGTTGCATATTCTTTACAAATTATGATCGCCCTGTATCGCCCAGCTCTAATTACATGCCATTTGCACCAATAACTAACAGTTATTTTATTATTGTTATTATTATTACTATTTAATTATTTAAAGCCTGATTTCTTTTACGATACCTGGTGTCGTTTAATGATGTCCTTCAGTTTTCCCAGTAGCTTGGGCTCAATGTCTGAACTCAAGTAAATTACGGGTCGGGACAAACAGTTGTTCTACACAGGGAAAGAGCATATCTCATACAAAAATACTAACAAATTCAAAGATTTAATTTAATTAAGGTTTTAAAAGAACTGTGTATTTGATACACACCTGTACCAGAGATTTTTCTATAGTCATGAACATTTCAACATTGCGGTCCATCCTTGACGGGTTCTGGAAATCAAATCTCCGCCTGAGGGCACAAAAGTGTAAAATTAAAAGAGGAACAGCCAATCAGCGTTCACCTACAAAATAATCAACACAATTACAGCCAATCAGCGTTCATCTACAAAATAATCAACACAATTACAGCCAATGAGCGTTCATCTACAAAATACAAGCAGTTATAGGGGCAAACAAAGCATGAAAAAAGCAAAAAAGTAAGAAAGAAAGCAAGGAAGCAGGAAAGACAAAAAGAAAGAAAGATTACCATCCTTGATCGCTCTTAAACTTGTAGGCCGCAGCCAGAATATGACACAGTGCGCCTCCAGATTTGAAATCCAGAAAACATTTCATCTAAAGGTGACAAGAAAGGAATGTTTTTACACTGGTGCTTTGGTGATGGTGGTGGAATATAAAAATGTATGCATGACTCTTTCAGTGCTGAAATGAAAGAAGGCTTGTGTGAGTACCGGTAGTTTAGTGAGTGGAGGGTTACTGACGTGCCGGCCAAACACTTCCTCCTGAAACTGAAGCAGCTGAACCACCAGGCTTGACAGAGACTTGTTGGTGGGTGGCTCTGCCTGAATATACTACAAACACCAAAAGACAAAGAAGATTTTATTGTTGTGATGTTGTGACATCATCAAATTCGGGACATGTATAGGCATTAATATATTGGCCAATATTAGTGTGGCGTTCACCATGTGTCTGTTTCAAAATTTGCAGACAGCTTTGTTAATGGATACAGCAAACTTGTGTCTAGGCTTTTAAATAATTCTGAGTTAATATTGTGTAAATTACATGCTTATTTCAGTTTTTGTACATCTCTTGCTTCCATTAAACTGTATTATGTATTTTGGCATTATATCAGTCACCCCGCTTTTGACTGATTAGAAAGGCCATATCAGTCAATCATTAATACACACACACTTTATTTTCTGGACAGTAATCTTTTAAAGTTCATTTTTAAAGTTTAGTACAATTTTCTAAAAAAAAAAAGAAACCCTATATAAATACTATTATTCTCGATTTAATTAACTGACCAACACTAATTAACAGAATGTTACGTCATAGAGCAGAATTTACCAAACGTGCACATAAATATCAATGACTATATTTATGTGACAATAATAATGTAGACAAACACTATAACATAAGTGTTTAAAATGACGTTTGATCTACAATATATAAAGAGGCGTTTTTCATTCAAATAAAACATCTGGGCATTTTCGTGTATACCCTACTTGCATGCATTGGCGTTTTATTAGCGGGAAAACAGTTTTTTCTCTTAGCCGGAGCCCAATGCATCGTTTCATCTCATCATACACGAAGTCATTTCAGAGGTTACACTGTTACAACCCAAGAGACGAGACTAATTCGCAGCCGGTGCATTTATACTGCAACGCATTGTTGCTTTACATACAAACGCATCGGGCTGCACATCTGGATTCGCGCACTTGCGCCGAACGCGAGCTGCGGATGCCGCAGGCTCGTTAAGCGAGCTGGCCTTAACATGGATCAATGAGAAAACCTTATCCAGGCCATTCATTAAAAACAGACACGATCAAATGACTATTGTGAGACATAAAATATTAAAGGCGAATCCGATTCTTTGGTGCATCTTAACGGGTTTGTCAAGACGCGCGTCCAGCATCTTCTATTGTCTGAGACGCGTCGGGCTGTGGTTTAAACAGCTGGATTTCTCTCCATCTCCTTTTCCTGCCCTCCCCTCTCCTCCTTGCTCGAGTCTCATCACCAGTCTATCCTTTCCAGCACAAAAAAACTTCAATGACCGTCCGTGCTGATTACAAATAAACGAATGGTACCTTTTTATAATTCTTGCCCAGCCAAACCCGGACATTGTCGAACTGCGAGACGGTATCAGAAGCTTCGAAATATTTTACATTCGGGCCGCCGTCTTTCTTCCGCACCGCCATCTTTGTCTGCTGAAGTTTTACATCCCACCGCCCCCTGGTGTTCATTTGTTTGCGCTGGAAAAGTCGACAGGATTTGGAAGAGTGGATGGAAAATACCCCCATGTTGGCTCAAATGTTGAGCTCGTTTTTCCAATGCAACGTAGGGAAAACTAGAGCCAAAATGGCGGCCAGGAAACGACAGTAACTTCACCGTATACCATCCCTCACCAGCTAGAAAAGGTAATAACACATTCAGTACTAGCAGCTTCTGGTCGTCATGTTCTGGAAACATTTATGGTTTATTATTCAGAGCAGCCCATAAACTGTTTTGAGTTGATCCAAGAATAAACTTTAATAACAGATCCATTACTCGTCCGCTTAAATCCGTTTTAAATGTCTGTAAGATCAGTATTACACTTGCTACGCTTCTAAACTGGATTTAATAAGTGATGACGAATGTGGTGTAAAATAATGGCGACAAAAGGTTTTTTTTTCGATGCGATTGGCTTCAGGCTTGAACTTTTCAGAGCCAAGATTTTGCAGCAATTAGCAATCTGTATTAGTGTCCAATAGGTGGTGCAATTGTTTGTAAATGATGGGAATATGTATGAAATGTGACCTGCAGTAGGTGCCACTAATGTATTGTTTTCATGGTCCATACTATAGTTTATAAAGTATACTTAACATGAAGTATCGGCTTGCTTTTCATTGGTATATTATAAGTGGTTGTAAACTCAGTAACCTGATTGAATTGGCCTTCACAAAACATGTTAACCTATAAATGCATGTTATGGATTTTCGTGCAAACGTTAATATATTCTGATTTAGATTTGTTACACTGTGTTTTTATACAATTTGTTGTTGCTGGATAAAATTACCATCATAAATAACAATCACCTTTCTGAATAAAGTTTATGATAAAAGAGCTGGTTAATGCTTATCTGCCTATTGGGTTTTATTACGTCACAGTATTAAAAGACATACATTTTGTCTAGGGCAGCAAACAAAGTGAGGTAACATGAGGGTTAAACAAAATAACAACAAAATGTCGCAAAAAAGTTCATTTTAACAATGTGAGGGCTGTCAGAGAGGAGAAATATTAAATCTGATAGATATTTTCCTACCATATTTAGATGGGTGGGTGTTCAAATGGATGGAAAGACAGGTGGATAGACAAGCACATAGATGGATGGATGGGTTGTAGACGGATTACAGTTTAAAAATGGATGTTTACATGACATGGCACTATTTTTCTCATGCTTTATTTGTGAGAATCTTTTGGATCCTGCCCTTCAGCGCTTTCACAAATGACATCTGCAATTGTAAGGCCTTGTGTAGTCTACACAATACATTCAGGCTGTAGAAATCAGATATGTCAGTGCAGATTGACACACTGTGACACTTTCTCCTTTCCAACCTTGTTTCTGTCAGAGTTCTCATAATTTCAGAGACTGTTTGTGTTGTCGGCTAGCCAACATCTCTTTGACCTTTTTACTGTTGTACTAGCCATCTATCCCTCCTCATTACCAAGGAAATAAATGTGTGTTTGTGTGTGTGAGGCACAATGAATAGTAATCAACACTGTCAATTGTTTCCTGACTAATTAGCAGTGTGTTTGTGTGTGAGATGGAAAGATTTGCTTGTTGGTAATGGGCTGATGTAAATCTATGTTAACATGTTAAATATATTTATACAGGGTCTGTTCTTTGCATAGGAGTGTACCTGAGTTTTGAATTGTGGGAGGCAGGTATTGATTATGTTTGTTAGTAAGTGGATTGCCTGATCTTCATGCCTTCAGGCCATGCAAACACAGTAACACTCAACAGAAATAAACTACCAGATCATCAACCGTCCTGCTTTAATTAAAAATGGAAGGCAATTAGTTGCCAATTTTACATGTGTGTTATTCTCAGAAAAACAGACACGTAAATCTTTATTTATGTATTTATTTACAGCATGTACTCTTTAACTGATTAGTTACACAACTGCAAAGATTTACAACAGCAATCAATTTACGGGTCAAATATTTAGAAGCAAATTTCCTACACTTTATATTGTGGAAACATATATCACACTGCAGTAACATGCACACACACAACACACACGCATACAGAAACTTGATGTTTTCAGATTACAGCTGAATCAAGTCACTTTAAACCTTTAATTAGATTCTACAACAAATTTTGTGACATTATTTTTGTGACATAATTTTCTTCAGTATAAACATTGTGTACATACTTTGAAGACATAGAAGCTACAAACATACAGTTTCCATGCCATTAAATGCAGACAACCTTCGTTCATCAAGTTTCTGTTACGAGAATTACACACAAACCCACATACATACATATTTCAGAGGAAGAATGTTAATCTAGTAAAACATGAACATTATTTGGGGTATTTTTTCAGATTTAAATGAAGTTTAGTTTTTTAGCTTCATGAGATGGATAACATCATTTCTGGATGAGCTGTGCACATGAGCATTGAAAAACTTTAAACTATTAATTTCAGCAAGGCTGATGTTGTGTTTCTCAGAATTTCAACTAACAATAACAACATCATCAACATTCTGTGCAACAGTAATGGGCCTTCAAACACCTTTGAAACCACAGTATAAGAGATTTATAAAGTAGCAAATAAAACATGACTACATGCAGTAGATTTAGCAATGAGTCAGTGCTTATGGCCTACAATTTAAATCAACATATAATCATAATATACCCATTTATTTCCATAGCGCACATTCATATTATATATAGCTGATGCACTGGTGGGCAATTTTGAAAGAAAAAACCTTTGTCTTTGCAGTCTTAAACAAAATGCTAACTGCTGTTTCAAATCTGACCTCACATTTTTAGCTGAAGTCAACAAACTCACATTTCACAATCCTGTCAATTCATGATGGATAAAATTAATCTTACCCTTCATTTTTTCTTACTGAATACCTTTCAGTCTGTAATACGTCACATTAGTGCTTCCTTCTGGTTTTAGATGTTAATGTCATTCTATCTAATGAATGTTTATACTGTATTTGTATTTTAATGTTCTGCTGCACCAAAAATTGTCTTTGGGCTTATTATAAATCTTGACCTTAACATTACGTAAGTGGATTGCAAACACTGCTTTAATACTATAATGAAAAGTTTAAAAGATAATGCTACACATTTTTCCTCTGTTATTTTATTGTTAATATATAACCTCCATCATAACCTACACACTAGAATAGTATAATACTGTAATGCAGATGGTGTCAGATTTATCTTATCACATGAATATGTGTGTATTAGTCAGGATAGATGAGAAAGCCGCTGAATGTGCTATATTTGTTGGTGTTTCCTCCGTGGACTTTTCCTCCATCCAGCTGCACGCAAACCTCGTCTCCAACATCTAAATGCAGGATGACACTGTTCGAAGCGTAGTCGTAATTCTGATCTGCATCCTGAGCGATTGCACTGGCCCTCACCTGAGATAAGGAAAAGAGACAGAAAGAAAGATTTGATATTAAATATGAGTAAGAGCAAATTATAAGCAGCTGGCTTAAACAAGATACAACCTGAGTTGAGTTCAACTCAACTCAACTATTTTCTTGGCAGTGTGGCCATTTTTATTTCATTCTTGATAAGACCACCACCAAGTTGCACCAATACAGATGAAGCATTATGACCACAGTGAAAGAAATCCTAATTTTCTTGTATTTTATTATTTATATATTGCTTATTATTGTATTTCTGTTCTCATTCTAATATCCTAACTGTCTGCTCATTCCAATTCACTGTGTATGCCCATATCAAAGACACCTTGAGATCCCTAATCTCATTGGAAGCCTCTCCCATATTCACTCTCTTATACACACACCCAAACCAAGACAAGCAGTTTCTTGCTCTTGCTCTGTTTTCTCTTGTCCTCACTAAGTACCCTATGGGATACATAGGACAGACAGAGAGAGGGAATGCCAAGACAAACCAAGGTCTTGAGAACAGGAGAAGGGGGTTATTGATCTGTGCATCTTGTGTGTTGCATATAATTTATTGGAAAGGCCCACTTGCATAGTTGTACACCATTTCCATACCTTTACACATACTCGTATGTATACATATATGAACACACGTTACTATCTAACTCGGGGCCATTAGGACAAAATAGACAAAAAAAACTTCAACAAAATTAAGATTTACCTGTCTGTATAATTCACGCAGTTTAGGTTCAGATACATCTTTTGAATTGTGTGGAAATGAGTGTCATAAGTTTATTAGGTTAAACCAACAACTTATGCAAGAGTATAGTGAAGTTCTATTTAAACTACTGCCCAGCTAACAGTGAATGTCCTCAGAGTGTTGGCTAAAAGTTCTCTCAAAGTTATTGAAAACATTCTTGCAGTATTTTTAATGTTATATATATCATATAGAGGCTATCAAAAACGCTATTCTTAAGTTAGTAAAAAGTTCAAAAACATTACAGAATCGAAAAAGTTTGAATAACATTCTTGTAACCCAGCAATAACGTTAATGCAATATTCATGTTACAACGTTCAAAATTTGTTAGCTGGGTAGCCTATTTTATGCTTCTATACTATTATTACTGCTTACCAACCAATGCCTGCCACTGTACATATATTATCCATAATAGCCTACACCTTAAAGAAGAATGCAATGACACTAAATAATCATTTTCTAAATATGTAACCATGTATTTAAGACGTGTCTTCAAGCATCGGTGTTTTGTTGCGTTCTTAATTCTTCTCACATTTCCTCATTAATTATCCCTGTCTTCCCCTCATCTTTCTTTTCCCACCACCTCTCCCTGCACCCCGTATCTGTTCATCCCTTGCACCATCTATCCATCTTTTCTCTGAAATTGTAATAAAATGCAGGTCACGCGCGTGTCTCCACCACGCGTCTCGTGTTGGCGCGTGTCCCTGTCCAGTCTAAATCGGATTGATTAACGGCGCGAGGTGGCAGCTCCCGCGGGAGGTCTAGGGCTGCGTCGGGTCCTCGCTTGCTCAGTAATTGCCCAGCGCAGTGGCTTGGCTGTTGCTCCTAATAGGGCCCACTCCTCAATAACTCCACTGTATCACAATAAACGGAGCCTCACACCGACCAGCGGTCAAATGGAGTCACCGAGTATTAACTGGGTGTGTGCGAAATAGAGAGGGGTAGGATGGGCACAAATGTCTAAACGAGGACATGGATGTTGAATTTTATTGAAAGTGTATTGTGTTTTCCCAAGGTGATTTGAACAACCCATTATCAGGAAAAACAGCAGCTCTTCTGCTAAAACAACACAGATCGTTTCTGACAGTAAAAACATGATCATAATGCAAGCATAATCTTTAAACAAATTCAAGACCTGAATAACAAAAGAAAGCTAAAGTTATATACACACAAAAACACGTTATGTGAAATGTGTGAAATGCCACTGTAATTCATTTTATTTGACTTTATTGAAAGGCAATAAAATAAACTACACATGGCAAGAGACTACAAATATTTTTAAATTATTTTTGCCCCATGAAAGAGTAGATTTATTTATGTTGGACTGTTACTTTGTTTGGGTTTTATTTGTATGGTAATTTATCAAAGCACAAAAACACATCCACAAGTATTTAAATCAGTTAGTCATTTGAGGATTTAAGCCACACTCTATGTAATACTCATAGTACATTGCGTCTCCAGGCTTGCATGTGATTCTGAGAAGAGCTGAAAGATTCTGTATATTTATCAGGGTGTTTGTGTGTGTGTTTGTGTATGTAGGTGTTTGGATGTGTAACCTGGTAATGTAAAACATTTGAATCATCATCACCTAACAATAATAATAATCATTAACATTTTATAATGTCAGTTCACTGATCGAGTGTAACTTAATCAATGATCTGTGTTAATTATCGTCTCACAAACATTCTCACAAACACAAACTCTATAATACATTCAGCTTTGCCACAGAACAGCATGTTCTTCATCGCTAAAGGTTAACATTGTGATTTATAAATTCATGAACGATGTCCTATAATTGTGTATTCAAATCCCATCTCTGAGCCACATTTAAGCAGCTAATTGGTTATATGACTGCAGGGCCCCTGTATGACTGCTTTTGCTTCAAGTGGTTTTCATTTTACAAATCTACCATTTTTAGGAACAACACAAGAAACAAGTGAAACAAACAAAAGAGTATTTGGAATAAGCAAGTTTTTGTGACAATCAAAAGTAGATTGGAAAAATGTGTTCAATTTAAACTGTATCTCATTTTTTCTCTCCTCCATGTTGTCACACAATATATCTGTTTGACTTTTGATTCAGTTTGATTCTTTGATTCCAGTTAGAGCAACAACAGACACCTACTTATTATATAGGGATTCAGAAAGCAAAGATAAAAAGCGAAATTGGCTAATTTTATCAGCAGGCGCAATAGATACCCAGCTAACAATTTTAGGTTGTAAGAACATTTCCCTAACATTTTCATTAAGTAACAAAAATGTTAAAATGTTATTTTGAATGTTCTAGGATCACTGAAAACATCCAGTTTCTTAGACATATTAAAGTTATTTCTTGGTTGCAAAAAGGTTGAAACATTTTTTATTCTGTAAGATTTTTAAAACGTTCCACTAACAACTTTGATATATGATGAATAATGTTTTAGAGATTTTTAAAGAACATAAGCCAACATTATAACATTCTCTGTTATGAACATTCGCTGTGTATTGTCAGGGTCTTACCAATACCAAATAGCAAAAATTATACTGTAGAAATGTAAGAGTACGAGGCTTTAAGTGAGTGAGAGTTTAAACATCAATGTAAGTTTGCAGTCACTTTACTTTTGTACCAGGAGAGAAGCATAACCTAGACCATTTCTATCATTTGCACCTAATTAGGAAACTAAATCATACAAATAGTACATATTATGTCAAAAATGAATAAGCCAAAATAACTACAAAAATATTTTGCCCAAACAGTCTAGCCATATTCACATTTTTCTTGAAAAAATGTCCATGCAGCAACTCATACATCTGTCACTATTTCAGTGCTGCTTCAAGGTAAAAGGCTGGAGTGTGTTTTATCAGTATGTGTCCATTATCTATTAATAAAAGAGAATCTAAGTGTCTTGAGAATCTATAAGTGCTTTGAGAATCTAAGTGCTTTATGCGCAACAGGTTCATATATGTTCATTTTGTTTGTCCTCCTCAGAACGGGCCTGTTCACAAACATGCACTGATGTTAATCTCAGAGTTTGTTGATTGACCTTTTGGCCATTCAAAGGGCAGTGAAAGCACATTAAATGAAAGCTAGAGAGACATCTGAAGAAGGCTGAGAAAGTGCTAATCTCGAATAGGAGGAAAAGGGTATATAAGCTTGTATTGCAGCAGATGCAAAAAGCCTGTCAAGGTACTGTGGGATTTCATGATTAACTATATTAATTAATTAATTGAAGGATGTAAACTCATTAGCTGCGGTATAATTGACAGGATGTTGGAGCCTTTGCTAACAAGTTCTCTGCATCATGCTATAATTAGTGTTGTGTTACTCTGACAAGATGACGGAGTACAGATATGGAGAGCTTTATTAAAGAGGGCTGGCAACCAGCTTAGGATGGAAAGAAAGTAAAACGGCAGTCGTACAGTGGGATGTACGATAGAAGAGACGTTTACACAGCCGAGAATCAATTATTGAATTAATTAATTAAGTTTGTAATGGGAAACAAGTTGGCTGGGTATTCTGCTTGAGTGACATTAATTTGTGGAGGTTGAGGTTCCTCTCGGGTCTCTTATGGTGATATGAAAAGCCATATAAACTTCTTGCTAGCGGCACTAATAGTGACATCACAAATATAATAATATTCAGAATTCTATAAAAAATAAACATAGCTCACGGTTATTAAAATCTACCCATATTCAATAGGGGATCAAAATGATAATAATATTCCAGCAGCTCGACTGGATGGTGTATCCACTGTATGGTGTTAGCAATGCCAAGGTCATGGGTTCAATTCCTAGGGAATACATAAATTGTTAAAATGTAAACCTTGAATGCACTATAAGTTGCTTTAAGTATCTACCATAATCACAAATGTACTGTAAATATTAATCATAATATCAGCTTCTACAATTCTATGACCTGAGATCAGGTCAGTAGATCTTTCTCTCACTTACACATGCGCTCTCACTTTCTGTGTATTTTTGCTCATCTATCTTACTTACTCTGATCTGATGCTGTCTGTGTCTCTGGCCTCACAGTAACACTCTCTCTCGACCTCTCTGTCGGCTCGCCTCTGATTAGCCATCCATCTTCCTCCCCTCCGTTCATCTCTCTATCATCCTACACCATGTTACTGCCTCCCATTGCACGCACCCCTCATCTTGGTGGGCTCATATGTTCAGATTTTTCCCCTGTAACTCTTATTCTCATTTTGTTTTAAAATATTCAATATAAATCTAAATAATATTTTTACCTCTAAACAAGAGTGACAAGAGCAGGATTTACATAGAATGGTTTTCTAGAAAAGAGCTAAACTTATATTACAAGTATTACAGGACCCAGACGTACGCCAATGCAATCTCACATCTTTGCCTGAAATGTTGAATGGGGACAACGTGGATGTTTGTGAGAATGCTCTGACAGGACCTTGAGATGGGTTAAATAATTCAGCTAAGGGGAGAGATAATTAATGAGGGTAGAGAGACATTTGGCAGAGTGTGGCTCTGTGTGTGTGTTTGTGTGTGCCACAGGTGGAAAAGAGGGAATCTCATCTTAAAGACATGAATGATTTAGCAAGAGGGAAGATCACTGGAATGACAATCTATGCAATACAGCATGCCATACACTGGCTAAGCCTACACTCCTCATCTTCTTGCTTTCCGTATCTCACTCTCCACTTAATGTAGGCTGTGTTGAATATCTGAGCAGTCTGGTTTTACCCCACAGCACATGAGCTATTGTATATTAGGCAATAAAGCATTTCAGTGTTTGAGTAGCAGTGGAGACATACGCTCTTCTATTAGACAGACTGACTATTGTTTTATCAGTTTATCAGCAAAAATACATTTCAATAACTACAATATGTGTGTTCAAGTTAAGAATTTCCGTTTAAAATGACCCAGATTTAACCTTTAGATTGTATAAAGAGAAAATGTACAGTTGTTACCTTAAAGAGCCATTTCAATCTGAACTGATGGCTAAAGTTAAGCTGTGTCCGAAATCACTTACTTCCATACTATATAGCAGGCAAAAATCAGTATGCATAAGGAAGCATCCAATAGACACTGTTCTGTCCTATGAGGCTACGGGAGCTGAGGAGCCACCAAATTCAAAAAGTTACTAAATTAAAAATACTTAATCCAATTGAGTATATATTGTCACAGTATGTGATTTTGGATGCAGGATTACTTTAATGTTTAAATCTAACGTATCTATTCTTTCTTACTTTTTCTTAAACTTACAGGCCAGGCTTTCTCAAGCCAACATAAACTTTGTTCACAAATTTTTACATGCAAACCTTTACGCACCTCATATAGTGTACAGTGTATGGATCCACTAATTTAAAATTTGAACTCATTGATTTGTATTACTGATAGTCAATTAATATGTATCATTTAAATCAATAATTTAAGCAGAGTAAGTTCATGCACTAGAAACTTTTGCATTCTCACCTTTAGTATTTACAGATGTTATAAACAATTGTGACCTGTGCTTGTGAAATGAGGCAGAATAAGCACAAGCTAATTACAAACTACAGGCAAAATAAATGAAAAATGTCAATTTTGGTCAAATTTGAGGTTTTCCCAAAAAGGAGTTCATTAAGCCCTCGTCTAGTAATCCTAGTGCTCCAAACAACAGTTAAACACCTAAAATTAACTTTATTTGTACATTTTCTAAGAAGTGTACCTTCCCAAATCGTTCCTTTGTTTTAATAATCTATGAAAAATTGCTGCTTTCTTCTCGATGACTGGTGCTTCAGACAGGTGTAGCAAATTTTTGTCCCATTACAACAAATCATACATCATTTGTAAGGTTTTTAATGGAGAATTTGAAAATAAAAACATTAAAAAACTCATTTTTTAATGAGTTTAATGAGTTTTTATTTTGCCAATATTTTTTATTTAGTAAATATTACAGTTAACCCCCAAAACTCACTTCCAACACTTCCAACACAAGCTGTGTATCCATATAATGAATCAGCACAGGCATCAATGGCAGGTGTTATACCAAATTAATGGTAGAGTAATGAAGGGAAACTGACAGATTATGACAGACTGATTGGAGACTTTTCATAATTTCCTGTCAGATAAATCTGTCATAAAGAGCTGAAATCTCTAGGGAACTGTGTGTGTGTGTGTATGAAAAACATGTTATCAGGGGAATTTTTCACATCTCTTTGGATAATCCCTGCTTTCTGTTCCAGTACTAAAACACAAAACTGAGCGGTTGAGTTGAGAGTGCCTGAATCCCAGATCCATGTCATGTTTCACCAGATGGAGAGTTTTTTCTCTCTTTACTTTTTCATTTATTCTACATTCTCAGGTCCTGTGAGAACTACTTCCAGCTGTTGCATTTCATTCCACTCGAGAGATGGTCAAAAAAAGAGCTTGCCTACGATTGTTTGTTTTTGTTACATATGTAACTTTTTTAATTGGACAATTAAACCTCTCACTATATCCAAATCTAATATAACAAAGCTTATTCTATGAAACATAAATATCAAGGCACCAAAAAATTAATTCCAGGCACACCTAAATCACACTGAAGCCCATTTAAATTAAATGTTCTTCGTATCATGCAAGATAATGTCTTAGTGCTGACAAAACTGCATATACACCATAATATGCTCTTTATCACAGAAGTTTCCATTGCCAGCATTTGAATGGTTTTATATATTTTGCGACCCATATTTCCGTTTTTCTTGTGCCTATCTCCAGCAAGGCTTCAATTGATGGGCCGAGAAAATGACTGCTGAATAATTGAGGACCTGCTTTTCGGGATCCTATTTGAATGTAAAACGTTTTTCTTAATCCTACTTCAGTAAATCTAATATTTGTTTGATATTTCAATCAATTCAGACTCTTGTTTAATAATATTCATTCACGCCTAAGCTTTACTCTATTTAACATTAAACTTAGTTAGCAAACTCTATCTTTGTGTAAACTCAATCCAAAGGCTGTTTTCTCACATGCACAAACACACACTCAGTAAAATCACAATTATCGTACCTGTCCATTTTTCTTGAGGTCGGCCCACATGCTAGTTCCATCCCCTCCCCTCATGAGCACGTGATAGGTGAAGAAGTAGATCCCAGGAAGCGGGCAGGTAAACTTTCCTGTGGTGGGCTCATAGTAATTCCCCACATTTGTCACCACATCATCAAACTTCAGTATCTCACTTCCTTCATGTTGTTTGCGCAAACCAGCATAGAAGGCTATTTTGGGGCTGTAGAACGATGGGATGTATCCCCCTGGGCCTGGCCCTGGAGGTCCAGGAGGACCTGGTTTTCCTGGTTCTCCAGGGGGTCCACGTGGACCTGGGGGTCCTGGTGGCCCTTGGTTACCACGAAAACCTGACTTACCTCCCCCTCTGCGTCCAGGTGTGTCATGAGGAGGAGGGGAAACAGGTGTTAGTTCATTGGTGGGTGTCAGAGAGTCACAGACCATCTTACAACTTCCAAGCATTTCATAATGCGTGCTTCCACCCCCTGACCCACCCAATTTGGTGCTGTGGACCAATAGTGGAATAGCGACCAGTAGCACTAACACCATGGCCACACCCACTGCCGCCCCAATAACACGCTTCCTGCGGTTAAGGCGTGAGGCAGCAATAGAGAGGAAGTCCTCCTCTCCTTTTGAAGACACAGGCCCGGCCAGAATGAACTCTGGAAAGGATGAAGGACTAAGATGAGATAGAAAGATTACTGAGAGAATAAGATACAGTGAAAATTGGTTGGTATTTGTGATATAACCAACAGAGAAACAGTTTGTTGTGAAAATCCACCTTTAACAAAAAGAATCAAATATCCTAAGTGGGATAATTAAAAAATGATAGTGTTCATTTCCATTAAAAGTTTCGATTTCTGCTTTTTCTCCTTTCCGCTTGTATTGACTACATCAAAATCATAACAGCCCGCCAAATAACCCTGTCTTCTGAGTGACACATTGGAACGAGTTATCACTCCATATAAACTGCAATTCTTGGTGATCCAGTGGGTTTATATGGTCATATAAATATATACAGCTTGTCTGATATGAGCAACATGGGGGATTTGGTGTCCCCAAATTTTGGTCCTTGGATGGAGATTCTATCAGATGATGTGGTAGTGTATTTCTGTCTCGGGAAATGCGGTGTGGCTGTAATTTCTCCTTACAGATCTGGGGACTGACAGCTGTGTGGCTCTGTGTTATTTTTCCATAAGAAGTTCAAGAACTGTTGTGATTCTTGAGAATTCCCAAAACAGTCCATATTCACAGCAGCACTTAAACAAACTCTGCCCCTCTTCTCACAGAAGCTGTGTTGGCACTAGATTTTCCTGATTTAAATTAAATCCCTTATTGTTTCATACAATATATTATTATGTATTTTTGTGACACTTTTAAATCTCTTAAACCACTAAGTGTCCAAGTTTAAGCTCCCCACTTACAAATGTTCTGTTTTCCCAATGGTAAATGAATGTCAAGGTATAATTTTAAATCAGGTTCAGAGCACTCGGGTGTATTTCAGTCCCTGCTGATCTTCATAACACTTTACTGGAGTAACATTCTGTCCAAAGATCATCCACCTTTGACTTCTTGACATGTCTCTTACCGTTCTTCTTCTGAAAAGAAGAAAATAAATAAATCAGATGAACTGGAAGACTTAAAACACATTTTAAGAGGTCCCCTGACTTTTTGAGAAGGTAACGTATTTCTGCCTAATACTGAGCATTTTAAAATTACATAAAATATGACATTACATTATAAATCACTTATCCAAAAGTTTTACTGCATTATTTTATGAGTTATGGCTCCCGGGTGACTGTGATATCTTTTAATCACATTACTATTTTATTTAATTACACTTTATCATGTCACCTTCATTTATTTTCTATACAGCTTACATAATGACCTGTAAAACTACCAACAGTATCCACCATCACACATTTCTTAACTGAAATAATCAAAGGGCAATTCATTTGGCGTTAGCTTCCAGTTTTCAGGTCACTGTATGTATATAATGTGTAATAAAACACTATATAATGTCACTATATCTAAATGCTGCTGTTACATAACTTCTGTGTAACTATGTGGACCGCTTTTCTGAAATGTATGCGATCACTTTGTTTGCATACACTGCCAGACGATCAAAGAAAATAAAACCTTACAAGTTTGTAAAAATACTTAAATAAAAGACCGCTATAAAGACACGACAGAGAAACATTAATGCCTACCTGATAGGTTCCCAGATAATATGGAAACTGAAGCAGATTCACTCAGAAGATGTCAGAGGTTTTTCGCACCTCTGGGCGTTTCGGTCACTCTGCTGTGTGTGTTGTCAGCTTTGTAAGTGTCGTCTGTGTCCGTCTTTTGCTTTCGTCGCTTCTTGGCGATCTTTCCTGCGTCTTGAAGACGACTCACTTCAGACGCGCCGACTTCTGTCGTGCAATTCTTGCGGCATCACGAAACTCTTCCAGGTGAGACTCTCGGCACCTGTAACTTTCGTTTATTGTCCGCTTACGTTGCAAAAGGAGAAGGAAAGCGGTCAGATACGGTCGCTTTGTTAAGATATCGCCAGAAGCAACAGTTTCTCACTTGTTCGATATCTGTGAGGAAAACACGCTCCTGCCCGCGGGATGTGCGTCTCGCGCTCCTCCCGCGCCGTCTACAGCCGCGCGCTCGCGCTCACTCGCAGATCAAGAGATCGATTTCCCGATGAGGAAGATGCCGAAGATGCGCATCCTAACAGGGTTGCTGTCTGTCCAATTAGTACCCACAGAAATAAGTCCGGTTGTACTGGTCCGGTGGCATCACAAGCCACGGCGATGAGACATATAAGCATAGATATAGGACGTAATGCCTTCGCTTACCTGTTGTATGTTTGCAAAACAATGGCAGAAACTTAGGGGTGCATTAACTAGTCAAGGTTTGTGAAAGTCAAGGGAATTTTTGGGAATTTTGCTAATTGATCGTCTTTCTCTAAGGCCACATATACTCGGCATGTTAATATGAACCGCATACATGCAATGATATCTTATAAAAAAAATGATCTCTGTAAAACAATATTGAGGTTCTTTAAAAAAAATCAGACCTCTTTTTTACTTGCTCCATTTTAACCTTTCTCGCTCCGCTGCATGTCCCTCAGGAGTGAACTGCCCTGTGTGCATCACACGCTTGCCAAATACATCCTCCAATATCAGCCACCTATTACTGGCTTTTTAGTCCTAGACTGCCTTAATTAAAATAGCATGGTATGTGTTAATTTTGTGGCAGCTGAAAATGTAAAAATAATTTTTGCATTCATCTGTGACAATGTTGAGGGGAGAAAAGGGTGAGAAAAAGCCAGAGACAGAGGCATGGCAGTGTGTCGGGTGAAAGACAGTTTAGCTGTGTTTTCAAGTCTGTTGTCAGTGTCTCTGTTTCTTTAGCCTTCAGAGCTCATTAGCAGTGATAGACACATTGCTCCTGACAACCTCCCCCACACACTTTTCTCACCTTACTCTTCCCCTATCATTCCTCTTTCACCATCATTTATATCTCTATCCCATCTCCCTGTGCTATTAGTTTCTATTTCACTAAAGCACTTACCTCTACAACGTTTTTCATCACACATTTTTAGTTTTATCTTTCACACCGTTCTCTCAAAGATTCATTCTGTTTAAAGGTTCTATTCCTGTATGTGGGAACATTAACCAGAATTTAGGCTCTGTGTCTTTGTCAATTAAAAGACCTCTTATTAGGATTGATTGCTGATATTTTATTGTCTTTTACAATAACCGGTACTGCTGAAACAGATTTTGGGTGCACAACGAAGTGGCTTCAGAACACTTATAGCTAAAAAATTATATGGACTACAGTAAGTAGCACCAACAACATACTTTTGATTTAAAAAAATATACCTCTCACATTTGTGTTCCACAGAAGTGAGAAAGCCAAATTTTTGAATGACATGATGGTGAAAACTATACCACTGGTTACACAAATTTCTATTGCACAGATACAGCCCATAAAAAACAGTTGCACCAGTGGAACAACAGACATGCATACACAATGATACCTCTGGCAATAAACAAGGAAGAGGAATAAAGCCTTACAGCAGTATGCAGTACAACAGTACAACAAGCAAGTACAAAGGGACACATGTTCTTATCTATGAATGTAGTGCATGACTGATCATGTCAAAACGAAACTTTAATATTGCAGATTACAGCTGGGGGACAGTAAATGTAGAGTTCATGTAGCAGCCTTGTAATTAAAAGCGGGTACCTTTCAAATATTGACAGACAAATGCCACTCACTTTTAAGTGTAATAATGGTCTGCTTGGAGAACTGGGAGTACAGAAGGCCACCCTAAAGCCTTGATGATGAAAAGACCTCTGCTGAGTAGTGTCACAGTGTGCATGTATAATGCTATAGGGATCTATAGTGTACTATAATATTAAATTAAATCATTTTATGAAGCTATAGGGAGCTAATGTTGTAAAACCTAACATTTTTTTGTATGTCTGTTTGGGTTTCTGGGGAGGCTTGTCTATGTTTCATTAACATTTACGCATTTGGCAGATGCTTTTATCCAAAGCAACTTACAGTACATTCAAGTTATACATTTGATCAGTACTTGTGCTCCTCTGGGAATGGAACCCACAACCTTTGCGTTGTTAATGCAATGCTCTACCAACTGAGCTACAGGAGCACACGTTTTGTTCTGCTTAAGCATATTGGGGTAGGCTCAAGGAGGACTTGCCGCCATTTTGCCTCCTGATCAATAGAGCAGTTCCCATGATGCACCCTGGCAACTTCTCTCACAGGCAACTGCTTGATGTATCTGAGGTCACATTAGCATAAGAAACTCTCTAAAACTGTTAGGGCAACTCACAACTATGATATACGAAAAGCAATAAATTGCACAGCACAGATGATGTTCATATCGATATTGTGAAATTTAAATTTCCACCTGTTGTTGCTGTAATATACAACCCACTTTAGATTGATCAATAAAGATGAGGCTAAACGTATTGTACAGGTAAAACAGGGCAGGGTAGACCACCAGCTTTATTTTCTAATTATTTTGAAAGTCAGTTTTGGTAAACCAACATACCTAGCCAAGTCTTGGCTACAAAAAAGCTATTGAACATTTCCACTGTTACTGCCTTGTAAAAAAGATACATAAAATTCATTAAACATGCTGACCTTTTGTGACAACATGCATCCATAGTGGGGTATACAGTAGCTGACCCTTGTCTGAAAATACACCAGTATGGTTTTAGTGTGTTCACTTGTTCACACAATATTACAAAAAAACACATTTTTTTTATACATTTTAGTTTGGAAGATGAAATTCACAAAAAGTTACATTATATTACATTACATTTACATACATTACATACATACAAAGCCACACATTTGTGTAATTGGACGTTTGACTCCAAACCTTTATAATGTGAAGTGCAAACAAAGCCCTTCTGATAACTAGCCATGGTCTCCCCTACCGATATGTGTGCAGTGTATGTATGGGTTATTGAACGAGTGAGAGAAAGGGCAAAAGAGAGGCTGAATCTGTAGTGTGTGTGTGTGTGAGAGCTAGTGTTTGTGTGTCCCTGATTGCTTGCTGATACATGGTGACATGCTGCAGATTGACTCAGCCTGCTTTTCTAATTCTCTCTATTAATAAGCCACAGCTTCCCACTGTTGCACCGGACTACATCTATTCATCTCAATTTGTCATCTGCTCCCCTCCCCCATTCGTATCCTTTCAGTCTTTCTATCCTTTACCTCTGACTCTCTCTCTCTTTCCCTCATCATCTCCTGCATCACGTCTGTTCACTGGCCTCTTCTTCCAAATCTGTCCATTCCACCTGGCTCTTGTGTCCTTCTCAGCATAGACATGTGGTCTGGAACATTAGTAAGGCCATACACAGTTATTGAGTTTTTATATCGTATTGAAACATGAAGGCTAGATAAACTGTTACACTTGAGTAAACTATGATGGGTTCCTCTCAACCGACACATGTAATTTCACATTTTTGTGTTAACGTTTTAGTATTTAGAGGGAGCAAACAAATGTAACTATTTAATAGTTCAGTTGGAAGCTTATGTCAGTAAACTGCTGCTTTTATCTTAGGTGATTTTATGAGTTGCTATAAAATCCCCAAATAAGATGAAGGTAAATATTTGGTTTGCTGTTTGTAAAGGGTTATATAAACATGCACCTCCTAAACTTTTACTCACAGCTCAATTTATTCAAATAAGCCCTCATAACATCTGAATATCTGAAAATCTGTAATATGTGAAATTGTAGATGTAGAATTTGTGATGAAATTGAGCCAGATAATTCTGTGCCAAATAATCACATTACAGACTTTCCATTTTTAAGCAAGTCTGTTTTACTAGTTTAAATTTTTTTCACTTAAATTTATAATTAAAAGAGGCCAAGACCTTATGCATCCACAGCTACATACAACAATAAAGGAATGTTTTACAATGCAAGTTGAAAGAAATGATGAAACTTTACTTTTATGCAACATCAAAAAATACTACTGAAGGAGTAAAGAAACTAAAAGGATAAAGAGGAATCTCCAAAGCATGACAAAGACAGCAGGAGAGGACAGAAAATGAGGAAACATCCAGCAGGACTGACAAGCAATACATAGACTACAAAACACTGGTTCCTGGCTCTTAACTCTCTTTGCCCACAGACACTCTAGATGTGTAACACACGTACAAGCTTTTTGAACCATAACATAATAACATTTTAGCATTTGGCTTCATTATACCACTGTGAACTGATAAACTGATTATATTAGTCCAAATTTCAGGTAACTGCATGTATATTCCTGTTAAATATAATGTTTCACCATTTCATTTACATTTGTGACAGTGTAGCTTAGAAACAACTCTGTATAATACAGGTTGTTAGTGTGTATGTGGGTGTCTAAGGTGTTTTAATTAACACACCTAATTTAGGGTCATTTAGAGATTACCAAGGCAGCTATGACTCCACGCCACTCGCTCACGCTTTCTCTCTTCCTCCCACCCCCACCTTCTCTGTTACTTCCCGCCCAATTTATTATTAACGAGTGTTGTCTGTCTCGTTAGTGTTCGAAATGCAGCACCGTAAACATGAACAAAACCAGACGCAGCAGCCTAACCTCAGATAATTGCTGTCTTCCTATTTCTTCCTCCATTTCCAAATTCTAGCGTTCCATTGTTTTGCTGACACACGCACTTCAACTTTTATTATAAGCAAACTACGATACATAGTTCCCAATACATTCCCCAGCACACCCTGTGCGCATCGTCTATCATCCATCTATCCATCCACCAATTCTTTCACCCATCATTTATCCATCCATCTATCCACCAATCCTTTCATTCATCCATCCATCCATTCACCCATTTCCTTAGTCTCTATTCCCATCTAAAGATCTGAAGGGGCAAAATCTAGCATTGACTTTCACAACATCTTTGCCTCCTATCAGATCTACAACTTTTGAACTGTATTTAACAGACAGGATAAAGAGTAACACTGAAATGATTATTTAATACAATCGAATGCAACCATTGAACAGCTTTCAGATAGCTAAGGATGCTGTTTTTTGTGAGCTAGTTAAACACGGGTGGTTGAGGACTGAGAATGGCTGTTGAGGTAATTGCCCTCTTTTGCAATGATACCTCATTGGTAAATAAAAAATATATGTAAAAGGGCAAACAACTCCTGGGTCTTACAGGAAACACTTTACTGTTTTTTTGCAAACATATCACAATTTCCCTCCCTCTGACTCTCATTGAAATTCTACACGCTCTTTCATAGTGTTGTTAGAAACATCTTTCAGAGCCAATTAATCTCTTGTACTCACGTCTCTCTATTTCACTCTCTTGCTTCATGCATTTCTAGTTCTTGTCCCATTTCCTCTTAACAGCCTTTCTGAACCACAGAGACGCTAAAAGACAAAGCCAGCATACTAGTATTTAACATAGGCTTGTTATTATGTAAGCCCTACAAAGCCAACATCCTCAAGTTAGGGCTTTTTTAAATCCATGACCAGAGACCAGTTGTGTCTCCCAGGAGGTACACTATACAGTATGTGTGAAGCATTGCGATTTGCTGCAAATGTAGAGCATTTTGCTAGGTTTTGAAAATGTATCCCAGCTTACAATTTTTGGTTGTAAGAATGTTTCCCTAATGTTCCCATTAAGAAATAAAAACATTAAAAATGTTATTTTGAATGTTCTAGGAATGTTCAATAAGTCCATTTTAGACATTGTATAAAAGTTATTGCTTGATTACAAGAACATTATTCAAACTTTTTAAATTCTGTACTGTTTTAACGATCCACTAACAACTTCATATATATGATATATGTATAATGTTCTACTAATATTACTGCAAAAATGTTTTTGATAACTTTAAAAAACTTTTTAGAGAATGTTGTTCCCTAATGTTCTAACAACGTTCCATGTGTTTAAAATAACATATTTACTTTACATATTTTTTTATTTTATGTTTATAACTCAAGTCAACATCAAAATTTGTCTAGACAAACCTTCCTACTTTTCCACTAATTCTGTACATTGTTTCATGTAATGGTAAACTATGGCTCAGGTTGCAAGTGGTGAAACGCTCTGTTGCATAGATAGTCTCTGCAGACTGCGGAGGATCAGGGTGAAAGCAATAAAAAACCAAAGATGGTGAGAGAGAGAGAAAGGAGAATCTACTGTCAGGAGTTTTTTGCCCCTTTGAATGTGAATGTATGCAGGACCTTCTATTTAACGGAAGGATCTGTCATACTGCATGCATGTTTGTGTGCATATGAGAATGAGATGCTGCTGACAGGGTTCCTTACAGAGCTGATGGTATTGACAGAAATCACCGCCTGAAAATATTACAGCGGACATTTCAACACGTGGGCCTGCCCTTGTCCACGATGACAAGATGAAAAATCACTGAGGACTGTATTATTGTATATGAGTGCATGTGTGTGCGCATGGCAGTCTACCTTAATGACATGGTTTACGTGAAGGGCATTCATTCAAGCAGATATTAAGATTAATTAATGGAGACAAGGTTGAACAAATTAGACATGACAGCGACATAAGTTTGTAAAAATAAAACCCCAGGGTTTGGGTTCATAGATGAATTACATTGAACACTTTCTAGCTAACATAAGCAATTGTTATATACATACAGTAGAATGTATAAATGAAAAATGTAGAAGTAGAATGTACAAATGCATAAAATGTTTTTGAACTCTTATTCTATTTATGAATGCTTCCATTAGATTACAAAATATCAAATCCAAGTGCTGTTTATTTTGAAGAACAATAGCACAAGTACATTTAAAAAGAAGTTACATTAAGAAAGTTTGTTAGGTTAATAAAAGAATGAATTTAAATGATACAAAAAATTAAACAAAAAACATATTTGGAAATTGGTTGCCATAAAAGAAGCATGTCCGTTGTTATTGCTGGAGACCTGCTTGAGGTGAACTAACCAACAACCTAAAATTCTTAGCTGGGCTTGAGGATAATGCTAAACTGTGTTAGCAACTGTTGTTAAAGAGCACATGAAAATGCAAAAGTATTTAATTGCAAAGTCAGTGCAAGTTGGTGTGCCCTTTATCTTCATCAGTTAATGTGGCAGCAGCTGGCTGAACTCTTGCTCTGATGCAGATTTTGTGGAAGGAAGTGGCCTTTTCTGGCAACACAAGGGAAAATGTTTGTTTTGAGGAGTGCTTCAGAAAGAGCTAGAAAGTCTCTCTCTCTCTTTTCTCCGTCATGCTCCCCTGCTTCTGCTCTTAAGGTCACGGTTTGTACCCACCGTCACTGACTGTCACTCTATTTCTCTCTTTCTTTCTCTCCGTTTCTCTTTCCACCTCTAACCCAACACCCCACCCCCCATTTCTCTCTGGCCCTCTGTCAGCCATTTCAAAAACGCCATTGAAAGAAACATAAAAAGAGACAGAGAAGGAAAGAAAAAAGAAAATGAGTGGAGAAAAAGAGAAGGGATAGAAACAGACAGAAAGAGGGAACAGAGGCCGTAACTTGTCAAAATATTTAACTTTGTTCCTTATGAATTCCATCACGACACGTCAATACGTTCAACATCAAGTCTTAACAAATGTAAATTTGTCTGCTAACAATGTTAGGTTGTAAGAACGTTTCTGTAATATTTCCATTAAGTAACAAAACATTTAAAATTTAATTTAGAAGATGTGGGAACGTTCAAAGCATCCAGTTTTTAGACAGCATATTAACGCTGTTGCTTGGATATGATGACGTTATTCAAAGTATTTCAGTTCTGTAACATTTTAAAATGCTTTACTAATGATTTAAAATAACTGTTTTAATATATGATATACAATATTAAAAGCTCTACTAAAAACACTCAGAATTAGCAGTAATTTTAAGTAATATAATCATATTATAATTGGGTTGCTTTATATCTCTTATTATTTTGGGTTACAGTGCACAAAAGAATAATCTGTTAACACTTCATATTTGTAATCTATTAGACATGATTTTCTTCATTATTTTTGTGTTTTTAAAATGAGCTTTTGAAAACACCAGTATACTGAATGTTGTTTCAGATGTTTGTAACAGCAAGACTTCTAAACGGTCTTAACCAGCAAGACTTCTTTGTTGAACCAGCTTCAGCAGAAGGTCTATGCTGATTGATCAGTATTTTCTTGCTGTTTTTTGCTGGTTTGTTCCCCCCAAAGAAACCACATGTTATTCTTCTGAACATATTTCAGTCTATGGCTCAGACAGCCTTTTTAAAAATGTAGAGGCACAATCAGTAAATTATAATTTTCTATTGATAGGTAATGTAATCAAAATGTTAGCATACAATTCACAGGTTTACAAATTATTCCTATAGTCTCCTATAGTGCACTTCACACCTTGTCTAGCACAGTGCTCTATCTTCTAAACTGGGTTTGTCAGATAAGTCAGACACCCAAAATGTTGGGGGGGGGGGGGCATTACTATCCAACACTGTCTGTGTGTGTCTTTGTGCATTTGTGTGAGGCAGATTTGCTCTGTCTTTTCTGTGATCAGTTTACATCACTCCAGTTTTTCTCATCAAGGAGCCTTTCACTTTAAACTTTGGATTCTCTGACAAACAAAATTTCTAACATGTTCATTCCTCAGACAATATAATAAATACTTGTGATAAATCCAAGCAACAGTCTACTAAAAGTCAATTCCATTATTTGATATTCCCTCAAGCAAATATTAGATGCTGTTGGTTTAGGCACATAAACACGTTTAAACAAACATACAGGCAAAAGCAGTCAAACAAAAACAGCAAAATATCATTTAGTTTCAACACACAGCAGACATTCTGTGGGTTCTTCGTTATTTTTTTCTATTGTTTGATGCATTTCTCTTTTTTCTTCTCTTTGTCTGTCTCTGTGTGATCCCTCTCCGTGGACCTGCTGTGGTGCGTTCAAGCGCTCCACTGCCACGCACTAACGAACTTCCAACATCTTGTCCCGTCACGGCAATTACACACACACACACACAAAACATTCACATGTACACAGTGTTTACATTGCCACTAATACACATATTCCCACTACCATACACGTACACCCTGTTTAAATGAAGGACTGCGTATTTAAAAATTACATTGATGCAGCATCTTTAATATTATTCGCTACAGTCAATGAATAAACCATGGAATAAAGATATATCATACAATAACTTTGCATCTGCATTCTTCTTACCACATAGAGTAGTTTACTGTTCATTATGTTTCATGACGACAGAATAAATATGCATAGCAACACATGCTAATGTTTTTGTATTGCTGTCTTCTCTGTATGGTATTATGGTTAACTGCAAAAACGTATACAAGAGCTATCACTTTCAGTATGTAGGCCTGTAGGAAATATTCTGTTTTCAGACATGAGTGGTTACAGACACTCCCATCACAGTGATATCATAAAGACTCAGGGTTAATCAAGGCTCACACTTTAATAACATAGACTTAATCATTCATAGCTTTGCTGAACCAGCAGACCCAGGGCCAGGCAGGCACACACAGATCTGCATGTATTATTTAGCGTTATTTCTCTTTTTTCCTTTGCTCCTGAGCACACAGACAAATTTACACTCCAGCACTTCTGTTATTGATTTAAAAGACACAAGGGATTCTTCTGAATGATATAAACTCACATTTGGATGGGTGGAATGCTAAAGATGACTGGCATTTTTATCATAATATTAAAGATTCCTATTAAAGATATTAAAGAATAGAAAATAAAAGAAAACTTTTTGACCGTATCATTAACATATTACAGTCAAAACTGAGGAATATAAATATACAGAGAAGATAATCGTTATAGCTTTATGCAGAGATTATACTTTGCACATGTGAGGATAGAGGTACTTGCAAAGAGGAAAAGCCCAGCTGAATAAACATATGTCTTTGCTCACAGTTTATAAATTAAATATATTAAACACACTATTCTGTGTACAAACCATTGCCATAGCAGTTAAAATGTGATCTATCGCTTAGAAAAACCTGAAGCAACTGCACTGTCCTTCTCTTTTTAGTCTGAAACATAAATTGAATGTAAAGAGATAACAAATACTCTACAAGGGAGGCAGAAAAAAATGAGGCAGAGGGGGCGAGCCAAAAAGACTCAAAGGGATGGTTAGGATTTATGGTTCAGTTCTGAACTCCCGAACAGATAATTCAACAGTTAATCGCCTCCCATAACTCTCGTGCACATAATCTTGCTCATCTTTTATCAACGACAACACCAAATACCAGAATAAACTACATCTCACACACTTGTGTCCACACGCACCGCTTGTTTATGAGAAGAAATTATGCATATTAAAAGTTTGCTTTACATTATCAATAAAAACAGTTTGGTTAATACGCTGTTGTGGCCAGTCTGACAATGTCTTCATGAGTCCAGCACAATAAACAAGTTTTGGGATTGTTCCTTGGCAGTTTTTCTTAGCACTTTCTGTATTTTACCTTCACAGGGCTGAATTAACACCTGCATTGACCTGCACTTTAAGTTACATAACTTAGAGGTCTTTGCTCATTTATTGTGTATTTTATTAAAAAACAGAGTATGTAAAACTGATTATCTCTTTATTTTTAAAGCTGCAACCATGCAGGCTATAGTATTTGTAATACGCTGTCAGATGTGTCTGTCGAGTTGTTGTCAATGTCCATTGGGGTGAAGAGAGATGTGGGGAGGTTAAAATACAGCGCTAGCAGGCAGGTCAAGCCAGGACAACATAATCTAACACTCTTTATTAACTAACGTTAGACTGATACGTACCTAACAGGAAATGTTCTCAGAATGTTGGCTAGCATTCTGTAAAAGTTCTCTTAATGTTATACAACATTCTTGCAGTATTATTAGTAGAACTGTTTAACATTATATATCATATTTGTAAAAACATTGTATTTACATTGTTAGTGAAATGTTTTAAAAATGTTACAGAATTTAAAAAATGCTCTTATAACAAAGCAATAACATTAATGCAATGCCAAAAAACTGGATGTTTAAAAAAACGCTTAACGCTTTTGTAACTTAATGGAAACACGAGGGAAACATGGCTACAACTTAAGGTACTCTTACCTACAAATGAATCTTTAAATTGGATTTTGTTCATTCTTTAATGCTGAAAACAGCTTTTTAGAGCATAATTGGTGTACACTAATGTTTGTTTCCTTTTTTCTTTTAATGTTTTCCCAGCATTCACACTGACCAGGTAGATAAAGTGGTTCTTATGGAATGGTAACATGGCCAGCTAGTACCTACATGGGGTCATCTGAGTTTGAACAAGTAAAACTTAAAACAAGTACCAAAAAAATACAAACCAAAACAAAAAGTTTACAAAATTTAACAGCCACCACCACAGAAACCCCAGAAATGTTCTTGGGTATAGGCTAAACACAGGCTTGTTAGTGGCAAAATAAAAAGAATGAAAAGATGGAAAAGAGAAAAACGAAGCAGTGCAGGGATTTGTTACTGTAATTGAATAGATTTGGCTTGTTATCACACAGTTGTTAGGTGTCAAACTGAGAAACAGATAAACAATGTGTGTTAGCATTAAAGTTAGCACATATCCATATGGGCAAAGCAGCATGATTGTATGTGTGTATAGATCTAAAAATCGAATGTACCTGTGAACATCTAGAATAAAAACTCCTTAAAGCACAAGCAGATCATTTTTCGGCTGAAACTATGGTTGTCATGGTATTGTGAACACCATTATTGATTTCTATCAGTTGTAAAATTGTTTTCTGTATCTCTTTAATCTGAGAGGATGCATGTTTGTTTATCAAATGTCAGTAATGTCAAATTGTCAAATAAAATAAGTTTTGTACGGCTGTGAAAGAAGAATAACCAGTATATATCACAACTGTTTAAGTCATAAAGGAAGTAGTGGATATAGTAAATACATCATATTGTATGATTTTGCAAATGTGGGCCCCAGGTAAACACAAATGTATTTGGGTCCTGGACTGAAAAATAGCCCGTGATAATGGTAATACTTGCCTTAGCAAAACTCCACTAATTAACTTAAATTGCCCATGTACACACTGACTACAACACTGACCACCACACACAAATATCCCCCATTTCATTTCCAACATGGTCACCACACATACACAAACACAGACTCATTTGATATGCAACACAATTCTCAGATGTGTGTGTTTTAAATGTCAAGGGGGTGTAGGTTTAGCATTTAATTTAGCATACAATTAAAAACAAAAGACGGAAGGAGAGAAAGATCAAGGAAGAAGAGAACGTTAGAAGAGGGCAAGTCACTAAAATGAAGACAGGTGGAGGAGGACAAACAGAAAGATTTATTGAGAAGATAAATGGGAGAAAAGAGAGATGATGAAAAGGCTAAAGAGAAATGAAATAAAATGAAATGAAATAAAAGCAACATAAA
The DNA here is from genome assembly GCA_036877525.1 of Chromobotia macracanthus. NCBI lineage: Eukaryota > Metazoa > Chordata > Actinopteri > Cypriniformes > Botiidae > Chromobotia > Chromobotia macracanthus. The sequence continues at coordinate 13,197,891 of JAZGTH010000001.1, read as the reverse complement.
TAATGAATAAACAAAGCACATAGAGGAGGAGAAAGAAATAAAGTTTGAAGTATGTATTCACCTCAGAAAGAGAGAGAGAGAAAAGATGATCAAACGTTCCTATAAATCTTGTTGCAGTCCAGTTAGAGTTTATTCATTTGGCAGCTTCTTATGCCAATTAAATTGCTTAAAAGCCAATTAAATTGCTCATTGAGCAAATTAAAGACAAGAAAACATTTTCTGTTGGAATCTTTGAACGGGAGACTTTGCACCCTTATGTACAACTAAGACATTTTTAAGTAGTCTGTTGTGAATATTTGTTTCCACCCAATGGTAGGAAATGGTACTGCAGCTTATGAGAACAGAAATAGAACAGATGCAGAACAACGAGAAAAACTAGCATTTATATATGATTTTGTTTTACATTGAGCAACAAAACACATGCACACATACAGTTCCATCTGTAAGACTCAAATAACCCTTCATCCCAACATCCCATGATTAAAACAGCAATTCTTATAATTATTCACTTTTAAACACGTCTACCACAATTTATGACAGTTATGGGGGTGTTCATGGGGAAATGTTTCAGAGAAAGATATAAAGGCTAATTTCGTTTTAAAATTATGAAATACAGACAGACATTTAACAACAGTATTCTTTTGACAGCCCTTATTATTATGTTGATTAGGGTGATTTTAAAGTCATCATTTCTATTTAATAGTTTAATAAAAAACAAATCACCAAGCACCTTCATAGCTGTCACCTGCACTGACCTCTGCTTTTATCCAATAAAATCTACACGTGAACTGTGTTGTCTTCAATCCTATTACAGTATTAGACTGCGTCTACTGCTGTTAGTCCATCTGATTTCTGAGTACTGAGCCACTAAAATACTCTTAAATGATTTATTTAAGAAAAAAACACAGCAACAAAGATGATATAATGAAGATGACAAACAAGACTAGAGAGCCGGGGAGAAATTAACCAAAAAGTGCAGCAGAAATAAGCACAATGCAAGAAAGAGAAAGTAAGTGAGTGGAAGAGAGAGAGAGAAAACGTGAGTAGCATTAGGTCAGTTCTAATAATACTGATAAGACTTTGTCATGGTCACCATGCCATCTCATTCCACTGGGAGGAATGGAGGCACTGTGGGACAACTGTGTGCGCGTGTGGCAGGTGTGCGTGTGCTTTTGGGATATGCTTGTATGTATGTGTCTGGTTAGTGAATGTTTGTTTGAGCTGTGTGTGTGTTTTCTACAACTGTCTGTGCTGTTGTTTCACTGGATTCCTCATGTTGGACTGGCCGTGTTGATCTGGCAGTGCACGCACGGGAAGATTCAGTGTGATGCTAATCATGTCTACGGTATGAGTTGAGTGTGTATTTGTATACTTGTATGCACATGTATTAGAAGTTTTGTGTTTGTTTGTGGTAATGATCTCCTTGGATACTGTAGTACATGTGTGTATGTAGACTTATGCTGAAGTCTAGGTGTGTGTATGAGTGCTAGATGTTTTGGCCACCAAGCAGACAGATGATAAAATGACACAGCATTTTAATTTCTATGGCGTCACAGTGAGCAACCATTGTTCCTAGGGGAGGGGTGTTCCTAAAATGGAAGTGGCCTCCTAAATATTAGATTTTAACAAACACTTTTTAGGAAATACCCTGGAATACTACAAAAATACTATGGTATACATCAAAGTTCCAAAGTACCATAGATACTTATGAGGTATAAAAGTTATAGAGACTAATTTTGATTCTACTATAAGACTAAAAGTCCACCTGTTTTAAAACTAAGAAACTTTACTATACTTTATCCCACAAGTATTCTGTTGTAAATAAGCACCAGTGTTAGGTGTTCATACAGAGACTTTTAACAACTTTTAAGCAAACAAGTTACAGATTGCAGCTTTAAAGCAGTGGCTCCCAAACTGTGTTGAGGATTATTTTTAAATTAATTAATTTTTTTAATTAAATTTTATTTTTTAATGAAAGACTAAATAAAAATTTTAACCAAGATCATGTGTTTCTCACAGGCAATAATTTATGTTTGCACCCTGTAGTATAAAATGTAAAACCATTTATTATAAAACCATTTATGTTAATATAAAATAAATGATTCAATTAAATTAGCCAATTAGTATTTTGTGCATTATACACTCACCATTTACAAATAACTGATTTCACTTTGTATTCTGTCATGCACCGCACCTGTGACAGTCTTACCTGATGTTTCCATTGCTGCATGATTATGTTCCCCAGAGTCACTGGCAATCCCATAATCCACCTCGAGAGGTGCTGCGCTGCCATAGACATGAACTGAAAACTGTCGATTAGCTTTGTTTAAAACGTGTTAGAAATGTAAAGAGTAAATTAAATCTGTGGAAGTCCACACTTACTAGTACAAACAATAAATACAAACATAGACTGTCTGTAGAAAATGTCCCAGACTCTCTCCAATACAACTAACCATAGCAAATTTTGAGTCATTAACATAAACTCTTGTCATGAATAAGTGAGTTCTATTATTTTGTGAAATAACCTGTTTGTTGTTATTTAACCTGTTTGTTTGTACTTAATTTAAGATTGTTGTTATTTTAAGTTAAATGTGTGCATTTTGTATTATTAATGTACAATATATCATACTGAACAATATATGTTATATTAATATTCGTATATTTTGTGTTAATATTTTGTGTAAGACTGGATGTAAGTGCGCTATAAATAATTTAGCTGTGCCACTGCTGTGTTGATTGTTGTAAGGTTAGAACATTTATTTTAAAAAGTTTTAACATTTTTTGTGCGTTGTAGATGGAAAGTCTACTACTAAAATGTGTTTTGACGGAACCTTTGGTGACATCTCCAGTTCCACAGGCATACACAACGGCTGTAAGTCTGTGTGTGCCTATTTTTGCAACACATTTACAAAAGTATGTCCTATGGGAAAAGATAGCATGAAGGTCATGCATGCTACAAAATAACCAATCCACGTATTCACACCTGTGTGTGTGCTTTGTATCTTTTGTGTTTTTCCATCTCGTCGTCTGGGTGTTATGCACAGAGATCACTCAGTGTGTAATTAAAGTGATGGTACGTACAGTGTTGGGGACGTGTGTGTTCTAATCAGAAGCATGTGGTGTCACTCTAGTTTACTTTATATTTAGTTATGAAGGGGGTGGACACACTCTATGTGGGTGTGTATGACACTGTATCCCAGGGTAAAGGATGTTTGTACAACTACCACACTCAGACCTCACACTTTCCCAATCAGTCAGGGATAGAGTGGTCTGACAGAGGGCTACAGAGACCACAGCAGAAAGCTAGTCTTCTTTTCATTGTTTCTCTTGTCGTCCGCAGGCCATCTTGTCAATATGCAGCACGCAAAATCTGTGGACCCCACAAAAATGGGTGTCGGGAGGGCCATTGCTGTCCTCACTTCTGGAGGAGATGCACAGGGTGAGGAAGTGTGTATTTATTTCTGTGGTTGTGTGGTTCAGTTCTATGTCAGTGTACGCTGATGTATGTACTGTATCTACAGTACACACTGTACTGTATGTTTGTGGCTTTGACTATTTTTGGCGTTGACTTTCATATTAGTTTTGTAATTATACTTTGTTTTTTCTGAGTAACAAATTGTTTAAATGTTTCTAACATTACATTATACTCATATTTGCACAAAATGTACAGGCAGCATCTGCCATCAGTTCCCTATTGGGTAACTTTCAGTTTTGGGTGAACTGTTCTTTTAAAAGAGATGTGCAGCGTGAGAAATATCAATGCTTGTCATTCAGTAAAGACATGACAATAAAAATAAAATTATAAACATAAACATAAATACATTTATAAACATAAATAAACAAAATATATGTATATATATAATTGCTACTAACTACTACTATACTACTAACGTTACAGCAAGAATGTCTTGAAAACTTTGACAAAACTTTTAGAGAACATTAGCAACATTCTGAGAACATTCCCTGTTAGTTGGGTAACTGTTCTTGTGAACTACAGTGCACATTTATCAAAAGAGGCTTGTTCATATTTTTGTCTGGTATGAGAATGTGCGCTATAAAGTCAAATGTGTGTGCTACTAGATTTTGGCAGCATCTGATAGATGAAGATTTTAATTGGTTGTGTTGGATGCGCTCTAGAATCCCTGATTACCTTATTGAGCTCGCACCATCTCGTTTGCTATAGCAGCCATGTTGAATAAGCAAAAAGGAGTCATATATCAGTGATGTCACGAGAGGTCATAGAGCTTTTACATTGACCTTTAAGACAACCTTTAGCAGTTGGAAAAAGAGCTCACCCTTAACCTTATCTGGTACCAGCTGGAGAACAAGTCAAATAACTGTGTAATGTCAACTAGTCCTAGAAAAACCTTAACCATCATTCCCTCTCTCTCTCACTCTCTTGTAATCTCTCTCGCTCTGTCTCTCTTTCTGTCTGGGGGGGTGTTATATTTAGCTGGTGACCTTTGGGGAAATGTGACTGCTCTATAGAGCCCGGCAATGAGGTTTGCCTGTTTTCTTCTCTGGTTCAATCTTAAATGAAACTCAAGCCACTTAGATTGCCCTTTTCAATTGGACTTATTCACTATGTGTGTGTGTGTGTGTGAGAGAGAGCGACATATATGACAAGATAACAGGTTTGTAATAAGACCAAAATCAGTTTCTTCCCACACACTTTCAAGTTAATTAGTGGTAAGCTGAACATGTTCCACAAGCAGTCACCAAAACTTAATTAACTGTAAGGATTTGTCAGTTTGTGATGAATTACATTATTTAATAATCTTAGTGATTCCTTAATTTCTGATACATAAATGAGAACAGTGTAAGTCACATATCAAATCTAAAGGCTGTACACACAGTATATATTTTAACACTGTAACCAAAAGAAATGTTTAATAATTATGATGCATTATTTACAATATGTCAGGTATGAATGCTGCTGTCCGAGCCACAGTCAGAGTTGGGATCTACACTGGAGCAAAAGTCTATTTTGTGCATGAGGTTTGTTTGCTCTCCAAACTCACAGTAAATAATTAAATAGCTTAAAATTTATAGATTGGTATGCACAATGATACTTTTCGTCCTAATTCACTATCAGTTTTCAGTTCACTTTTTGAATGTTAATATATTTTTGTAATGTGTGTTTAGGGTTATCAGGGGCTAGTTGATGGAGGAGATAACATCCGACTAGCAACCTGGGAGAGTGTGTCAATGATGCTACAGCTGGTAATGAACATACCTTCATATCATAAATATAATAAACTCCATTCAATACCATTACATGCTGTCATACTCATATTCTCATATCCATATTTATAACCTTATGGACCTCTTTACCTCTTTACGAAATACACAACAGTACTGTGGTTACTGGTGACCAGAAGGGATGTGTAAACCAAGCTTTTTTGTGCACGGCTGTTACTGATCATGTTGCATAGTGTAACCTCTGTGGATAAGCACAAAATGCCAGAGTTCACCCAGAGACCTTCTGAGACTTACACACACATACACACACACAAGTATAGACATCCATTTTATTTAACCTGGAATATAAGTCATGTTTAGCACTACACTAATCGTTTGGTGTTCTAGTGCACTACAAAGTGTGATATGTCGGTTTGAAGGGTCCCCTGCACTGCACATTATGTAATTTAACTGAAATACCACACTAATCTCAGCCACACTGACTGGACATCCCACTTCACTGTATTCCTCCAATAACCCAGCTAACAATTTCAGGTTGTAAGAACATTTTCCTAATGTTTCCAACATTATACATTAAAATATTACAATGTTATTTTGGATGTTCTAGGAATGTTAAAAATGTTTGGTTTTTAGATGCTATATAATAACATTCCACTAACAACTTAAGAATAATGTTAATAATGTTTTATATATATATATATATATATATATGATATATAGCGTTCTAATTAGAACATATTTGATAAATTTATTTAAGAACTTTAAAAGAACCTTTAGAGAACATTCTGAGAATGTTTCCTGTGAGCTGGGAACAAACTCTAGACTGCCTGTATAACTTAGTTTAATATTTAGTAGATGCATCAAAAAAGTATATTTCTGTTTTTTTGATATTGATTTTCTGAAAGTTATTTTAGAGAATGTTTAGTATGTTCGTTTTTCTGCATGATGCAGGTTTTTTGCAGACTGTTTGGAGTCATTAGCTCCCCAATGTGTTTTTGGCGACACCTTAGCTAAAACCTGAATTAAAATACTTGAGTATCTGTTTACATTCTTTCTTTGTTTGTTGGCAGGGTGGCACAGTGATTGGCAGTGCCCGCTGTCAGGACTTCCGCACTAAGGAGGGCAGGACTAAAGCTGCATGCAACCTTGTGAAGCTGGGCATCACCAATCTGTGTGTGATTGGTGGAGACGGCAGCCTGACAGGTGCTAATGAGTTCCGCACTGAGTGGAGTGAGCAACTCCAACTCCTGCTGAAAGCAGGTAGGACTGCACCACCCAACTACACCCCCTTCACATGTATGTAATAGTACTTTCTGTGTAACTGTGTAATTACTATGTTTGACCCCTGAACCTAACCCTAAACATAATCCATATTACATGTAGTACATGTAGTTACAAGTCTTTTGCTGGGTAAGTACATTGTGCACATACTGTAAAATAAAGTGCAACTGTTTTAAAGCAGTGGTTTTCAACCTTTTGGAACTAAGGCCCCCTCAGACCTCTCCTATTATGTGGCACGCCCCCCATGATAGATAGATAGATGTCTCTGCCTCTGCTTTTCTCTGTGCTTTCCCCCCGATTCCTCCACACCACCAATCCCCAACAACCCCCCACCCCCACCCCGTTGCCCCCTGTTGAGAACCAATGCTTTACAGAATATCACAGTATGTAACCAGTGAATTTTAAAGAAACAGAAGCAAATGTCTGCTTGATCTCATAGGCAAGATCACAGCAGAGGAGGCCAAGCGCTCATCTCATCTGAACATCGTTGGAATGGTTGGATCCATAGACAACGATTTCTGTGGCACAGACATGACCATCGGCACAGATTCAGCCCTGCACAGGATCATGGAAGTTGTGGATGCCATCACAACAACAGCTCAGAGGTATGTACATACATAAATGTTACTGCACACACATGTGGTATGAAACTCCTCATTTACAGTATACAGGTCGAATTTGATTCAACATGAATTTGATTTGGCCATTATCCTATCTTTGCAGTCATCAAAGAGCCTTCATTCTGGAAGTGATGGGGAGGCATTGTGGGTATGTTACTCTATACAAGTATATTTGCATGAATGCATTGACATTTTTTGCATTTATGATACATTTTTAATCAAATTGAGTATTTTCTGTGCACTGAACCAGTTTTCTCGATATCTTGATATCACCATGCTCTGCATTTGAGCTACAGGAGAGCTTTCTATTATGAATATGCTATATACATATTATTGTATGTTTCTATATTATCTATTATACTTAAAATATTCATGTCTTACACTGATCCATGTTCAGTAATATGGCTTGATTGACCTATTTTTTAGATGACAGATGATAATAGACAAACAGGTTGATACAATGAAGTGTCCATCTTCTGTTCTGGTCATTGCCACTACTCAAGTGTATGTATGTGTATGTTTTGGTGTGTGTGTGTGTCTGTGTAGGTATTTGGCTTTAGTTACTGCTCTGGCATGTGGGGCTGACTGGGTTTTTATTCCTGAGATGCCTCCAGATGAAGCCTGGGAAGACCATCTATGCAGAAGACTTACCTATGTATCATTCATACACATTCTATCATACCTATTACATACTATACAACTAACCATAAAACTATTGGTTCTTATGCAGCAAACTTATCTTAGCAAGTTATATTTTTAAGCCACACTGGTTTCAGGAATGACATCTGAGGTAGGACTGAAAAAAAGCTCCTTGTTTTACTTTTTTAAATTGAAAAAACACTATTAAAAAAAAAACCATTTAGATTTATTCATTTAGCAGACGCTTTTATTCAAAGAAACTTACAAAGAGAGAGAGAGAGAGCATTTAACATTCTGCCCTATGAACTAACAAGCCAAGACTACAAAGCTACATTTACAAGTGGAAAATAATAAATAAAAAAATAAAATGGACCTCATGACTAAACAACTCAAATCTACTCATCAGTATTGTTAACATCGTCATTATTATATCTTGTCTTACATTACTGTATGTCTACGTGTGTGTATCTATGATTCATTGTCCAGCAAAGAAGCATTGGCAACCGTTTGAATGTCATCATTGTGGCAGAAGGAGCTTTAGATCGCCATGGCAAACCCATCACCTGCGATATGATTAAGAATGTAAGAGCATCACACCACCACATGAAAATAAGAAAACAGTTAACAATTTCTTGGCTGGATGTCAACCTGGCTCATGCTTGTGTGTTTGTGGATGTTTAGCTGGTCACTAAGAAGCTTGGCTTTGACACACGTGCCACTGTACTGGGTCATGTGCAGAGAGGAGGAACACCTTCAGCCTTCGACAGGATCCTGGTGAGGAGCAGGGCTTAAACATAGGAATATAAACCAGGCCCACTAAGGAACTCTGTGATATACAGTGGTCTACTCACTGGGCCCAGCTGAAGAGGGCCTACTCAAAATATTCTGTTCCAGGCCTCATGAACTTTAGCAATGACCCTTCCCAGCAGTCTATGTGGTTTTATGTCACCAAAGTGATGGTGACAAGGGCTGACTCAAGGGCTGAGTGTGGCATTTAGGTCAGGGCCATAAAGTCAGCTAATATTCAGCTGGTCATATGATCTCAAGATGGCAGCTATCATAAAGGGAGAGCACCCTTATTTAGAATAAGCTTTTAAATAACAGATGATTGTCAATCAATAGGTGATTGTAGATTGCTATAACTCATCATTTGTTATTTGTTAAGTAAAATATTCATAACACCTTTAACCCACTGAAATAAGGCCTCTCTGTCTTGTTCTCAGGGCAGTAGGATGGGAGTGGAGGCTGTGATGGCTTTGTTAGAGGCAACACCTGACACTCCTGCTTGTGTTGTCAGTCTGTCTGGAAACCATGCCATCCGACTGCCACTCATGGAGTGTGTGCAAGTGGTGAGATGGCATATACACCTTCCTCTACGCCCCAAATAAAACCTCAACATTTCATATTTGACATATTTATATCCATGTATTTCCTTTTGATATATTTATGGCAGTCCAAATTAAATCCATGTACACTCTTTAAAGGTTCTTCACAGTAATGCTATAGAAGAACCATATTTATTCCCCAAAGAACCATTCAGTCAAAGGTTCTTAAAAGAACCATTTCTTCCTCACCTTTTCTTAGTTCTTTCCACTACAAAGAACCTTTTGTGAAACAGAACGTTTCTACAGAAGTTTCTTTATGGAACCATACATGCAAAAATGTTTTTTTGATGGCATTAAGAAGCAAGCAGGAGTTTTTTTAAAGTTTACCTGCTGTTTTGTAAATTCAGATATGTGTGTGTTTGTAACTAAACACACTGTATATATAATTGTATTTTTTATTGTAATATCTAAAGCTATTTGAGAACATAGTAAAAATACTAGCCATTCTTCATTTTAAGACTAAAGATGTGACCAAAGCAATGGCAGAAGGCAGGTTTGAGGAGGCCATTAAGCTCAGGGGAAAGTGAGTTCTTCATTCATCTTTCTTTTATTTGCTTTCACTATAGTTGCAAACTAAGCTTGTGACTGATGTGCTGTTGCTCTCCTGCAGGAGTTTTGAGAACAACTGGAACACATATAAACTCTTGGCCCATGTGACTGCCCCAGATGTGAAGGTGTGTAACAGCATCTGCAAATCTTAAATCATTTTACAATCGCTTTTATTTAGACTTCATTGTAGAAGAAGCAGGCAATATTGAGTAAGCTACATTTCATACCAAAATTTGGCCAGACAGTTTATTTTTTTGTCAACAAAAGTAGTTCCAAAAGAAGCCAAACCATCAACCATCGTTTCATAAATGATTATTCATTATGTATTCACTTTCTCTCTCCTTTAGAGCAATATAAACATAGCTATACTGAATGTAGGAGCTCCGTGTGCAGGAATGAACGCTGCAGTTCGTTCGGCGGTCAGGATCGGAATTCTTCAAGGACACAACATGTTGGCTGTACATGACGGATTCGAGGGACTTGCACATGGGAATGTAACATATTTCACATACTGTACATAAGTAATCCATGAGTCTACATGGAAAACACAAAAAAAAATCTTATGTGCTTTCTTTCTCTGTTTTTCCACTCTTGCCAGATTGAACCAATGACATGGGCCTATGTAGGAGGATGGACAGGCAAAGGCGGTTCAAATTTAGGAACCAAGAGGTAATATAAATCATATAAAAATAATCTGAAAGGACATCACTAATTTACAATGCTTTGAATAGGAAACACACCCTTTACTTTTAAATCACATCATTACCTCTATAAGTGTTTTGTCACAGAATCTCATTGATAATTTACAATGCTTTGAATAAGAAACACACCCTTTACTTTTAAATCACATCATTACCTCTATAAGGGTTTTGTCACAGAATCTCATTGATAATTTACAATGATTTGAATAAGAAACACACCCTTTACTTTTAAATCACATCATTACCTCTATAAGTGTTTTGTCACAGAATCTCATTGATAATTTACAATGATTTGAATAAGAAACATAACCTTTTGAGTCATGTCATTAGCATTATAAGTGTTATAAGTGTTTTGTCACAGAATTTATCTCATTGATAGAACCATTTAGCTTTCTCTTTGTCACTTCCTCTCTCTAAAGGACACTGCCAGCAAATATGATCGAAGAGATCAGTCTGAATATAGCCAAGTTTAACATTCATGCCTTGGTTATCGTTGGAGGGTTTGAGGTGAGGAAATATTGGCTACAGCTAATAGTAAATAAACATTTAAATTCTTTTTATTTATGCCTCACATTTCTCTAACACATTCTCTCTCTTGTTTAGGCCTTTGTTGGTGGCTTAGAATTAGTGACTGCCAGAGAAAAATATGAGGAGTTGTGTATTCCTCTGGTTGTTATTCCAGCTACTGTGTCTAATAATGTTCCTGGATCAGACTTCAGTATTGGAGCTGATACAGCCCTCAACACTATCACAACAGTGAGACACATGCTCTTAAACCACACAGACAAGCATTAAATACAAACAGACAAACTCATACATATTCATATTGTATGTGAAACTATAATATTCACAGCTCAGACCAGAAATATTATTCTTCAACGGTTTTAAAAGGTTATGGTTACAGAAGGTTATCAAGGTTATATAAATAATTTTAAAAGGTTAAAGGTTACTGTATGATGTAAATGGAAGAAATACACTATTTCACCCCATTTCTAGTAATCAAATGTATGCACATTTCCATACTCATTCAAGACGTACAAAAGGTCAGACTTTATTACTTCAATTGAAATGCTCTTCTTAACATTCTGACAAATAATGCTGAGATAAAATGAATCATTTGTGCTAATCTGCTAAAAGTAATGCCAACCCAAGGGCAAGCTGTCATTAAAGCAAAAGGAGGTCGTACCATATATCAAGAAAGCCTTTTTTACATTTTCACTTATGTACTTTTCATTTGTTATGCAAATAATATATGTTATAATTAAACAATTAAATTAGAAAGAAAAACATTTTCTAGTCTTTAAGACCCCACTACACAGTAGTCCTACTGTTCTTACTGTGTAAGAACATCCTTGTTCTTACTGTGTCTGTGTGTGTCTGTGTGATTAAGACATGTGACAGGATAAAGCAATCTGCTGCGGGAACCAAGCGCAGGGTCTTCATCATTGAAACTATGGGGGGATTTTGTGGATATCTGGCAACCATGGCCGGACTGGCTGCAGGGGCAGATGCTGCCTACATATATGAAGATCCATTTGGTATCCATGACCTGGAGGTGAGACAGTATTTATGCATGACTGACTGGACAGGTACATGAGTGGATAGCTAGATATAATGTAATTAGTTATAACTGGTCATTTTCTGTTTGGGAGATAGACAAACGTGGAACACTTATTGGAAAAGATGAAGACCACGGTGAAAAGAGGTCTCATCCTCAGGTCAGCCTTTCTGTCACTCTTCATTCTTTCCTCTGCCTCTTTTTACTCCAATTCACATACAGACTGTCATACAGTCAACTTCTGCTGTAATCTAGACAAATGACTGTTTTTATTTGATTCTTATACCAGCGTTTCAATATTAACATTGTAATGTCCCCCAGGAATGAGAAATGCAATGCAAACTACACCACAGATTTCATCTTCAATTTGTACTCAGAAGAAGGAAAAGGAGTGTTTGACTGCCGCAAGAACGTGCTTGGCCACATGCAGCAGGTCTGTGTATAAAATGTATATGTACGTACATTCATATGTATATATGTACACTGTGTGTATATATATATATATATATATATATATATATATACGACTACGTAGTTATTGCTGTGAGCACAATTAAACTTAAATTAAACACAATTAAATTTAACGTTGCTTTCTTCTCAGGGTGGAACTCCAACTCCGTTTGACAGGAACTTTGGCACAAAAATGGGTGCTAAAGCTGTGTTGTGGTTGACTGATAAACTGAAGGAATGCTACAGACATGGTGAGTGAGGAGTAATTTCAATAGGAACTCTGAGACTTTGCAGCTTTAATCTTCATAAACATTAATGTAATTATGTAAGAAAATAGCGTTTTTATCTGTGTGGCTGTACACAAATGTCTTTCGCTCTCGTATGAGCAGGCCGTATCTTTGCTAATACACCGGACTCTGCTTGTGTTCTGGGAATGAGGAAGAGATCCATGACCTTCCAGCCTCTCTCTGTGCTTAAACCAGACACTGACTTTGAGTAAGTGATCCTTTAGAGGCATAATACACCAATTTTTTTTTTTACTTAATTTTCATAATATATTTATTTAAGACATCATCACTGGTAGTTCTCACTCACCTGTTGCCCTGGTCAAAATAAGCAATGACCTGAAAAATATTTTAATAACTTTAAGTAGTTTTTAGTTTAATAGTACCAGTTCGAATTTTAATCTAATATTTAACATTGTAATTGAACATGAAATTAGTTGAACTTGACAGCGATCACTATGCATTTCCATATTTTTTTCAGAAAGCAGCTTTAATCGTTTAGAATAAAATCTGAATAACATTTTTAAAACAACATTTATGTTCTATAACCAAAAACATAGAAGTTTAAGTTGCATACAAAAAAATAAACATTTCTTTTTGATAGAAACGTTTCTATTTAATCCTCAGTGTTACTGGGGACTTACACTTCTGGACCCATTTTAAATTTGACTCTTTTTTAATTTTACACTCTTTGTCTTTCACCGGAAGAATCTTACCTTATGACATCATTTGCTCTCTCACTCTTTCTCCCAATCTCTCTTCATCTTCTAGGCATCGTTTACCGAAGACTCAGTGGTGGCTTAAGCTTAGACCCATTCTCAAGATTCTGGCCAAATACAAGATCAGTTTGGACACCTCAGAGACGGCAATGATGGAACATATTATCAAGAAGACAGGAGTGGTGTAGACTACACACACAGAAGTGGGATAGAGAGATTTATGAGCTGTGTAAATCTAAGTGTAAAGAACATTCAGTTGATAGCATACACGACTAGCACAAGAGGTTGATAACTACGTTTTTCAGCATCAACTGGATTTGTACAATTTCATATTGCTGGATATCTCAATTTTGGCTCATGTTTGGTCTAAATTGTATTGCTTTGAAAATAAATAAGTGAAATTGCCCGGCTATACGCAGAATTGTACATTTAATCTTTCGACACATGCTGAATGAAAAAGCATGATGATTAACAATATGGAAAATAAATAGATTACCCCCTTGAATTTTCTCTTTTTCCAGGTTTACAGCCACCCATTATTTCCTGTGTAATAATTAAGACTCCTGTGTCTGACCACGTGGTGGTTTAAGCATCAAACACTGCTTATCTGAAACATTATTATTTTTCCTGTTTCAATAGATCCATACATTTTTAGATCAATAAATGTGAAGTCCAAATATTTACAAACGTGAAAACAGTCTGAGCTAATGCAGGCATGATGCTTTAAGTAGTTCATAACTTTACGCATATCAGCGCTTGCTTTCTGTCGCAACAAATGTTATAACTTCTGCTAAGCAAATGTATTTTTTAATATAAAAATAGTTTAAAGCTAGATACATTTATCAGTGCAAAACCTAAATCGCGGTCACTACATCTAGAACAGAAAGGCATAAAGAAAATATGACTATACTTTCCTGTAATTGCGCGCCTGAGCTATGCGATGTGACTGGCTGTGTTTCAAAACCTAGTGCGCTCCCTATCTAGACTATAGACAGTATGTTTGGGCATCATAGTCGCGTGCTGCATAGACAGCAGGCTTGGAAACAGACGCATTTTGGGGAATCATCTATCATAGTCAGTTACATAAGACCCATGGTGCCCACGAATGCTACACCCATTAAAGGTGTCTAGAAAGGAAGCTCACTAGATTTTGAGACGACCCTCGACACACAGATATTGATGACGCGCCAGTTTTCTGACGCTTCGCTGCTCTTCTTCATCCACGATCTCTAATGTCACCGGTAAGATATTCAATTGCAATTATTTTTTCAAACATTTGCTGTGTTGTTTACGAACTCAATATAAGTGTTGAAGGTCTTGGTACATTCAATATCATAATAATGAATGGCATAATTATAAAACGTGTCGTATTATACAACGTTTCAAACAGCTGGGGGAGGGGAGTTTTTGAGTAAACAGGACTAAATAGTTTGCTTTGCAATCCAAAAAATGTCTGTAACATAAATACATATTATTTATGGTTTCTGTATGATTTACAGAAAACCCAGAGCTTTTAATTATAGATAAATTAATGTTAAATAAGAAAACTTAAAAAAAAATTTAACTTGGCAAATGTTGTCTAATTGAGGGTAAAAACTATAGGCTATACTAAACAATGGTGTTCAGAAGGGAACATTTGTTTTTTGCTTTTTTCATATCTTTAATTCTTGTAAAGGTGTGATGTACGTTATAAATTGGCCTTTTCCTGTTTCTTTTCTGCTTACTTAATCTTCTAGAGAAGTGATGAATATCTTGAGACCAAACTTTGTTGCAAAACTTCACTTCTACGTCATTGCAAACAACATAATAGACGCAGGAAACATATATTTCTGAGCTACATGGTTTTTTTTTTACATTATTTGGTATTTTAGCTGCACTTTAAACTTTATGATGTTTGAAAACTTACTTACTGATTGCTTTACATGGTATACAATGAACCACAAACAGGTGTTGTATATAGACATTCACTGTCTGTTTGTTCTCTGAATGTTTCCGTTACTGGAACAGGGTCAATCCACAGCGGTAAATGTGAGTTTTCTCTGTGAAATCTTTGTGATTTAACCTCTACTGCAACTCTAAATTTTAAAAACACAAGCACGCATCTTTTCACCTTCAGCTGAGTTGAATCTCACTGTTGAATTGATTTCATGCTTAGCGACATTAACAGGGAGGAACAGTAAAACATTGTGGTTTTTGTTCTGCACGACGTCTGTCACTGTGGCCTCATTTCAGGTACTTGCAAACGTCCGGCGTGTGAAGCCTGACTTAGAGGGCGTCTGGTGTGTTCTCATACATGAGAATATGTAGTGTGGTGGAAGTGTACTGGTGTTTTATATTTATCTCTGTTGCTCTATATTCATGTCTCTGTCATATATGGCTTGTCATAATTTTATGCAGAGAACTGAACACAAGAGTAAGAGAGATAACACACTGAAATCCTGTTTTCATTTTGTAACAGAAGAGCTACTGTTCTCAGCAAAATGTAGAAAAGAGGAACAACAACAAATATTTAGCTATGTAAATACTAGAGGAATAGAATGTAAGGGCAACAAAATGGCAACAATAGCCGCAAGCTTATTTTTTATAAATGTAACTATATTTTTTTCAGTGCACCAGGTGTCACTGCAGATATAGAGAAAAATAAAAGTAGCTTCCATGTGGTTCTTACAATAAGAGCAGTAAACTAACAGACACTTAAACTCTTAAACTTTATTGACAGTTTTTGAGATTTTACAGAGGTTACTCAATTTAAGCAGCACGCACTTCGCATGTTACTTAGGCACATCTCGGTAGTCATGACAACCCCAACACATAACCAAAACAGCAATTCTATCTATTTTATTACTTTGTTTCCCTAACATTTCCATTAAGTACCAAAATGTTAAAGATTCAAGTTTTTTAAATTTAGTATTATTTAGTTTAGTTAAACTATACACTAACAAGTTAAGAATACCACTTTTGGCATAAAATGTAATGTTACAATAGTTCTACCTAGATTACGCCAAGAATATAATTTTGATCACCTTTAGAGAAGTTTTATAGAATGTTAGCCAACGTTCTGAGAACATTTCCTGTTAGCTGGGAACCCTTTTATCATTTTATAAAGCTTAAATATAAAATATAATAAATCTTGAATTCTCTCTTTCTTCTCTCTGCAGGTTATGAGGGCTGTTGTGATACTGGCAGTTCTCCTTTACTGTGCAGGACAGCGGCATATACTGGGTAATGCAACTGGTCCATACCTTTCTATATAAATAAAGTGAGTCATTTCTTTGTCCCTTGGTGTTTTGGTGTTTGACATTATGTGTATTTATTTCAGGACAGGAAACACAGTGTCAATCTCAGCCTTCATGTTCCGAATGCATCAGAAGTCCTGGATGTGCATGGTGCACACAGATGGTAGTATATATACTATATTACTAATATAATTATATATAATTATATTAGTAATATAATAAAATAATACAAAATAGCAAAATAGTAACAGTTTGTGCCTGAATATTTTATTTGTGCATGTCTATGGGCATGCATGTATAGTCATATGTTTGTCTAAATCTGTTTGAATGTGCCACTCTGAGAAGGTGGGTTGCCCCAGAGTTCTGGTCCTCTGACAGTTTTATCATCTTTCCTAAACATTTTGGATTTTCTTTCTTACTACTTTTGTGGATGTTTGTGTTGGGTAGTACAGAACATCACTGTCATTGGTAAGCTTTATTTGAAATGATTTGTAATGTAAAAAGTTTTACATTTACATAATATTTCCGTTAACTCCCATTCAAATGTAACTGCAGGAGTGAGTTTACCTGGTCTGCTTTTTTTGTACGAACGTTGTCACAGAAACAAATCATTTCCAAACAGGAAAAGCAAGCAAGACGACCATCGAAAGCAAAGCAAGACTTAGATTATAGATACAACGCAGGCATTTTTAAAGCTTGCACATTGCCTTGTATGCACTTTTGAAGGCCCTTTTCCTGCTGTGGTACTTGTGGTTGATTGTTTTACTATGCAGCTATCTAGCTGCTTCTCTGCCAATGCACATTAACATGAAAGTTCGAATGTTTTAATGTTCCCATCATTATTTAATTTTTACTGGTAAGAAATACAGTTACAGAGCTCTACAACTTAATATTTATCATATTTCTCTATTGACTGAAAATATATTATTTTAAATGGTGCAAAACCAGGTAACCTGTTAACCACAGGAAGTAAAGTATGATGAAAGTAAGTAAGATTACACCTTGTTGTGGAGTGTAAATATTAATCGGCATAGAGTTTACCACTTTATATATGACCAGAAACAAAATTGCTTGCACTGGAATGTAATGATGAAAATGTAATGACAACCTCTTCGTGCTGCAGGACTTTTTGAAACAAGGTGAGGCTAATGAACGCCGCTGTGATTCCCCCAAGTCTCTGGAGGTCAGGAAATGTACAAAGAAACATGTGATCAATCCCAAAGAGGATTTGACCTTTGCCAAGAACAGTGCCCTCAACAATGATCCTGAAAATGTGGTTCAACTCAAACCTCAAAATGTCAACATTAAACTCAGAGTTGGTGAGCTGACGGCTTTTACTTATATATATGGTTATTATAACAGCATCATGCTGTGGCATTAATGTAAGAAAACCTTCAAGCCACATGCGTGACTTTAAAGCATTTTTATAATCAAAAGTCTTTTTGACTTTAGAGGGTCCTACTCAGCCCTAATCAAATGCCTCCTGTCCCTTATGTTCAACCTTAATTAACAGGGTTGCCAGGTTTGTGTTACCAAATCAGCTCGATGACCAATCAAAACTAGCCCAATCATCATAGCCCAAATACACAAAATATGCCTTACCTAAAATACATGTTTTAGAGTTACTGTCATGCATTGTACACAATTTAATCTTGAAAACCACTGTACAGTAGTGTACAGTAGCATTTCAGTCAAATATAGTTTATGCAATATGTCAAACCTTTTACCAGTGGAAAAGTTTAAAAGTAGCCCAATTCCACAGAGGAACTGCAGACTTTGCAACACTGTTGATTAGCCTCTTCAGGTGTGTTTGATTGGGGTTGGAGTTACAGAACAGTGCCCCTCCAGGACTGGAGCTAAATAGCAAAACATTTACATTGTAAGCCAATATTACTGGTCTATGTTGTGAATACACTTCCTAAATCATATTCTCAGATGTTTTCTTTAAAATGTGCAGGGGTGCCACTCGAATTCAGGGTTGACTTTAAAAGGGCTCAGGGTTATCCTATAGATCTGTACTATCTGATGGACCTGAGCTATTCAATGAAAGATGATCTAGAACAAATTAAAACCTTGGGGCAGAAGATCCTTGAGAGGCTGAAACAAAAAACAGACACTGTCCGGATCGGTAAGACTGAGCTTTAAAATGACAAGCATTTATTGAAATATGGATGTTTGGTAACTGATCATTAATGGATTTGCTACAGTGTAAGCAACATATTACACAATAATTGTCTTAGCAATTAACTGTTCTTGAAACTGAAAGAAATTAGTTCTAAAATTTGATTTGTACATTTTCGAAAGAAATTGTGACTCCATTCAAAACTTTCTGCACAATGCTACAGTGTTTTGAGCGGTTGCTAGGGCATTGCTGTGCAGTTGCTACTGTGTTCTAACTGGTTTTCAGTATGTTGTTATGTAGTTGCTAAGATCTTCTTCTCAACCTGATTTTAAGATTTCATTTCACTATCAGTATTTACAGCTAGTGGGTCAATAGTGTAGCATGTACTAGAGTGGTGGAAATCATGAATATTAATTAAATATTACAATAAGCTATCAAAACACAGATTTTTACATAATTGCATGTTGTGTTTAATTAAAAGTTTACTATAAATAAGTAAGCATTTACCTTATCATCACAATCTCTCAGGGTTTGGTTCATTTGTGGATAAGAAGATGTTGCCATATGTCAGTATGTCGGAGTCTAAGCAGGAGAATCCCTGCCCCAAACGCACAGATACCTGCCAACCAGCTTTCAGTTTTCAGAATGTCCTGCCCCTGACCAACAATGCCAAAGAGTTTGAACAGGAGGTTAGCAAACAGAAAATATCTGGCAACCTGGACTCTCCTGAAGCTGGCTTGGATGCCATAATGCAAGCAGCAGTCTGTAAGGTGAGAATAGTGTAATCATGAATAAAGAGCATGAAATAACAACACTTGTGGATGTTGCCTCCAATAGCACTGCATAGCCAGAACAAATTTATGAAAACACTATGTTCAATCAGATTGGAACTTATAATTTCACCTAGCTTTTGGCATACTCTGTGCAGTATGCATTAAACAGTCAGTGAATGGTCCATGGATGTGATTAATTTACCTGTAGCTAAATAAAGGCTTATTTTTCCATTTCTCACCACAGGATAAGATCAAATGGGGAGATGTGACACGAATTCTGGTTTACACCTCTGATGATACTTTCCACATGGCAGGAGATGGACGACTGGCTGGTGTGTTTCAGCCCCATAACGGACAGTGTCACCTTAATGACGAAGGTTCCTATGATGGAAGTTCTTACGTGAGTATGGATTTTATGATGAACATGCATTTCCTGTTGTTCATACTGGGTCAACAGAATAAAATCTTTGAATAAATTTGAGTGTCACCTAGGAATCTAAGAGGTACCAAGGTAACCGTAGATGCTACAAGAAGAACACAAAACATTTATGTCTGATTGTATTACAGGATTACCCTTCAGTTGGCCATCTATCAAAAGTTCTGCAGGATAACAATATTCAGCTGATATTTGCTGTAACTGAGGACATCTATCCGGCATATAAGGTTAATGAAAAACAATCAATCAATTAATTCAAATAATAATTAATAATGAAACACTAATTATTAATATATAAGAAATTTCTCACTTTCTTTCTCTTTCATGCTTACAAACATTCATAGGCTTTGAGTGCATTGATTCCGCAGTCAGTGGTTGGTGTATTAAAGAACGACTCCAGTAATGTGGTTGATCTAATTTCTGAAGCCTATGGAGTGAGTATTTTAACCCGTTCTCCTTATTTCGGCTTGTGCACTAGCCCTACTTCCTAACTGACATAATGGCGCAACTCTCTTTTTTCCTCTGTTTACAAACTAATAGGCTGATTGATTAGATCATTTTCAAACTAAACTAAAACTGTTTGCGTCTGTTAAGAGTGTGTTCTGTGTGTGTGTGACTGATAATCAGTCAGGGTAATCTGAGACTGATGGTCTTATATGTATATTTGTCTGCGGTTATGCCGCAAAAAGATTTAAAACTTTGTTACTAACTGTTTAACTAATCTTAAGATATAGCTTAAGAACTTTAGGTAAATAGCTTCAGTATCTTTTAACTTAATATACATATACAATATCTTCTGTAAAATATTCTGTGAGGCCCAAAGCTCTCAAATCACTAAAATGGTTATTACTTGCATTTTTTAAATTAGTGTAAATTATTTTATCAGTTTGTGTGAACGCTAAAGTGATATTTTTGATGCTGAATTGATGTTTACACCAATTATTTTTAGTATATGTTGCTTTTTGCTTTTATTGACATTTATTGAACATATTCAAAAGTCTGTGTTTTTATTTGCGGGCCAGAACTTGTCATCAACTCTAGTGTTGGAGGAAGAGGGCATGCCACAAGAAATAAGTGTATCCTACAGGTCCAATTGTAATGGGAGTCTAGCAGAGGACTGGAAGGAGAAAGGAGAGTGTCAAGGGATCAAGCATGAGAATGTGAGATTCACCATAAGTGTTTTCATCATTAGGATCATCAGAATTATTGATTATCTACTGAAAAATAATAAACCTGTTTGATAGGTTGAGAGAGCTTTTGTGATTTGCATTTTTTATAGGTTTCCTTTCAAGTACGTTTAAAAGCATCAGAGTGCCTAAAGAGCCCTCAGACTTTTAGGATCAAAATGCAAGGCATCAGTGAGGAGGTGAAGGTGACGGTGGATACAGAGTGTCACTGTAACTGTGGTCATTCAGAGAAGTCTTCTCAGCACTGTAACCACAAGGGAACTCTCTCGTGTGGAGTGTGCAGGTAGGCCCTCTAGCAGTTGCAGAAGGGAACTACATTTCATATATAAATTGTTTTGTAATTGTTTATGTGTTAGCTGTGATGAAGGCTATTTGGGGCAGCACTGCGAGTGTGTGAAGCAGAAGGATATGCTGGCGTCCTGTCGACCTGACAACAGCTCACTGGTGTGCAGTGGGCACGGCAGCTGCCAGTGTGGCAAGTGTGTATGTCAAGGTCACTACAGTGGCCAGTTCTGCCAATGTGATGATAATAGTTGCGAACACTACAACAACGTGAGGTGTAATGGTAAGTTTAGTAGTACCTTTTTTTACTTAAACAGTGAAATACCTTTTCTGGGAGCACTAACAAAACTTTCTCATGGAAAAAAACAAAAAACAAAAGTGCTTTCCCAGCTAACATTTCTAGAACATTTCCCTAACATTTTCATTAAGTAACAAAAATGTTATTTTGAATGTTCAAAACATCTAGTTTTTTAAACGTTGCATTAACATTATTGCTCAGCTATAAGAATGTTATTCAAATTTGTACTTTTCTGTAATGTTTTTAAAATGTTCCACTCACAAATTAATAATTTGTTTTTGATATAATGTTTTAAAAGTTCTACTAAGTAAGAACTTTTTAATAACTTCGAGAGAACCTTTATAGAATATTTTGAAAATGTTGTCTGTTAGCTGGGTTAGTGTTGTGTTGTCTTGGCATGGTAACACTTTTGTATGGCATTTTTCTTTTAATTGATTCTGCATGTATTTATTATTTGTAAATTGCTTTGGATAAAAGCCTCCTGTAAATATGAGAGGCTTTTAAAAACCAAAACATTAATGTTGTAGTACAGCTTTGAAACTCATTATTTAATCATCTGCATGTTCTATCCAATTGTCATATAGACAAAGGAATATGTAAATGCGGTGTGTGTGTCTGTATTGAAAACTACAATGGCTCTGCATGCGAGTGCTCTCCTAGCACAGACAAATGTGAGAGTGAAAAAGAGTTGTGCAGTGGCCAGGGCAATTGCATTTGCAACCGTTGTCATTGTAACGATGGTTTCATGGGAGAGCATTGCTCTGCATTTATCAATCGCTGCACACAATTTAAGTAAGTATCATAAACTACATTGTTTTAGTGAATTAAGTCTGTGTTTGTTATTTTAAACCCATTGCTATAAGGATTATAAACATCTGACAGAATTATGCATTTGTATTTGCCTGTTGTTGTTTTAACCAATGCATGTCTCATCCGTAGGGACTGTGTAGCATGTCACGTGGAGGGGAATGACAAGCAAAGGTGTGCTGTGAGCTGTTTGAATGCTGAAATATCTCATCTTGATTATACTCAGGAGCTGGAGTGCACATATAAAGATAAAGTTTCCTATGATGTGAAACTCTATCCTAAAGGCAAAATTGTTCTTCAGTATGCAGACCTCCCCCGTATGTCCTAACAGTCATTTTTTTAATGTCATTTGATTAAAATTTGTAAAATTCAATCTTGTTACACAATTACATTGTCATTTTGTCTTGACTTTAAAGCTGCAAATCTGTGACTTTGTTTGTTTAAAAAATGAACAAAAAAATCACTTACTGAGCAAAGATATCATCAGTGTTAAAAAAAACTGTGCAAGTAACCTGCAATTTTATGTTTCAAACAGACATTGCGGTAGGGAGGCAAAAGTTACAGATTGCAGCTTTAAACGTAAACATGACAACATCAACAATACACAACCAATAATGTAAACTTTTTGTTGTGTGTCTGTAGGTGTTATAGATAAGACCACAATAATAATTGGCAGCTCTGTGACAAGCATCATTATTATTGGCATTGTAATAATCATTATTTATCGCTGCCTGCTGGAGCTGTATGACATTAGGGAATATCAAAACTTTGTCAAAGCACAGAAACAGACTGAATGGAAAGAGGTGACAAGCACATACACACACCTTATGGAGCCATATTTTACATAAAATTTAAATTTATGTAAAAAAATATATATAAATGTTAAAAAATGTACAAAATCATTAGTGCTTGTATGCAAATTTATAATCTTATTATGCTGTTATATAATAAGTTAATTAGAATTTTCAGATTACATTTAACAAATCAACTCTCTATTTTCAGGGCCAGAATCCTCTTTTCCAAGGTGCCACAACAACAGTGCTCAACCCTCTCCACACGCTAGATGAGTGACATCAGATCACATAACATTTTCAGAACATTATTTAATTTAAAGCAACAAAAGATTTCTGGCAGTTTGTTATTTCTTTGTTTTTATTTTAATAGCTTTCATTATACACTTGTATCTTAAACTGTGCAAATGAAAACTCCATTAAATGCATATTCTAAACAAGCAATAAATACCAAACAGGAGAACATGATTGTTATAAATATTGTAAAATATTTTATACTTAGTAATACGCATGGCAAACACAAAATAGCATATGTAATAGAGGTTCTATCTTGATAAAATTCCTTATTACCAAAATAAAATCTTATTTTTGTGTTTTTCTTTGTATGGTTAAGAACAATAATAAAGAAAGATTTTTTAAAAGAATCATTTTGATGTCAGTTATTCAGTCAGTGTATTTAACTGGTTACCTAGTTTAAATTATGCTTTAAATTTCGGAATAAGTAACTTTATAAGCACAAAAATTTATTACTAAGTTAATAATCCCAAAATTGCTTTGTGTGGATGCTTTAACTACAATACCCATAATCAAGGCCCTACACGTTTCATGACGTCACTATAGTTTCCCGACAGGCTTTGCAAAAATTTAAACAAATGCGCGAGTTCGTACCGCGTTCTTCTGATGTCAACGAGACTGTGTAGACAAGAAAGTGGATATTTAAACAAACCAAACGTTGACATTCATTTCAGACGCACAGGCATGCTACTATTGATTAAACTTAACTTATTTTTCTATTTTGGCAGTTTGTTGAGCAATTGTAAGTAGCACGCTAACACGTTTGTTTACATGGATTCTTGATTAACAGAGGGCTCGGTTAATTAGCTAAGATGCTAGTTTGTAATTGTCGGTACAAGTGAACAAGATGTTAATTAAACGAAATAATCCAGCCGCGTTATTTCGAAATACTGAATAATATTTTGCGTGCGTGTCTAGTGGCCCTAATGTTTATGTTCACATTTGGAGCAAACAAAATGTCAAATCAAGTGACATTTGCAAAACGGCGCTAGATCACTTCTCAGAACTAACATTGTTTCTCTTAGCGATTTTGCGGTGTGTTTAAACAGACCTGGGCTGTGTTTAAACAGACCTGGGCTGTGTTTCTCAGAAGCATCGTGAGCCAAAGTTGATCGTATAGATCATGGGTGCTACACTGAGATAAACAGTCCAGGTTTAATTTTAGTGCATCTGTTACGTCATCTCCTCTCAAGTTCACACAGGTGCACTAGAAAGTGCAACCACGGGTTTAGTTCACATCACTTAGAAGATCTAGCGATAGGAGACGTTTTCTTAGTTTGACAGCCAGAAATTGTTTAAATGCATGTTTTCATTTTAAACAACATATCTAATGTTTCATAATTAAAATCTAACAAACTTGTTTTTATGTGCTTGTGCCATCGATTGATATGATGCGTTTAAAAGGGGCTTCAGTTTAAAGGGCTTCGTATAATTTTAGGTCATGTTTTATCTTGTTTATTATCAATGAAAATTTAGCCGTGTAAAGCTTTTTGCTAATGCTTTTGCAATGCTTTTAGTACCTGAAAAATGTCTTTAACAAGCATTTTTCTTGACAGAAACAGCAGTAAAAGCAAAATGAAGTGCTTGAGAACAGAGGAGTATGTGCAACAGCTGTCTTCTGTGAAGGACATAATAGTTCTTTATGACAACTTGAAGGTACATAATTGATTTTTTTTATATGTACGTATGTCAGAGGGAAGATCTAGATACTTTTGGCCTTCGATTTGATGTTCATTGGAGTTTTTATTTGTTGTAATTTTTTTTATTGTTTAGAAACATATTGATGATGGCCTTGGTCTATATGGGCGCACAATGTGTGATCGTATCATCCGGGCGTGCAACCAGCAGCTGGGCAGTGACAAACTGGACTCTGCTCATCAGGAGCAGCTGGTAAAGTTGGTTGAACTGGCCATCCAGGGGTTTGAATTGGTAGAAGAATCAGGACAGAAGAATCAGACCAGCCCATTTTATCTGGAGAAAATAGTGTTCCACATCCTACAGAAAGTCACCTCCTTTGGAGCTCATGGCCCTGCTAGTACACTGGGGTGTCTTATGTACAGAAGACTAAAGTGTGTGTCTACAGAGGTACAGTTTGCTACAATATTATTGACAGCTTTTGAATATAGCAGTCATATTTCAAAGTGCTTTCTGAAGACCTTAATGTCGCCGGCTATGTTTTATTTTTGTCAACAGACCAACGACTTCCATGTTCTGGTACGGAACTGCTTTGCAGTGTTGTGGAACTGTCTCCAATCTAACAACAAGCACAGCCCTGCTCTCTCTCCAAGGGACAGACTCCACTGTCAGCTTCAAGCTCTGACTTTCAAGTTCCTAGAACAGAAGACTAGCTCTGCCTGTTCCTTATCAAAAGTGCCTTTGTTTGTGGAGGAAGCAGTAGGGGAATATGAACGATCGTGTAGGAGTTTGACTCATGACGATGTGAGTTTTTTGACCTCTGATTTACAAGAACTTTGCCTCGTCCCTCTAATTAACACATGTGCAGAGCAAGACTTCAAACAAACATGCCCCTCACTGGCAGTGAAGTGTGAGGTCTTGTTTAAGGTGTGTAAGCTGCTCTGTAAGAGTCGGTTTTTAGCAGAGGCTCACGGGCTGTTGCGTGGCTCTCTGGAGGGGGTCAGAGGTCAAGGGGCTCTGAGATCAGCCCTGAGTCTTGCAGATCGGGCGGTGCAGCTGCAGTGTGCTTTAGATATAGGAGGAGAATGCAGTAAGACCTTCACTGAATGTGCACGGATCCTGAGGGGGCTGCCTAGTGCCATGTCTGTCCCAGAGTGTCATGCACTGTTAGAGGCTTGCCAGCTGGTTATTTGGACAGTAGAGGCTGGCCAGTGTAAAGGGATAAATGTAGCCACTTTGCTGGCTTGTTTCTCCTTCTTGGAGGAGTATCAGGAATTCCTGCTGACACAGCAGAAGGTAAAACTTTTTAATAATAAGGACTAAGGACTCATTTAACAGTTTGCTAGTATTCTTGCTAGAGTCTGTTTTGTTTTTGTGTTTCAGGATTCATTTTCACAGCACGTGCAGTACTTACTTTGTTTCAGTTTCTACCAGGGCTTTATCAGCACATACGATAGTTTTAACACATCACAGGTAACTCACTAAACTGTCAGAGATCAAGGTTTATGTTTAACCCATTGGTTAGAGGTGTTGTTGGGATTCTCAGTTCAGTATGTTGGCCTGTATGTCCTCAGGTGTCTGTGGGCGATTCCCTGGATAGAGTGCTGTTGTACTGCCAGGCAACAGCCGGACGCATGCTGACTGAATTACGGACACTCAACAATGACAACTTCTTACTTAAAGCAGGTATGTCTGTCTGCTTCCTGTTACTGTATATACAGATACGTCTGACTGTGAAATCTATATCTGTCATAGTTAAGTTAATTGTAAGTTATTCTGTGTACTTACACCAGTTTGGTTATATTAACGTATTTAAATATAGTTCATTAGCA
Source organism: Chromobotia macracanthus (assembly GCA_036877525.1). Taxonomy (NCBI): domain Eukaryota; kingdom Metazoa; phylum Chordata; class Actinopteri; order Cypriniformes; family Botiidae; genus Chromobotia; species Chromobotia macracanthus. Next base: position 13,170,810 of record JAZGTH010000001.1, on the reverse strand, counting down.
TATAGGTCATACTACAGATATATTACTCAGCCATAGAATTGATGATGATCAAACATTGGTGCCTTTTACGCTATTTGCCAAAGTTAAAAAGTTGCATGTGCTCTGTTTGCATCATGCCTACGGCTTTAACTGTGGTAAAATCACTATAATAGATGGTCTCTTGTCACTTATTGCTTTACATGTTTTACATTACAATGATTGTAAAAACTAATCTATCATCCTGTTATCCATCTATATCTTCCCCTCTAGTGTGTGCTGTAAATAATGTGGTTTACGAGCTGTTTAACAGGAAGCTGTATGAGGGAGCGTTTGGATTGGCTGTGATTTTGTGTCAGGAGCTGATTAAAGACTGCCCACCCTCGCTTCCTGTGGACAGGGTAAGACATCTAGAGCAGGGGTCTCCAATCTATGTTCCTAAAGGTCCACAGATCTGTCAAGTTTAGCTCCAGCCTACTTCAACACACCTGTCTGGATGTTTCTAGCAGTCCCAAAGACTTTCATTAGTTGTTTCAGATGTGCTAGGGCTGGAGGTAGTCTCTACAGGCCTGTGGACTTTGTTGGAAACCTTAAGGTCTCTGCTGAACTTTATTTTGTGGTTATGCCCTCATGTTTTGAATGCTTTGTTATATAAACAGCAAAATACGCCTTTAGACTGTAGATGTTTTATATGTTTGTGTTTAGGTCAATCGCTGCTTCATGCTGACCGTGCAAAGCAGCCGGCGTGGAGGTCAGCTGGAGAGGGCTTTAGACTGGATTGTGCGCTGGATTCAAGTTTTGGGTATGCGGGTTTTGGATCATCTCCTGGAACCTGTGTCACTGTGGGTCAAAACCAAGGGAGATGCAGCCCGAGTAGGAGAAGAGGACACACGCTTAAGGTAACTCGCACTTGATCGTCATAAAGTGGGTGGTTGATCGAGCAGGGGTGAATATGCTGAAAAAAAAAACTTTCTTTTTTAGAACTCTGAGGGATGGGTTAGCAGAAGTGTCAATGGATGAAGAGGTGCTGATGTGTTTGTTGGAGGAGGAGCTGCGTGTGTATAAGGAACAGACAGGAGACACTGCTCAGGAGCGTTACAATACACTCTGTGACCTCTTGGAAATCTGTCATGAAGACACCTCGCACAAACTGAGACGGGCTTCCTACCTCTGCGAGATGGCACAGGTTGTGTGCTACCAGGACTTTAGTCAGCAGACTGACTGGTAGGTTAACATTAGCACAGGATGTTTATTTATATTCATGCACTTTCTTGCCTTTGTTTTATTCAGTTTTTTGATAGAGAAATAGGAAGAGTCAAAAATTTTCTTTGTCAAACAGCTCGGCAGTTGACTTTACCCACGAGGCTTTGCGGTTGTTGGAGGCGGAGCCAGAGACAGCAGAAAATGCTGATAGGCTCAAGGATGAGAAGGCACATGCCTCTCTGTGGCTCTACATTTGCACTCTTGAGTTTAACTTGCAGGAGGTAAGTGCTTTTTTTTTTTTTTTTTTTTTAGGGCAAACTACCAGTCAAAAGTTTGGACAAGTTTTTTTGTTTAATAATAAGCTCTCTTCAATCTAAACGGATTATGCCTAAATAGACTGTTAGTGTACATACCCGAAAACAAACATACATCTTACAAATAACTTTTGTTTTATTTAATGTGTTATATAGGCTGTGGACACAGAGAAGCGATTGCGTATTGTGCAGGAGGAGGGTAAAATGCAAGTGAATTTGGATCCTGTTCCCACTAATGATCTAGAGTATGAGGACAAACAGAAATCACAAGAGAGTCAGCTAGTCTATGATGGACTGTGCTTCAATCTACTGGCCCACAGCAGTAAGGCACACTCGAACACAGTATACAAAGACTGATTTACACTTGAAGTTCTTCTGTAGCTCAGTGGTAGAGCATTGTGTTAGCACAATGCTCTAGGTTGTGGGTTCGATTCCCAGAGAGTACATGTACTAAGAAAATGTATAACTTCAATGCACTGTAAGTCGCTTTGGATAAAAGCGTCTGCCAAATGCATAAATGTAAATGTAAATAAATGCATGCAAGTATGAATGCGTGATGTTTAAAATCACGTTGATTTTACAGAGTATAGGATGAAACGTAATGCTGTTGATTTGTGTCTGTGTTTAGAGTTAAGTGAGCCTTTGGATAGAAGTTTGTTTCTGTGGCGGAGTCTCCCTAAGGGATCTGTGCCAGCAGTCAGAGACCCCAAGCTCACAGCGTCCTCACTCACGCTGATGGCTGCTCTCTACACACTCATGGGCAAAGTAGGTCCACACACACATACTTACACTAACTTCAACATCTCATGCCAATCACTGAAAGGAGATTTGAGCTGATGTTCATGTCTCTTTCAGCATCTTCAAGCTCTAGAGGGATATCAGCTTGCTGCTGCTCTGTTCCGTAGTCTTGGCGATGCTCAAAATAGTGCTAATGCCTTTTGCCACTCTGCCAGGATCCTGTTGTATCTGGGATCCCCTCAGCTTGCCCAGGTGACCTTATTTATGTTGTCAAAGATGCTAAAATAATATTTAAGATTGTTACTGTACTTGCGTTTCTATGTTGCAGTTACACTGCACCATATACTAAAGTCTAACATTGTAAGATGTTGACTTTGTGTATGCATGTTTCAGATGGAGCTAGAAAAAGCAGAACAAAGTTTGACCTCTGACCCAAGCTTGGAGGGCAATTCTATTATATCCATGACTTTCATGCTGCAGAAAGCACAGATCTACTATGCTTTAGGACAGGTAATGCTTACATGTGTGTATGTATATAGAAAATGCATAGTTGATCATGTCTCAGGTTGTTTCTGATGTAAATGTTCCTGTAATCCAGGACTGGCTTATGTATTAGGAATTTTCCCTTTAAAGTGCATGTATGCGTGTATGCACAGAACCACTCATTTGTCAGTTGTGAATAAATTAAAACACATCGACATTGATCATTATACCCTGTCTCTCTTTTTCTTAGGTGGAACGTGGTGTTTGTTGCCTGACAGAAGTGATGAAGGTGTCCGCTCAGCATCATTCTAAAAGCTGGTATCTGCTCAGGGCACGAGCACTGCAGACTTCCAGTGAATTCTTGAGTCTCGACACGCAGGCTTTAGACTCACAGCTGCGCCAGAGCATCATTCAACAGGGTCAGCTCACATGCAGTACATGTGCTATACATGTAGATCTGTTCATTAGAACTTTCATTGGAGCAAAGATGAAAGTCACCTTGCTTAGCCACAGTAAAACTGAAACAAAAGTGCTACATTTTACATATATACAATGTAAGATGCTGTAGTGAATTATATGTGTGTTATAGGTTTGAAAACTCCAGATACAACTCAATATGAAGGGCTGAAACTGTTGTGCAGCTTGGTAATGATGTTGCTGGGTAATGGGTTTTACGGAGCTCCCGGGCCAAACACGGACACACGCTTTGTAGATCAAGGTACAACCAGCTGTTCACTGAAAGAAATTATATGCGAGTTTATTTCAACTTGATGTCGTTTGGACCTCATCTGTGACACTTGTGAATGCCTCAAGAAATAATTTTATGTCCCTCAATTAAATAAATCCTAAGGCAGAGGTAAATCCTAAACCTAAAGCACTTGCATGAATTCCTCAATAAATATACTTGCGTTGTCTAAATGATTATATTAAAGAAGGAATACTTTTCTTGGAGGAAGAAGTTGACATGGTTGTATTTTCCTTTGCCTAGAGTTTGAAAAACTGCTGTTTGTACAGTCCTGATACCAACCAAAAGTAAAAATGTTTAAGTGTGATGGTTATACTTTTGAATCTGACTTATAGATGCGTAGTTACATTTATGCATTTGGCAGACGCTTTTATCCAAAGCGACTTACAGTGCATTTAAGGTATACAGTTTTGGCAGTATTCTCCATTCCTTTTAGATAGGGATCAGGCCGAAGTCTAATGTCTATGGAAATAAACTGCGTGGTGTCCATAGACACAAATGTAAGCAGCATGTGAGGGCTGAAGTAATGTGGTGTGATTTTTCTCTATAGGTGACAGTGTTGTGTTTAAGTGGCTGTTGTTGAGCGAGGTTCTGGTTTGTTCTGAGAGGATGGTGGCTGTGAGGAGCAGCACTGGGGCCATTCATGAAGCTAAAGCTCAGTGTCTGGAAGCTCTCAAACTGGCCACCAAACTGCAGACCCTCAGCCAGTGAGTACACAATATCTGTGAGTGTGAGAGCGGGAGAACGTGTGACATTGTGAGGGGTGACCTAAGCCTAAATCGCACTGTTAATACTTGAAAGTTGTTTCTGGTTATTAGGTAGATCTGAATATGTTCATTGGGTGCTAGGCCAATGTTTGTTTGGGCTTGTCTTTGTATATTTAAAGAAACCATCCCTTTGGGTGAATCTTCATCATTTTCTCAGCCTCATGTATTTCCAAACTTATGACCTTATTTTTTTCTGTGGAACACAAAAGAAGATAATTAAAGAAATGTCTCTGTGGTTTTGTGTCCATTATAATGGAAGTCAATCCATGCCACTGTTGTTAGGTTACGCACATATTTCAAAATGTCTTCTATTTTTGTTTCTCAGAAGCTAAAAAGTCATAGGTTTGAAATTACATTAGGGTGGGTAAATGGAAGATTTTTGTTGGGGAACTATCCCTTTAAAATCATCCCTGTTTTTGTAGCTGTGCCGAGCTGTTGGTGTTAAAAGCAGAACTGGAGCTGATGAAGGGAACAACTGAAGCAGGTGGTTTAGATTTGGAGCAAGTTAGAAACTTGCTGGATTTGTGCACAGGTAAAGATATTGTCAGAGAAACACAGACCACACTTCTCTTGACGTGAGAGCTACTGTTATTTTTGCTTTTACTGCTGTTATGTGATTTTGTGATCTTTCCTACATATGATCTTTCCTACATGTAGATTTTGGCCAGGGGCAACAACAGAAATGTGAGGTGAAAATAAAGCCACGCAAAGGTCGGCCAGCTGCCCCTGTTTCTTCTGGTAACGTTTTTGAGGAAGAGGAGGATCTAAGTGGAATCCTTAGCTCTCGTGCACTTCTTAAGGAGCCTGTCGAAACAGTGTCTAGATTAGGAAGCCAAGGAGCATCTCCTCCTCTGAAACCCAAACGTCAACATGGGCTATCCTGCCTGACCCATGCAGACAAATGCTCCTGTCCCTGCTGCAGTGAGCTCAGTGTGGCTCGAGTCAGTATCCATTGGGCTCTGATACAGGCAGACCTCCAGTCGGACCAAGAGCTCTCCCGCCGGCTACGCCAATCTGCCAAGAGACGTTGCCGTAGCATCATAGCTAAGCTCCAAAGCAGTTTGGCAGCTGTTGTGTCCTCTAAAAACTCAACTGGACAATGTTTGGCATTTCTCCAGGCAGAACTTGGTAGAGTGCATTTGGGCACTGTGCTTCAGCTTCTCAGAACTGGAGATAAAGGGAAGGCTTCAGCCTTGTGGGAGGAGATAGAGGCAGGATTGGAGGTGGTGAAGCCTAAAGGGGCAATGACACCAGAACTTGGGCCCATCAGAGCTGCTCTGCTGGGAGCTAAAGCTGTGGCCTGCTGTTTAGCACTGGCCATGAAGAAACAGTGTACACCTGAAGAACTTTTCTCTTCTGCCTGGGGCTGGAACCTATCAAAAACCAAAACACAATTAAAAGAAAAAACGGAATCAAAGCATAGATCCAAAAGCCCAATTTCTGACAAACCTCTTCCAGATGCAGGTGCTAAATGCCAAACTGACAGTAAGAAGGACACGTTCATGGAGTGTGAGAGCAAGAAAGAATCCTCGGTAGTTTCTAAGAAAGTTAAAGACTCAGTGCCCAAAATTACAGTCTCCAAATCCTCCATGGTTTTTAAAACACCCAAGCCAACAAGGACCTCACGGCCCAAATCTGTCTCTACTAGCACTGGTATTGGTGACCTGAGAGCGTTTGACTTTACAAATGAGGTGCCCGAGATTTCTGTCAACTTTACACCCTCACTAACACCTGCCAGTCATCGTGGGATTACAAAGTCAAAAGTTGCCCCTAAGGGATCGTTTCAAGTTTACAAAGATTCTTCTCCTGTAGAAGTGAAACCTGTGGTTGTGCCTGCTGCCCCTAAACGGACCAAACGCTCTCGCTTTAAGGTTTGATACCTTAGTTCCCACCTATACATAGTTCCAGTTGAAACACTGTTAGATATAATTGGCGCTTATGGGTAGTGCTTTCAAAATAAAAAGTTTAATAAACTTTCTAAACTTTCTACCTTAGTAACTGCAATTACAATGCCCTGATAATAACCCAAAGCTTTGGGGCACAGGGAGTTTTGCTGTTAATTTAATATTTAACGTTTCAGAATAACTGAGATGATCATGGTATATATCCTGACATATAACAAGAGCTTTATAAATTGAGTTGCTTGTTTTCTCAGGTTGAGTTCAGCGATGAGAGTGACACTGAAACGGCACCTCCTGCTGTAGTGGAAAAGTCTGAGAAAAAGCGAAATGCCTCCAACACCAAAACCCCTCGTGCACTTAAATCAGCACTGAACCCTAGTGACACTAAAGTTCTCACAGAACCAGATCCTCCCCGAAGAGCACGGACCACTAAGAGAAGCACTGCCCTTCCATCCACCAGCTGCCTCTCTTCTGAGGATGATACTGTGGTATCCTCCCAACAGACACGCACACGCAGGGGACGGCCAAAGAAGAGTTCAGAGGTCATAGATGAGCCTGAAAGAATGAGGATGATTAAAGAGGATGAGGATGAGGTTCTTTTGAATATCAGCCTAGAGGAACTCCGAGGCTCTGACAAAGAGATGGAAGACACAGGTGTGTATGTATAATGTGTGATGTCATCACAGCTTAGATTCTGATTGGACTACTTCATTTTATGTGTGTGCTTCTAGGCAGCCCAGATGCTGGTTGTGAGGTTCTGAGAAGAGATCTGGCTGCAGATGTGGGGCGAGAGTGTTTCAATGAGATAAGGAGGGCTGGACAGAACAGCCCTGGAGCTCACACAACCTTGTCACATGCACACACAGCCTTAGGTAACACACAGTCCTTCTGAAAAAATACATTTAAAAACGGGTTAAAAACAAAATGGCTATTAAAAGAACCACATAAATTTTAAGAATGTGTAGAATGTCTGGAGTTATTTGCAGGTGCCAATTCCACGTGGGCTTGCTTACAATTTGTTAAAACCTTTTTGTTGCACAGTGGACATCTGGAATTAAATGTCTTGTATGTATCTAGCTGACCTTTCGGTGGAGGCTGTCCAGTCGTACCTACAGTCCTCGTGGCTCCTCCTCCATCACTTCCCACCTCCCTGTCTTTATGCTCACGTCTGCTCACTGCTCGCTCAGACCCTCGGTCAGACCGATTCCATCACCACTGCAATGCTACATGCACAGTCGCTGGGGGTGTCCACTCGACACCATATGACACGTCATGTGGTTAGCCAGTTCAGGTACGTCAGACACCACAAGTTGAAACATTTGTAGTACGTTTATTTAAGATAATTATCTCCCTTGTTCTGTTTCTGTAGGAAGCTGAAGAAATCATGCACTGATGTATCAGAGAGTCTTGGTGCTCTGAATCTGGAGGAATCATCTGGGCCAAGTCAGTCGCAGAAACTCTCCACACTGGAGCAGATCTTTTCTTTCACCTCGACACAGCCAACACAGTTTCCACATGCACACTGCCAACAGTTCACACAACAGCTAAAAGAGCTGCCAACAGGTAACATTGTCACATTGACACTGGCGCTTTGTAATCAGTTGCAAATTATGCAGCCTGTCTGGTATGTATTGTAGGATAAATGGTTTGATTTGTTACTGCAGGAATAACAGTGTGCATACTCTCGCTCACGGGGGTGTGTCCTGATGAAATTGGCAGCACAATCCTTCTAACCCGTCTGCAGCGAGACTCCGCCCCAGTTACAGTCAGAATCCCTACGACAGGCCGAGAGGTAAATATGTTAGGACTACAAGTGTGTTTTGATCAGTTCATTGTTTTACCGTTTAACCATTTATTGACATTGATTAAAAGCATCTGCTTTGCATAAGCATGAGTTTACATAATCAGTTTTTGTCATTAGCGTTCAGTTGGCATGCTCTTGGAGGAAATGGATGGAGTGTTGAAGGGACAGAAGGAGGTGAGCACAGTGGCAGAAAAATCACAGTGGTGGGATGGACGGAAGGCACTGGATGCTCGTGTGGAGGTGAGACACAAGTTGACAGTTAATTTCTGTGACGTTTATGAAATAAGAAATGTATTGTTGTGAAATAATGTTAGCCCTTATTGTATGTAATGCCACTGAAGGTGACGTTTGATAGACATTGCACTGTTAGTATTTATGAGATGTATTTGTTTCATTTAGAAATTATTAGAGGAGATGGAAGAGACTTTAGGAGTGTGGCGAACTTTACTCCTCCCTTTAACCTCTGACCCCGAGTTTGAAGTTCAGATTAAACGCTTCCAACAGGCACTGAGAGGAACGAAGATCACACAGGAAATGCTCAAGGTATGTGGGGCTGCTTACAACTTCAACACAAATTGAGGTATCTAAGTAATATTTAAGACTTTTGTTTGGCAGATAATAAAAATAACGAAATTTTTATTGTCTCTCATAAGGTGGTTCTCTCAGCATCTCCACTCCTCTCACCGCATGACCTGCAGTCTGTTGTGGAAGGGGTGGGTCTGCAGGACAAGGACTTCCTGAGGCTTCTGCAGGGGGGTGTGGCTGAACTAAGAGGGAGGGAGGAGCCAAAGGGACATACAGTTCTGATCTTGGACAAGGTAGACTGTCCTGATGTAGTATTCAGTGGTCAGTTGTTGAATTTGAAGAAAACCTACAGCAGTTTTCCAGTCATTTTGAGGGGCATTTATTGCTATTTTGTCAAATCAGATATTTCATCAATACTGCTATTTTATCAATACTTTTTCTGCAGTACTTGCAGAGGTTGCCATGGGAGAACATCACTTGCCTGAAATCTTGTTCTGTCACTCGCATGCCCTCCTTGCATGCAGTACTTGGTCATAGTCATCTTAAAGAGGTATCTGTCATCCACACAGAATATGTATTGGAAATGCATGAAGTCTGATCAACAAATAACTATTTTAGAACTATTTTTCTTTGTGTGAGCTATTTCTTGAATGCTGCCTTTTTACAGATGGATTCTAGCTGTGTGCTGTCTTCTGGCGTGAACCCTCAGCAAATTTACTATGTGCTGAACCCAGATGGAAACCTGCCTGACTCTGAGAAGCGCTTTAAAGACTGGTTCACTGGGTAAGCTCCAAGCGCATGCACACTCACACAGCCACAGTTGTGTAACTGGTCCAGTTTACAGTTTGGCATCTCATGTCTGTGATTGGCCAGCGAGCGGGCATGGCAGGGGGTTTGTGGAATGGCTCCTGATCCAGATAAACTACAAGAGGCTGTCACCACCAAAGATCTCTATATGTGAGTGAAAATGATAGTTACTGTCATTAGTATAAGTATGAAGGTAAAATGATGTGCTTGGCTCTATTTATCTACCTTATCTGTGCAGTTATATAGGGCACGGAGCAGGAACCCGCTTTCTGGATGCTCAGAGGGTGTTGAAAGGGCCTGTGCGGGCAGTGGCCCTGTTGTTTGGCTGCAGCAGTGCTGCTCTCAGTGTCCTCGGCCACCAGGAGGGAACAGGGATCATCCTCAGCTACCTGACTTCAGGATGGTAATGTACACATCAACATATATAAACATTAACAGACTTTTCTGGGGTCAAGATGTAGATGTCCCAGCTGAAATATATATAAATGAATTGCTCTATCACTAAATTTGTTTTGGTTTCTTTCATCTGAACCAGCCCATTAGTGCTTGGTAATTTGTGGGATGTAACAGATCGTGATTTGGATCGATTCACTTCAGCTCTGCTCCAATCCTGGCTCTCCGCTGGCCCTGGCTCCTCCCTTCTTCAGCATTTAGCCCAGTCACGTAACGCCACACACCTCAAATATATAATTGGTGCTGCACCGATTGCTTATGGTTTGCCAGTATATATTAATTAGACCAAATTTCTAAATGACAACTTTTATTATTTACAGCAAATTTAGTGAATTTTTATGATTTTTGTCTCTTATTTAAAGTTTAATAAGCAATCACAAGGCTTGTTTACATTTATAAGATACCCTTTATGAAAATAATTTTCATTGGAGGAACCTAACTGATGTCTAGGACTAAACATAACCGGTATCTAGGAGACCAACCCTTAGTGTTTTGCTATTTAAAATGTTAATTATCTTGTACAACTTGATGTTATTCAGACTATTTTCATATCTGTTTTATTAAATGCTTTTAAATCACATTTATTTTTTGATGTACAAGTTCTTGTACACTTTTGTACATTTTTTTTGTACATCCATGTACTTTTAAGTTATATAAATCCCAAACTGCTTTAAAATAAAATGTTTTTATGACACATTCCTTGGTAATTGCAATTATTTCAACATGCTGTGTATTAATAATGATGAATAAAGGCTTTTAATGTAGTTCCCCATCTAAGGGTTTAACTTTGTCCCAAGAGATACATTTTCTGGTCTCTTTTAGAGAAAGAAAATCAAAGACAGGCAAATAGAATAATAACCAAAAGCACGCAACAGTCAAACAGACTTTTATTGTTTATATAAAGTATATTGAGAACTTGGTGAATATAGATCAGTCATCGAGTCAACAAACGGATTAATACACACTAATACAAGTCAGGGATCATAAATAAGACTGAAGACTTGACGGAGTCACATGGACAGCAGCTTCAGAAAACATCAGGGCTCAAAAGTGATGTGTTTCTGGTTTTACAGCATATGGGGCCCATGTACTATAATTCAAGCTGTTTTCCTCTGAGGGCTGTGTTTCTCAACGAGGGGGCCGGGGGTCTTAAGATGATTTGAAGTATTTAAAATAAGCAAGCATTAAAATAATTAAAAAAAAAACTAAAAGATTTTAAAATGATTAGGATTAAAGGTTGAGAACCACTTGTCAAGGGGAAACAAAGTCCATTAACATGCGCTTCACCACAGTCGGTGAAAAGTATACAGACTTTCAATATTTTGTTTTTGCTCTCGTCATATCAATTTTATAAGATGTTACATAAAGCCCAGATTAAAAATGAATAAATATCATGAACAATTAACGTTAGTTCATTGTTAAAAGTCCTTCGGTTTATTTCCTGTCGACACGGAAGCTTTCCTCGCCGTATTCTGTTGTCAACATGGCGGTGAATCTCACTGAATTGTCTCTTTCACAATTAGAGGGGTTGAAAACTCAGCTTGACCAGGTATTTTGTCCTATAAAATATAATCACAACTAATTTAATTTACAATTCAAAATGCTACGATATTTCGGTCAGAAATTGAACAACACGCACGCACGCGTGCTGCCAGCAGCCTTACATCTGCATTAGTGCTGAGAGTAATATATATATATATATATATTTCTTATTTAATCTTTATTTAATTTACTGGCTTTGTTATATTACTTGTTTTGTTAGGTTTGCATACATTATTGCACATTATTTTCTATTTCGTGTTGTGTTTTGCTGATGCTGTCATCAGTACCATGTTAACAGGTGATGATTGTTTCTAGGAAACAGAATTCTTGACATCGTCCATAGGTCAGCTGAAAGTAGTTCAGACCAAATATGTGGAGGCTAAAGACAGCTTGAATGTCCTCAGCAAGAGCAATGAAGGTGAGCTTTATAACATTTTGCTTCTCAATTCAGTCAGGATCTTATATTCGGTTCACTTATCTCTATTTTTCTGTCTTTTCGTCTCTCAGGAAAAGAACTACTTGTTCCCCTCACCAGTTCTGTATCCTCTTAACAGTTGCTGAATAATTATATAATGTTGCCTAAGAAAGTCATGACACCATCAGTGTACAGAATAAATGAATAAATTAAAAGAATCACTTTTGTTTTGTTACAGTACATACTCAGAAATCTTCAATAAATTGTTAGTTGTTCACTTAACTGCCTTCTGCAGATGTATGTCCCTGGAAAGCTTCATGATGTAGACCATGTCTTAGTGGATGTTGGGACAGGTTACTTTGTGGAGAAGGTAAGCCAAGATCTTACTCGTAATCTGGATAGTTTTGTTTACAAAGTACTTTGTAATTTGTGTGGGTTTTCCTTAAGTAAATCTTTCTGCTGGTTTTTGTCTTTTATCTTTACAGAGTGTAGAGGATGGGAAAGAGTTCTTTAAACGAAAAATTGACTTCCTTACAAAACAAATTGAAAAAATTCAGCCTGCCCTTCAAGAAAAACATGCCATGAAACAAGGTGATTTGTTTTTGTATTATACTATATTTAAGTAACCATTAATTTGTCCTCTTTTACAAAATAGAATAAATAATAAAAGTAGACTAAAGGGAATCACTGTTACAGCAATAAGTATGACTGAACTACGTAAACTAAGCGGCGCTAGCACAAGCAGAGGGGATATTATAAAAGTATAATGTACAGATAATGTAATCACAATGTATAGTCAGTATATAAACAATGTGAAAATTGAAAAAAATATTCAGAAACTCTTAAACTACTTCAAAAAGTTCTCATAAAAAAAAAATCATCTATGCGCAGCTTTGCAGATCTTTGTCATTCTAAGTCAGTTTGTCCAGATTTTCAAGTCACATTTCACCTCATGCTACTCATTGTGATCAGTTAAACCTTATTTTGGTAAATTAATGTACGTATATATGTATGCTTTTGCAAACTTTTGGCCCCCAGTGTATATGTATATACTAATGTCACAGTATTGATGTGTAAATCTCATTCACAAATACTGTATTAAATGTTTTATTTCTCCCTCTCTGCTGCTCTTGTAAAGCTGTGGTGGAAGTCATGAACGTGAAGCTCCAGCAACTGCACAGCCAACAAGCATCACAGTCTGGCACTACCAAAGCCTAAAAACTGTTACACGCAGCAATATGGAAAAATCATGGCAGATTCTGAGCATTTCTGCATCATCGAGACAAGGAATCGCTGCTTTTTCTCTTGGAAAAATGTCCAGCAATTGCCTGCATTGAACACCTATTAACATTTTCAGTTCCACATTTTCATTCTCATGTTTGGGGAGCAGATGAACTGTTGGGCTTGGCCTGTGGCTATTATCCATTAAACCTCACAAGACTGTTATTGTTTTTGGGGAATATTTCGTTTGTTGGTGGCTAATGTGGCAAAATCATACATTTTAATATTGATAACTTTGTTTATACACATATTAGACAATTGGCTACAGTTGTTCCTGCTTAGCTATAGTTGAAACGACAGTGTATTTACTTGTCATTATTAGTATTTTCATGTGACTCAAAGCAATGCAAATCAGAAATGACTTTGTTTTGAACTTGTCCTCAGCAAATAAATGACTGCTCCATGTTGTAACAGCAGCAGCTTTGACTGTAAATGTTTTTGTCAAAGTTTCCTCCCATGCTCAGGGGATAAAGGTAAATTATAAACAGACATTTTGAGTATTACATCGCGGCGTGTGTGACATTCGTGAAAAATAGAAAGTAAAAAACTCCCCAAGTGTTAAATACCAATCTAGACACGTGACGTCATATTTATAGATCCAAAATATCATGAACCTTAACCCATCCCAGATTACACAAAAGTTTCATTTTATTAAAGAGCACTTATTAGTTAGTAGGTACAAAGTCTGCGGTAATTAAACGCGCATTATTCGCTGTGTCATGATTTGTAGGAGTTGCCCGGCTGCGGTTTCGCGGAGCTTCTGTCGCTATGCGGCGAGCGCGCCCGCTGGTTGCTATGCGGTGCGGCGCGTGTTGCGCACTGTTGCCAGGGAAGAGCGAGCGCGATGGAGGGGGTGGTCGCATTGTCTGTCGGGACGGTGGCGGTGTGAATTTGTGCCGTCTGTCAGCTCGCTGATTCCCCGGTTTGTTAAATCTTACTAGGATATGAAGTAGACCGATACTAAAGATAGATCCGCGAGATTAAGCGTTAGCGCAGCTCCCTCGTTGCCCTTCGTTTCTTTCGAGAAGGTAAGACAAACCAACCCTAACTAGCTAGAGCAAGTGCTTGTTGCATTCAGCCGGCGTGAGGAGTGGCGGAGCGGCGAGGAGGTGCGCGGCGCTTGATCGCGGATTGGGGCCGGCAGGTGGAGAGCGAAAGGCAGCCGATGACTTCGGAGTGTAGCGGTCAACTTCAACAGAAGGAGGAGGACGAGCCGGGATCAGTCGTACGAGATCAAGAGAAAACCGGCGAGAACCAGGGCGGCATGGTAAGCTCGGGCCTGCGGTGCTGAATCGGCACAACCCATTTCACCCTCCTCTAAGCGCGATATTACCGTGTCTGTGTTAAATGCACTTGAAGGCAGGTCGTTAATCTTTCGTTTACATCCTAACATTTTAAACAAACCACATAATGACGGTCATAACTAGTCGTCGGACTATTGGAATGAGTACCAAATTGTAATCTGTTTACAAACTAGACTACTCGTCCATTCGAGCTAACCAGGTTATAAATTCATACAAAGTTATCGATCCACTGAAATCGGTGAGATCGATAAACGCTTAGTAAGGATGAAGTATAAGCCATGGCTTTGAGTCGGACGTAGGTAAGACATTGCTAAGCAACAGACATTTTTTTTTAACCCAAGCCTTGTGCACATAAATGACAAAGCACGTGTTTATATCCTGCTTAGCGGAGATCTCTATAATGAAGTAAGCTATGACCCAAGTTAAGGTTGACAGTTTGCGACCACCAAAGAGTTTGTTTTGGGTTACAATTAACTAAGTATGTAAGGTTTAATTACGTGATACTACAGTTAACTATATTTTTAACTGTAATTGTAAAGAAAAATGCAGATAAATGGAATAAGAGTTGATTTTTGTGATTTATTCTATTATTTACTTACTATCATGTCATTCCAAACCTGTATGACTTTTGCTTTTGAAGAAGGAAAAATTATATTTTGAGTAATCTTGCTAACTAAACAAAACTGGCATCCATTGACTTCCATTGTATGGACGATGAGACATTTCTCAAAATACTTTTGTATTTCACAGAAGAAATAATCATGGAGGTTTGAAATAACATGAGGGTGAATAAATAATGGGAACTGTTTCGTTTCTGGGTGACTATCCCTTTAGAAAAGAGACAAAAGGCTAATCTCTGTTCTAATAACTAGTGTGTTAATTGAGCTGATTGTCTGGCCGTGGCTCTGAGTGATAGCGGTGGTGTTAAATGTTAAAAAGGCTTGAGGTGCTTGGTCATCATGACTATGGCAGGAAGAATTTAATGCTGTGTGGCAGGATCTGTTGTGTAGATTGGATGATTTAACATGAAGCCTTTAACTTCTACAGAATGTTCTGTGGTGGTACCATGGTGCAGTGATGCTAATATGGTACTAATGTGGTTCTTCTGGTACCAAGCTATGGATCCGATACTCCTGCAAATGGATATATTTTCGTAGCTGTCTTTGGACTTTCAAGTGTGTGTGTGTGTGTGTGTGTGTGTGTGTGTGTGTGTTGTTTTTTTATATATATATATATATATATATACACGTACACACACGTATATGTATATATTTAAGATGTGTTTTTTTTTTATGTATGTATGTTTTTTATTTATTTTTTTATTAAAAAAAAAAAAAAAATTTTTTTTTTTTTTTTTTTTTTTTTTTTTTTTTTTTTTTTATAAAATATGTGTGTGTTAAATATTGGTTGTGTTAAACAAAATGGCTCCTTTTATTATATTACTCGCCTGTCAACAACAACCTACATTTTCATAACACAATTGTAAAATACCCATATGGGCTTCTCAAGTTTCTGGCTAGTCTTACTGCATTTTAGCTTTCAATCTAAAAGCCAGTATCAGTCTATCACACCCAGAAATCACAGTGGATGCAGCCATTAACATCCTGTCACCATGGTGCTCGAGTTGGGTTTTCTAGGTACTACGTGATGCCTCGTGACATAATGATATTACACCCCATTATACAACAACACGCAATACACAAATCGGACCCTTATTTGGCACGTTAACGTTTGGAAATAAATGTAATTGGTATCAATTGTACTTTTTCATTTGAAAACAACTTTAATTCATTTGCTCAGGCTCGTCTCGTCTCTCGCCACGTGCTCAGCCGCGATCTCGGTGGCAGAGGTTTCAGTTCCGGTAACTTGAACACAAGTTTGACAGACACGAGTGTGCGCCAATGATACGGGCATTTCTTGTGACGTATTCGTGTACGTACCAATCCCGTAACGGAGGGCGGGAGTTATTCAAAGTGTGCTGCTGCATGTGATCACAAAAGAGGTGAAGGAAGAGACGAGCTCGCAGACTCCATAAGCGCCGTTTCGATGCTTACGCGGAGCGAAAGGTGCTGTTGCATGAGTCGCCGGCAGTGAATTTGTGCTCTCGGTTCGACCAAAGAGAAGCGGAACCTAGTGTCACGTTATCGGGAGCTAGACTTAATCATCTGCAGGGTGCATAGCGAGTGATAACGTTGTCAGGGGCAAGACCATGCTGCTGTTTGTGGAGGTAAGTTAACGAGGTCATTTTGGCCACCGCGAATGATCTTCAGGAGGGGCATGTGTTGAGTTAGATGGCGCCTGCCACGAGTTAGATACAGATTTTGATGCTGTTCTTGAACGCATTTACGACGGGCATGGCTGGTTTTGGTATTTCTATATAGAAATGGGTAGTTAGCGATAAGCGGTTCCGTTGAATTGCTACGTGTGGTCAGTCGACACTGAAAGATGCACGTGCGCGCAACAAATGCTAGCTATTTAGCCGACCTCTTCTTATTACAAAATGCCGCTTTGTAGTAAAATTTCACAATTTAAGTTCGTGGCAGCCAACAAATGGTTACCGTAGCGACGAAATAGCTCTGCTTTTAATTCAAGCTAACTTTAGCGCGTTTCAATCCAATAAAGCTGTAGTCTGGTTAACCTGGCTGCCTTTCAGATGCAGGTTTGTAGCTCTTTACCCTGAACTCTCGCTCTGGTTTATTAGAGTGGACGTGGATTACTAATCAGATTAAATGGGTGAAAGGCCGGCTATTTAAAACCTCCTGCCCGTGTGCATCGAGTCTTGCGGCGGGTAACTAATACATACTGAATGAGATTTATCCTTTATCAGGCGCTGCGGTACAAAGTTGACAGGAAACGCTCTGTAACAACAACTCTGTGGCTCCACTGTTCGTGAAATGTGATCTGTTGGAGCCCGTGACTGTCTCGCCCCCAACTTGCTCTTCATATGCCCTTCGCCAAGGTTGTGGCACAGATTGTGTGGTTGAGCATGCCAATGTGAATGGCTTGACTTTACAGTAAAGTGAAGCACGGCTGTAGTTTGTGCCTCGGCGTGTCATGTGAAACTGATAGCGTCGCTTCTGATGCATTTCAATGCTGTTGATGTTTATATATACAAAGGTCTCAGAAACATAATGTGTTCTTCTGATATTCTTCTGCAATTTTTTTTTTCTACGCGTTTGTTTTTGTGGTCACATTATGTTTTGAAACTGGGTGGATAAGTGGTTGTCTAATGCACTGACGCCCAACTGCATCAAGTTGTGAGTTCATTAAACAATAATCGAAGTTTGATAAGATCCTAAATGTACTGGAAAAAGATGCTGATAGCCAGAAATGTCCATTTCAGACGACATGAAAATGGGTTACAGAATGGCCAGAAGCGTTTGTTTAAATTGCACAATTGAGATTACAAAAAGCTTGGTTTCTGTTTGGTTAATGTTGCCAGATGTCTGCTGTTTTCATTTCGTCATAGTGTGAGAATCTGATAATAAAGTTGGTCGTTTTGTTAACCATGCTTATTTTAACCTTGTTTTCAAGGTGACCACCAAGGGGGCCGGTCTGAATCCCAACGCTAAAGTGTGGCAGGAAGTATCTGCCCCAACCACCCAGGCTCCAGAGGCGGTCACCGAGACATGCCAATGGCCACAAGCAGATGCTGCCCCCGCTGTGGATTTGGAGGGTATGTATGTTGTTTGTCATTTGAGCACATAAGGATCCTATTAAAAGTAATTTCTAACATGACATTACCACAAGTTTGCTTGTACCCTAGTGATGATCAGTAATGTGCTTGGAAGGACCCAGAACCACTTCTGCTGTAGAGATCTTTCATTCTCGTTTCTCCTCTGTATCCCATTTCCTTAATTTTGTTTTTGTCTCTTTTTTTTTTCTTCTGACTTTTCTCGCAGTGGAGTGGGTCTGCCCTAATGACTGTGAGATTATGAGATCTAAAGGAATGAATTATGTATTACGCACAGTAGAGAGCATTAAAGAACAACCTCTGCTTTTCTATTACATTTCCTCTTTCAAGGCTTTAAGGAGTTCAGTGTCAATAATGGTGCCCCTCCTTTAGACGGCTGCATGTTGAACGGTATGGAGTCTGCAGAACTGGATTACCCGCTCTACGAACCAGGTTTGAGAGTGTGACACGCCCACTGCAACAGTTTAATTCCATCAGTGTTGCCTAGTAACCGATTGTCATTGTGTGTGTACACCTTCAGTTGAGGGTGAGGTGATTGAGGAGCAGCCTCTGTCTGAGGAGAGTCTGAAGGAGTCGCTGAAGAAACAGCTGGAGTTTTGCTTCTCCAGGTAACGCCTACAGTTTGACCAGACACACTCACACCTGCTTCCCCAGATTATGTAATTACTTTTTACATAAGTACATAAGGGACGGATGGAAATTCTTAATCACCCGAACAGTAAAGCAAAGCTTATTTACTCAGTGCTTGAAAGACATTTTCTCCTCCTGTAATTAAACAATGTAATGATGGGCCTGTCACAGTGGAAATGATTGTGTTAATCTCATTGATACTGATGCTGTTGTTGGGCAGTTTTCTGATTGTTGTGTGCAGAATAGGAACTGGTGTAATTAAAAAATATTGTGTGCAACAAGTCCCTTGTGTATAAACTGTAACAACATGTTGCTATGCAACATAATCATTAGCTGCTGGTGTTGCACTGATGCAAATAGTATTTCAGTGAAGAGGTCAAAGCTGTGCTACTTCATGAATGAATCATGTTTGTTGACCAATCAGCAACATAACTTTCTGTCTTTATTTTGCCATTGCACTGTACAAGGTGCTGTTTTCTTCTGTGTGTCTATATTAAGTAACAGGCTGTACGTTTTGTTAAAACATGTTGAATGTTTTGTAGGGAGAATCTCTCCAAGGACCTTTATCTGATGTCTCAGATGGACAGCGATCAGTTTGTCCCCATCTGGACCATTGCAAGCATGGAGGGAGTCAAACTGCTAACGACTGATATGGACCTGATACTTGAGGTGCTACGAGGTAAGGGTAACATTGTTACCTAGCTTTGTCTTGCTTGTTACTTGCATGTAAATAAGGTTATTTGTTATCTGTTCTGTTTAGCTTCTCCCATGGTGCAAGTAGATGAGAAAGGTGAGAAGGTGAGGCCTAACCACAAACGATGCATTATCATCCTCAGAGAAGTACCTGAGACCACGCCTGTTGAGGTACAGTTTAATAAATTAAAACCCTTGCAGTTTAATGATATAAATGCAAGACATTGCAGCCCCAGAGGAGATTTGTTGTAATTTTTAGTTACCCCAGTGATGATCAGTATCGCGCTTGGAAGGATCCAGAACCACCGATGCTGTAGAGATGATCTCTCTCTCACTCTCTCTTTTTCTCTCTCCCCCTCTCTCGCACTCACTCTCTTTTTCTCTCTTCCCCTCTCTCGCACTCACTCTGAATCTATTACTTCAACTCTTATCTCCCTTATTCTCTCTCGGTACAGTGGATTTTGCCCTAATGACCGTGAGATTATGAGATCTGAGGGATAACTGGCCTGTAGTTTCTCTGTAGTTTTCACTAGTTCTTTCAATGGCTGACTGATGCCTGTGTCTGTTTGTCAGGAGGTGGAGGCACTGTTTAAAAGTGACAAGTGTCCGCCGGTAATCAGCGTGGAGTTTGCGCACAACAATAACTGGTATATCACCTTCCAGTCGGACACTGATGCACAGCAGGTACGATACACAGAAACTGTGGGGCCTTCATAGATATTTCACTATGCACAAAGTTTTAATGCACAAGTTCTTCCAACATATTTTTTAAAAGGAATGACAGTTTTTCATACTAGGTAAATTTAGTATTATTGATTGGTTGTCTGGACTAACTTGCATTGTTTCACTTGACAGGCACACCGGTATTTACGTGAGGAAGTCAAAACCTTTCAGGGCAAACCAATTATGGTGAGTGTACACTCAGTGTGCTGCTGTGCATGTTTGCTAGGTCAGTTGTAATATAAGCACCCTGTTTGTGTACGTGCCTGGCCTTCCGTTTACATACACCCAGTCACCTTAGTTCATGACCACTCAGTCTTGTAGTCTGATAAGACTGACCAGTCATGTTCAGTCGTGTGTTTGTGAATGGACATGAATGTGAGCACTCAAGATTAGTTTCAAGTTTGGCTGCTTTGTAATTGTTTATATACATTATGTTCTGATGTATTCATCTCTGTTAACCAATAAGTGACCAGTTACACTATATTATGTAATCTATAGGAACAACCCTGTAGACAGTTTATGCAATTATGTAAGCCCATACTCGTCACAAATCGAGGTGTTTTTGCCTTGGTCGGTTGTTTCTATTTATAGATGTAAGTCAACCCTCTCTAATAAATGGAATATGCTTTTTTTTTATAAAAATAGTTGTGTGTCTTGGTTTGTTCTTTTTGATAAGTGCAAGTAATTTCATCTTTGATTTCATTACCAAAGGAAACTTATCTTTTGTATGTTCTCTTGTATTATTTGTGTGTATGTTTTTGTAATATAGGCACGCATCAAGGCCAACACTTTCTTTGCCAAGAACACTTATGGGGCTGTGGACTCAAGCATGTACTCTACTCCTCCATCACAGTACACATCTCCAGTGTACCTGCAGCAGGTGTACCAGCCCCCGCAGCAGTACCCCCTCTACAGCCTTCTGCCCCACACCTGGACCCCCTCACCCACCCCTTACTTTGAAACGCCACTGGTGAGAACTTCAGCTTTGACCTGAATGAGTTGTTGTAAGTGTGCAAAATAAAATGATTTAAGAGGTTCAGGTGAGATACAGGATCTCCCAAGTGTGAGAATTTGATTGGGATCTTTCACCAAAATATTTATAAAATAATATATAGCTGTGCGGGAAACACGGATGTCTGATCTAATTTTGTGGCTGAATATGACAGATCAGAGCAGCAGATTTATTTGTCTTGACCCAGTGATGATACACTAAGCGCATAGAGGGAAATGGGAATAAGCAGGAAAATTCTGGGAATTCCTACTCTCTCTCATCACTTTCTTTCTCTCTTTTTCTTATCTTTCTGTCTTACTCAGAATCTCTGTGACTCCCATCCCAATGAGCGTAAAGATTATGAGATCTGAGGGTCAGTTGTGGAATGTCCACTGTTTCGTTTTCGTTGGTTAAGTTAAGCTAGTTACTAGACTTGTTTTTTTTACATTGCAGTCTAAAAGGTTGATGATTTAAGATGATGGATTCTCAGTGGGGTCTCTGAGTTTGTAATCAGGGGTGTGATTGCAGGCCTAGCTGCTGTGGAGTGTGGTATAAAGAGTTAGTGTGTAAGGATAGCTCACATGGGTAAATAGTTACCATGCCAACGGTTATTCGGTTTATTTAGCATATCACATTAATGTAAGGAGCAACTTGAGGTTTGTGTGAGAGAAAGGGGGATTTAAGCTTGTGTAATCTGATGACCTCTGGGCTAATTGCAGTGTCTGATGCATCTTACAGGCTCCATTTCCCAACAGCACATTTGTTAATGGCTTTGGCTCAGCGGGACCCTACAAGACTGGCTCATCTCCAATCAGCCTTACACGCAGCTACCCCCGCAACCGGTAAGATCCCTCAGCCTACTGCCCTCTCCTTTCCCAGTTTATCTCTGTCCCTCTCTGCCAAAACACAATAGGGTTTTTCTTCAACAAGCATTTTTAAATTAAAACATTTATTTTTGTTCTATAAAGGTCAAAACTGTGTTAAACTTTAGAACCAGGCTTTCAATCTTTAAGTATGAAAATGGTTCATAAAAGCATTTGGAAGGTTTAGAGAAATAAACAGGCTCTATAGTGCCCACAATTGAAGAACCTCCCAAAATTGAGGGTAGGCAGTTTAGGCGAGGCTAGCTTTGAAAAGCAACGCCTCAAATGTATGTGTATGTAATGTGATAGGCAAGTAGGACATCCTGTCATTGACCAGTGGGTTCAGTGATTGGCTGGTTTAGGTGCAGGAAGCGAGGCAGAGCTCTGTGTCTCTACTAACTGAGTCTCACTTTCACTTTCTAGACTTCCACTTTATTCCAGAAAGAATGTAATCAATGCCTTCAGGTAGATGTGCTTCACTCTTTCTTTAAATATTTAATATGAAAAATCATCTCATGCGCGTTCATACTTCTGGTTCTTAAATTGCAAATGCCCAAACTGCCTTGTAGGGATTGAAATGTCTTTCAACATCTTAACCTGAGGAAAGGACCATGCTGAATCTAGAAAATGACCAATTCACCCTTTTCTGAAAAAACACTGAATGCCGCCATGATGAGTCTTATTGAAAATCATGTAATTGTAAATATAATTTACAATACAACATAATTTGTCTCTGTGCATCTTACACAGAGCAGGACGAAAAAAACATTAAGCTGACTGTTATTTTATAGTTGTTTGAACACTAGTCAGCTGTACTTGTATGCAATTTCCTATGAAAACAGCACACTTTACTCATGTTAATACAATTGAAAGGAAAGTGTAAATGTGAAACACTTATGGGAAAATGACAACAGGCTTCCGGTATGAAGCGCGGGGATCTTCTGTGTTCAGGAAAATGGTGGATAGAATTGTGGTGGTTGAAAGTATGAGCCACAGCTGATGCATAATAAATGACTCCATCATGACTCGACTGAAAGCAGCATGTTAAAGCTTGATGCCTGCACCAGCTTGAGCGGTGGATGTCACTGCTTTATCATCATCACATGACCTTGCATGCATCATCACTTGGTCTATATACGAGATGTTCCTGATTGTGTCTAGAGAAATGCTGCTGAAGGCTATTAATAATGCCAGCTTAATGGCAAATGAGACAACTTTGTATATAAGTAAAAAAAAATTTTTTTCCTCCTCCGGTCATAATTTTAATAACTAAAAATCAGCCATATTTTGGTATGTGAAACACAATGAGCCAAAAGAAACTGCAGTTAGGGTATTTGCCAAATCAAATATTGTGTAATCTAACACATTTAAATTAACCCACTGTTTCTTTAATTTCCTGCTAATGGAAACAATCACTACTCTAATCCTGGGAGAGCGCTATTAGCCTTATGTCAATTCATCTCAACAGCAAAATTTTTGTGGATAAATTTTAGCAGTTATTGGTTGTGAAATGGTATCATTTTCAGGAATTTCTCAGTCAGACACATTTCATGTGTAGCATTTGTGAAGCCCGTTCACACAGCCAGAGATATTGTTCTTAAAACCCAGCTGGACAAACTGTTATCCACTTGTTTACTCAGCTTTCCTCTGGCTATGGAGTGAAGGCTGTAGGTACTTGCTGCCAGTTCTGAGGAAGCTCAGATTTTTCTCTTTGTGCAGAAACCATGTGAAGCCACAGCCTCGATCTGACGGGGGTCAGGTGATGGAGTCTCTATCTGGGACCGGCAGTCCTCAGCCCCCGTGCACGCCTAATTCGGACACCAGCGCTTCCCTCTCTGAACCTCCAACTTCCCCTAGAGAGAACCACCACTCAGACCTCAGTGGCCGCACCAGGTTCGTCAGTACAGAACACAACGCAGACGTGATGCATCCTGCTCTAATTTACTGCTCTTTTGTATGTGTGAATACCCCATCAAACAGCTGACAGTGACATTCTTGCTATAGCTTGTCAAGTGGCTGCTTTTTTTTTTTTTTTTTATTATAGTGGCTAGCTTTTAAAATCTCGTCATAACTGCTGTTGTGATCATAGTTAATTGTTTAAAAAAATTCCACATTTCTAGACAGTTTGTTGCTATTTGTCTGAATGGCCCTTAATGATAGGTTTCGAAGATGCTAGCTTTGAAAGCTTAAGATCCCACCCTCCCTTCAGAACACTCTCCAAAGCCACGCCTCCAAAATGAATAGGAATTCTATACTTGCATTGACTGAATGCAGTGGTTGGACAAATGTTTCATGGCCCTGTGCCTTTCTTAGAAACTACATTTGTACAGATTTACACCACAGTGGCAGATTTGTATTGACACTGATGGTAGTCTAAGCACATAGAGGGGAGCGAGGCTGTAGGAGTTTCTTTTCTTTCCTCTGATCATGTATCTCTTTCTCTATCTGTTTCTTTTTCTTTCTGTCTAAAGTCTGAGTGATAGTACTTTTGATGACAGGAGTGTTTTAACATCATCTGATGTGTGCAGGAGAGGAAGCTATCGTGGCATGAGGAGAAGAAGAGATGATGAAAGAGCGGTAGGTCCAGGAACACGTTTGTTTTTATTAATTTATTCTCCGTTTCTTTAATTTAATTTAAAACTGATTTTCCACCTGCAGAGGCAGCATCCTGAAATGGAGGTAAAAGCTCCGACCCCCAAGTTTGACCTTGCAGCCACTAACTTCCCGCCATTGCCAGGGGGCGTGCCGAGCCATCTGCCGGGTGTGGCCATGCAAACAGAACCCGTGTTGGAGAATTGCATGGCAGATGTAGTTAAAGGCATCAATAAGGACAAGGTATAAAGATCTGCTTCATGCATGTTTACTATGGTGATGAGACACCATATTAATAAACCAGATCTTTTTATTTTATATACTCAGTATATTGCGTTGATATAAGCATGTTGTGAGTGATTGATAACTCACTGTTTCAGTCCTCATTTTAAATTGTGATGTGTAATATGAAATAATTGTCAATATTCTGTTACATTTTATTTTACTTAGCCTTGAAGCATCTCGGTTATATACTAAAGTAATGAAGTTGCATTTGTCTGCCTGTCTTTTAGCCGGATGTTAATAAGCCGGATGTTAATAAGCCAGATGTTAGCCATGATCCTGGAACTTGTCAGGTGGATGCGCAGTTGACAGCACCACCTTCTCAAGCACCAAAGGTCCACGCCACAAAGCAGGACACACCTGCCTCAAGGTGCATTCATATACCACTGATTCCTCTATTTCAGAGAAACTGTTTCTAAATAGAATCACAGCTCCCCTACGATGATCTAGTTTATCACATTGCTTGTAAATTGTAACAATATTGACTTTCGTTTATAGCATTCCCAAGTGATTTTAATTCACTTTCTTCTGTGGAATACATTTGGAGGTTCTTCTAAAGCCATACTGTAGCTTTGTCTGTGAAATAAATGGAAATTGGAAAGTAATTCATTACAAATAAGAAGAATATGGAATATGAAGTATGTTCAAGAGGCAGTGTGAGTGAAATTTGAAATCCTTTTTTTTGCCCTGTAGTGTGTCACATCAAGTGAAGATGCAAGAGAAAGAGGCTCAGATGCCTGATGTACCTCTAAACTCATCAATAACTGCAAGCCCTGTTCAGCCTGTTCCTGCCCCCAAACCTTCACGCACCCAATCAACTTCAAACACTGTGTCTACCCCACTCATTCCCACAAGCACACCTGCACAGGTAAACTTCATACTAAATCAAACTTTGCAGCCTGAATTTTCATTTCTGTAGGTCAAAACAAGGAAATTGTTTATTTAAAAGGTTTTATTGATTGTGGTTCCAGGAGCCTCGGAAGCTGAGCTATGCAGAGGTTTGTCAGAGGCCCCCCAAAGACCCTCCCCCTGCACCGGTAGCCCCGCCCAGCCCAACCCCCTCACCCACTGCTAACCAACCGCTACGCGAGCTTCGTGTCAACAAAGCAGAAGCTCCAGCCTCGTCCCGCTGCAGCCCCAGTGACAAGCTGGAAAAAGGAAGTGAAGGTCGGACATCCAGAGAGCAGACTGGTTACCAGCGTGGCTATGCTCCAAGAGGGGCCGGCTTTAAGCTCAGAGAGCAACAGAGACGGCCCCCTCAGAGTCGGCGCTTCTCTCCACAGTCGGGATACAGCCGACGCAGTGGAAAAGAGCAAAACATCCCACCCAGATCGCCAAAGTAATGCCTCATAAGCCCATAACACATGCACACTTGTGTGTATTCTAATACACATATATAAACACAAGAGTATATAAATCTATATATCTATATATAAATCTACATATAAGAACTGGACTGTCACACTGTGGTGTTGAAAAACCCTCTCCATCCCAAACAACTGTGACATTTGGGAACTTGGTCCTTTAAAGTACAAGAGGAAACTAGAAGTTTTAGGAAGATAACAAACCTCTTACACTTGAAAAGAGTAAAGGAGGCCATGCTTCCTGTGCTGTTTGTGATTTTTACAGCGATCGATTAGCTTGTGAATGAGTTTTGATTTCACTTAGTGTTTGAGGTCCTGGCACTAGCGTACAATCCTGTATATTTTAATTGTCTATACATGAAAACCTTGTACTGTTGGTGAGAAATGAAGCCAGCACATTTGTCCATATGCAACAATTCACACAAAGACAGCATGACTCTTCACCGGTCCTTACGTCTCACCTGTGTGTGTGTGTATGTGTGTTCATGTTATGTCCTAAATTTGTTTCCAAAATAGGGCTGGGAAAAAATGCTTCAAAGATTCATTGCATCACTTTTTCAAACAATCCTTGGAGGCACAATAACTCATAATTGTAGTTTTACATTACTGATTTGAAGGGTCTTGAAAGGCTATATGCAGAGCAGTACAGATATAGATAAGTGGCAAGTGTGCAAAATTTATGCTAAATTAAAATATTTTGGTAACGTGACTGTTTAAAAAAGTTGGTGGAACAACAGTTGTTCTTGTTGCACAGTGATTATCTGTTTGCATAGATAAGTATCAAAGCTTACAGCCAGTGCACACTGTGATTTTCTTTTTTTTTAAACCTGACCCTTCCTGTCATTTATGCAGCATGCCTGGTAAGATCTTTTGTAAAGGCATATTGTGTGAAATCAATTTGTTTTTGTCTGCCGTCTCTTATGTAGACTGTATAATATACATCTTTCCTCACATCGTCAGCACTGTCAACTGTGACCCAATCGTGTTTTCATATCGTTAAAAATCAGAATGACTTAAATGACCACACAGACCTCAAGAAAGCACTTGCGCCAATGTCTGCCATGGCTGAGCTAAAGAAATCTGTGGACTGCTCATTCTTCAGAATGAACTGGAGATTATTTAGATCAAACTTTAATGAATAAGATTCGTCACAGGCAATTCTGTTGACGGCGAATAATGCGATCAAAGACTGACGAAGGAAATGTTTATTTCTGAAATTTGTCTAAATCGTGCAGTGTGCACTGTAATTTGTTTCCCTTTGCAAATTAAGCTCAAGTCCCTTAATTTTTTTTGCACCCCTATGCTGTTGTTGGAAAATTAAAATGGCAAGATTTATGTATTTGTATTTTGACTGTCTAAATTTAAATAATATTGTAAGGTGCCTAAAGATCCCTCCAGTCCAAAACTGCAAGACAAACTTGGGTGTCTACAAAATGCTGTTCAGACAGATAAAAAGGCACAGAAAGAGACTAAATGTGGAGAATGTTCTGATGAATGTATGGAATACTACCGGAACTCTATAGGTGGAGAGCAGTAGAAATGGACAACAATAAGGGTGTATTTTTGGGGTATTTGAGTGTTGTGTTGTAAGGTGTCATCTGTAATGGTCCTGTGTTGGTCCAGGTCTGTCATAACAGAAAGATTAAGCTGCTTTTCAAAGAATGAATTTGTATAGGTGAGCCACTGTTTGTCTTCCTTTTGGTGTGAAAGTCTTGAGTCATATTGGTGTTTATCAATCAGGTGTTTGTACAATTGGCTTTTGACTGAATTTCTTTTTTCTCTGCTGTAGATGCTGGTGACAATAATCAGGTTTGATTTTAAATGCTTTTTGTTGGGTCCTGCTTTGGAGTCGCTGTTCATGTCTCATGATTTTCTTTTGTTTGTTTTTGTTTAGGCCTGTACATTTCATTTATGATTACCTGTTGTGTGATGTACCTGATAAACTGCTTAATTTACCTGTCATTCAATTTTTTAAGTAGAGGAACTCGGGGTGTCAGAGGAAACTTTTTTTTAATCATAACCTTTTGAATTCTGTTAATTCAATCTGTTTAGGGGTCTGAAGTCATTAAGTTAATGACATGTATATTGCCATGTTCAATCAATCAGTGAAGCTGTAATGTTTTTCTCAGTTTGTTTCCTCTCATTTGTCATTCACATGTATAAGTAGATTGTCCACAGATTCAGACCAAAGTCAAATCAGCAGAGAGACAATCTCAGGAGGTGTTGTTTAATACAAAACTTCCTCACTTCTCTCATTCTACCATTGGCAGGGCCACCGTTTAATTTGTGAGTGGATGTAATCATGTTTAGTTGACTAGTGTGTTGAACAATGTGTATGCTTGTGTTTTAGTTTTATGAAACATCCTTTCTTTAGAACCTTCAGAAGGTATTGTTGTATCCTATTGTTTAATTTTTCAATGCCCTATTTTTTTCCACTTTAAAGTGAAAATTGAAGAAAAATCATGCAGCATTTTAAAAATGTTAGTTTCAAATGCTGTCAGTTTCGCTGTAAAAATTTTGTTAGTGTGACTTTATTACCTTAACCTGTGTGTTAATAGTTTGGGATGTTATTTTAGATTTTTATTTTCTGTTTGGCAATATTGTCGAACATTGTGTAGAGCCTGTGCCACTAAAAGTAGAAAATCAGTGGACTGGTTTTATTTTTTTATTCTTTTATCTGAATTAATGAATTTGATTCATAACTGGCAGTTGAAATAATGTTTTTTGTTGTTAATTTTATCACCTGAAGGCTGTAAGCTTTTAAGACATGAAATGGTGCGATTATAAGTAGCAAGACTTTAGCCAAAAAAAAGTATTCTCACTTTGTTTAATACTGTAGGGAGTTTAGGCTCTGTCCCAGGTGAGAATGGGTATAGCGTCTGCTGAGTGAAGTGTTTGGACAATGTTGTAGATGTTTAATGAAAAAATGCTCAAGGAAATGCAAGAAAAAAATAAATTAAAATTATTTAAATTTGCTTGTTTGATCTTTTGCACTAAACAGCTTAATACAAGTCTGAAGTATTGTTCTCCATCTTAAAGTGACAGTTCACCCAAAAATGTACATTTTCGTTTTAAAAATAATTTACTCGCCCTCTTGTCATTCCAGACCTAAATGATGTTTATTTTTTTGGTAACCAAACAATGGTGGCACTTACTGAGTTCAATTGTATGAATACAAAACTACTGGGACATCATAGATTATTCATTTGTGGGTGAACTGCGCCTTTAACGTTGAAACAAATCTTAAAGGATCCCAATACGTAGTTTCCTGTTGGTTTCCACACAAAATAAAACTGACGTTTTACAACACATTCTCCCATTAAAATGTAAAGAAATTGATTTCCGATATGAAATGTAGTTCGGTTTATATATCAGTGAGCAATTAATGGCAAGATTGATTTCATTAAAGGGATCGTTCACCAAAAAAGAAACTTCTGTCGTCATTTACTCCTGCCATAGTTTTCAATTCGCCATGCAATGCAAGAATGCCGATCGAGGTTCGTTTTGTTCACATTATTTGAAGCTTTGATGGCTGTAATGGCATTTCTCCATCTGTAATATCTGCTCATTAGCATCACATAGCGTTTGGGGAGTAAAGCGTAGGCACTGAACGTCGTTTTTTCCGACACCAAATGTTACGTGATGTGTCGTATTTGTGGCATTGAATAAAAATCAGCTCGGCCGTGCATCGGACGTGTCGTCGCGGGTCCGAATCTCTTACGTAACTAATTTAATCGGGGTTGAGCGGTACCTCGAAATATCGCGAGATTTGCGTGCTCTCGCTGGATGAAGGAGTTCCAAAGGTGGGAACGCTGAGAGGGAACGAGCGAGAGAGGGAGGAGCGGGGTAAGTTTGTAAACACTGAAGCATTTGGCCGAGGAGCAGGTGACGCGCCACATATCTGTATTATCCGATGCGTTACAATCAGTCGCTTGCCATCTAACTGTACCGGTCGTGCGAGTGCTAGAGGCGTCGTGACGCTGCGTTACATGGCACGCGACGCGTCAAATACAGCGCTCCCATTATAACCATCGACCTCTTCGGGCGTTTGTGTGGCGTTCGCTGGTTATAATGGCAGCGTGCTTGTTTTGTCGCGTCGAGTTGCTCGCTTGCTGTGTAAAGGGTGTTACAGCCTCCCAGGCTCATGTGTGCTTAGCATTAGCCAGCTAGCTCACCTCAGAAGCATTTAAACGAGACCCGGTGCACGTACAAACGCGTTGTTTTCTGTTTTAAACGACCGATTTTGCTTTAATGCACACCGGTGGGGAGGGATTTGTAATGTAGGGATCTTTCCGGAGGGGCTTGAAGAGGAAACGCACGCTGGCCAGCTGTGTTAAGTGTGGTGAAGCTATTAGGTGTAAGTGTTGGTTTATGTGGCGGAAACGTTCTTTAAATGGGGCTGATCTCAAACAATAGTCAAACGAAAGCGTCTCGTCATGTATTTATTATGCGGGTTATGCAGTTGTTTGAACCCGCCAGACCCCTGTGCTGCATTGAAGTCTAGCAGAGTGACATTCCTGTCACATGTGCCACGAGTCTGTACAGCAGTGCAAATGTCAAGTTTAAAAACATTGACATCTGACGTGTGAACAGTTGATGAATTGAGCTTGTGTCACTGAAACGAATAGAAACAACATTTCTAAGATGTCTGGACCTCATAATTACCTTCTCTGAATGGTCTTTAGCAGTGACACAGGAAGTCGTTGATCTAAAAATGGGAGACGATCGACCTTTTGTCTGCACTGCCCCAGGCTGCGGACAGGTAGGAGATACTTTTATTTAATCACACTTCATGCTTCTGTGTTTCTATTATTATCATTCTGGCATTCCCACCCCCATCTGTCTCTAAAGGATGCAATAGTAATTGTTTACGCATTATTGGCATTGACAGGCATCTGTGCTGACTGGCTAACTAAAACTAGTCATTTTGTTTCAGTTTTAAAAGCTACTGTAGATACTGTATTAGTCTTGGTAATGGATAGAACAGGTTTTCTATTTTGACATGTTTTAATAGTGTTGTGTGTGTATATAATATACACTAAGTGTTCAGTTCAGTCAGTTTTACATTTATCTTATTTTCTATCAAGAAATTGTTACATATTTTGGCAATCACAAAGTAGTAGGTGACATGATATGAAAAGATCTTCCTTTGAAAAAACATTGAACAGTAATCTGTACTATAAAACCTCATTGACTATAGTGGTTATAATAGAATAGGCCCTAGTCCACAACATATTCTTGGAGATGGAGGTAGATTTTGTTTCTGAAAACATACCAGCTGTTTAATCTCAACATCCACTGAGCAACTGTAAGAGGCTCGCATAGCACTGCATAACTGGATAACATAAGCCATCATCACAACAACAGATGGCTTGATATCACCCACTGCACTGTCTCTATCTTCAATCTGATTTGAATAAAGACTGGAAGCAAAAGAGACATGAATTGCCTAGTTTATCAGTGGTTTAATGCATGTGTCTGTCTGTGTTTCTGTTACATCAGAGGTTCACCAATGAGGATCATTTGGCAGTACATAAACATAAGCATGAGATGACTTTGAAATTTGGACAAGCCAGAACAGACACGGTTATCATAGCAGGTTTGTTTCCCTGCGTATACACATACATAGATGGATACATGTTCTGTTTGTTTGAATTGCTGCGCTATATATAATTTTCATATTAATCATTGTTACCTTGGTAAACCAGATGTATGTGGTTGTATTTATGGCATAATCTTATAATCTCATTTATAAGTCACATATCATTTGTAAATCATTAGTTTTAAGTTTTTGCTTAGATGATAAATGTGGATATTGTCAAATCAAACACTGTGTCTGCACTACAGGCAACTGATGTATTTATATCAGACTTGATTTTCAATGAATTGGAAATCTGTTAGTATAAAATGTATAATTAGCATGCCTTGACAGTGTTAGTATGATGTACTGATACTGCGTGTGTGCAGATCAGACTCCCACTCCCACCCGTTTCCTTAAGAATTGTGAGGAGGTGGGTTTGTTTAGTGAGCTGGCTGGCTCCTTCGAACAGGATCTTCGCAAAACACAGGAGGAGGAAGAGAGGAGAATTAAAGGCACGGTATGATTTAAACAAAGAAAAGAGCAGATGTGCTTTTGAATTCCTTGTCATATCATACACTGATTGTATTTAGCAAAATATGTAGTTAATTTGTCAAATTGTGTCGTCTGTGTAAGTGATTTGATTGAGGACTTTGTTCCGTAAGCTTCCTGTTCTGCAGACAACTACAGAGAATAAGGAGAGAAGGGGTGCTCTTGAGATTGACTCCTCTCCTCCTGACAGCCCTGACCCCACCTCCAGCATAACAAACAAAGATGCGGTTGCTATGGCTAAGGAGCCTGTTGCCATGAGGAAGGGCATGGTGAGATGTAGCGTCTTATATTTTAGGTCTTGTAAGTTACAGAATTTATAGTACAGGCTCAGTTCCTGTTTTTATCCTACCAGCTTTGCTCTTGTGAAATGTATGATAATGCTGTTCAACTACACTTCTGTAGGATGTTCCTCCAAGGACCGCAGCTAGTTCCACCCCTACACCAACCATAGTGCGCCCGGGCTCGCTTCCACTTCACCAGGGATTCGATTCCATGAACCCAACTCATCCCTCCCCCACCTCTGTTATCACAAGGACCCCTCCCTCAAACAGACTCAGGTACAAACAAGGTCAAGTTCAAATTCACGTGAGCTTTAAACACGCGTGCTGTGTTTACAGGCTTTAATACAAGGCTTTAAAATTTTAGACCCAGGGAAAAGTAATTAAAATTAAAGGGGGTTTTTAGATTCAGAGAGCTTTATTGGCTAAAGGTTAGCATTAGCAAGCTAGCTTTGAAAACATAAGATCCCACCCTCCAAAAGCCATGCCTCCTCCAAAACACACAAATGCGGTGCCAAGAGGTATGCAAATACATAGTATGACAGACAAGTAGGACATCTTATTATTGTGTTTGAACTGAATGCAATGATTGGATGAGCATTTTATGGTCCTGTGCCTTCCACAGAAGATTGAATATATATATATATATACTTGAATATGTTTCAACCACTTTACTAGTGTTTGCTGTCAGGATGTGAAGAGACATTCAACCAGCATAACAAAATATGTTTCTAGTAAAAAAAAAAAAAAAAAAGGTTGCCCCTGCATGGACTAGTGTGGGTTTCTCAGTTTACAGTGTACCAAAGTACTAGTGCAAGCATCTGATACAAAGATTGAAGAGTTAGATGTGTTGATTTTCAGTTTTGGAGGAGATACACTCCTGAGTTTAAACCTTTTTAATTGCATGAGTCATTTCAGTGTTGTTCGCACCTCCGTTCTCACCCTAATGTCCTAAAATAGCACCTCTATCACTGTTTTCAGCTCACCGTCTGGCTCGTTCCCTATGCTGATGCAGCTTCCAAATGGTCAGACTGTTCCTCTGCTGCCTAGTCCAGGACAGACATCAGTCATTTCGGTACTGATTTCTCTCTCATACATGCATGCACATACACACGGTCTAAAATAAACTGTCACACCAGTCAGTTGTGAGTGAATTAAGAAAATTAACTATCCGTAAATGTCTTACACACGGCTTGCTAATTTGTGTTTTATTTTGGACATTATTTGACATTTTTTGTAACCTTTGTGCTGGTGAGGGTTATTCTCTGAAGTCAATTATAAAAGGTTTTACTGTATTTGTGATGCATTGCAATTTGACCCTCACACGTTTTGCAACAATTACACATCTGTTTTTGTATTTTTGTCTTTGCTTTGTTTGTATAATATGTTAAGACTGTTGCTGTGTGTATATATAGCTTGCCAGATCATCAAACACAGTGCCCAATATCCCAGGGATTCCAGGCCCTCCTATTGGTGGAAGCAGCAGTGGCTCCTCCTCTCCGTCTGGATACAGTACACACTCTGATGCCAAGACGGTGAGAATGCTCACACGTGTACCCACACTAACACATGCGGTGTTTAAATAAGTATACTTGCCTAAAAATGAGATTATTATATAACAAATAACTAACTAATAAACCAAAATTTGACAAAAAAGACTTTAGGCAGTAATTTTCACTCGGTGGTGTTTTCCTTGTGTTTGTGTACGGGATGTGTCTCCATCTAGAGGCTAAAAGCAGCACTATCTCAGCCGAGTCCTAGTGGACCAGCACCATTACAAAAAACAGATCCCACAGAGACACCATCACCTGCTCAACCACAGGTGACACAGACACCTCATACCTGCGTTACATATTCTTGTGTTATTTGTCACATTATTGTTTTAGATGATTGTTTATTTTGAATCATTGCTAGAGCATAACATTAAGCCTACCTATCGATTAATATTTTACCTGCGAATAAGCTCTTTTGTACTTGATGCATTTTAAGAAAAGAACGTAAATAATAGGCCCAAATGTTGATTTTAGATATGACACCATAGTAGTAAAATTTGTGATTTTTTTTCATTCATATTTGTATAAAATTTGCAGCCTATTTCACGCATATGTGATATTTCATAGCTTACTAGTTATGCTTCAATAACAGTTGTGCAAATACAAAGTGCGCAAATGCAACTACTTGTTAAATATCCCATGATCAGATGACATTCCATAATATCAAATTAAGAAAATGTGATTATTTTAACAAATTTAATCACATGCTTTTGCAAACTTAATAAGTCTTTAAAAAATGGGTTTCAGTGGGTTTCACAGTATACTCAAACATTCATAAACAGATATGGACTTCCTTGGTAATTTCAGTGGATCTGACAGCCATGATATGTCATGCAGGTGTCCCCTGCTCCACCAAAAGGTGGACGCAGGCGTCGGGGGGCAGATATAGAGCCAGATGAGCGTCGGCGTCGTTTTCTTGAAAGAAATCGAGCTGCTGCCTCCCGCTGTCGACAGAAACGGAAAGTCTGGGTTAATGCTCTGGAGAAGCGTGCTGAGGAATTAGCCACTAACAACGTCACGCTTACTGTAAGTCACAAGTGAAAAGCTACAGGAATCAATATTTATGTAGGCTCATCATCAATAATGTTGGTCTTCTGTCAATTACCAGAAGAAAATAGAAAATAATTTCTAATAGAAATTCTAATAATTACTTTGTTTGTAAACTGTACTGAACTCTCATTTGCTGTTCTGCCTATATTTGCTTTTGCGTATTGAGCTGAGATCAGAGATGGGTTTTTTTTTTAACAATTAAGCAATGTTCACACTTTACCTTCAAAACCCTCTGATATGTAATCATCAGCTCTTGAAAATATCTAGGGGCTTGTGTGTGTTTGACAGAATGAAGTGTCCCTACTAAGATCTGAGGTCACACGTCTAAAAGAGCTGCTGTTGGCCCATAAGGACTGTCCTGTTACTGCCATGCAGAAAAAAGCATATCTTGGTAAGCTGTCTGTTTATCATCCTCCCATACACCCTGGAAATGTTTGTTACAAACTCATTTACGCATCATTTGTTTACCGTTTCTCGTATTTAAGCTGCAGGAATGGATGAGAGTGCAGTATCGGCGCTGGTGATGCCTGTTTCGGTACCGGCTCCAGTGTCTGTTAATGGTCTAAGTGTGCGTGCAGCAGAGGCCGTTGCGGTTTTAGCGGGAATGGGTTCTGGCCAATGGAGTAACGCAGCTGGAAATGCTTCCACCCAGTCACAGCCCACATCCAGATGATGAGCATTTTGTTCAGCCAATAGGAACTAAATAAACTGTGTCAATGTGTCTTTCAAAGGAGTGAATTCCCAAACATTTCCCCTCAAAACTGTCACTCACAGTGTATTTGTAAATTCCTCTGACAAATGGGAACCAGTGTTGCCACGCTTTGACTACGCCCCACTCACCCACAGCCAATCAGAGACTCTTCCTGGCTAAGTGGCGAAACAGCACTTACAAAGATCCCCGACCGCATACCAGGAAGCACTGCAGTGGAAAATACTTCTCTTAACACAATCTTTATTAAATACACATTGAGATATACTTGTATAGATTCTCACTAATGCATTCAGTTGATATTTTGTCTTGTTTGCAAATATTTTTCATCTTATTCAATTTTTTGTAATACAATGATTCATTGCATGATTCTGGCCGCATTAGAAAGATTACTACACTATGCACATACATTTTAACACCATATTTCTCACTTTCTGCAGCTTTCGCTATCTCGTACATACTCGCTGTCACTGTCTTTCCAGTTCTTGCAATTTCCCTCTGTCTCTTTCTCTCCGTCTCAATTTTAATGTTTTATCTAAAGTAATTTCTCTCAGGTCTGTGATTCTGTGGCTGTTCTAGTGATAATTTTGTCTCATGTTAGCATAACCCAGCTGACATCACAGCATGGACTTGCAAAAGCTTAAGAATGGAGAGAAAATGAGAGCAATATATTTTTGTATTTAAATATTGTTATTGGTTTGTCTGCATTTTGCAGTCTATATATGGATGTATCAGGTAGCGTAACCATGTGGATGTGTACTAGATCAGTATGAATATGATAGGCTCTGCAGAATTATAGTTATGCTTAACCAAAATACATAAATCCTTTTGCATTAGAGGTTAGACCCCCAGAATTTAATTGTATCCGGTCTCATAGCAGGAAACGCACACGCAAACACTCACGTAATGACTTGTGCTTGCATTTTGTGAATGTACAGTAGTTAACTAACCCGGCTATGAATGTGAAGCGTTATACCAATAAAATAAATTTCTTTTTTGGGGGGGGGTCTGAAAAACTCACATTGGGTAACCCTGAGTGAATTTCATCTTGTGCACATAAGTGACACATAATTTATTAAATTAAAAGCCAATAAACAGTTGTCTTGTTTAGTAGCTGAGTATTTCTGGTTGAATATTAAATCCTACCCATTTCAGACTCATACCTCATCAAACTCATTTTGTTTAATTTAAGTTTAAATGTGATTTTGGATACAGAAGTTGGTTTCAACATCTTTATTCCTCTCATAATGTGTTGGATGGTGTGTAGACTATCTATCTAATTATACAGTGTCATATCAGCTTTTGCCATTGACCGGCCCTGCCTCTGAATTTATCATATTTGGATATAGACTTACTGCTTTTTACAGTGTATAACTCACTGATCCCAAATTGTGTAGTGTGTCAGTCAAGCCCTTAAACTAGAGCTGTAAATAAAAAATTAGTATCCGCATACAAAATTGCTTACTGTATGACTAACTGAAATGGTCCATAAGATGTTATAATTAAACCTGGTTGGAACTCTAAACTCGGTTTGTGCTGGTTTTGTGCAATTTATACATTTATTTTAAAGCTATAAATGTGGGACAATAGTAGCCGGTAGTAACAAAGTACACAAAGAACTTAACACAGCATGAGAGTCACTTTCTGTCTGAGTGATCAATGATTGATTGACAAAAACATTTTCAGGAACTCAGACCCACAATGGGAATATTGCTCAAAAGTCTTTAATACTTATAATTTACGAATCAGGACCAGCACTTTAATAATACACTGTAATAATTAATACACCATAAATATGCACTACTAACACTATTATACATAATACACTATTATAATATACTTCATGAAGCTTGATTAAAGAGTATGTCAATATATATATATATATATATATATATATATATATATATATATATATATATATATATATATATATATATATATATATATATATATATATATATATATATATGATCCAGGAACTCTGGTGTTTGGATATGGCATCAGGATAAAGATTTTCCCACACCACGCCAGAGGGAGCAACATCGCCACGGTTTCAGACAATCGGCTCAGACTCCTCATCCCAAACCGTGGTCA
Source organism: Chromobotia macracanthus (assembly GCA_036877525.1). NCBI lineage: Eukaryota > Metazoa > Chordata > Actinopteri > Cypriniformes > Botiidae > Chromobotia > Chromobotia macracanthus. The sequence continues at coordinate 13,132,906 of JAZGTH010000001.1, read as the reverse complement.
CGTGACTCTTCCCATCGGTCGGGATTTCTCTCTCGGCATGGCGGAGATGATGGAGCTCGGTCTGATGTCAAACAACATTTGTTATTTCCTGTGAGGAGGAGACGGGGTTTGTTGTTGTCGGTAAACCGTTCGGCACCGTTCTTTCCTCCCGGTTTCGTACCGTAATGGCGGAGCGCGGTGTGGATGTGTCGGCTCTCCCCCAAGAGGTCCGGGAGCAGCTTGCAGAGCTGGACCTGGAGCTGTCGGAGGGTAAGCCTTTACAAAACAAGACAATAATCCTCGCCGATGAAGGACGGTGTGAATGTGCGTGTCTGGATGAATATGTGTTGATGGTAAAGGCTCGGTCAATAAGAGCATTTACGCGCATCAGGTTAATCGAGATGCCGTGAAGATGATGCTTCAATGTCGGAAACATACTGACCTCCTTTCTGCAGCTCACTGGTTTTTCCACGATTATTTTAAACGCTTAACCAGCTTTGGTCTTGCTTTGGTCTTGCATTGCTTTGACTGTACTCTCATTTTGCTCTCACATTGTGCAAAACAAACCGGCCGGTACGTGCGATTATTTATGCGATCATTTACAGGCCACCGTTTTATTCTGCATATGTTCTCAAAGTGTTTGTATTGTACAAACTAGTAGGCAATCAATCAAAATACAAGACGTACTTAAATGCCTGGTTTTCATAAGTCCCGTTAAATGTGGAAAAATAAGCAAAACAGGCCATGTTGGTGGTAAACGATAGCTTTTTATAAAGGGTATATAGCGAATATGTATGTTGTTTATTAATGAGCTCTTGCACTGAGCTGTTCTGCTTGATGACAGGGCTATAAATAGACTGAAGCTCTTTCTTTCCTCCATAAACAATCAACACCCGCACAAGAGGCATGGAGAGGTCACATCGATTTGGAGATAATGAAAATTGCTCACTTAAACTATAAACAGTTTCCATAGAGTGTGCTGATGTCTTAAATTAAACCTTCATTAATAAATAACATCCATGTCATGGCCATACATTATATATTTGCACATGCATATACCTATAGCTCTGATATGATTACTCTTAATTTTACGTTTTAAATGATGTCTGTTGTAAACAATGTCTCATGTGAAACTTTTGGGGCATCATCAGTGTTGTGGTCGTTATTATATATGCACATGTATATACAGTACCTATACGATTGTTAGGATAATGTTTTGGTGGTCTCCATTATAAAAAATAAGTGTAAACCTCTCATACACTAAAAAACGATACCACAAATGAAATGTGGTGGCTGTCGTGTATTATTGTTTATGTTTTGTGTGTCATTATTAACGCTGTGATCCGTGGCAGAGTCGTTTCTTCATGTATGTGTGCCATGATGTTTAGTCATCTTGATGCGTTGCATAAGCCTTTCAGCAGTGGTGTATGAGGGATTAAAAAAACAAAACAAAACCTTCAGCAAAATTTATCTAATTGTAAAGAGTGAATCTCATTTATCTCCGCACCAGAGAATCGCTCGGTATAACAGCTGATCTGAGATCAGCGCAATCTGGCCTCAGTGAGGTCTCCCACACAACTAATCAGAGAGCAGCCAGAGGCAGATTTCACATGCTGGGCTAGTTTGCATTTGCTTTCAGTTGTTATTGTTTAATGTTTGGCCTTTGATTGATTGGATTTTAAGGCAATTGGGTGCATGAATCATAGAAATGCTTGATATCTATTTCTCTCTGTGTTTTTTATTTCTGTATTTTGTCTGTTTTTTACTCTCCAGGGGTTTAGCTCACCTGAAGCGTGTTGTTCATATTATGTATGTGTTTATGTATCAGCTAGGACAGTTTGTCAGAGCCCACAATGCAGTGCTGGCTCAGTTCACAATCCCCACCTACAGTCCTCACATTTTGGCTCTAAGACAGAAGATGCCTACTGCAGTCCCTAGAATACAGCCAAGACATACTTATTCAGTAAGTACAGAGGATCTTCTGTCTTGAAATGCTTTAAAACAGCATTTTTCATGTACAGGGCTTGTGTCATTGTAGAGATGACACTCATATCCTGTTTCCTTTGACCAAAACAAAGAAAATGTCACAATGAAGTATTCTCTCCTTCAGGCTTGTCAGTGGTCCAGATACGGTCCTAGCTAACAGAACAGTTGGCTAACATTCTCAAAAACCTCTCTCAAAGTTATCAAAAAACATTATTATATAACATATATCAAAAACGTTATTAAGTGGTTAGTGGAACATTTTAAAGATTTGAAAAATGTTATACATTATAACCAAGCAATAACGTTAATACAGTGTCTTTATTCATTTTTAGAGCCGCTTTTATCTGAGAAAAGCCGAATAATGTTTAAATAGCAGAATAATGTGTTGCAGTATGAACACATCTGCAGGTTCAGTTTCAGTCTCTCACACCTCACAGAAGCAGCTCAGCTCTGTGGGAGGGTCCTTGGTTACAAAGCAGACCAATGAAAGCTATTGTGTAGATGCGACATGTAATTGTTTTTTTGTCAGGTGCACGTCAGGCTATTACGTAGGCTATGCTGTAAATTGCGGTGCAGGTTTAACGCAGATGTAAAAAATCTGCTTGTTTAGGAGAAATAGAAATACACACAAATGAGACAGCTGTCGATATACATTAATAGTATGATCCAATAAATTTCATTGCAAGTACAAGTTTTCTTTGTTTAAGCAAAACTTAAAGAGGTTCTAAAAATGTCAGACAGAGGGTGTATACCACATTTATCAAGGCCTTCCTATTTTTCCCATCATCCCTTTATCTTTGTTAAGAGGAGAGGCCCTGCAGATACTGCACTGTCAGGATATATTTGTTATTTGTATGTGTGTTATGAATGAAAGAGTCTGTCTGTGTGTGTGTGTCTCGGTGACAGAGTCAGGGATAAGGGGTGGAGATCAGAGGTTCTGACAGACTCACACACAATGGACACCATTGAAGACATCAGGGCTAAGCGGTAGTGATCTCTGCTGGAATTCCTAGCACACACTCAGACGCTTTTATGCACTTAAGCTGATCAAATGAGCTGTGTGTGTAGAAATCCTCTTCCATAGATTGTCAGTATATACCTAAACTAGAGGCTTGGACCTACTGTATAATGTTTGTGTGGTCCTCTGTGTGTATGTGTGTGTTCACTGTTTAGGTAACTTCAGGTAGCTTAAACTCCCAGTGTGGCTGTAGGAGGACAAGCTGGTTTTTTGAGTTGTAAATAAAAGGAGAGAGAGATATAGAGTCAAAACAGAGAGAAAGAGAGAGAGAAAGCGATTACTCCAATCTAGGTCACAGAGCGTCAGGAAGCAATGCAATGTTTTACCCATGATTCACAGCAAGCATTCTGACAAGTTTTGCTTCACGTGCTTTATGTCATCTGTCTTCTCTCCCACCATTATATTTAGTATAAAAATGGCCAGTGGGTTTCCTCAACTAGTATGTTTACATTAAAAGGATATACACAAAATCACTAAGACATATGGACATATGTAAGGAAAAAGTCACACAGGTCTGGAATGACATGAGAGTGACAATGATGACAAAGTTTTCATTTTTGGGTGAACTATCCCTTTAAATCATTTAGCAGATTTTTTTGTCCATAAGACTTATAAAATGAGAAACAAAATGAAGAACTACATCCTAAGGAGGAAATAACATAAGATGTGCTAAAATACAAAGTTTCAACAATTGTTGAGAGAAAAACAGGCTAGAAGGAGGATAGAAAGGATAGAAAGATGAAATAATGGGGGTGTACTGAGAGACATGTGAGTTCATATCACTGGCTGTGTGGAAAGCTTGTGATATGGGTTCCACAGTAACTGAATTATTCACCAGTGTGTGATGGACATAAGATCACACACCCGGCTTACAGTCGACACCACACACACAAACTTAGACACTGAGTAAAGCTTTCTAAACTGCTATCACCTTTTAACTTCTGAATATTTCTCTCTCACCGTAACATTTAACTAGAGTGTAGGTGAGGGTGATGTGAATAATTGATTTGTACTGTATAATATCTCAGCTGTGTTAGTGTATTACATTTGTTTCAGAGCTGAACTCCTGAATTTCTTGCTTACAAACAAGTACCATGTTTTTCCCATGTTTTTCTTTCAGACTTATAGTGATGCTATGGCATTCCTTTATATGTTACTTATACCAAGGTAAATACCATCACTTTATCATGGATAACAGTAAATGTAAGTACCGTGATAGTAGTGAAGTCAACTATTGTAGTGACGTATTTGTCAGATATGGTAACCCGTTCCCAAAATGTGACCTCTGCATTTAACCCATCACTGGTGAGGAGTGAACACACACTGCAAGTCATGAACACACACCTGGAGCAGTGGGCAGCAGTGCTGCGCCCGGGGAGCAATTGGGGGTTAGGTGCCTTGCTCAAGGGCACTTCAGTTGCTACTTACAAGCCCAACTCACTAACCAGTAGGCCACAACTGCCCCAGTACTGCATGAAGAAAATACCTTTTAAATGTTTTCGAAATCACAGTTCTTTCAACCTCTTCGTTTAGACGTGATCTCTTAGATCTGAGTGGGCTTTTATGTTGTTTTGGTGTGTGGGTTTGTATTTGAATGGGTTTTATTTAGGGTCACAGTTGCTATGGTAACCGTAGACTTCCCTTTAGGCTGATCTCATTCATAACAAAAATGGCTAAAAGCATTTAGAAGCCCATATGCCACCAAAACAGCTAAAAGATAGGAACACGACATACACCCAAACCTGACCTTTATTACCAAGGTGCTTAAAGGTGAAGTGTTTAATCTCTGCGGCACTAAACAGAGGCAGGAGTTTACCATTTCTAAAGAAAACATTAGTGTTGTTTATATATGCAAAACTCACCATCACACTGCTTGATTGTTGTGGGTGGTTGCCAAGGTGTTGCTATGCAGTTGCTAAGGTGTTTTGAATGGTTTTTAGTGCATTGCAATGTAGAGGGGGTGACTAGTGTGTTGCCAGGTGGTTGCCAAGATGTTTTAACGTGTTTGCCAACAAATAGGTTACTTATAGTTCGCATTATACACATATAGTAAGAGTGCATTTTAACAACAAAACAAAAGATACTCTTTAGCTTTAATCCATTACTCATTAGTTAACACAAAAGCATACTGTAAACACAGATCAGACAATTACATGCACTGTATTACAAAGTGAATTCAGAGGGTTGCACCTGACTAGGCATGTTCTCAGGTGTGTGAAGTGGTAATTTGAGTCTTGCTGTCACCTGCATGCACACACCCTGGTAACTCTGACATTACTGTTTCCATGAGCAGTACAGGTTTGCATAACTGGTTGTATAATCTAGAAAGACACAAGAACAGATGAGAATAAATCAAACTCCCTGTTGTGTCGTTTTCTCTGCCACTGTCTGCTTTTCTTCTCTCACATGGGCCTGTTTTTATCCTCTTAGCAGAACAGGAAACCATGTCATAGTGTCGAAGATTTAGTGCTGGAGAACATGACATCATCCAGAAGGAAATAAGGAAGCGTGTGTGTGTGAGACAGAAGTTGGGGTGTGTACAAAAGAGCAGTAAAGGGGGGGATTAAACTTCAGTACAATGTGATCCCAGCTAACAATTTTAGGTTGTATGAATGTTTCCTTAATATTTCTATTAAGTAACAAATGTTAAATATATTATTTTGAAAGTTCTTGTAACGCTTAAAATGTCCAGTTTTTTTAAACATTATATTAATGTTATTGCTTATTTTTTTAATTCTGTAATGTTTTTAAAACATTCCACTAATAACTTAAGAATAACTTTGATATATGATATATATCATGTAACGTTAGTAAAACTTTGTTAATCAAGAATGTTTTTGATAACTCTAAGAGAACTTTTAGAGAATGTTAGTCAACATTCTGATAACGTTCCCTGTTACTGGAGTACAGTGTTGACAGTGTTGTTCTAATGGTGACTTACCATCTGATGGTGGGTAACAATTGTGTGTTTGTGTATGCAGACACAACAGAGAGATAAGCAGTATTTGTGTCTTGAGTGAAAGTTATTGTGAGAGCTCTGTTGTGAGTGTTTCAGGGCCAGTGATGCAGTAAGAGAGGAGGGTATGAGTATCTGGAAACAGTGTGGTCAGGGAGAGTTATGCTTTCAAAAAAGAAACAATAAATTTAGAAAACTGCAAGATATTTTTTTGTTGGCTGTCTTCTCTCTTTTCTGTATATCACACCCTTACACACACACACACACACACACACACATACTCACTAGCTAACTTATACAGAAACACACACACATTCCTGCTTCAAGTCCAATTTTCCCACAGTCAGAGCAGCTGGTGTGTATATCTGTTGTACAGAAATACACTGAGGGACTAGACGGTTCAGTCTCTGTTGTGAAAGGAATAACACTACTTAGATATTGTATAGAGGTTGCTCTCAAATAACATGGATTGTGTTTCAGTGTTAGGAGTTTTGATTATTATTTACATGTATTGTTGAAAAAAAATATGTATTTAGGTGCTGTAACTGAACTGTATTCTTCTGTTTTTACACTTTTTACAATGAAAGATTGGTTAAGGTCAAATAAGACAGACACATTTGATTGTGACATTTATGTTAGCATTGCAGTTTAAAGGCAAAGGAAGTTCTCTGCAGGGATTAACAGTGTGATGTTGTCTAATTTTGTCATGTGACCAAGTTTATTATGTCACCAAGTTCAGGCTTAATCTACAATACATCTCTGCCTTGATCTGCATTATCATGACTCTCCCAACAACCAATCAAAATCCACTTAATCCTCATTGTGGAATGGAACACCTTGGGACCCCAACAAACCTTGTCTGTCATTGAGTTTGTAAAACATTTACACATTTCTAAATGTTGACTGTATCACTTACTGCAAACCCAGCTAACAAGGAATGTTCTCAGAACATTGGCTAATGTTCTCTAGAAGTTCTCTAGTAAGTTATCATGAAACATGTCTTGTAGAACGTTAGTAGAACTTTATAATGTTATGTATATCAAAACGTTATTTTTATTTTGTTAATGTATTAAAAACGTTACAGAATTAAAACATGTTTAAAAAATGTTCTTATTACCAAGCAATAATGTTAATACAAAGTCTAAAAAATTGGATGTTTTTAACATTTTTAGGACATTCAAAACAACATTTTCAGTGTTTTTGTTACTTAATGGAAACATTACAACCTAAAACTGTTAGCAGGGAAGCTGTAGAAAATGAACTTGAGTACATCTACTAACACATCTACACACACTCCTATATAGTTACATGACATAGAACAGTCCACTAAAGCTAAAAATATACCACGGTGCAGCTGTGTTGCGTCCTCATGCATTACTTATGGCAGAATTCTTCTCTTCTTTCTGTATTTTCCCTTTTTTAAATGCAGGAAACGACAGAACTCTTGTTCTTTTACGTGAATCTGTGCTGTTTACTGTCAACAGTGCGTTTAGCAACAAGCGTGAAGCTTAGGTGTAAAGGCCAATTTGATTTCAATGGGATTAGAATAAATATATTTGTGTTATCTGTTGTAATATCTTTACCCTTCCCGAGACTGTTGGAATGAGCTTTGTGCTGCTTAGCCTACACATGTATCATCACCAAATCTCCCTCGATCCCACGTAATCCCACTAGATTACACATTCTGCTGTCTTTCACACTCACAAGTGTGATGCAGAAATGCAGCATTTACTCACACCAGTGGAATTGGCTGACAAATGTAAGAACGTGATAAGAGCGTGCTGATCTTTTGCTATTTATTTTTCTAAAGAACTCTGGTTCAACTGTGTGTGATACTGATGTTATGAAGGATCTCCTTACCCAAGATAAATTATAAACGTGTATAGAGTTTAAATACAGAGTGTTCAGAAACATTTTGACACGTAAACCAAAATCAAATGTAATTTAATAAAGATGTAAAGAAATGTAATGTAAGTAATTACTGACCATAATCCCTGATTGTATCTGATTTCTGTCTTAGCTGTGCCGTACGCATCATTTTGTGGTCACATTCTTAAATTAATACTTCAGGTTCATTTATTTATATATTTAGTAGCCATGTAATATGCTGGACAATTTACAGTAATTATAGAAAACGAAACCCCTTCAGGGTGATACAAGACCCTTCCATGTTGTGCTAGAGTCCTGAGAAGAGTGTATTTGTCTTGTAGTTTGTTACAATAAAAACCGACTGACTGTAAATTATTCTTAAATGCTCAAGTAATTTTACCAGAAATGTCTCCACAAATGTGCATGAATGTTTGTGAATGGCTCATAATGCTCATGTTTTCAAATTGTAATGGTATTCTTTTTTCAAGGTGACATTACACAAAAAGGATATGAGAAGAAGAGGACAAAACTTTTAGCACCCTACCTGGTACAAACACAAAGTAAGAATGACAGAAATATTCCAGTTTATTCATACTCATCTCTTTATCTCTGTTTCTTCCATATTAACTCTCTCTCCATGTTTTCTCAGTTGTCCACTGACTCATGTAATAATGTGGTTATGAAACCACATCTCAGGCTGTTTCTCTTGAGGTTGATGGTTTCTGTCCAGAGTCCCTCTGCACTGCCCTTTACTGGTCATTTATAGAGTTGCAGTGTGAAAACAGTTCTTCGTTTACCCCACTGCTCTGCATTATCCATACAATGTATCATTTCCATCTTCTGAAGTCAATTGCTGTGTATGTCAGTCTGGTCGAAATTCGTTTATGCTGTTCCTGCAGATTTGGCTCCGCCTCCAGCTTATGATGGACAGTCCCCTGGTCCAAGCTCCGCCCCTGCACCTGAACCTGGCCCTTCTAACTCTTCTTCCTCCTCCTCCTCTCGCCACCGGCGCACGCGGCGGCCGCACCGAAGTGGTGGAACTAGAGATGAACGGTACAGATCAGGTCAGCTACCGCTGTATGGTTATTGTCATAGTCATTGTTTAAAGGTGACTTTTGTGCCACTATCAGCACCAAATGGCATCGCAACATAATTCCTACTGTCAGTTCTGCCCCCTACCTCTGTGTGGTCAGACAAACAGGTAGCCCCACCCCAATCTCGCATTATTGGTTGAGCCAGAAGTTGTACCATTCTTTTTTGTACTTCATTTAGGAATTCAACCTCAGATAGCTTACTTATAATTGTTTAGGCAACGAGAAGGTATTGTAACATTAAATAAATTACACTTCACCTTTAAAACTTTGTAATAGAGCTCTACAGGCTCTTTAAAGTGCCATTTAGCAAGCTGTATATTTAGACTGCCCTTTTCTTGAGCTTTATACGGTGTAAAGTTTACTGCAGATGTCGTTTTTCTGCATATGGGAATATTGCCTGCTTTCTGACCATATCCTCATATAAACCATTTAGTCATCTGCTGTGGTAGTCGTACCTAGACAAAATGGTTGCCTAACTGAAATGAGTCACTGGGGATTTTTCTGTCCTTTGTGGCTATAGAAAGACGGCAGGTTGCTTATCTGATTGTGGGCTGTTTGTTTTAACTGCTTTCCACAGATGTGATTAAATATTCTACTGTCCTGCTGTTGTCAGAGAGCAGTTTCATCAGTCCTGAGGCATTATTGTAGTGGTGAACTGATAAGGGTTTTCATTGGTCGTTGCTGATATCTAAAGATTAGGGTGGCTGATGGCACGTGTAATACTGTTGTCTACATAATAAACTTTATGGCAAAAGTGTGTCATATTTTGGGTGTTAAAATAGTTTAATTACTTTCTTGATGTGCAAAGACAGTTGAAGTCATTTTATGCTGATTTTCCTGGAAAAACATTGCTGTATTTCTGCTGGCAAACCCTGATACAGCCACATTGGCATGTGTTTGGGGTCAGACCATTTTGGGAATTTTATATGACCAACCAATAGCAGATAAGGGCAGTGTATAAACCAATGCCAATAATGTCAAAATGGCCAAATAGCCATGGGAACTATCACTGAAATGAGCTAAACATTGTACTGCATAGTTTATGTTCATGCCCTTGTCATGTAAGCATTATCAAAATATATCCTGGGGGTTACGGCGCTGTCCTGATAATGTAAACATTGCTGATTTAAATCGGTTATCAGCAACCCATGAACCAGAAAGTTAATGAGACTTTATTCAGTGTTGGGCCCTTGAGCAAAGTGTTTAACCTCAGGATGTCCCTGGGCTGACTGTCCCAGTCTCATTTTCTGAAGCATCTGCTTACGCCTCAAACGGTGCAGAGGTTTAGAAAAACAGAAAAGAACTGTTAAACTAAACTAATTTATTCTTCAAATCCTCCTACACTTTGTCACGGAACAACCAAGTCCCCTCACTTCAGTACCGCCCAGCCATGACTCGCTACCCTATGCTAGAAATGGGTCATAGTGAATAGTTAGTTGGCCAACCATGCATTGATTAGTAAGGGTGACCAGTTGTAGATTTTTAAAATGTATTTAAATATATTTTATTAATATGTATTGTTTATTTGTTCTTTTATGCTTTGTTATTTTTAGTGCTAGTGCCTAAATTAGCATGCTAACAGAATTGTTACACAGTTTGTAGGGAAAAACACTCCTGCAGAACTTGCATTTTTAAATTCATTTACTTTAAGGCACGGGTGCAAGGCTATAACCGTACACACGCAGATGGGCGTCTTTAGCCATCGAACGAAACTTGCATTGTTGGTTTTAAACATGCCTTGAGTGTTCGTTTGGCATGTCTCAAAATTCAGTTGTCTTTCTCTTTGTAAGATATCCATACTGAAGCGGTTCAAGCAGCATTGGCAAAGCATAAAGAGGAAAAGATGGCACTGCCCATGCCAACCAAACGCCGCTCTACTTATGTACAGTCACCAATCGACAACTGCACCCCGCCAGGTAAGATTACACACAGGTATAGACACTCGTATAAACTGTTACACTCACATAGGCTACTAGTAGACTAAACTACAGACAGTTATCAGAACTGCAACATGTAATAAAGGCAAATTCTTATTTGTTTTCTTGTCACACTTTTTAATTTTTTTTCATGTCTCTCTCTTTCAGACTCTTCTTCTTCCTCTGATGATGAGGCAGTCTCTAGTGAAAGTGCAGAGCCACAGCAGTCTCCAGACACCTGGATTAATAGTTCTCTGCACGGCTCCTCGACCTCCTCCTCTGCCTCCTCCACTCTCTCTCATGGAGAGTCTCGCCCCACCCAAGCCCCTCAGTCTCAGCCGGCCCCGCCCCCACCTGCTCTTTCTCAGCCTCCCCACTCTCAGTCACAGCCCTCCGCCCTGGCTGAGGCCTTCGCTGCAACACGTATTGGTTAGTGCAGGACACCCACATGCTTTTCATTGCAAATAAACTTTGGTTTCTAATTTTTAGCATTTGTTTTCATTTTTCAGCCTTTTTTGCATGTTTTTATCAATTTCTTAATCATTTCCAAACAGTTTGTTTTTAATTTTTTATTCTGTCAAATTCTTTTTGCTGTTGTTCATTTGCCTTTTGACTGTCAGTGAGAAGAATAGGAAAAGGTAAACTTAAGTGTTAGTACGTTTTCACCTTGCCCTGTGTGTGTAATTGCTGTGAGTTATGTATGCCCTTCTACAGGCCCCGCCCCTTTAGCCCCGCCCTCACTTTCTTGTCAGACATGTGTATTTAAAGCGAATGAATGATTGGTTCATACATTGGAGCTAATGACATGGAAAAAAGGATCTTTGTGATTTTGTTCATGATGTGATTCACGACTGATCATCCATTATGCTTTAATACACACATGATCTCATTCTGTGTTTATTAAGGGAGTGTGCACTTCCTGTACATGACCTACCCTGAGTGTGTTCAAAATGTCACGAGATGTTAACAGTAACTGTAAACAATATGTAGACTAGCATTAGCCTATTATGGCTTCCGTTAATTGATAGTTATTTAAAAACAACAATTAACAGCATTTGCACTCTTGCAAAAACTGTATACACTGTATTTTTAGGCAGTGCTTTTTACTTTGCTGGGATTGGATTAGGTTACACAAAGTAGGCTGTGATATTATTGGTTAATATTATTTTTACATGCTCACATGGTCTTGGTAAAATCATCAAAGAGTAAAGTTGTTTCAGAAATGAAAGGTATTTAGTATTGTGAAAAATTAAAAAACTGTTATCTGTAGGAAGAGCAAGAACAGTTATGTAAGGGGTATGTACAGTCAACTGATTATAATCGTCAAATTATTGTTTTCAGAGAGCTGTGTAATAATTCAGAAAGAGAACACAAATATATTTTGTCTTTGCCCTTTATCAGTTTAAATGATTGCAAATAGCATGTTTTGAATGAACAGTTTTACAGAGACTCTAGTGTAAGACATCAACTCTGAGTTGAGTGTGAGCAAGTGATGTGTGTTATTTCGGATCAGATCCAGTAGGAGGAGTCGGGCCCCCTGATGTACCACAAGCTCAAGCCAGAGGCTCTCGAGTGGATCTACCTGCCAATGCCGTGGTGCGCGGAATGAGTCGAGGACAGAGCCGCTCCAGCATGATGGAGACAGCAGACGGTACTGACAGTGTGTGTGTGTGTGTGTGTGTGTGTCTGGCACGTATTATACAACAAATATAAAAAGAACATTAAAAATAGTGAGAGATAAAAAAGAGAAAATATGTTTTGTACATCAGGCGGACATACATCTTAAAATGTATGTTAAACTTTAAACTTTAGTGCCTCTTTATGACCTTCTTTTCATTCTAACTTTGTGTTTACATCTAAGTAATGACGGGTTCAGACTACACAATGTTTTTGTCTGTTATGATAGTCACTGCGTCAGAATATGTGATTTTGACTCCTAAATTTTAGTCGTAGACAAGAAACATGTCACACTACATGTTGCTTTCCAACCAATCAGCTTTTTCCTTTTTTAATGACGTGTGTGATGTCATTGAGAAGGTGAAATGACTTCGCTTTGGTGTGTTTTGTACTGACTGTCTTGTTGTCAACACAAACAAAAAAGACAAAAAAATAAAACCACCTCTCTTTAATTTCACCATGTTTGAAGATCTGTGTTTCTATCGGTCAATGTCACAGATCTGACGGGAACATCTTTCATGACACACTATACGAGATAAAACAATCGATTCTTGTGTCCTAATGCCCATTGTCGTTTATAAATCCCAACAACACTCCATCTTGAATTGTGCCAAAATCATGCTGTTGTGTAGTCTGAACCCTGCATAAGTCTTTATGAATGCTGCGCCGACTGCTTCATTAACAGCATCCTGTTTCTCTTTTCTTTTCTGCTTTTTATCCACATGTGTGATGTTGCTTTTCTCTGTCAGTGAGAAGAGTAGGCAGAGGTGACCAGTCCCGTAGTTATACTTTAAACCTGTGTTTGTGTTTGTATACTGTCTGTGTGCTACATAGAGAGAGTAGGAAGTGAAGTAAAACCAAAACCCAACACTGCTTTAAAAAAAAAAGATAAATACTAAAAAATAAATACTACTAAATCACTTATACACCACAGCCTCTCACATGTGGTTTTTATTCATTCCTGGACCTTTATAACATATTGGTTTTATCAGTATTTTAAAAGACATAAAGGATATCTTATTAGGTTTGAAAGATAATCATATTTGGTTTAAACATGTTTGATTTGGTTTAAACTTGGTTAAAAATTTGGTTTTGATCTATGAAACATTTATATGTGGGCATCTTTGGACCAGAACTGAAAAATACCACTGTGAGAGATATAAATGGCCTCAAATAGTATTCAGACACTTAAGCTAAAAGTGTAAATGAACAAGACAAGAGAAAAGGTAAGGCATTATTAGGTTTTAGATGCCACTTGGTTTGATATTTGTTATGTTATACAATGAAATGTATATTAGTTAAGTGTCAGAATACTTTTTGGAGCCACTGTAAGCTATAAGTCATGATTTGCAAATACCCAGGTCAGTTGAGAGTGTGTATATGTGTTTGCTTGTCTGTCTCAACCCACCCTGCCTGACCCTGATCCTGGTGCAGGTGTTGCAGTGTCCAGTCGTGTCTCCACGAAGATCCAGCAGCTGCTTAACACACTGAAACGCCCCAAACGACCACCACTTAGCGAGTTCTTCATGGATGACCAAGAGGAGATAGTGGAAGGTACAAATAATGATATCACCAACTCACCCATTCACTCATTTATCAAATAGGGAAGAAGATTAATATGGATTAATGTGTTTCTTTCTTTAAGGGATGGTTCACCCAAAAATGTTTTTTTCTTATTTTATACTGCACCTCTTTTCATTTTGTTTGTCTTTGAACTTTTAAACTGTGAACTGATTATGAACAAAATAACAGCATTTGGGTTTAAACTGTTCCTTTAAATCACATGTTCGGCCCTCACTATCTTTCCTCAGTTCCTCGGGCAGATCCTAACACCCCTAGACCAGAAGGTCGGCAGATAATCCCTGTGAAGGGGGAGCCTTTGGGTGTTGTCAGTAATTGGCCTCCTGCCCTTCAGGCGGCATTAACTCGATGGGGTGCCACACAGGGTAAAAGTCCTGCCCTCACAGCTCTAGATATCACTGGGAAACCTCTCTACACACTTACATATGGTAAGAATGGGCAACATCACCTACAGTACAAGATACATACTGTGAAGGAGTGCTGTGATTGCCTGATGGAAGAGGTAGATGGGTTTTAGAACTTACTGATTGGTGCATTATTGACAGGGAAACTGTGGAGTCGTAGTGTGAAATTGGCTTACACTCTCCTCAACAAACTGGGAACCAAAAATGAACAGATCCTCAGACCAGGAGATCGGGTAAGACAACAGCATGCCATTGGTGTTTGTAAAGTTCTGGGAGAGATCAACTTGGAACTGGCAATTGCAAACACGCAGAAGATTCTTTCTCTGTAAAAACTCTTTTAAGAATTTCAGTTGTTACTTTGTTCAGCTTAACAGTAATAAAATAACATCCCACTGGGAAGCAATATATAGCAAGTAATGTCTTGATATGTCCCTAGGTGGCGCTGGTGTATCCTAACAGTGACCCCGGAATGTTCTGGGTTGCGTTTTATGGCTGTTTGTTGGCTGAAGTCATTCCAGTGCCCATTGAAGTTCCACTATCGCGAAAAGTAAACAATATTTACTGTACCACCAATGACCTCTACATACCTTTCAGATGAAAACAGAGAAGTAACAATTCGTATTTCTTTGTGTGTGTGTGTAATAACAGGATGCTGGGAGCAGTCAGGTTGGTTTTTTGTTAGGTAGCTGTGGTGTGGGTCTTGCTCTGACCAGTGAGATCTGTTTGAAGGGTTTACCCAAGACCCCCACTGGAGAAATATTGCAGTTTAAAGGTCAGAGCTTTCTCACACACATAACTGATCCATCATGTTTCAAAAGCAACTGATTTTAATATCTGATAAATCTACTTTCTGATAGGCTGGCCCAGGTTAAAGTGGGTGGTGACGGATTCCAAATACCTCACCAAGCCTTCAAAAGACTGGCAGCCACATATACCGACAGCCAACACAGACACAGCATACATAGAGGTAAAATCATGTGTTACTTATGTGTGAATGAGTTGCTGTAAATACTGTACATAAAAATAGAATATTTTAGTGGTTTTTATTTGCTGGTAATGATGCTAATGGCAAAAAGGATGTATAAAATTAGCCCATAATATGACAAAACTGTGTCACACTAACATCTGTAGACTGTGATCATTATGATCTAATATAATTATAACATTGATAAATAAAAGGAGAGCCCCATTCCATCTGACATCTACTCACACAGAGGAACTCCATTTTCCACCACTGTTATGTGTATCTTTGTTTCTCTCATGCAGTATAAGGCCAGTAAGGAAGGCACAGTGATGGGTGTTGCAGTTTCAAAGGTTGCCATGTTAACACATTGCCAGGCACTCACTCAGGCCTGTAACTACTGTGAGGGTGAGGGAGTCTGTTGCTATGGAAACACCATCCTTTTATTGCAGCTACACTAAATCAAATAATCAGCAATGCAGCTTTATGGACAAGCAATTTAACTACATTCATCTGCATGCAGGGGAGACACTGGTGAATGTTTTGGACTTTAAGAAGGATATGGGTCTGTGGCATGGAGTTCTCACGGTGAGTGTAGATCAGAGTGTCACAAGTTCTGTTATTACAAGCTGCAAGCTGTGTTCAGAATACACTTTTTTATTTGACTTAAGCTTGTGTGATTGTGTTTATTTGAGGGGCAGCAGAGGTAACCTCACAATAAAAAATATAATATTTCATTCCAAATATTACAGTTGGCATAAGTAAAATAAAGCCTATTTTTAGAACTATTTAATGCATTGCATTTATGTGAATTAAGCACATCTCCCCATATTTTCTACTGTAATGTAAACAAAATTGGCACACTGTTATTACATCTGAAAGGTGCCATGTTTTAAAAGAGTATGTGAAGTGAATTGTGTCTTGAGACTTGATTCACATTACATTACAGTAATTAGAAAATGAAAATTGATAGGAGGGAAGCTTAATTTTCATAAAAATTAATGCTCCAATGCAAAATCTTAGCGATACTAAACATAAGCTTTCTTTTTTGTGCAGTAATGTCTGTTTGTGTGTTTCAGAGTGTGATGAATCGAATCCACACCATCAGTGTTCCATATGCAGTAATGAAGGCCTGTCCGCTCTCTTGGGTTCAACGGGTACACATACACAAAGGTAAGACACACACTCACATGAAAAGGATTTCTCTGTGCTCTACACAAAGTAGCTTTGGTCTGACAAACGTCTGTGTTCACGTAGCGCGGGTGGCCCTGGTGAAGTGCCGAGACCTACACTGGGCGATGATGGCTCACAAAGATCAGAGAGAAACCAGTCTGGCCTCCTTACGGATGCTAATTGTAGCTGATGGAGCCAATCCCTGTGAGTTACACATACTAGCCTCCTGCAGTGGATCATGGAAAATACTGCTATGCATGCTGCTATTGATTTAGCAATGTCACTTTTTTGACTTGACTCTCTGTCTCCATTTCTTTCTGATTTAGGGTCGGTCTCATCATGTGATGCATTTTTAAACGTATTCCAGGCTCATGGCCTAAAGCCAGAGGTCATCTGCCCATGTGCTACCTCACCTGAAGCCATGACAGTCGCTATACGAAGGTATATGATTTCAAAAGCATTTTTTAGCCTTTGTATTGTTTCCTGTACACGTCAAAAAAGTTTTTATTTATATTATTTATAGTTTTTGTCTTTGGAACCAGACACTGTGACACCCTGTAGTTCATTTAAAGTTAAGTTTGTGGTAGAATTGATTTTACAGAAATTATTTTAAACAGACACATTCTATTATCCATCCATCCATATAAGGTATTATCCATCAAAAGGGTGTGTAATGACCCACTTTGTAAGATTTGTGAATTTACAAATTAAAATTGACTGAGGTATTTGATTTCATTTCTTCAGGCCTGGTGCCTCTGGTGCTCCTCTGCCAGCGAGAGCCATCCTGTCAATGACCGGTCTAAGTCACGGGGTCATCAGGGTCAACACTGAAGACAAGAACTCTGCCCTTACTGTACAGGACGTGGGACATGTCATGCCTGGAGGTGTGTTTGTGCGAATCAGGTTTAATACTACCAACAAACTGGGTGCAATATTACCAACATAATGATCCAAAGAATCTTTCATCTTTATACATGACACAACTACACATATATGTATACACAAAAAGAACCATGGAATTACCATGTGTTTTTAAACATGTATTTTGGCAAAACTATTTTTTTAACATGCCATACTGTTTTCCTTGAAGTACCATGGTAATACCATGTTGTATAAATATGGTATTTATTCAGTAACTTGTTGTATATAATATAACTATAATATTAACATTTAATACCATTAATGTGTTACGCTACTTAAACAATAATTTGCAGTACACTTTGTCACAGTATTAAATTATTTTATACATGTTGTGAGATCACATATACGTGCATAAAGTCTGTGTGTGTTTTGTTCTAGCATTGATGTGCATTGTGAAACCGGACGGGCCGCCCATGCTGTGTAAGACGGATGAGATTGGAGAGATTGTTGTGAATTCTCGTGCCGGTGGAACTATGTACTACGGCCTGCCTGGTGTTACCAAAAACACCTTTGAGGTATGGAAATAAACTCAACACTCACACAGATTTAGTGATGTCACTTCATGCTAAATTACACAAACAATTGCTTTTAATTAAAAGTGTTTTAAACTTTACAGGTGATTCCAGTCAATGCTAGTGGTGCTCCTATTGGTGAAATCCCATTTGTGCGATCAGGATTACTGGGGTTTGTTGGACCGGTAAGTGAAATATAAAGGACAAAAATGAATATGATTCCTATGGTTGTTGCTTGTCAGGCTGTGTGCAATGAAATAAATCTCTGAAATGTTTCTGATGGCAAAAATAATGGCCAAATCATTCATTCATTTATTTATTTATTGCTGGTATTTTTCATCCATGGTAGTTTATGAAAATGTCTTCTCATTATTTCTCCTTCATTATTGTTTAGGGGAGTCTGATATTTGTAGTTGGTAAGAACGAGGGCTTGCTAATGGTTAGTGGTCGTCGCCACAATGCTGACGATCTAGTAGCGACAGCACTAGCGGTGGAACCAGTTAAGACTGTCTACAGAGGCAGGTAAGGTATTTGTATGTACATCCTGCTAGGCTACAAAGATCAATGTTGCACTAATATGTCACAGCCGAGTTTCAAATCATAGCTAGCTGCCTACCTACACAGAATTGTAATTACAGGTGCACATTTGTTTTGATTATTCAATTAAAAAATTCAAACATGCCTATGATGTCTGTCTAGGTAGCCCACAAGTTTTTGAGACGCAGCCCATTTTGACTCGTGTATGTGGGCGTTTATGTTGTCGTGATAAGTCATTCTGTGTTTTTGGGTTTGTTTTAATGAGAGTAGATTTTAATCTGAAGTGTGTGTGTATTTTGTAGGATCGCTGTGTTCTCAGTGACTGTGTTTTTCGATGAGAGGATAGTAATTGTAGCAGAGCAGAGACCTGATGCTAGTGAAGAGGATAGCTTTCAGTGGATGAGCCGCGTTCTGCAGGTACAGCTTTTAAAATGATGACTCTAAAACAGTTATTAGTTTATGGACCCAAACCAACCTTGCAACCTTATAGCGACACGCTAAACACACTCTTAACATTGTAACATTTAGGCATTGCGTTTGCTATGCTAATTAAAAGTCTCTTCACATTCTGATAGCATATACATCGTATATATATGTGTGTGTGTGTGTGTGTGTATGTATATATGTAAAGGATGTCCTACTTGCCTGTCCGACAAACTACATATTTGCGTACCTCTGCACACTGCGTTCATGTTTTGGAGAAGGTGGTATCTTATGCTTTCAAAGCTAGCTATTGCTATTGCAATATTACTATTGCTAGCCTCTCCAAAATTGCCTAACCTACCTTTAATAGTAGCTTTGTGTATTGTTTCTTGATTTTAGGCAATTGACAGTATTCATCAGGTGGGACTATATTGTCTTGCACTTGTTCCTGCCAACACTCTACCCAAAACTCCCCTGGGGGGCATTCACATCTCAGACACTAAACAGCTCTTCCTAGAGGGGGCGCTGCACCCTTGTAACATCCTCATGTGTCCCCACACCTGCGTCACCAACATGCCCAAACCACGTCAAAAACAACCAGGTGTGTATACGTAAATCCCAAATGTTGTCCAGCTGTTTGTATATACAGGTTTTTGCTGACATTGAAATGACTTTGTAGTCGGCGTGGGCCCTGCTTCCATCATGGTGGGTAATTTGGTTGCTGGGAAAAGAATTGCACAGGCTGCAGGCCGAGATCTGGGCCTGATCGAGGATCAAGACCTGGTCAGGAAGGTAAGCTTAGACCCTGCAACTTTAAGTCAGTAAGGCCTTTTCGGTTAATTTTAAAGCTGTTTGTCTGAAATGCATTGTGCTGTTTTAATGCTTCCGTGTGGATGCAGCTATGCATGTGGCCTACAATGATGGTAAGCACTGACATGACACAGTTATTATGTTTTGATGTTATGTGATTGTGTTTTGTTACCTTTATGCTGCTGTAATATGTTATGATATTGATGACATGATCTCATGATGGATCTGTATTTCTCAGCATCAGTACCTCACAGAAGCTTTACATTGGAGAGCACAAACAGACCCTGACCACACGCTCTATGTGCTTTTAAATGCAAAGGTATAATGTCTGCATACACACACACACACACACACACACACAATGCACTAGTAAAATATTTAGAAGCTTGGAAGGACTTAAAATTTACAAACCAACACTGAACATTTCTGATTTGTTGGTCTGTAATGAACTATATCTGTCTCATCTGTATCCCTATCTCACTCTTTCTCTCTCTCTTTCCCTCTCGCTCTTTCTCTAGGGAGTGGCAGTGTGTACAGCTACATGTATTCAGCTTCACAAAAGAGCAGAGAAGATTGCAGCTGCTCTCATGGAGAGGAGTGGGATTAACATTGGAGAGAATGTGGTGCTTTTGTATCCACCAGGTAAAGCACAAATTAAATGTCTCGTGAAGAAACATGCTACAATCAGTGCCCAGACAATGTCGGTAAAAAATATCATACTGTAATAGACTAGACCATTGCTGACTATACAGTCCTGTGATATGTACTATAGTGTTCTATAATATACTATACTATATTATGCAATGCTATACTATGCTATACTACGCTGTACTACATTATATTTCACTATATTATATCATACTCATTATGGTATACTATGCTGTACTGCACATTTTTTTCATGTACTATACTATACCATACTATACTGTACTGTACTGTACTGTACTGTACTGTACTATACTGCTACACTATACTGTGTTATACTCTACTATGCTATGCTGTACTATACTATACTATACTATAAAACTAAGTATACTGTACTAAATTATAACTTTTTTAAACTGCTAACATACAACTAAGTCAATTTCAAGCAAAATGACTATATAAGCTTCTTTAAGGTGATGACATGAAACACACACAGGCTAATGCATTGCGTCTGTGTTCTCTGTGCAGGTATAGATCTAATTGCTGCATTTTACGGCTGTCTGTATGCTGGTTGTATTCCCGTCACCGTGAGACCTCCACACCCGCAGAACCTGTCCGCTACTCTGCCCACAGTCCGCATGATCATTGATGTGAGTCAAGCCGTTGGTTTGTTAAACATTGTTTTGTTTACACGTTGTGTATGTTTACCTATAGCTGTAACATCGATGCTGCTTTGTTTACTTTCAGGTCAGTAAGGCTGCCTGCATTCTCACTACTCAGGTTTTAATGAAGATTCTCAGATCTAAAGAGGCAGCAGCCACTGTCAACATAAAGACGTGGCCCATTATAATAGACACAGGTAACACACGCTCATTCATGCTCAGTTACCTTATTATCTGTGTGTGGTCTTATGCAGTCAGAGGAAACTGCTGCATTTGCAGGTATAGTGTTAAAGTGTAATTTATAAGCAGGAAATTAGCAAATAAAATCTGCAGATGTGGTTATGTACTGCAAAACATAATCAGAAACAAGTACAGCAGGAAAAGATTGATCTACAGCAACAAACTGAACCAGTATATGGGCAGAATTACATCAAAACAGGAAAGAAATTGTGCTCGTCAAGCATTTTTAAGTAGGACAGTATGACAGATATAAAAGCCGGTTAGAGGAAATGATGTAAGATTTTTTTTTTCTTATTCACTGTGAAATTGAGTGATGAAATTGTGCTAATAAGTCATTATGTAAAGTTGTTATACTTAAATCTGATTATTGTTTTTTAGATGACTTGCCTCGCAAACGACCCCCCACAATCTACAAACCGCCCAATGCTGAGATGATCGCCTACCTGGACTTCAGTGTCTCAACCACTGGCATGCTGACAGGGGTGAAGGTGAGATGGAAGATCAGGTTTTGACTTAGTGGATGAGACAGTTTATTATTAATGGCTTGGACAGGTTTGACCTGCCCTTCCTTCCAGGGTCATTGAATAACAGACCAATCAGAGGCATTTTACCTGTATGGGCTTGTCATGGACTCTGTGTATTGGCTGTGTATTGGCTGTGTATTATTATGTAAATTTGGTTTCAGCAAATATTTCAACCAAAGTGCCTTATGGAAGTCTTTGCACTTAGCGGCCATCTTTGCAATGCCTCCAGGCAGCTTTTTCAGTCACAGCAGACCAAGTCCTATCTACCTGAATGGGAGAAACGAGATATCTCTAAAATTGCTGGCTAGCGTCACATTAAAACAATATATTTTCAACTATAAAAAATGACGTCAACTATACCACAAATTCTGTTTCTTAAGCTCAAATTGCTCTTTAAAAACAAGTTTTCCAGAACTCTTCAGGTACTTGTCATGCGCACCGTGCAACACACTGTGCACAGCCCCTCTCCCACAGAATGTGACTATTTAGCGAATGACGATCGGTTGGGACACTGCTCTACCATACTATGCTATACTATGAAATCTGATTGCCTGTTTTTCAGATCTCTCATGCGGCAGTGAGCGCTCTGTGTCGCTCTATAAAGCTGCAGTGCGAGCTGTACTCCTCGCGCCAGATTGCCATCTGCCTCGACCCATACTGTGGACTTGGGTTTGTGCTCTGGTGCCTTGCAAGGTAACAGATGGATGCACAGAAACATCATGTACAAATGACTCATAAAAGTGACTCATGACTTTGTCATCTCACGCATCTCATGGCTTATGAGTGTGTCTGTGTTGTGCAGTGTATACTCCGGTCACCAGTCCATCCTGATTCCTCCTATGGAACTGGAGAGCTCATTGACCCTGTGGCTGAGCACGCTGAGTCAGTACCGTATCAGAGACACCTTCTGCTCTTATTCTGTCATGGAGCTCTGCACCAAGGGCCTGGGTGGACAGACCGAGATGCTGAAGGTACAGTCACTCATATATACAATATATATCTATTAGCCTATATTATCAATATTATCCTAATAGCCTATTCACAACAACAATGCAATAAATGTTTGCATTCTTGCTCATTTAAATTACATAATCCTTAGAATGTGGCAGTCAGAAGTTATTAAAGGGATAGTTTCCCGAAATTGAAGCATTTTATATCATTTACTCACCCTCATGTCATTCCAAACCTATTTGACTTTTTCTTCGTAAACACAAAAGTAGATATTTTGTTTGGTTACTAACATACTTTAAAATATATTCTTTCATGTTCATCAGAAGCAAAAAAAACATACAGTTTTGGAATGACATGAGGGTGAGGGTTGTATACTATATTTTTTGTCATCCTACTGTCGTCTCTTAGCAATAATTTTGTATATTAACATGGAACTTTGTATCACATAAATTTGATTACAACGCCACATACTGGTCAATAGTACTATTCCTAAAATGACCACAAGTGGTGCTGTAGACAAATCTACTCAGAATACTCTTTGTATATCCTGCGGTGGGCTTGATCCTGTAACATTGTCTAGCTGTATTTCTTGAATGTGTCTGACTACAGGCACGAGGTGTGAATCTTGCATGCGTGAGGAGCTGTGTGGTGATCGCTGAGGAGCGCCCACGGTTGGCTCTGACACACTCCTTCTCCAAATTGTTTAAAGACATTGGACTCTCCACACGGGCTGTCAGCACCGCTTTTGGTTCGAGAGTCAACCTAGCCATCTGCCTACAGGTAAAGTAGATTATCTGAATGATCTTGGTCGCTGTCTTCGCTGTGCATTGTAGAAGACTGTGTGTGTGTGTTACACTTGCGGTTTTAGTTACCAGCCATGCGGCTGCTCTGTATGTGTGTTGGTTTATGTTTTTCACAGGGAACTACTGGACCAGACCCCTCTACTGTATATGTGGATATGAAGTCTCTTCGACATGACAGGTAAGATAAAGCTTGGCATAACTTAGATATATGTATATGTGTTGTAATAATAACCAAACCAAGAAAAAAAAATCTTGATGCCCCTCTGGAAGTTTGCCAAGGCTTGGGTTGGTTGAGGAAACTGATCTAGACTTTTTTACTGTGTAACATTGATGATGGAGTTTCCGTGTTGTAGGGTGAGGTTAGTGGAGCGAGGAGCGCCACAGTCTCTACCTCTCATGGAATCTGGAACAGTAAGTCTGGAACTGTACTGACTTGATCAAGTACAATTGTACTGGAACTTTGAATATAATGATGTTGTGTCTTCCTCTTCTAGATTCTTCCTGGTGTGCGAGTAATCATTGTCAATCCAGAAACTAGAGGACCGCTAGGGGATTCTCACCTGGGAGAGGTATGTTTGTCTATAAACAACAATAATGGTAGTTTCTTTGGTTTCTCCACTTTAGCAAATGCTGTACTAAAGTGATTACAACCAGGAGTGGATGTACTGATTGGAAAAGATTGAGACACTGTTGTAACACACACTTTCTCCCAGATTTGGGTGAACAGTCCCTACAATGCATCAGGATACTACACTATATATGGAGAGGAAAATCTCCAGGCTGATCATTTCAACACAAAGCTGAGCTTTGGAGATCCACAAACACTCTGGGCCAGAACTGGATATCTGGGCTTTGTCAAGAGAACTGAACTCACCGACTCCAGTGGAGGTTAGAGAGAAGAAAATATGAATTGAGAGATAAGTATGGTAGCACTCATGAAAGACATGATGCATGGTGCATGAGGATAACAGTTATGACTATGAATGCATGTTCTTTAGATTATTAGATAAATGAGATTGTGCTTAATTTTCTTGCCTGTAACACTCTGTTGTTCAGATCGCCATGACGCACTGTTCGTGGTGGGCTCTCTGGATGAAACTTTAGAATTGAGAGGTCTGAGATACCATCCGATTGACATTGAGACCAGTGTGTCACGTGCTCACCGCAGCATTGGCGAGAGGTAAAATCTGTGTGTGCTTAGCTTTAGTTAGGGACAAAAGAAATGAAAAAAATCTTCTGTTGAAAACATTAAAGGAGCAGTTTCCTTAAAAATGAAAATTCTATATTTTAGAATTATATAACAGCCGAACACAATCAGAGTTATGATAAATAATATCCTGCCTCTTCCAAGCTTTATAATGACAGAGAATAGTGCCCGAGATTTTGAATCTCATTAATAATAAGACAATAAATTAATAAAACAAATACTATTTGTCCTTCAATTTAAAGAATGTTTTGAAAGGAATGTTTTCTTTCAGTTGTAAGTTAGGGGTCTGAGGGATCAGTTCATAGTCATTTAAATTAACTTTATATAAAAACGATAGGAGTCTATGTAATGTGCTTATTTGGACACATACTATCATTGGTCTGTTTAATTTTAATTTTGCAATCAAACTACCCCTCTTTCCTTTCTCTTTAGTGCCGTGTTCACCTGGACAAATCTTCTGGTGGTGGTAGCTGAGCTCTGCGGCTTAGAGCAGGATGCATTAGATCTGGTTCCTCTGGTCACCAATGTTGTATTAGAGGAGCACCATCTCATTGTGGGCGTGGTGGTAATTGTTGACCCAGGGGTCATCCCTATAAACTCCAGAGGGGAGAAGCAGAGAATGCACTTGAGAGACTCCTTCCTGGCCGATCAGTTGGACCCCATATACGTAGCATACAACATGTGAGGCGGTTATGGGCAAGCCAGAGGCCTACAAGAGAAGTCTAATGGTGTCTGGCCTTAGAGCTTATATAGCTTGGAAAGACTTGTCTCTGTTTTTTCAGGGGTAAGGGGTTAATTAACCGAAACACAAATATTCAAGATGACTGTTTTGGAGGAGGGATATTTCCCACATCCCCTAGTTCCCCAAACTTCCCCAAAATGCCATACACACAGTCCAGCTGAGCAAGTTTTAAATTTACTTGAATCACTTTAAGCCACAGCTGTTATCTTCTTTTGAAACACACACCTATTCTAGCTGGTGCTTTTAAAAATATATCTTAAAGCCTCAGTTTGTAAATCTTATTGATTCTAATTATATATCCATAGAACCGATCGGTGACTGAGCAACTCATCAGCGTATCTATGGTTCTGTATGTTACAGGGCTGTAGCATTGGAATAACAGAATAACAGGGGTATGAATACCCACCCCGCTGTTGTCATTTAGCAGATGCTTTTATCCAGAGCATCCTTACCATGTGCTGACTGCAGGAACCGTCCCTCCAGAGACACCTGGGGTAAAGTGCCTTGCTCAAGGGCAGGATGGTGACAAAACATCACTGTAACGCTCCAGATTAAAGAATGCCCTCACCCAGGTTAAAACCCACTGTTTTTTTGAGCTGCATTCAGATCGTTCAAGATTACACCACTACCACCACCTCTACCCATTAGAAGGGCCACTTCATATCTGAGTGGGTTAGAGCCACAATCCATTTTTGATGAAGGATTTGCTAACCGATGCCACAGAGACTGCAGTTACTTCTGAGATTTGGATGCAGATTGGAATAGCATAAATGTAAACCAGATTTTGATGTAAGGCATTCCGATGAATAGATTTTGCTCAGATTTGAAACACTCGTGTATTCTGTTAAATCTTACTACTGGGGCTTTAATGTTTGTTTCAAATTTGAGCTGCAGCTTTCAGGCTGTACGTTTTCTTTTTTTCACAAAGATGTACAGTTTCTGCTTGTACTAGAAAAAGATGCAATATAATGCCCAACACTGAATTGTTAATTTCTTTTAGTGTTCATTTATTTATGGCTTTTTCGTACGATTGAATTCATTTTACCCAGAATATTACATTAGTATGATCAGTTAGGAGAATTATAATGAGCAACTTAAAGGACCTAATTCCTTATGGAAATATAAAAGGATTTTAAATTTGAAAAAAAATGGACTTAAACATTTAATAGAAAGCTTGACACTTTCCAACAACCCACAACCACATTCCCTCAATCTGTACAAGTTCCGCATGAGGACGCATTCCTAATATTTTTCATTATCCTTTATGCACTTTATTAGATAAACGTGAATATATTGAGTAACATAACACTGTTATTATTAGTCAAGCAGAAGAGCATGTGTTGTCATTTACTTGCATTATTAAGTAGCATGACTAACACAAAAAAGCAGGGAAGTGCAGGTACATAAATACACACTGTTGGGACAATAATGCCCAGTCTAACCTCAATAGCCACATTCACAGTTCACACAAGCTTTCCCTTTACATACTGTATAGGGTTAGAACTATAAGAACAACACTAAACCTCATCACAAACCAAACACAAACTGAGGTATAGCTCTATTTTTGCTCCCATATAAAGGTGCTTCTACACATCAGGACAAGCCGTTTAAACCTCTAAATGGCAAAAAAGGAAAAAAATGCAGGCATCTGTACAATAAAGCAAAATAACTGTAAAATAAAACAAGACTGTGCAAGCTAGCCCCTCATAAACATCTAACTGTACAAATGCTTAGATTTTACATGTTTGGCAAAGGATCTTTAAAGGACAGTTGCTGTCTGCTGTATTATAGACATTTTTACCAGGAATGACTTCTTGTAAACCGTAAATAATTGTAAATAATTGCTTGTGTACAGATGATAAATTCTGCTGTACTGTACGTTAGTTGCTGTATTCTGTCTGATTTTTGGATTAACATGAATATTAACTGCTGTCACTGACATGCCTGCCTAACTAAGTGGGAGTCCGAAGTTTGAGACGTTTCCAATTCCATTCGTTCTTTTATGGTTAATAAGAAATGTGATGGGTTGAAGTCTGTGTTCCGATCTGTCATGCATTTCTATTTAGAATTTAGTTTTAGACATTCTATAGAACTTTTACAGTATGTACAGTATAGTCCTTATGATGTAAGCATGATAAAGTCAAGCACAGTCCCAGCTAACAATTCTACGTTGTAAGAATGTTTCCCTAATGTTCCGTTAAGTAACACAAATGTTAAAAATGTTGTTTTGAAAGTTCTAGGCACGTTATTTTGGACATTGTTTTAACATCATTGCTTGGTTTTCAGAAACATTCAAACATGTTTTAATTCTGTAACATTTCTAAAATGTTTCATTAACAACTGAAGAATAACGTTTTATATGATATGATATATAACTGAAGAATAATGTTTTATATGATATGATATATAACGTTAAGACAATGGTCTACTTTAAGAACGTTTTGATAACTTTGAGAGAACTTAGAGAATGTTAGCCACTTGCTGAGAGTGTTCCCTGTTAGCTGGGGTGGGGGCTCGGAAGATACTATTTTTAAAGTCCCACTGTGATCATCACAGTGACATGCTTGCGTGTTTGTACTTCACAGTTACATGCTGACAGTCAGTTTGTAACTGTGAGAACAGTTAAATGCTTGTGTGGCTCATGATCATTTCGGCATCTGATAACACAGTCATGAATTGTATTCTCTCATTTTCACTCTCATAATGGTGTCAAAGCTTTTGGTGTCAAAGTTTTCGTGAAAGCACAAGTGGGTTAATGAGCTTTTACATGGGACATTCAGGGAAATTGTGCTTTCCAGGACAGAGGAAATTCATATATAAATATTCACTTTAATGTTTGTAATCTTTTTTCTGTAAAGAAAATAAATAGTTGTCATTTGTATCTCACTTATAGAAAGAACAGGAAATAAGACAAAATCAGTTTTGTTTATTGAAATTCATTGAAACCACAATGTTTTACACACTATGCAACCATCTGCAGACACATTTGGCATATACACACACACTCACTATTAAGGGACAGTGTACAGGTATGGACTTGATATGCCACAGAAACATGATTTCATCGTTTAGACAATGCATATTACTTATCTGTGTTGATAAAAAAAATCTTTCTAGTTTGTGTTTAATACTCATTACTTACAATGATAGCAGTATGTTACAATTACACATTTCCAGTGCTATTTCCAAATTTGTAGTCGTTCAAGGATTTAACTGAAAGTCACGATTATGCAAGCAAACTTTCCCTATCGGCTCACATCCGTTTCTTGTATTGATTACTCTTACCCTTTTATACTACAATGAAAAACACGAAAATAAAAAGGCCTTTATTTTGCATCTCTGATCAGGTTTCTGTGTCTTTACTACAGCTTTGCGTCTCGGTTTCATTCATGTCCCCAGAGCCCTTTGCGTTTAAGCCACACTGACCAATCGCACGCTCGGTACACAATTACGTAACGCGTCCGTCCAGAAGGCGGCGCTTATCGCGGCCCTTAGGAAAAAAAACCCTGAAGCCATCTAGATTTTCAATGAAACCCGTCCCGGTTTATTGAATGCATATTAAGTCACTCACTTTCCAGCGCATGGTTTGAATACTGGCGTCTGTAAACACCGTGTCGTTGTTTCCAGGAGATGCTCGAGCGGATTAAAGGTAAGACTTCGCGTTGGCGCGCTTCCTCTTCTGCCGACCTGTTGCTGGAGTCATGGCGCCCGTCCGCTCGGCTGTAGCGCTCGTCTTACGGGAAGGTGTTTTAATGGCTCCCCGTATCGCTGACGTCTATTGACGCGGGCACTTGCGTGCCAGTGACTAGCTTAAAAGTTTCTGCAGTCGCCCACGGGCTTCACAACACCCCGCCGCCGTCGATGTTAACGCAGCGGTTTGGTTTATTCAGAAATGCTTGCTTAACCGGGATCTCTCGGGGGAAGAAGAGTTTTAGACTTTCGCAAAATGTTTCCAGCACTTAAAACGATCTACCCCCTTGTGATGGAGTTTATGTGTGTAATAAAGCAGATACGCTGTTAAAAGCATCTAAATACTTCTTGCCTTTACTGTCAAAATATAGTATAAACTGCTTAGCCTGTTAGCTGCTATAGCCGTTTTTTGTTTTGCTTTAAGGAGTAATGTTAATGGCTAATGTTAGTTAAAGTGATCGTTCAACAGGTGTATACGGGCTAAATTGTTATTATGGTTTAATTAAGATTTTACAAAAGCTCGATATAGTTTGTTTTTGAGAGAAGGCAAGTCTGGTGGGCGTTTTACCATCCGGTTTTGCCTGAAATGCTGTTAATAATGACACAAAGCAGCTCCATTCACAACACCTATTTACTGCTGCAGGGGGTGTTAATTATTTGCACTAGAGGTTTTTAGGTTATGTAGCTCCTTCTGATTTATTTTGCCTTTTTTTTTTAGCATATGTGAACCTCTGCGTTGAATTTGTCCATTTAATACACTGCCTATATACTTTCATTGGGATCAAATGATAAGCAGGGAAAATTACACAATTTTTTAAAGAAAACAAGCTGCAAGGACATTGAAAGCGTGTGTTGGTGGAGCTGAGGGTTTGTGAGAGACTGACTCAATACTGGGGGACATGGAAACAGTGACTAAACCAAGGCTCTTGTCTGTTAGACTCTCTGTTCACACGTTCAAGACAACAGATGAATAGCTAACAGTGTCCCTGCATATTACAAGGTTTGCATTATTAACAGTATTATTATTGACAGTATTATTATTGACAGTAACCATTAATATAAGCGAATATAATTAACATCGAGTTAACTGTAAAAGGATATTTTTTGATAAACCTGTCATGGAAAGCATTGCAGTTACATTAAGTGTCAATCTAAAAACTTTGTGATTGCAGTGGCAATGGAGGATGTTCAGCAGAATAACAGCAATGGCTCCGAGTCCCAAACTGTTACCATCCCTACAACTATTACTGCCTCGCAGATATCACAGATAGCACAGGTACTGTTAAGCTATGTGCATTTCATATGTTTGTATGTACCTTTTACATTCATTTGGCAAATTTGTGTATAGGTAAAAGGTTTGAACAGTTGTCTCATTATATTAAAGTTATTGTACATTTAAAATGAAAATTCTTCCATCATTTAGTCATCTTTACGTCATTCCAAACCTGTATGACTTTTGTGCTTCTGAGGAACAAAAGAGAAGATGTTTTTAAGTACCAAATGACAGTGGCACCTGTACACTTCCATTGTATGGACACAAAACCACTGAGACATTTCTCAGATTATCATCTTTTGTGTTCCACAGAAGAAAAAAGTCATATAGGTTTGGAATGACATGACGGTAAGTAAATGATGGAAGAATTATGTCTCTTGAAGCATTTTTTATCTTTTTGTCAAGCATTTGTAATTTCAAGATTTTGCATTTGAGGAGTTTGTGCATTGTTTTAATATCGTCATCATATGTGTTGTGTAAAGATGTCTCTGGGTGGGTCTCAAGTGGCTGTGGTTCAGCTGCCCAGTGGTCAGTTCCAGGTGCAAGGTGTGATTCAGTCAGCTCAGTCATCAGTTATCCAGTCTCCACCAGCACAAGCACAGGTAACACATCCATTTAACACTCTGTTCTTTCTTTTCATCCCTTTGTGATTCAACCTCTTACTTTGACTGTTTCCTATTAGGGTCAAGAATCGGACAGCGATGATTCTCAGGACTCGTCTGACAGCGGATCTTCTAAACAGAAGTCAAGAGAGATCTTGGCTCGGCGCCCGTCCTACAGGTATTGCTGCAGTTTCATTTCATGCTGTGGGATTGTGGCACCAGGCAAAGCATATGGAATGTGAGCGGTATGCTTTCTGTTACTTTTGATGTTTTTAGGAAGATTCTGAACGATCTGTCAGCTGAGGAATTGGCGACTCAGAATGAGGAAAATGAGGACAGCTCCACCTCCTCTGCTATAACGAGCGTCTCGCTCCCCACTCCCATCTACCAGACAAGCACTGGCCAATACAGTAAGACATGCTTTATAACAGCATAAGAAAACATCTTATGGAGGCAGTAATGCGGTAATATCCTTGATATATTTTGATGAAATGAAAATGAAACAAATGGTTGCGTTATCAACTCAAGCCAAAACGCCATATAGTGTGTTTATTTACCCATGCTCAATTAACTGCTTTTAATTATTGTAATGTTGTGATAACAGTCTATCTTTTATTTTAAGCTAATTTGCAATAATGTATCATTGTTTAAAGTACACACATATGCAGAAATAAGATTTATCTTTATGCACAGTTTGTAATCTTGTACAATAAAAACTCATTTTTATTTGCTGCTGCTTTGCAGTTGCCATATCATCCAATGGCTCTCTGCAGCTGGCCGGTGCTGGATCAGAGGGGGTGCAAGGCCTGCAGACTCTCACCATGACCAACTCGAACCCAAGCCAGCCAACCATACTACAGTACGCCCAGACCGCCGATGGGCAACAGATTCTGCTGCCTAGCAACCAGGTGGTGCTCCAAGGTGAGCACACAGATTCCATGTATTTCATTAAAGACAAAAAAACCATTGTGGCTGTCTGATCAGTATTGTTGGTTTAGTAACCATGTGAAACATGCCAGTTGTGTTATTGTGTCGTAGGTGCGGGGGGAGAAATGCAGGCGTATCAGATCCGTTCCTCTGCCTCATCGCTGCCTCAGACTGTTGTCATGACATCACCCGTTATCAGCTCTCAGGGCAAGAGCGATGACCCACAAATGAAAAGAGAGATACGCCTGGCCAAGAACAGGTGGACATACTTAAATAAAAGAGAACTAGTTTGTGTAGTGAGGTGGTTGGTAATATCACTGGATGATTATTTTTAAACATAATGGATTTATATGGGTAGATGTAACACAATTATTTGTTTTAAGGTGACTTGATATAGCATTGTAATCGTGCTTTCTGATTAAATCAAATCTCTTTATGTGTAGGGAGGCAGCAAGAGAGTGTCGCCGAAAGAAAAAGGAGTATGTGAAGTGTCTGGAAAACCGTGTGGCTGTGCTGGAGAATCAGAACAAGACTCTTATTGAAGAGCTGAAGACATTAAAGGACCTGTACTGTGTTAAAAGTGGCTAATTGAACAATCCTCCAATCACGCTAACGGAACTTTACTGGCAGACCTGTCTGTCCACATGCTTATACAAACACAGAAACAGGGACTTTTTGGCACAGGGAATACATTTAATCCTCATGTCAAATGTTTTTATAACTCATTTTTAACTAACAGCCTAAAAACGCTTGACCAGAAACAACAAATATTCTTTTCAGAATAGATGGAAAGGAGGATAACCTTTTCCATTACATCTTTTTACTTGCAGTCAACAGATGTTTATATTTGTGTATGTATCTTGCGCACGTCTACACTGGGAGTTCTTGCTTCGTTTTTGACCCATTTGGTTTCCAGGGAATTTTGAATGTTAACTTTATTGAAGTCTAGCTGATTTTTTTTGCTTGCAGCAAAATTGAAAGACTCGTATTTTTGCCTTATTTGCAATGCGCTTGAACTGTGTATGAAAATTGTGACGCAATTGCTATGCGGCTATGTTCTTTGTATTATTCAGATTTGTCCCCATTTATGACGCTCTGGTATTCCTATCCCCATTCCGTGTTTTATTTTACTGCAACGTTTTCTACAGAGACAGCAGAATTTTAAGTGAGGTCTTAGTTGGATTTATTACTAAATGTATAGCTAACAGGAAACAGTGGTAAGCTTCTTTTAGACTCAAATTAAGCCTTATTCTGAACTGATAGAGTAATAACATTTAAATTAATTTTTAGTCAAAGACTTGGTAATATGTCTAACTGGTCTGTAAGCCATATACACACACTTTTTACTTGAGACTTTAATTGGTTTTATCTAACAGGCTTGTGGATTTCTGCTCTTAATAAACGAAACTGTTACGAGACAATCGAATCAGGGAGCATATACCTGCACTTCACACAGCAGGGGACAAAGAATGAAATGATGTCACTTGTTTTTTTGGTGAAGTGAATCTCTAAATAAATATTTTTCCAGCCTTTAAATGTGTTTTCTTTTATTCTCCCCTTTAACTTGTTTCAGTAATGTTCTGCATGGTGGATATTAAAAAGCAGTTTTAAACAGTACTACATAGACATTCCAGCTTATTTGGAAGGAAGCCCTTAAATGTTGCAGTCATGATCAGATGGGAGCAACAAGATTAGCCTATGGTATGTTTATTTTTGGGAAAAACGTATATAGTACTATAACAGTAATTTGTTTATTGCCAGCAAAAAAAACTGTTCTGCAAACAGTACAAATTTCATATGATCGATTCATACAAAAGATAAAACACTTTGGTATTAAAGAAGTAGAACAGGCAATCTTGAAGAGGCTTGCAATAGCAACCCTAACTTTGAAAACATGAAAGAGCTCCAAAGCCACACCTCCAACAGTGCACAGAGGTAGGCAAATACATACGTCCTATCATTGCATTCGGTCCGAACATTTTATGGTCCTGCACCATCCACAGAAGATACATAAATATATTTACACCACTGTACTTGACTGCCATCAGGATGTGAAGAGACTTAACCCAGCATAACAAAAAACATTTCTGAAAAAGATTGCCTACCCTGCCTTTAACTGTGCACATGAAACAGTTGTATTGTATAAGTAAACAGTGAAATCAAATGGGCTCATTCAAACAAATACATGTTTAAGATAACCTTGAGAAATTTCCCATTTGGCAAAATTCCCATTCATTCATTCATTATTTCACAGCATAACCAACAATGTGTGGTTTAACCAAGAAAAACAGAGGAGGTTGAATATGGCGTAGCTGCAGGTCAGAGAAGCCAGCTGCCTCAATGTTTTTCCAAGTGGCACGAGTTGTCTCACAGCCATCTTGCAAATAATACCTAACAAACACATAAAAATATGTAAGTAAATATATAACACTTCATATTTCAGTACACATGATTAACTTGTGTTATCTACAGGACATATTTCTGCATTTTCCCTTCCTGTCCTGTCTTTGTTGACTTGGCAATATGCTTATTTACCAGCACTCCTCTATAACTGACAATCCTGTGTAAGTAAAAAGTCCCAAAAAACATTTTACATTTAGACAAAAACATTTTTTCAGCGTAATCCTGGGAGAGTGAATGTG
The DNA here is from genome assembly GCA_036877525.1 of Chromobotia macracanthus. Classification (NCBI taxonomy): domain Eukaryota; kingdom Metazoa; phylum Chordata; class Actinopteri; order Cypriniformes; family Botiidae; genus Chromobotia; species Chromobotia macracanthus. The sequence continues at coordinate 13,098,181 of JAZGTH010000001.1, read as the reverse complement.
TATTTTTGCAGAATTTTTACAGATCAACTTCAGACTGTACACGGTATATCCACTGTATAGAAAACACCCTAATTTTATTCACTGAGTAAAATACAGTAAAACATGCACAGTAAGTGCATTTATGAAGTTTTTCTGTATTACCATAATGGCTGTAGAACATGTTGAAAAAAATAACTCCAGCTTGAAGGATCAGACACCACATGCTCCAGAAAGAAAAATGCTCCACCCTGAAGAAGCAACAAAGGTAACTTCTTTACAGCACGTATAATTCTCGGTCAAAGGTGTGTGGGTTTGATGTATGGCTTTCTTCAATGTGTAGCTTTTAAAGCAGCAATCCGCAACTTTCGACTCAAAGGTTACGTTAAATGAATAAGGGTAAAGTAATGGGATCGTGTTGAACAATGATCTTTCGTGTGCTTGTTCAATAACTGATTTTTGTTCATTTTTCACCCAAAAATTAAAAATACGGATAAAACATTACGATTTGACAGCACACACTACTGTATGAGCACACACTACTGTATGACATATAACAAACATCTGTTTCTAATGGAACTACAATTACCAAATGACATCCAAACACTTATGTTAATTGTCAGACTAGCCATAATAATAATAATTATTGATGACTCCGTTTCTAATAATAGTTGCATGGAGTTTTTTCATGCTATGACGTTATTAACAGCATTTCACCACATTACTGGACTGGACAGAAGTTGAACTGACGGTCATTAACTTACAGGTCTTATAACTCTCTTTGACTCCTGGAGAACTTTGGAGACATCCTTAACTGAGCACAGAACCAGTGTGCACACCACAACATCCACCGAGTCGTCCTCCACTGCCTGTAGATTCTCCCCTGAAGCCACTATGAAGCTCTCATATACGAGATGGTGGTTCTTCGCCATACTTTTCTCCAGATATTTTCGGAAATGTGGATTGGGATCGATGCACATAATTTTGCTGCCCGTTGGGTAGTGCTCAAAGTTCGCCCCTGATCCACAGCCTACCTCCAAGATCCGCAGAGGGCCGTTCTGTGGGTAAAATTTGGGCAGGTTTCGAAATAACTCCCTCTTCTTGTCGTTCATTTTGTCATTGTATGCAAACGAGAATTTAGACATGCCTGCAGCAAAGACAGGTTTGTAAAAAGAGAAAAGTCCAACCAACTCCGCTGCGCGCAGAGGTAAGGTGATTATTTTAACCAAAAAAGCGCACAGATGCATAACAAACGCCATTTTTAACACAATGACCCGGGACAAAGACCGCTTCTTTTCATATGATTAACGAAATGAGTTACTACGCGTACCACGTGACTTTGCAATGCTAGCTTGATGTATGACGTAATATTCGCACAGTACACAAGCGCTACCAGAGATGGCGTCCGTGTGTGAAGAACCAGAGAGGTTCTCCACACACTTTTCTCCTTTACAGCACAGGTGTGAAGCTCAGGCACACCAGCCTGAAAGTTTCTAGTAATCCCGAAGACCTTGATCAGCTGGACTGGGTGTTTTGGATGTAGCTTGACGCTCACTCTGCAGGACATTTTCCAGGAGCTGCTTTAAACACTTCTGGGTTATTTCGAGGCAAAGTGATGCAGCTTATCGGCACTGTGTTCGTGATTTCTGACCATCGGAAGATAAAGAGCTACGTGAAGTTATAAAACCGCGCAGCTGTGCTGGAGAATCAGGACAAGCTTATTGAAGAGCTCAAGACAAAGTACCCGTACTGTGTTAAAAGTGCCTAACGGGACATGTTTTTATAACTAGTTTATATTTAAATAGATATATTTACATATAATTATATTTCATTAAAAATTTTACAGCCTATGAATAGGTTTTGTTCTCCCCCGGAGACGCAAACTGTTTTCAGATGGCTGGTTTACTCAACTGAGCAGATGTGAGCGGTAAGGGGAGCCCATGATAAATTTGTTATTTCGGAAAACAACTTCGAATCAGCTAAGTAGTCCAAAAGCTATTTACATTTATTCGTTTAGCAGACACTTTTATCCAAAGCAACTTATAATGAGAGAAAGCATTTAATAGCTATTTAAAACCATTTCTTAGGTGTGTTGCCCTACGTCATTAACGTTATTGTCTTGTTTATCATTCATGTTTTTATTTTAACAAGAACGCAGGAGTGACTTTACTGTTCTATTAAAACCTTTCAGTATTAGTAAAAAAGTTGCTATTTATAATAATAACCGATTACATTTAGCTGATCACAAACCATATACTAAAACTTATAAGACTAGGTTAACATTAAATTTTCCCAGTGTTCTTCACGTTTTGACATGCAATGCTCCATGCCACTAGATGGCACCACGGCTCTTCCATGAGTTCTCCACAACCTTAAAATAGACACATTTAGTTCATTGCCAATGTCAATATTATTCTACAAGTTGCAGCAATTAACAAATACAATATCTTTGTCTTATAGTTTATGTGTGGGGTGTTTCTTGCACAGTATAGTTACATCAGTATATTCTTACATAAAAACCCCTCTTTTCATGGTAAACACCAACATAAACAGTTTTTTTAGAATTGCGTTAATCTTGAAAATTCCCCATTGTATCCAGGTGTTTCATTAGTTTACTTGTTGTACATCTTGTTAATATAACAGGAGTTGAAATTAACAGTTTGCACATGAAACGTACGTATTTTACTGTTTAATACAATCTGAAATGTAATAGAAACATTTAAATGGTGAAATTAAACAGGTGTAGTTGAAGAACTCATGCTTGAGATAACCTTGATAAGTTTCACTTTTGGCAAAATTCCCATTTGTTCATTATTTCACAGCATAACCAACAATGTGTGGTTTAACCAAGAAAAACAGAGGAGGTTGAATATGGCGTAGCTGCAGGTCAGAGAAGCCAGCTGCCTCAATGTTTTTCCAAGTGGCACGAGTTGTCTCACAGCCATCCCCAAAATAGTACCTAACGAACACAATGAAATGCAAGTAAATATGACTTTATATATCAGTACACTGATTTTCTCATGATTAACATGTTATCTACGGGAGATATTTCTGCATTTTCCCTTCCTGTCCTGTCCTTGTTGACTTGGCAATATGCTTATTTACCAGCACTCCTCTATATCCTGAATTTTGGCAATTCTGTGTAGGTGATAAGCACAAAAAACAGCAGTTGAAATTTACGCGAAAACATTTTTCCAACTTGGTCCTAGGAGAATGAATATATAGTTTTGCTAAATCTTTACAGATATACAAGCCTACTGTGTGTTTCTGTATTACCATAATGGCTGTAGAACATGTTGAAAAAAATAAATCCAGGATGAAGGATCAGACACCACATGCTCAAGAAAGAAAAATGCTCCACCCTGAAGAAGAACAACATAAAGGTAACGTTCAATGCAACAAGTATATATGTTTGACTAGAAGTTTTCTTCCAAGTTTTAGTTAAAACACTGATTTTGAAACTGCACTACTCTGTATAATGACATCTGATGTAAAACAAATATCTTTCTAATGGCATGACCCTTACCAAATAAAATACAAATGCTACCTGCCAAGTTAATTATGTGTAGCTTTGTACATGTACTGGCAGTTATGTAATCTTTTGGGCTGACCGTCAGAAAGTTAATTATTAATGACTTTGTTTCTAACAGGACATAGAGTTGAAAGATTACAATTGTTTTCAGTCTCATTAACAGCATTTCACCACATTACTGGACTGGACAGAAGTTGAACTGACGGTCATTAACTTACAGGTCTTATAACTCTCTTTGACTCCTGGAGAACTTTGGAGACATCCTGAACTGAGCACAGAACCAGGGTGCACACCACAACATCCACCGAGTCGTCCTCCACTGCCTGTAGATTCTCCCCTGAAGCCACTATGAAGCTCTCATATACGAGATGGTCGTTCTTCGCCATACTTTTCTCCAGATATTTTCGGAAATGTGGATTGGGATCGATGCACATAATTTTGCTGCCCGTTGGGTAGTGCTCAAAGTTCGCCCCTGATCCACAGCCTACCTCCAAGATCCGCAGAGGGCCGTTCTGTGGGTAAAATTTGGGCAGGTTTCGAAATAACTCCCTCTTCTTGTCGTTCATTTTGTCATTGTACGTAAGCGCAAATCTAGACATGATTAGGGCGAAGACGCGTTTGTAGAAAGAGAAAAATCCGAGCAATTCCGCCACCTGCAGCGGTATGGTAATGATTTTAACGATAAACACGCACCCGTGCATGAGGAATGCCATGTTTAACAACAGACCTGCGGTACAGACAGCTCAGTTTGACAAACGAAAGGGGAGTTGCTACTAATACCATGTGACTCCCAAATCAACATCTGTGTTATGTAATATTCAGACAGTACATCAGTATTCCCACAGGTGGCGTCCGTGTATAAGGAATCAGAGCAGATCCCTTTCATGTCACGGTATAGTTTAGCCGACGATTCTTTGGTGACTTCAAGTGAATCTGTCTAATTCAGGGACTTATTCGTAAGCTCCTTCATAGTCACTTAGGATTACTAATGAGATTAGGTTTACAGTAATATCTTTTCAGAAGCTCTGAGCACTTGTAGGACTAGACTCTAGTCATTTTTACCTTACAAACACATACACAAATTCTCTGTTATTATCTGTTAAAGATGCAGACAATATAATGTTAAGGTGCCTCTATGCCTCATTTGGCCCACACACACACACACACACCACAAAAGTGAAGCTTCAGCACCAAGGACAGTGGCCAATCACAGACATGACTGGTGACGTATTGCCCAGCAAAGCTTCATCCACTTGAGTCATTGAGGACTAGACAAGATGCTCAGGTGGCCCAGAAGGGGGAGTTGGCAGTAAGCTAAAGTCTAAGGCTGATTTGTTCTTGCACTGACTAACTGGATTAGAGGAAGATTATCAGTTGTCTGCAACCCTTGACCATTTAGCACCTGCATCCTCAACACCAGTGCTCAACTTGCCAACTAGCAGGAATTCAAAAGTGGCATGAATAATTTTTTCTTCTCTTTCTGCTGGTCTCTCAGACTTTCAGAAGTCCTACAGTGTTATCATATTATGATGCCTATCAAATGCATTTGAAAGTATATATATTAAAAGTATATATCAGGTCATTTCTGTGCTAGCACAAGCTAAAATATGGATTTGTACTGTATGTTTTAGTCATGTACAATTAAAGTGTGGTCTTATAAAATAAAGACAGGTTTTCACCAACAAACAAACAAAAACAGAATAGAAACATGATACTGCATTCAAATGTAATATTTATTTTTGTAATTCTGTAGTATTGCATTGGATCATTCCACCTTATGTGCCTTATAAATGTGACAGAGTTTTGTATTGCATCTGCAGAGGAAATCTTAAAATGTGCGTTACAACTGCAATATATTCGTTGTTCCATGGGATTGCAATGTCGTGTAATTTTGTAACTGAGAAAGTACTCGACGTATAGACACAATAATGTGCTTTCTGATTCTTGTTTTCTACGAATTAGAATGAATTCGTAAACTGTTGGGGTCCAGTTTATACGAACAGAAATATGCGACAATTTCACATTTGGGAAGACAATCAAACAAACTGAAGATCAGATGATTTTTTGATAATAAAGTTATAAATTAGACTAACATTGTGATTGATATTTCTGCTGTTTCGCTTACGTTGCATCGTTCCCTTGGTCAGTACGGAAGTCGGAGGCAGACTACTTGCAGACGCTCCCTAACAATTTGCTGAGAGTCATCAATTATGCAGGCTAGCCGTACGCACTGGAAAGATAACGGCAACAATATGGCGACATCCGCAGTTTCTCCCGGCTCTTTAAAACATCCTTTGGCACGCAATGTCCACATGGATCGCTCTTAATGCGGGAAAAGTAAGTAGACTTTCTCTTGTCTACCGTGCAAGTGTTTTATTTTTGTCATGTGTTTATAACCCATTCTGAGCCTGCCTCATACCTGGACTCATCTGCCGCAGAACGGCTCTCTCGCTCAGCATCTTTCCTACTCGTAGATGTGGACAGACTTACTGCAGGAAACGCAGAAAATTTTCAGCTAACGTGCCTTGCACTACTAACTGTAGTATTGGTCAAATGGATAATATGAAAAGAAACAAAAAGTCTGAGTTAGGGAAATGAGGGTGTTGGCCTGGCGCTGAAAACATTAGCGTGTCTGTATAGAAATGTTGTATATATGCATAGGATGGGACAGGCAAGTAGGAGCGCCGCAAACTTTATTGCATGGGGTTTTGTCCTTTGCAAACCGGCGCAAAACGCACCGTGAAGCATTCAGATGTCATTTGTGACAGTGTTTTAGTTCATAACATGTCAAAATCACAAACGTGTCAGTTTTAAGCCCCCCTGTGCCTGCATTCCCCCTCCCTTCGAGTCACCCTCACGGTCAGACTGTACGGGTGTGGTACTAAAGCGGATGAGAGTCCCAAACGTTCTTGAAGTGTTCAGATAGAAACCATAAAACCTTCCGGGATAGAAACTAGAGACGCATTACATTACAGGCACGTCTCTCTGATACGTCAGTGGGGTGAGATTTAGTAGTCACGGATGTTATACAGATTGATTCGCTGCTTCGTGCCTTCACACAAGCTCCTCTCAGCTTCACTGCAGTATTTCAGTGGAAAAAAGTGGGGCCCAGGCGTGAACACACACATGTCACGACTACAGCAAACAAACTTGAACATACTGACCAGTAAACCCCATTATATTGAGTACCAGTAAGTGCACAAAGCTTGTACGAAACTGAAATGGGGAAATAGCCGCACGGGGGGAATATAGGGAATGAATGAAGCGCAGACCGGAGACGTGTGATTTTTAACAGCGCACAGGATTTGCAAATTGTCTTTTTTTTACCTTTTTGTCAAGGACTGTTTCCCTGTATGTCCCGTCCCACGACGTGTCTGTGATTTATGGAGGTGTTTTATGCTTAAACATATACTGTAAAAGGCCAAATATGTGGAGCTCCACATTGGGAGTCCCAAAACTCTGCTCTCAGTTTACAGAGAGCTTATAACATGTACATTTCCAGAGGCCCAACGTTAACTTTCTCATATCATTTAGTTAAAGACATACAATCAGAAAGGAAAGACGTTTCTTGGTTTCTTGAGACGGCGTCTCTGGATTTTGCTTCTGGATCACCTAGAGGACAAGCGTGAGCTCTTGCACAGCAGTGCTGAAAAGAACAGCGCCACTCAGGAGTCCAGCATCCGACGGCAGGGTCTCAAAGGCGGTGGACTTTTGTCTCTTATAGACGCTTCCTAAACAGGCAAAATTCACGACAAATTCTCCTTGCGGATAGCGAAAATTCATTGGATTATCTTTGCGATTGTACCGGAATTTACATTTTATAAGGGAATGGAGAAGGCAGTGACTTTGCTTTTGAGGGCACGTAAGTACTTTGCTTGTCTGCTGGCTGGATCATTTCCAGTTATTAGTAATTAGAGAATGTTATAGATGATGGGTTGTTATTTTTTAAGGTCATTGGATGTATGTGATTCGTCGGGGCCCGTCTATCTGATATAGCGTGTCGTTTATATATCACCTTGAGCTGAGACGTCTGTACAGCGTCCCGGGAATGAGACTGAGGATGGACAGAGCCGGCGTGTAACTTGTACTTTGTCATCCGTTTTTGATAGAAAAATTTCCTTTTCGCGGTAGCTAACGTTTCTGCCGTCGGTCAGGAAGTCGTGCGTTTTAACCGCGATGAAGTCGCCCGTCATAATGAGCAATGTCACGTGACCGTGGGCACTTCGCTATTGATTTGGCCTGTGCTGACTTAACCGAATCAATTTTGGCGTATAAATAATTAACAGACTGTGTCATTAAGGATATGGAGAGCCGGGATTCAGCGCTGGACATACTGTCAAACAATTCCCAGTGAAGGGTAAGACGACGACGGTAAAGGTTTTGTTTATGTGAATTTTGAAAGAATGTGGCGGAGCGTTTGCGCGATTCCTGCTGTCAGCACATCGTATAATACTTTGAAAAGCTGCAATCTTCTTGGTTAAATACGAACAAACATATAACAGATCCGTTTTTTAAACGTCTCCTTGGCTCACCCACATTTTCAGGGTTTTGACGTTTGACGACGATATGCTTGACTTCAACATACGTAAAGAAAAGTTGGTAAAGTAAGCTGCAATTGTATGGTTCAAACAGAGATGGCGGTAGAGAGGCAAAAGTTCCTGATTGTAGCTTTAAGATGTTATGTGATGATGCTTGTACTGCTGAGACGAATGATAAACTCTGTATCCAGCATTGGTCACTGCTTGATGCAGGACAGGCTTGCAATACAATATGCATGTAAAGGGACATTATGATAAATGAATAGCCCAGTTTTGGGGAGCCTGAGGGACTAGACTGAGTATGTGACATTTACCTGGAGCATGAGAGGGTGTGACTAAACAGTACTGTTGTCATTCAGAGTTTTTATGAGCAACAACATAAATCATTTAACATTGAGTTGTACTTCATGGACAAAGTTGCTGCTATTGAACTACTATGATTTTTAAAAAGCATTTGCGAACAAATTCAACAACTTCACAACATCACAAAAAAAGAGGCCCAGTGTGTATTTTTTTGGTGGATTGGAGAAAAAGAGTTTGATTGTTTAACGTCAGTCGTAATTAGGCCCCATGTTTCCTTTTTACACTCTTGTTCTTTTTATGCAGTTTTTCTGTTAAAGTTCAGAACATAACTGAGATATTAGATATAACTGACATAATAGGGACACAGTGTTTTTATTTATTACCAGTATCCTATGTCCTAATGTGTTTTATGAGCTCTATCTTTATTGACTAAACACATAATATGCTACACAGCTTTGCAGTTTGGTCCAACATGCGTGTGTTGTTTTTTGTCTACATTATTCAGAGGTGTAGTCAGAAACAGGGTTTCTCACTGTCCTCTGATGGAGACTTATTGTCAGATAACTAATCAAAGCACACACTTTAGTACACAAAGTACACAAGCAAACCTATGTCTTTTAAATGTAAGTGTGCTTTACTCCTAACTAGTTTGTTCTGTTCTGATAAAGAGATTAGAGTGAAATCAAGTGAAATAGCTTCTGACAAAATATGACTTGCCATCAGTGTTGTCTTTTGTTAATTTTGTTCAGACTCACTTGAACAGATAAGAATTCCACAAACATGATTCTGGGCTATAAAAAGGGAACTCTTGTTTACAAAATCGTAGCATTAAATTGGGAAATCGTAGCTGATTAAAGGGGACATTTCTGTTATCAGTGATACACAAACGCCTGGTTAACTGTGGAGATTTTTACAATGAATACAAGGAAAACATAAATCAGTTTATCTGTTATTCATGGGGAGGCAGGGGCCAGATTGAATGTGCTTGATGACATCATGGACTGGGATATTAGATAATCCAGGTAATCTCCAAGGGTTGATAGGGCAGTAATACATTTATGATCTTACCCACTAATGTACACTCTCTCATGTGCACAGACACACACACATACAGGTTGAGCCTCCAGTGGTGCGGCGCAATTTGTGTTATTCTGCTTGGTCATTTGCTTCTTAATGGACGAAATGAATGTGTGTATATAAGAATGAAAAAAGCAGGAGAGAGAAGTGCACAAGAGGATGCCCAATAACAGAGACCACTAAAATCAATGGATAATTGGCAAACACAAACAAATATACTTTAAAAACAAAATAGTTTTTATTTACTATGTATTCCTTTAGAAAAAACTCTTTATCCTAAGAACAAGTAAAACAGAACTAATAACATCTGTTCTTTTTCTTTTCTCATTATTCCCTATCTGCATCTGTCCGGGTGCCTGCCTTCCCCTTCTCTTCCTAGAGCTGGCTGTCCTGAATGGCTTCTAAATAAAAAGGGGTTTGCTGCAGGATGACAATATGGCCGCGCAGATGCTCGCACCTCCAGGCCCCGATAGCTTCAAGAGGTTCACTCAGGAGACGTTGGACAACATTGAGAAGCGAATCTCAGAGGAGAAAAAGAAGAAGCCTGTTAAACCCAGATCTGACAGCAGTCACCGTGACGATGATGATGACAACAAACCTAAACCCAACACCGACTTGGAAGCTGGAAAGAGCCTGCCCTTCATTTATGGGGATGTTCCACCAAATATGGTGACTGTGCCCCTGGAGGACTTGGATCCCTACTATATGAACAAGAAAGTAAGTCCCATATCATCCCTGATAAAATTAATCCTTCATGCATGTGGAAGATGGTTACCGTGTCTATGGTGAATTTTGAGAAAGAGATCCAAATGCTTCACTCTTTGGCTTCTGGGAGACTCTGTGTCCATATTTGTTTCTGTTTTTCAACTCTTCAGTTGCTTCTAAAATTGACCTTTAACCTCAGTGTATTTTGTGTGTGTGTGCGCGTGAGTAATGGAGCAGCATCATCACATCTTTGTATGTACACTCAGTAGTGCTGTTTGTTACATAACCGTGCAAAGAGTAGCTAGCATGTGTTATACAGTGGAAGTTGGGCCTTTTTTGAGAATATTAGTAGAAGAAACATATTTCTGCTTTCGTTTCCTGTTGCCTACTTTCTCTTGATCCACCTTCCATCCAAACCAATAATAACCATTTCCATACAACATTTCCCATCATCTTTTTATGTGTCGCAACCCCCCCATCCTGTGTGAGGGGCAGTAACCGCAGCAGTTTATGGTAGTGCTCATGCATGGCACATGAGGAAGGAAGTGGAGAAGTGCAGAATTGCAGTTCTAATGGTCTCTTGAGTAGTGTGGTGAAAGAGGCCTTCAGAATTTCATGGGTGTCTAAACCTGCGGAAAGCCCTGGAGTAACACGACTTTCTATGTATATGTTTGTGATATTGACTGTGTGTGCCATGCAGTTTTCTGATTGCATAAGCTTTGTGTGACCTTTGTGTTTCTCTGTTTTTTCTTTCTTTTATTTTCTAAATTTTTATGTCATAATTTAAGTACTGTGTATGCTCTGGCGATTGTGTAAATGTCATGCTTATAAAGCTTTTTGACTGTTGACAGACAGACAGACGGATATTGATAGATAGATAGATAGACAGACAGACAGACAGACAGTCAGACATGTAGATAGACATACAGACAGAGACAGACAGAAAGACAGATAGATAGACTGACAGGTAGATAGACATACAGACAGACATATAGGTAGATAGATATACAGACAGGCAGACAGATAGGTTGATAGATGTGAATACAGGTTGAGAAGTGTAAGTTAGTGTTTGTAAAGAGTGTTCATTTGAACCATTACAGTAAGTGCATTTCATGACGTACAGTAGATCAGATGTACTTGGAGTTAAGTGCAACAGTGATGCTATATCCAGTTTTACCAGTTATTGAAGCCCCACAGCTCCCCCTCCACCCCTGTCTCTCATTCTCCTCCCCTGCAGCAGTTCCCTCAGCTCTTGTCCACGTCTTCACGTTTCTCTGGCTCTCTTCTCCGTAGATGATGAAATTTTCAGTAGCTTTGCAGCGTATCACTTATGCTTTCAGAAGGACAGACCAACAGGCCGTTGTATGTGTTTACAATGTAATTATATTATTAACACATACAATATATATATTATAGTGTGTGTGTGGCATTTTTACTCTGTATGTTTGTCAGATATTTGTTTGATCACCCTCATTTCGCACCTCTGCATCCACTGTACATTCTGTTAAACTAAGATCCTTCAGACCATGTTGATGTTCTTGAGGTGAACCCAGAACTGTTCACTGAAGTTTATAGGTCTAAACTGAGGCCTGAACAAGGATGAGGGAGTCAAGGTCATTATTAGAACTTCACTGAGGTTAAGATCACAGGTTATGAAGATGGGCTTCTTAAAGTGATAGTTTACCCAAAAATGAAAAAGTTTTCATCATTTACACACTTTCATGCCATTCCAGAGCTATATGACCTTTATCTCCTGTGGAACACAAAAGAAGGTATTTTGAGAAATTTCTCAGTTGTTTTGTGTCCATGCAATGAAGTCAAAGAGTGGTTACCAACATACTTCAAAACATCTTTTGTATTCCTCAAAAGCAAAAAAAAAGGTTTTCTGTAGGTTTGAAATTACATGCAAGTGAGTAAATCATGAAAGAATTGTAATTTTGGGGTAAACTATCCCTTTAAGGTTGAGCACTGTTAGATGCTTATAGAGAGATAAGATGGAGATCATGCTCTCAACACAGATTATTTCCATAAGAACTACTTGTTTTTGCCATGTCATCTCATGACTTATAACCTAACGTCATCCAGTAAATGTGATGGTCATTAATATGAAGGTTCAGAAAAGATCGGAAGGATCTGCTGGACATGATATTGTGAGTGTTAGAGAAAAAGCTGCAGCTGTGTCCTTAGAAACAGTGTAGTGTGGGAGCTCCCACCAGTGGAGGAAGCCCATAGTCTGTCGCAGTGTGTGTGTGTGTGTGTGTGTGAGAGAGACTCAGGGGAAACCAGTACTCAGTATTCAGTAGCACATGGAGCCTTCTGGGCTGTTCACAGCTTTTTGCTAGTGTGACAGTTTTGGGATTCTGTGCCCCAAAATGACAGCTGTCTTTAGATAAGAAGACAGTGTTTTCTGACTGACATACACTGCTTTTAATTTATGATTATGTTAAAGTAATGTTACAGTATTTAATCTGAAAATGATTACAGCAGATGCACAGACAGACAGACAGACAGACTGGCAGACAGACGGACAAATACAGTGGCAAGAAAAGCAAAGAGGGTGGAAAAATGATAGATGTAGATGCATTCTGAGGTGAGGGTGCTTATTTTGTCCTCCTTCAGACAGCTGTCTATTTTTAATCTAATTAAATTTCAGGAAGAGGCTCATCTGCGTGTCTCTCTGGTGTTTCCTTGAGTGGGTGAGTGTGCTGAAGAAAACACACACAGAAACACACACACACATACATAGCCTCTGTATGCGTGTTTTATATGTGTGCTGTTCAGGGCTGTGTAAGTATATATTTAATGATGAGAACTGAAATGTAACAGTGCGGATTTGTGTGAAGGTTTCCTGTGTTTTTTCTATATTGTGTGGGATCAAAGGAGTTTGCGGGACTTTTGAGCCACCTACATACCCCAAACATTCACACCCCCACCCCTATTTCACTGTCCCACACACACTATCTGGAGTCAGCAGTTCTGCCTCTGATGGATCGCAGTGTTAGCGTTAGCGTTAGTATTACAGTCTGAGTTCCTGTAAGCCTCTATCTCTCTGCCAAAACTCACTGCGGTTGTCTTAGCTCCATTCGCGTAAATAATTCCCCATCTGGGTTTGAATCATCAATCTTGATTTAGAAAATGGCCTTTGACCTCTGTTATATACATGTTTTGACTCTGGTACTTCTTTAATTTATTTTAAATGTATTACATTTATTGATCGTAAATTATATTATGTCAGTGTATTTAAAAACATATTTTGCTTAGGTTATGTTCAATGCCACTGTAAGTTTGGAAAAAAAAATCTAAGTTTCTGTGATGTCACATAATCGTATGAACATTAAGTGTTGCCATTTCTTGTGTTGGTTGTACTCTTTCTCTTTTTATGAAAAACTTCACTAATTCATAATGACATTTATAGCTAATTTTCTCTTTCTTCTTTTCTCCTCAGACCTTTATAGTGTTAAACAAAGGGAAAACAATCTTCCGTTTCAGTGCCACGCCTTCATTATATATCATTAGTCCTTTTAGCCTATTCAGGCGAATAGCAATTAAAATTTTGATACACTCATATCCTTTCAATGCTCCAAATAGTGCCTGTGTTATATTGACATTCTTGTTTTGAAACCGCTTTCTGATCTGTGCTTTCTCTGTCTTTCCATGACATTTGACCATCAATTATAAGCAATATTCTTATGTGCTAAGTACAGTACATTATTTAATGAAAACTTTCCTTAAAGCTGTTTCTGCTTGACACTGCATTCCACAAGTTTAATAAAATTACACATTTTTTCAAACATTGTATTTATGTCCTTATGTTCACCCTATTGCGCTAGTACAGGATGTACATTGTTTTGATATCTGTTCAAACCCCTCTGGGTAAACATGTTGAGGATTTCCTTAACTACTACTCACAGTTTTCAGCATGATCATCATGTGTACTATTTTGACAAATTGCGTGTTCATGACATTCAGCAATCCTCCAGAATGGTCCAAACAAGTAGAGTAAGTATTTCTTACTCTTCTCCTCTTCTAAGTATTCTATTCTTCATAGGGATACTATTCTAACCTATTCATGCTAGTTGTGATTAAAGTGATTTAATAATAATACTACTCCAGTATCATAGGCAGAAAATAAAAAAAAATTAGCTTTAGTAGCTTTCAGCCCATCCAGTTTGGTAAAAGATGGTTCCAGATACAAATAAATTTGTTAAAGACAGACAAACCACCAGGCTATTTATACAACTAGACAGAGTATTGAATACAGGTGATAGCAATGATGAAAGTCAAACAGTTCAGTGCTCAGGTGAAGGTGACCCCTGACAGTAGTGCTGTGGCATATCAGATCAGTACACACTTATACACTTGAACTTGTTTCGTCTCTGTCAGATATACCTTCACGGGGATCTACACTTTCGAGTCACTCACAAAGATTGTGGCTCGAGGATTCTGTATAGATGACTTCACCTTCCTCAGAGACCCCTGGAACTGGCTGGATTTCATGGTCATCTCTATGGCGTAAGTATAATCCTACTGTATTTACAATATTAAAGGAACTTTAAGGTTTTTGCATGCAGTAATTACAGGTGCATACCACTGTGTGCATTGTAGAACTACAGGGGAGTTTCAGACCAGCTTACAGACCATAAAGGTTTTCACTGCTTGACATAGAGTTATTATTTGTGTAAAGTGTATATTTGATGGTTTATTTACAAAAAAAGCCAAACATTTCTTAGTATTTAATGCGTCTGTTAGACTGGCATTAAGGCACAGGTACCATCAAAGAAGAGCCCTGATTTCATGCATGCTCAGAGGAGTGTGTGTGTGTGTGAGAGAGGACTGTTATTCTGCTCTATGTTTCACAGGTCGTAGAAAGAGGTTCAGTGCTCAGAGTGTATCATAATTCTCTTCCTTTCTTAACCTTTAATTAATTCATCTGTATTTCTCAATGTATTTTGAAAGACAAGCATTACCTACTTGTCTATATATGCTGCTTAAAGTTTAAGTAATTTTGTTGATGTTTAAATACTATCTTCTACCCAGTTAAATATGCTAGTCAACTATAAGTAAATCATGAATCATGAAGTTGACTTAAATACCTAAAGAACTTTCAGTGTTGCTTGTTTGAGCATGTCTACCATTTCAATGTACAGGAAACCTGCCATTATTTTTGCAGCTGTCTTTGGTGCACACTTCACCTTTAAATATTATAAATCGCAGTCTTGATCTAAAAATGTAATTTATTTAAACAAGAATTTGGTTACATGAGAAAGGCCATGCTTAACACGTGTTGGGAGAATCTTTTTGTCAGTAATATTGTTAATATATAATTGCTTTTACCTTTAACATTAAAGACATTTTGGAGTTCAATATGAGTTAAGCTTTATGGACAGCAAGGTACAAAACCATGCATTTTTGTATGGAGGAATGAATATATATATATTCATTCATATGTATATAAAACTTTTGGAATGCCTTGCCCCATAGACTTGCATTATAAATAGTTTTTTGTTTTACAAACTCGAGTCAAAATGATTCTTTATGGTGATCAACAGACACTATTGATCGTGCTTAACTTGTTTTGAACCCGCAGCATTACTTCAGTACAATTTATTTTGTGTTAAAGATTGCATTTCTTTTTTGTACTCTTATTTATTTCTCTTTCATGAAGCCTCTTCTTCCCTCACTGCTCTTCCATCCTTAGTCTCTTCTCTTTTTCTTGTCATCATCTCTTCCCATTCTGCTCCTCCCTCCGTCTCTCTTCTCTCCATCTCTTTCTCTCTCACTCTGGTAACTGTGTTGCGATCCATTCTGCAGGTATATTACAGAGTTTGTAAACCTAGGCAATGTCTCAGCTCTGCGTACATTCAGGGTGCTGAGGGCTTTGAAAACTGTTGCTGTGATCCCAGGTAAGTCCAGGATCTATCAGGGCCAACAGATGGTGCCGTTCATTCTTTCTTTACATGTTCCTGTCTTTTCCTTCCTCTGTTTGTTTCTGTATCTTCTCCTGTTAGACGGGCTTTTGTGTTTCCTTCTCCCAGTTCAGTGGCGGTGCTGGTGGCAGTGTTGTGTTGTAGTGCTGTGATGTGTTGTGTGTGTGTGTTGTGTCACGTGTTTGTTCTGTGTGTGATCCTCCCTTGTTGCAGATATGTTACAGAGTTTGTGGACCTCGGGAATGTATCAGCCCTGAGAACCTTCAGGGTTCTACGAGCTCTCAAAACTATTTCTGTCATACCAGGTGAGAACGCGTTTAAACACGAAGGCTGAGCTGCTTCCCACGCTGATGCAAACTTCTTATTACCAGTATTACTACTACTGTTTTTATTTTTCACTTAGTTTTTTAATCTTGACTTGCTTTTTTCAAGAGGATGCTGCAGAAATAATACTTTCATTTTATGTTCTATTTATGTTTTAATATCCAAACAATCAAAAATGGTAGCGATACATTTTTGATAGGCTTTGCAGTCTGCAGTCAAGTCATTGATGTGAGAAAAACCCAATGTCCCTTTCAGAAGCCTGAGAAGAAAACGTTTATGATATCTTTTGATTTTATGTGATCTGAAATATGCATTTAAAATCCAGCTAAAACCAGCTTAAGGCTGACTTTACAAACAGCCAGGTCTAAGTTGGATTAGGTGGTAGACAAGTTGTGCATAAGGACCTGCTGGGCAAAAGATAGGTCATCTTAAAGTGGTTAAGCTGGTTGGAACATGGTGGCTGGTTTGTTGTTAGTCTAAGATGATCTGACAGGTCGCTACCAGCTGTCAATCAATGTAAACCAGCTTTGACCAGCTAATAATAAGCTGGACACCAAGAATTATGTTTCAAAGCACAGCTACCACAGTTCCAGCAGGAAGATCACATTTTCATACTAAGCAGATTAAATGCTTTGGTACAGCATGCAGAGAACCCATGTTAAAACATACCTTTAACTATAATGTTTTACATGGCACACAGAAAATGCAAGCTTAGTTCTCAACGACTGTTATTGTATGCTCTTTATTCAAAGTATCTAACCTCAGTGTAGTTTAACACAGCTTCGGACAGATGTGTTGTCTTTGTTATAATGTTTGTTTAGTTTTAGTAACATCCCGGTATTATAGGCAGAAAACCAAAAACTCAACCTTATGTCATTATCAAGGCATAATAGCATTTGTATGTGCATTTCATACAGTTCAGAAAGCTGTCATGGTCATGCAATCTCTCATGATCTGTCTGATGATGAACATCTCATCAGAGTTTCTGTAAAACTGAAGCTGATGTGATGTCACGAAGCAGAGGTTTGTGGGTAAAGTGTTCACTGAGACTGCCAAGCCTAGTTTGACACATTTCTGCTGCATGATGCTTTTGGAGACATCTGCTTTTCTCAGTTTCTTTCTTTTATACTTTTTGTATATTTCTTCGTTAAACAAGTGGGTTTCTTCGAATCTCTGCATCCTTTACACACATGAAAAAATGTTTTTCCTTTTTGTAAAGTTATTGCTATTTTAAACACATCACAGTGAGACGAGTGTCTGAAATCTTTGTGAGTATGTTTTTGTTATGCGAGGAAGATAAAACGCCAGGATTAAGCGGGTTTAGATACTAATTTTCATTTACAGACCTTGTAAAATATGCACACAGTCACAACCAACAACATAAAACACACTGAAATTGTTTTTCAGACACAATGACTAGTATTTAACAGTTGAGTATAGATAACAAAATGATTTCTTTATTCACCTGTTTTTTTTCAGCTGACAAGAGTTTAGCTTGGAAAAGAAGATGGGGTTACACATTCTCTGGGAATTAATGATTGGTTAAAATACATTGACATCATAATGTTAAAGCAATGATGATGTTGCTGCCTTCAGCCTTGGCGTTTAAATGACCTGCATGCCCCCACCTCTCGCCTCCTCTCTCTGTGTTGGCTCTCTGCATACTGTTTGTGTATGGCACCGCTCTACAACCAGTGTCTGTTCTGCTGATACGTGTTGAATATTGTATGTGTTTATCTTTTAAAGAGCTCTTCTCACATCTCTTCAAGGTCACAACCTGTCCTCAGCAAACTGCTATTTTTTATTATTTAGAAATCTTCCTTCATAATATGAATATTTCTTGTTGCATAGACAACATCTAGTTTATTATGTTCAACAGATTTCTGACACAGAGCAGTAGAATCACAACATAGGGACATTAAGGCATATGAATGAAGGTGTCAGTTTAAATATCAGATTAATATGAATTCATTTCCTATTTCATTCAAATGACAATGAACTGGCATAATATAGAATGCAATTGCATTAATCTTCACATTGTTAATCAGTTTGGTGTACATGAATGAGTTGATAACGTATCGTCTGTACATTTACTGAGACAGAGAGCAGTTGCCATGTGGAGATGGGAGACTCTTTAAACTGTTTTTGTCTGTTTAATGTTAACGTCCTCTTAGTATTTCTAAGAGCAAGCCAGCTAACAATTTCAGGTTGGAATAACATTTCCCTAACGTTTCTATTAAGTAATAATAATGTTAAAAATGTTATTTAAAAAGTTCTAGGAACAATCAAAACGTCCATTTTTAGATGTTGTATTAATGTTGCTGCTTTGTTATAAGAACGTTAATTTAATTTTTTTTAATTCTGCAACATTTTTAAAACAACTGACTACTTAAGAAAAACATTTTTATTATATGTGAACATATATATATATATATATATATATATATATATATGTATGTATGTGTGTGTGTGTGTAATGTGTGTCACACATTCTTTATTGCTTGTAGTATGTGTAAGTGTAGGTTTACTTAACCATATATTAGGGACAAATTTGTACCTAAAAGTCAGCAAAACCTGACAAATCTGAGTAAAACCTGGGGATTTTTTTGTAAAAAAAAAAGTCCTCATTTGTAAAAATGCTATAAAAATATAGTAAAAAGTTTTTCAGAAAATGTTCTGTTAGGGTTACAGTGTTGGTTAGGGTTAGATTATATTGTTAATGACTAGCTGTGTATAACAACAACAGAAATCTATGAAATGTACCCATTTAGACAGATAAGTGTGAGTGTGTGTCCTTGCACAGGTTTTGTCACATGAAAGCATCTGTGACAGATTGTATATTCCTAGTTGTGCTTGTTTCCTATCCACAGGGCTGAAAACCATTGTGGGCGCTCTGATCCAGTCAGTGAAGAAGCTGTCAGATGTGATGATTCTGACCGTGTTCTGTCTGAGTGTGTTTGCTCTCATCGGCCTACAGCTGTTCATGGGTAATCTGCGGCAAAAGTGCGTCATCTGGCCAATCAATCAAACTGACACCTACCTGGCCAATGGGAGTAGGGGCTTTGACTTTAATGAATACATCATGAATAAAAGTAAGTGAACAAAGATCTTACTACTAAGTTTGCAGCAAAATCACTAAACAATCACGTCACTTGTATGTGTGGTATATCAGTGGTATACACACGTTACCGCTATCCAGTTTCACCAACCACATAACGCTGAAAAAGTGCGACACCATATTTAAGTCATTTTTGTTTTTTTCTGCACAAACATGCAGTACTTAAGCTTGTTATATTCAGACTTGTAATTGTGAATTTACCTTTTTTTCCCAATGTCTTAAGTGAATCAGAAGTTTAAACAATGCAGAGGGCATATACAAATAAACAATACCATCAAAAGGTGTAATTAATCTTAATGAATTCCTTCATTATGTTGTGGCATGCTGCTCTCAGCTTTGGCAGCTTTAAATTCTTGCATGTTTCAGTCACTAATAAAGCACAGTTTCTACAGACTGAGATTCATACTTTGCATGAAGAGGAAAACAGCTGCAAAAGAACTTTCAAACCTGAGTGATGTCAGGCACGGAATTTAGGTGTTACAAGTCTCTCCTCTTGTTTCAGCAAACTTCTACTTCCTGCCAGGCATGCTGGATGCTCTGCTATGTGGAAACAGCTCAGACTCCGGGTGAAGAGCAGACACACACACACACACACACACACACACACAGCATTTCTATTACTTACAGTGCTTGAAGTGGGAAAAATAAGTGCTGGTGCTCCTCTTGTGTGCACATACACACAAACACACACATGTAAACATTTATTTATAAAAATACATAATAATATTTATTGCACATAATTGCCAGTTCTGTACACTGCAAGTACCAGCCCACTTTGAGCACTAGCTACTGTATTTAGTCTGATTGTCTGAACAAGATTTATTTAGTGTGATTCATAAAAGATATAAAATTCATAATTTATAAAAGAAAAAAGGCAACATATATAAATATATTATTGCACGTGCGTGTGTGTAGGCGCTGTCCAGAGGGCTACACCTGCATGAAGGCTGGACGAAACCCAAACTATGGCTACACTAGCTTTGACTCCTTTGGTTGGGCTTTTCTTGCTCTCTTCCGACTTATGACTCAAGACTTCTGGGAAAATTTGTACCAACTGGTGCGCAATCATTTATTTGTATTTTTTACTCACTGTTTGCAAGAAACTTGAAATCTCCTTAAATGGAAGGATAGATGTTTTAAACTGGTGCATGCCTGTTTATTGCAGAGATGGTGTTCCATTATAACTCGCACCTGTATATAAAATCGATTATTTCACATTTTTAATCACATTTTGTGTAAATATGTCGTAACTTGCTGGTCAAATAATTAAATAACATGACAAGAAGGTGATAAAAAACACAGCTTTCATTACATTGGTCACCGAGCTCATGAGTTTGAGATTATTTGAATCTTAAAATTCTTGTAATGTCCCTCTTTTTTAGACTCTGCGAGCTGCAGGAAAAACCTACATGATCTTCTTTGTGCTCGTGATCTTTGTGGGCTCGTTCTACTTGGTGAATCTGATCCTGGCTGTGGTGGCTATGGCTTATGAGGAGCAGAACCAGGCCACCATGGAGGAGGCTGAACAGAAAGAGGCAGAGTTTAAAGCTATGCTGGAGCAGCTAAAGAAACAACAGGAGGAGGCACAGGTATGCACACTGGCATATAGCTGTATTTAGTCTGGTCTTACTAAGCACCTACCAACAGATGCATAGAACTTTAATGGCCTGCACAAAGACTTAAGTTAGTAAGTCTTAGTGCCTGAACTTACTGATGCTCCAAAAGAGAACCAGTCTCTGCAGCTGCGTTCCAACAGCTAGTGAAAAGTCTTTATATAAAACTTTAAGCCTTATTTATTCCCATTGGTTTGAAGTTGGTATTTGTGCATGTGATGTATGTTCTCTGTCTTCTTATATTGTCTCTCTTTCTCCTCCACCTCATTGCCAGGCAAATGCAATGGCAACCTCGGGAGGTACGGTTTCCGAGGATGCTGTAGAGGATGATGGGGGAGGGCGTCTATCCCGCAGTTCTTCCGAGGTGTCTAAGCTGAGCTCCAAAAGTGCCAAAGAGCGGAGGAACCGAAAGAAAAAGTGGAGGAAAGAACAGGAAGAGAAGGGTGACAGCGAGAAAGTAGTCAAGTCAGAATCCGATGACGGCAGCAAGAGAAGCCGCTTTCGTTTTCGTGACAACAGGCTTGGGCGGAAGGCCTCAATTATGAACCAGGTGAGGATGGAATATAGTAAATACACGTATAGAATTAATTGAACTGATTGAAGAGGTTGTTTCTTGCTATTTCAATGCCTATAAACGGGATGTTTTAAACGTTCCTAGTACATTCAAAATAATGTTTTTAACATTTGTTACTTTATGGAAACGTTAGGGAAACATTCTTACAACCTAAAATTGTTGCCTGGCTTAGTGATTACAGGGAACCCCTGGGCCTTTTCTAATTATATACATGCTTTAAAAAGGTGTGCCTCCATTGCAATCTCTGTTATGTTACAATAGCCAGCTACTGTAACCTCTGCTTCATGTTATGGCCCATTTGAGCTCAGCCCAGCCCTCAAAACTACTGTTCTCTGCTCTGTGCAGTCGCTACATCCTTCTGCTGAGTCATCGTCCATATCACCAGTGTGATTAGACAAAGTGCTACACTCAAAGATCAGAAGAAGAGGAAGTGCTGTTGCCCACTGGGCATCTATTTATTGCTGTAATTCTTTCCATCCCATTCATTAGCGCTGTTACAAAACCTAGTCAGCTGTCTTGTTGCCATACCGCCTATATCGACAGCTGCCTTTTAGGCAGCATTTGGCGCTAGTGTGTTGTTAATTACACTATATTCGAATAATTTTAACAATAGTACTTTTCTATATTCAATAAAATCTAAGTTTATTTATAATAATCATTTCTCCTGAATTGTTCGCCATCTTGGATTTATTTATCTTTTGCTCATTGCAATGTATTATGGGATTGTATTTTCTGAGAAGGACATTAGAATTTGGAGGTTGTGCGTTATTTGACTTGTGTGATTACTCTATCATCTGTTAATAAAATTTGACACCTAATTTGATGACAGTGTTTAATAAGGAACGTTTAGTCATTCCAAAATGCAGTCAACACGTGTGTCAGATAAATGCTGCGACCTGTATGTTGTAATAGAGAGATGTGGGGTATAGCAGGGAAGCAGCATACTTTCACTGCCCCTGTGAATTATTTAAACACTCACTATAAATCTTTCATATGATGAGAGCAGTAATATAGTGTGCTTAGACAGGAACTTACACTCATGGGTCTTAGGCTCCACCCTGCAAATTCTGCTCATACCAGCCCCACTATGATAATGGATAAAAACACTGTATTAAGCAAACTCTGCCTGTAACTGGAAGCTAATTTGATCACGTAATTATTACAGTGTCACCCAACATTGTCCCCTGGCAGCATTTTGTTCCCTAGTTTCCTGCAGTTTACATGGAAAACAACTATTAGAGATTGTTATGAATATTTAAATAACAGAAAATCTGCTTAAGAATTTTCTTCTTTGTCAGTGTAGTAATGCAGTCTTATCCGTTTACCAGATTAACCCTGTACTCCTCAGTAAGTGATCGGAGTAAAATAGTCCCTTCGGAGAATGCATTTGGACCTCACTCTGCTGTACATAGTCGGCATAGTCTGTGGTCAACCGTTACATTAGTGAGAAGTCTCTCAGCACACCGCAGAGAAAATGCATAGCAACTAGCATTCTGCATTATCTGTGAATTTAAGCAAACAGAACTCTGCATTATTAGTAGTTTCGACTAGCAATCGCTCCAAAGGAGGATAATTTGTTTTTGCTATATGAAATACAGCACAGTGTTTTTAAAGGTGTACTTCACACAAATTCTTCTAAAAATGATTCATTCATGTAAATATTATTTGTTTATAATAACAAATATATTTTTTGTTATTTATTTACCCTTATGCATTTCAAACTTGTGCCATTATTTTGTTTTGTGTAACACAAAGGTATGAATCTTTGAAGAATCTCTATGTAGCTCTTTCTATGCAATTGAGCCTATCTAAAATAAAAACGACAAATACATCAATAAATGAACTGAACACCAGGCAGCAGATGGTGTGGTCACTGAACTCAATGTAACGTTTTTACAACCATACCAGTTTTATAACATCATGTGGGCTCATAAATAACAACAGAGTTATAATTTAAGGTAAAATATTCTTTTAGTCAGCTTCACTTGAAAGAATAAAGAACACTAAGTGATCAGCAATTAGATGTTAAATTATTTAATAAATGACTAAATCACTGGTTGGCAGTTATTGTTCCTGTGAAAGAGCCTTTGCTAATTGTCTGATGTGTGTATTTATAATATGAAATGGCAACACGAGTGTGTTGTTTGATATGTTTTTTGTTATGTTTTTATTTTGTCTTTGATGATTTTTTCAACCTTCTTTCTTCACAGTCCTTGCTGAGTATTCCTGGCTCGCCCTTCATGTCCCGTCGCAGCAGCATATTCAGCTTCAAGGGCTCAGAGAATGAATTTGCGGATGACGAGCACAGCACGGTGGAGGAGAGTGAAGACCGGCGTGGATCTCTTTTTGTTCCTTACAGGCGCAGCAGCTACAGTGGCTACAGTCAGGGCTCCTCACGCATCAACCCACTGGCACCCCACCCTGGATGCAAGAGAAACAGCACGGTGGATTGCAATGGCGTGGTATCGCTGATCGGGCCCGGGCCCGGTCGCCTACTGCCTGAGGTGAAAATAGATAAGGCAGCTTCTGATGACAGTGTAAGGACGTCCACAGGGGGCAGGTTCAGAGTTTAGGCATGACAAGATTGCCCGAATATGATTCCAGTCCAGATTTTTTTCTCCCAAGTTTACTATCCCATCTCAACTATCCTTTTTTACACTGTTTGTTCTTGCTCCACCCCTCAATGATCAATTTTCCTGTTCTTCTTCTTTCTTTTATTTCTTTATTACTCAATTCCCACCAGTCCTTACTTCCTGCCTTTTATGAATGGCATGACCAATCAAAAATGAAACTAGGAGAGCTTTCAAAAGGTCCCTTTGTGCACACACATTAATGCCCATCATTAAACTAAATTATCTTAGAATTGATCATTCTCTTGCTGCCGTTATCCTAATTTATATGCTAATTATTTTGCCACAATGGCCATTCATAAGAACACATATTTCTAATGACATAAGCTGTACATACAACATTCTCCATATTGTCACATTTAACACATACTTTCACATTAACCCCACTACAGCCATTTTTGTGTTCTTTAGATAAAATACATTCCATCTTATTAATTCCATCCATATTAATTGTCATTTCTGAATTTTAGGACCACTCTGCTCCCCCTAAACATTATGATGCAAGACAAATCTATCCTAACCCTTTCAGTAACAGCATTCTACCCCGTTTTAGTTAGCATGGTGGATTTGACATCCTTATACTGTCTTTGCCTTCTCCTCCTGTGTGGGAAGCATGAACTGAGGCCCAGTTTCCACCCAGCTGTGCTGTATGCGTCCCTTTAGCTAAACATGCACCTGTCATAATGTAAATACACTGTAAAATCGAACAAATCTACTCAACTGTCAATGTCATGTCCAACATTGCTCTGCTTGTTTTGAAAACTGATGAAGAACTTTGCATTTTTAGCATTACACAAACATTAAAAGGTTACTCAGGCCAATGCCTGCAATAGAGTAAATTGATATTTAAATGACCTACTCAATGGCAGTGAAAGCTGGGCCTTGTAGAGTGTGTGACCTTTCTTCATGTCTGTTCTTGCATAATTTTTTAGAGGACAGGCAACCTCTTAAAGTAGGCAGCTGGGTCTGTAGTTATGAATTAATGATCTCTATATAACATAAATATTAATCAATATAATAAAATAACTAATAACAAAAGTAATTCTAATTTCTAGGTGTCTCTCATGTAGAATATGCTGGATAACCTATAGAGCTTGTAAAGACCTTTTTCTGGTCTTTACAATGCTTGTAGGGCAGCACTGTTTTAGAATTACTCAAACATTCGGTTTAGGTGTAAACTAGCCTCAGTGTGAGTTGCAGGTGACATTATGTGGCAGGTGCTTTTGGTTTTTGTGAGCATGTGCATGTCTGTTGGCATGGATTAGTATGTTTGTTTGAAAAATCATATCCCTGACTTTTCTCATGTTGCTTTTCTCATCAGGCCACGGAGGTGGAGGGGAAGCGAAAACACTCAGATTCTCTAATGGTGTCAGTGGACCAGCTTAATACTTCCTTTAGCAAGAAAGAACGAGTCAACAGTGCAATAACTGTTGTCACCAACACGCTGATGGAAGGTATAGTCTAATAATTGGTCCTCTTGCTGTTTATCAGTTATACATAGAGTTATGCTTTGACCGGAAATGGTCTGATATTCAATTCAGTGCAATTTCTGACTGGTTATTAAAATAATGTATATTTTACATTAAAATATCTTACCAAACCAATGTGGTTTGAAATAGTAAAAATTTTTATAAATACATTAAAGTATAGTAATAGTGTTTTTGTGTAGTATATGATTAGGAGTGAGAATTGATGTACTTAAAATAGAAACTGGAATCTTTATGATTCGTCATGATTCCCACACAATTCCCATATATTTTTATATGGGAATTGTCTTAAAATATGGAATGTATTTAAAAACTTAAAACATTTTGCTCATCTTATTTTTCTTTTTATCCTGACAGAACTGGAGGAATCTCAGAGAAAATGTCCGCCATGTTGGTATAAGTTTGCCAACACGTTCCTGATATGGGAGTGTTGTCCACTCTGGTTGAAAATAAAAGAGATTGTGAACTTAATAGTGATGGATCCGTTTGTAGATCTGGCCATCACAATATGTATCGTGCTGAATACAATCTTCATGGCTATGGAGCATTACCCCATGACACCACACTTTAGGGATGTGCTTTCTGTAGGAAACCTGGTGAGAATGTTTTTATTTTTTTCTTGTTTGCTTTCTTTTAGACACAGTTTTAAGAGACAAGTTTTTATAATGTTGTAGAGCATAACTGTTGCACAGCCATACATATATATAACACAGGACTATTTTTGAACACGCTACTGAACGAGTTTTGGACTCTATACTGACACCTACGGGCCACTCTCAAAAAAAGTTTAGAAGTTCAGTTTTAAAACCTGATGGTAATTAATAATTATAAAACGACAAAGCTGATTTTTGTTTGATGTTTTGCTATATTTTATTATTTTATTTCACAAAAGCAGCAAGTGTTGTTACACTTGACAAATTGTCATCAAACAGTAATTTACTAAATTGCCTAAAATCAATGACATGTGAAAATGAGCAAGTCAAAAAGGTAAAATTCCATGGTTCACTGTATTTGCCATCTTATTTGTTTTGTGTTCATCAGTTTCCTTTCTCAGTCCAACCCTCCTCTTCATTTCTATAATGAGCACCAAACGCTGGACTCTGTCCCACATATCCATTTTCAGTTATGACTCTGGCAGTGCAGTACTGATGCCTGCTGCACAGTATCTGATGGGCCTACATTGAAAATGCAGCAGGAAATTTTCCATCATCCTCAGAGACTCCAGTTTCCTTCACCACTGCCCTTACCCCATCCCTGCCTCCCATATCCGATTCAGTGGTCCCACAATACTCAGGCCTACAATACAGTGGAATGTAAAGACAGATGTGTGTTTGTGCATGTGCGATTGTGCAGGAGTCCTGCATTAATATTTTAAAAAACTCTAAAGATCAGTACAGTTTCTTTGAACTGAAACAGGCTATTCTATATCAGGAAAAGAACATTTCAAACCCCTTTCAATGTATTTTATTATTTTGAGGAATGTAATTCTCTGATGTTAAATATTAAGCTAAGCTAATATTTAAATAGTCTAATGGCCACATTTTAATCAGATAACTATTTCTTATGTGCGTGTATATCAATAACAATTTTTATAAATAAGGTCAAATGTAATTCATATTTATACTGAAAGGTTTAATATAGCTACATATAACGTTACCATATTGTACAATATTTTCCATTTTGACAAGTCATAAGTGACATGAAAGTCCTCAAACATCTTTGTTTTTTTACCTCAGGTGTTTACTGGTATCTTCACAGCTGAGATGTTCGCCAAGCTGATAGCCATGGATCCATACTATTACTTCCAGGAGGGCTGGAATATCTTTGATGGCTTCATTGTGAGCTTGAGTTTGGTGGAGCTGGGACTGTCTGATGTAGAGGGGCTGTCTGTGCTCAGATCCTTCAGATTGGTGCGTTATAAATGAATGTTTCTTTGTCTTAAAGTTTGCATGTGATATTTATATTGTATCCTTCTCTCTTACACAGCTGAGAGTGTTTAAGCTGGCTAAATCCTGGCCCACCCTAAATATGCTGATAAAAATCATTGGTAATTCAGTGGGAGCTTTGGGAAACCTAACACTGGTGCTGGCCATCATCGTCTTCATCTTTGCTGTGGTGGGCATGCAGCTGTTTGGGAAAAGCTATAAAGACTGCGTGTGTAAGATTGCAGAGAGCTGTGAACTGCCCCGCTGGCACATGAATGACTTCTTTCACTCCTTCCTCATCGTGTTTCGGGTGCTGTGCGGAGAGTGGATCGAGACCATGTGGGACTGCATGGAGGTGGCTGGGCAGACGATGTGTCTCACTGTCTTCATGATGGTGATGGTCATTGGAAACTTGGTGGTGAGTTTAAAATTCTTTCTTCTTTTCCTGCTCTTTTCTCTCTATTTCCTCGTTTCATGTTTAATTTTCTCTCCCAAATATCCTGCCCCAAATGCCACCTGCAGCCCCTTGGCATACTC
Source organism: Chromobotia macracanthus (assembly GCA_036877525.1). Classification (NCBI taxonomy): domain Eukaryota; kingdom Metazoa; phylum Chordata; class Actinopteri; order Cypriniformes; family Botiidae; genus Chromobotia; species Chromobotia macracanthus. Next base: position 13,069,915 of record JAZGTH010000001.1, on the reverse strand, counting down.
TTCTGAGCCAACTTACAGTACAGGCTTTTATTGAAAATCCTATTGAACCATAAAATGATCAATGGGGCACCCCAGAGTCTTGTGACATGCAGACTTATGGACATATGAAAAGGCCTGTCATTGTCTTCAGATGTTTTCATATAAAGAACTCATTTTTTCTTGATCAGGTTCTGAACCTCTTCTTGGCCTTGCTGCTCAGCTCATTCAGCGCTGATAATCTGGCAGCCACGGACGACGATGGCGAGATGAACAATCTGCAGATCTCTGTGATTCGCATTAAGAAGGGCATCGCTTGGTTCAAACTTCATGTACGGCTCCTGGTGGCCCATATTCTGAAGAAGAAACCTCTGGAGGATGAAGATAAACCTCTCGATGACATGTGTGACAAAAAACTCAACCTCATAGGGAACCACACTGGAGTGGACATCAAATGTGGAGATCTGAATTACCCCAAGAATGGTAATGGCACCACAAGTGGCATCGGCAGTAGCGTCGGAAAGTACATGATTGACGAGGAACCCATGTCCTTCATACACAACCCCAACCTGACAGTGCGGGTCCCCATTGCTGTGGGAGAGTCGGACTTTGAGAATCTCAACACGGAGGACTTCAGCAGTGAGTCGGATGTGGAAAATAGCAAAGATGTGAGTATGGAGCATGGGTTGAATGAGGTATGAAAAGTATGGTACACAGAATGACTGAAAAGGAACGCTGAGTGAGAGCCCAGCTAATAGGGAACATTTTCAGAATGTTGGCTAATGTTCTCTAGAGGTTTTCTCAAAGTTATCAAAAACATTTTTGCAATGACATTAGTAAAACACTTCATTCACATTATATATTATACATTTAAAAAAAAGTTAATGTTTTAAAATGTTACAGAATTAAAAAAATGTTTATACATTATTATAACCAAGCAATAACATTAATAGAACATCTAAATATTCCTAGAACATTCACAATACTCTTTAAATATTTTTTTTACTCAGTGGAAACAATAGGGACACATACTTACAACCTAAAATTGTTAGCTGGGAAGGAACGTTTCAGGGACTGATGGCTGTAGAGAGCTGGAGTATATGGATGTGTCTTGATTAAGATAAACCAGATACGCCAAAATGTCACTTCAGTTCTGCCTCTGATATCAGGGGAATTTCAGCTGGCATATTTGAGTCATTGCATTAAATATAGAAAAATTTAAGGCAGCCAAATGGACTGCAGATCTGCAGCATAGAGGTGCATTTAGACTGGTAAAAAGATGTAAAATTTAACTTAATGTAAAAGAAAACAGTTTGATAGTTTTATTTTAAACTAAAAATAATGTGTTATTTTGATATTATTTGTTAAAAAAATAATTTGTTATATACATCGAGATGAAATAAAACCAATAGAAAAGTGTATGTAGCATATACAGTTGTCTTTAAGGAATTGAAAATGGCTTACTGCTGCTTACTCCCCAGAATTCACAAGGATCATCATTTTGAGTCCACAATGCTTTTAGCATCATTTTACTTTGGAGAGACTTGGCTTGTCCGTTTGTATGCTGGCAAAGACAGAGTTTATCTGGCACAGTAAAATCATTGTGTAACATTCCATTGCAGAAACAAACAGCACATTTTATATTTATTGAGGTTATTTTAGAGCTTCTTGATTAAGGATAATGCATTCATTAATAAGCAAAGGCTGCGTGACAGTAAAGTGTGGTCTCCCAAATGATTATCAGATTATCAGAATGGCTAATCTTGAAGAAAATTGTGTATTTTTCTTTTAGTGTTTTACTAAACTAGTATTGCATGCAAGGGTGTTATCAGATTATAGCGGCCTTTGTCTATAGAGTGCGAGTAGATAAAGAGTGTCAGTAGTTGATTACAGACTGCAGATTACAGCAGCATGGGCGGGTTCAGGCTATGCAGGCGGTAGAAGAATGTTGAGTTGTGCTATTCCTGTGATTTATTACCTTGCTGCTACTGCTAAATGCTGAGCCACTCAGCCAAAGAATAGATGCAGACCACCAGATGATGTCATGTTTTTCCTTTGTATGTCTGTGTTGCGTCTATGGAGAGTCCTCATAAACCGCATTTGCCAACATGTTTCTGTGTAAAAGATTTATTAAAATTAAGACATTGAAACAGGGTTTCTCACACACTACTAGGGACTAGATTATACCAGTAAACTACAAATACCTGGTATAGCTTTATCCAAAATCCTACAATAGGTAGAAGTGTTCCTGTAGCTCAATTGGTAAAGCATTGTGTTAGCAGTGCAAAGGTTGTGGGTTTGACTCCCAGGGGAACACATGTACTGATAAATTATGTCTTGAATGCACTGTAGGTCACTTTGGATGAAAGCATCTGCCAAATGTGTAAAAGTACTGTTAGGGTTGTCCTGTGTCTGGAAAAAAAAATTATTATCATTGATGAAAACTTGGATGAAAAATGGGAACATTGGTAAGTATAGATGATGAATTTATTTAGAATTGGAGAAATTAAAATGTATATATATATATATTTTTTTATTTCTCCAATTCTATATATATATTTTAATTTCTCCAATTCTAAATAAATTCATCATCTATACTTACCAATGTTCCCATTTTCATCAATTTATAATACAGAAAGGACAACCTAACAGTATTTTATATATAGAATTGGAGAAATTAAAATATATATATATATATATATATATATATATATATATATATATATATATATATATATATATATATTTTAATTTCTCCAATTCTATATATATATTTAAATTTCTCCAATTCTAAATAAATTCATCATCTATACTGGTCACATTATCTATACTGGTCTCTCATAGACATTCAAAAAGTTTGGAAACACTTACTTTTCTTTGTTCATTTTTTTTTAATTTATGAATAATAGTAAACTTATCAAAACCCTGAAATAACACAAATTGTAACTTTAGGAATTATGTTGTGACTAAAGAAAATTAAAAACAAGGTAAAATAGGATATATTCTAGCATATTCAATATAGTCACCCTTCGTCTAGAATTTACAAACATTTTCTTGACATTTTCCATCACCCAGTTTCTTGAGGAATCATCCTGAGAAGATTTTTAAAGAGTTTTAAAAGAGTTCCCCTCTATCCTGCGCTCTTATTGGCTGCTTTTTTCTTCATTATTTGGTCCAAATCATCTATTTCAAAAACTTTTTTTAAATTGTAGTTTTCTAATAACAAAAAAAAAATAATAATATATTGGCACAATTTTTATTTTTAAATTTTTAACGTTTAATCAAAAGATTTTTAAGATAAGAAACATTTCAGTCAAGTGTTTCCAAACTTTTGACTGGTAGTGGAGATTTATATCAACTTTCTTGTCATTGTCCTGGTCTCAGTGTAAAGACTGGGTCACCTTGACCCAGTTTAGATGTAACAGATCCAAAACTGCCGAACCACACGTGCTGAACGTCTAGCCAGTGGCGTCGCAGTAGATCATGCTTGTAAGCCAATCAGAGCATTTCTGGGTGGATGTACATTTTTGATTGGCCAGGCAGAGTCAGCGAGGACTGCAGTGATAGTGTGACGGTTCTTTGAGGATTTTGCTTGCACACTTTTGAATACTGTGTATGCATTAACGATTAAGGTTTTCTAAAACTGCTGTGTCATCCTGGCCTGCTGTGATCACAGTCAGGCCCTCCAGTCCAGAACTGACTGCGAAGGAATGTGCTTATGTGTGTATGAGTATCTGTCTGTGTATGTGGCTGTTTGTGCCTATGCATTCAGGTTCAAATCATGGTAATTGCTTGCAGATTGATGAGTGAGGAATTATTTTTATATTACAATTGTTTCTTTGTAAACTTGTACAATCGTAATTTGGAATGTAAAGAAAAAATGAGGCAATAGTTCAAGGTTTTTATGTGTCTTTGCTTATTATTGAGTATAATAATTTAGTCTGACCAATTTCACACTATATGTAATTAGGAGCATCATTTAAAATAGAGTATTAGATGTTGTATTTTACTTTAATGCCACTTTAAAAATGATGAGGTATCTGAGATATTCTTTAAACATGTGAACACAGGTTGTGTCATCAATGCCACAGGTAGGGGGTCCTCTAATACATGTTTTTTCTATTAAGTAATTGAATCTTTGTTTAATTAATCCCTAGTATAAAGCAATACTATATCACAACAATGTTTAAAGTACACAGTACATTATATAAACATTATAGAAAATATTTAAACACTGATCTTGTGTTTTAACTTGCTCAAATGTTGTAAGATGTTATGGGGTTATTATATATTTATATATTATATAGGTCTTACCTGTTATAATTTGCCTTCTGTGTTGCTTTTAATGTGCTGTTTAGCTATTCTCAGACATAAACACAGGCATGATCACGTGCAATACCATAATACACAACAAAGGTAAATCAATAAACAGTGCCTAATTTGCATAAATTGCTGCAATAAGTCATTTATCACTGTCTGATTTGCATATATAGATGATAGTTTTCAACCTTGTTAATTCTGTGAATGCTGAGTCAAGGTTAATTATGGGTAGAGTGAACACTAATTAAGCTAGATACCCAGAAGAACAGTGAAGGTTAGCACTAAGGACACATCTGGTCTCAGTTTATAATTAACTAGTAAGATTATTGACTCACTAATACTAATGCACTGATTTAAAGTTGTATTGTGTCTTGCATTTAAAGATTTCTGTAGACTGACAAAAAAGTAGGTTGTTCTCATTTAGTGTAGGAAGTTACCATGGAGACTATTAAGCAGGCATTGGAGAGCAGGAATCATGGAGAGCACCTTATGTTGACCTTGTTTATAACCTTATCAAATTTCAGCTCTCATTGAAGTAAATAAATACAATAGCAGAGAATGCCTAAGCAAAATCTATACTGATATATCTGTCTTCTTTCTCAATAGCTGGATGACACCAGCTCTTCTGAGGGAAGTACTATAGATATAAAGCCAGATGAGGAGGAAATGGCCGTGGTGGAGGTGGTGGAGGAATACGTGGATCCGGAGCCCTGCTGGACTGATGGTGAGCAATTGTGTTTTTCTTGGCATGTAACTTATACACTTTATTGAGTATTCGGTGTACTGCACATGCAGATTCACTGTTTGTGTATTCAGTTTATGTGTAATGGGTTTTTCAGCCTGTGTGGCACGTTACAAGTGTTGTGACGTATCCATTACTGAGGGCTGGGGGAAGCACTGGTGGTTTCTGAGGAAAACCTGCTACCTCATTGTGGAGCACAACTGGTTTGAGACCCTCATCATCTTTATGATCCTGCTCAGTTCTGGAGCTCTGGTGGGTCCAAACACACATGTTGGGTTTTATGTTTAATGGGGACATTCCATAGACGTAATAGAGTAAACTAACCTACACTACCCATACCCCTAAACGTAACCATTATAGAAATTTGCAAGCTGTCACATATGAGAATAAGTATGGGAATAAATGCCATGTAACATATTGCAAAAAAGACAATGTTTCTTGCATTTTCACGAGTAGTCGCTGATACACATTCAACTTATGATCAGTTTCATCCACATTAGATTACCAATGTGTTGGAGGCCCCAGACAATTAAAGTCTCCAGAAAAGACTTTCTTGTTTCACTACTAATACACTATAACACCAGTGCTATTGGTGCAGGTGAATTTTAATGCGACTGAGATTATATACCTCACAGCAAGCAATGCAGCCTATGTAGGTAGCTGATGGCTTTGACTGTATTGCACTGTACAGGCCCTGTACCTCAGCAGTCTGTCTTGGGGCTGCAGTATCTCATGTCTGCTGTTAGGGACCATAGCCAAATGCTGTAGAAAAGGCCCCACATGCAGAAGATGTTGCCGCCCCTCTGTTACTGTTAGGGACCGTCATCAAACTCCCAACAATGTGGAAATGTGTGCCATAGCACATAGAGTTGCAGTGCCACACCCTGGTGATGTCAGGGACTGAAAATAAAGATTAAATGTGGGAAGCAGCAGATGTAAACCTGTATAATGCAAGCATTAGTTGGTTTTTAAATGTTATGTTAAAAATAATATATTTTCCTTCAGGCCACATTAATTTTTCTGAATAAACATATTTATTCATTTCAATTTTAATTAACAAATTACAGATTAAACAAATTATCCTGCACATATTAATGAGAAAAAATTATTTCTCTGCTTTGTTGCCAAGGCCTTTGAGGATGTGTACATTGAACAGAGGAAAACCATCCAGATCATTCTAGAATATGCAGACAGAGTCTTCACATACATCTTCATTCTGGAAATGTTACTGAAATGGGTGGCCTATGGGTTTGTCAAATACTTCACCAATGCATGGTGCTGGCTGGACTTCTTCATTGTGGACGTAAGTATCTAACATTCATATCCATAATGCACAGTTCCCTTTGAATATTCATCACACAATGTAGCATGATGGACTTTTGGACAGAAATGTACTTTGATATTATTTTTTAACACAGTAGAGATTGGCTGTTCTGCTGATATATATCATAGGTTTATATATGTCAATGTATTTTCAAGCATATTAGTTAACTAATGTTGTAATGATAAAGAGTTCTATTCCTTCTGGTCCTCATGGTCTGCTCTGAGGTCAGTGTCTGTAGACAGGTCTTAAAATCAGATGGTATCTTAATTGATAGAGTGCTCTTTTGCTAGTTAGTGTGTTTATTAGACATTAGTTATTAGTTAATGTGGTAATGCAGAAGTGTTTTTATAACTATTGGAATTTTTATATTGGAAATGAACTGAAAACAGACAAAAATTGTGACTGGTTATGTTTGTTTACATTTTATATAACAGATTTTAAGAAGTATTACAGGATTATTTCCACCTTTATTAACATTGGTATGTTAATCAGCAATAACTACTCACTTTGAATCTTGCATATTGAGTCTGAAATTATCTCCTATATATCTATATAAATAGACATCATTTTTTTTACCTTTCAAATTGTTTTTATTCTACTCCTTACTGGTCTATGCACTTTGAATCTTGCATACTGAGTCTGAAATTATCTCCTATATATCTGTATAAATAGACATACAAAATGTTTTTTACCTTCAAATTGTTTTTATTTTACTCCTTACTGCTATAATTTCTGTCATAGAACAATTCAGCCAGTTAAAACCATGTATAAAACTGACTATGGCTCATTACTCAAAGATTCAAGACTAAATTTGATGTAAAATCTGGGACTAAAATCCAAGGATAACATCCAATGTTTGCATTAAGCGGTCTATTTCTAATGGAATATCCTTCATTCTACTTACATTAGCTCATTTTAAATATTTATAAATGTAGATAACGAGTGATGTGTGTAATCTTTATCTCTTTTTGGATCTCTTGGTAGAATGGTAATATTTGACACTACTTGAAAAACATTGGGCTTTTTACTTAGTGGTATTGATGTCAAAACCAGGCACTGTTTACTGATTTCACATTCCAGGAGTTTAGCTAAATCAAAACAGGTTTTATTTACATACAATGAAAAGTCTTAAAGATACAGTAACTGCTGGGGCAGTTGTGGCCTAATAGTTAGAGTCTGACTTGTAAACCAGAGGTTGCAGGTTCGATACCCACAGCTGGCAGGAAACTGACATGCTCCCTGGGCGCTAAAGCAATAGCTGCCCACTGTTCAGGGTGTGTGTGTGTTCACTACTCACTACTGTTTACTACTCACTGAATGGGTTAAATGCAGAGGTCACATTTCAAGTATAGGTTACCATACATTGACAAATACGCCACTTTCACTAAAATGTCCTGCTTGTTTCTAGGGTTCTGCGTCCTGCTTGTTTCTATTAGTTTCTAATAAAATGCTAGTACACAATATAGCATAAAATGCTAATACACAAGTAGTACAATATGGACCCATTAATTCTTCAGAATTAAATGCAAATACAATAAAAATTTGTGTTTACTGTCTGGATGAAATTCCTAAAGAAAAGTGTTTACAGTTGATATAGTTTATTGTCCCTGACAGGCACTGTAACCTTGTCTCTCTATAGTGCTGGTGAACACAGGGCATGAGGGGCCATAAGAGGGCCGGGAAGTGAGGGGCCAGGGTAAGGTCTCTGTCAGGACTCTCTTGTTCTTTTACAGGAGTTCCTCTCTCTCTCTCTGCCTCCGTACTCTCCCAAACCGCCCTGTTACCCCGTTACCGTACCATATGCGGTTGGTGTTTGTACAGTATGTATTGTGTGTATTTTGTGCGTACAAAGTACAGTGAACATGCTTGTAAATTTGTGCACACCTCTTCTCTAAAATGTGTCCCCTCACCTCTGTTTTTGTATTTCTCTTTTTGCAAATATTTCAACCACAAGTTTCCTTCCAGGTTTGCTGTAAGCTGTTTTCCAAGCTTCTTCTGACTTGTAATAAAACCAAATGACATACTAAGATTAAAGAAAAGGGTCGCCCAACATGCCTGTAACTCTGATTGATTAACCCTTTGTTTAACCTTAATCTCTATCCTTCTCTTTCTTTCTGTTTCTGAATACACATATGTGCATACATACATGAGCGTAGGTTAGTTTATGTATGTATATATGTGTTAACTGCCTCTCCAGTGCAGTGTCTACTTAGGTTTTCTCTCTTTTTCCGCAACGTCCTCTTTGACTTTAACACTTTGGCCCATCTCTCTCTCTTTCTCTCCTTCCTTGCTCTTTCTCTCTTTGTATAGGTGTCTATAGTCAGCCTTATTGCTAATGCGCTGGGCTACTCAGACTTGGGCCCCATAAAGTCCCTGAGGACTTTGAGGGCTCTCCGGCCCCTGAGAGCTTTGTCCCGGTTTGAAGGCATGAGGGTAAGATCCAGGGCTGCCCCATGCATGCCAGTCTCTGTGAGAACACGACTGCATGCCGTAAACCACCACTGTGCAGAAAGCAATACCACAGCTACAGTGGCATAAGCAAATCTGTCAGGATTCTGGAAATCCAAATAACATTGCATTGGCTAAACCTACTCTTCAAGTGCATGTTTTGACAAATATCCGCATGAAAAAACGTTTTGAGCATTGCGTCATGATGCAGCTGAAGTACCACAATTTATCTGCAGTTCATTTGATGAGATTTCTGAATGATGACGTTTTTTCTGTTAAATTCCTTCTTATAGCAACTTTTGGGGAAACTTATGGTTTTAGAATAAAGACAAAACAAAGATGTAAGGGGATTTTTATGAAGCTGCCTCATCACAACCATTCATTTGTTTTGTTACTATTGCTTTTTTAAATGGCTCAGATCACTGCCATTCATTCAACAGCATTAGTTAAAGGCCTGTTTGTGATCTTATAAACATCTAAATGCCTTAAAGGTTTACTGTGTTTCTCAATGATTCTCTGCCATTTGCTGTCTTTCTTCAGCCTAAACCCAGTTCACATGCTCTGTTTTTACTAAGCATCTTCTTGCACCCTAATATTTGTCCACTAATTCCTGCACTATTACTTCACTTACTGACCTACTCCAAATATTACCAATTAATGTAATTAATGCAAACCGTAGAATTATTTGTTAGTTTGCTGGACCATCTTTTGTATGTTCCATTATAATTTCATATTAAACCTTTGCAGTTTTTTTGGTTCAGAGGTATAGATAAGATATGTTGGATGAAACATCAGGAATTCTAGCCATTTAACTTAAGCAGGCGCAGAGACAGCATTGTCAAATGTCATTGTATGCCTCAGTCTGTTTTTATATACACAACTTTTTTAAAGTTTTTATAGTTAGCTTTTACTGTTTCAAACTTTGTGTAACCAATTTGTGTGACATTACAAATTTTGACATTATTTAGTTTGTTGTTAAGAATAAAATTAATGCATAAAACCCAACATCAGAAGACCAGAGAACACTTTCAGAATAAATTAATGATGCCATTTTTTAAAACACTTGAATAGAATTGAAACACATCAACATTTCTTACAATTTTACATAGCAAAACTACACATATTGCGTTGTATGTTCTTTGTATCCACCTATTTCATCTGCTTTTTGGCATTGCACAAAATGTAGAATGCATGTTCTTTACAGTGTCAGCAGAAAGCAACTTTTCTACAAAATACCATAAATAATTTACATATACAGAATGACACAATGTTTTGTGTAATAAAGTTTAGATTTTAATTTCAGGATCACTAATGAGTATGTAAGATTGTTAACATGGTTAACTATCTATGCAACTGGATAAGAAGAGGTCATGGATTCTGCTAAGACACTGGCCCTGCATGCACTCTCACTAGCGTACCATATCTAAGCATCAATCAATCAGACAGTGTGCTGACATCACAGCTACTGTGTGTACCATGAGCAAGGGGGGATTGGGAGGGCAAGACACTTCCTCTACAATGTCTCACATTTCAACCACAAAATGGGAGGGAATTTTTCTTCTATATGGGCTCGCTCATAACATATTTTTATATACAAAATTTCTTCAAACACAATAATTACTGTATGATAAACCAAAAGGATTTTTATAACTTTATAACTTTATAAGTCAAAGTGGTCTTTGATGTTTAGCTTTGATGTTCAGTTTGTTGTTATTTTAACCTCTATAATGTAACAAGCCTTAAGATTTTTGAAAAGTTTGATAAGTCCATACCAGTTTACACCATTTTAGTGTTGTCATTTTTATCAAATAAAGTTAGAATACATTTGTGTATTTATCTCCATGCTCTTATTTAAAATAAGGGGCTTTTGAGTAATATATTAAGGGGTTAAAAAGTAGAGTAGAAAAAAAGTAGAGAAAATCTTAGGTGCAATCAACCATTTTCCACATGTATAGATAATGATCATCAAAAAAACATATGCTGAAGATTCTCGGAAAGTTATTTTGTAATTATACATAATTCATCCATAATTTAAACCAGAAAGAGATACATAATAAAGAGAAACATGCTAATTTATAGTGAAAGTGCCTAGAAGCAAAAGTTTACCTGATGCTTTTGAAATGTAGCATTTCATCTATTCTGAAGGAGCTTGGAGAATTTTAAATGTTAAACATCTGAACATCAGAAAAGTTTTGCTGTTAATGTCAGTTGCCTCATATAATAGACTCTATCTTTCTTCCTCTTGAACATGTCCCCATCACTGCCCATTCCCCCATCATTGCTCTGTAGGTTGTTGTGAACGCTCTGGTGGGTGCCATTCCCTCCATTATGAATGTGCTGTTGGTGTGTTTGATCTTCTGGCTGATCTTCAGCATTATGGGTGTCAACCTGTTTGCTGGGAAGTACTACTACTGCTTCAATGAGACCTTAGGGGAGAACTTTAATACGGACCAGGTCAACAACAAGACAGAGTGCTTAGCACTCATCAGTGCAAACTTCACAGAAGTTCGTTGGAAGAACGTGAAGATCAATTTCGATAACGTGGGCGCAGGTTACCTGGCGCTCCTGCAAGTGGTGCGTGATTTTTTTTAACCCTTTGTATGCGAGTTAAACAATGTGCTCATATGCATCAGTGATACACTTGTTCGCATTGAGTCACGTGTTGGTGTTTTTTTCACATGTGATCGTGTTTTTGCACATGTGAAATTCATGTATCTTTTCTGTAAGGGCGGTTAATACAAGAATTGTAATCTGTTTAGATACAACTCTTATTACAATACGACACAGTTAACTGTGTAAACATATTGTACTTAAGCATATAAAACAATAAATTCTGATTTTTAAATTCTGATTGTCTCTATCTGACCTAGGCTACATTCAAAGGGTGGATGGACATCATGTATGCTGCTGTGGATTCCAGAGATGTAAAATTTTTTTATAATTTAACACTTTTTTTTGGAAGATTCTTTATGTGATGTTGAGACTGTACAGAAGTAGACAATATTCAGCAAGTTATTTGTTGTTTATTATTGTTTGCAGGTTGAAGACCAGCCTGTCTATGAGGACAACATCTATATGTATATATATTTTGTCATTTTCATTATTTTTGGCTCCTTCTTTACCCTGAATCTCTTCATTGGTGTCATCATCGACAACTTTAACCAACAGAAGAAAAAGATAAGTGTTGAGGTTTTTTTCTCCTCTACAGAGCTGTCTTCCCCTTTCCTTCCTGTCTCCTCTTCACACAGTCACACTTTTCTTAAGTATTTTCTGTTATTTTCTCCTCACTTTGTACAAGGAAAATCAAAAGACTTATTGGGGCCTTCAGGGCCTTCACTTTAGTGTCTCCAAAGGCCTTTTTATATCATGATATTCTGTGCATGTATATGGTTGCAGGTCACTTTTCATTATATATTAAGTTATCTACCTCAATTGCTATAATACTTTGATTTTAACTTTTGAATCAAAGTTTATTAGTTTGTATTAGTTTATATTAGTTTGTAGACCAAAATAACAAGAACTGCAACCATTTTACATGGGTATCTCATTTTCCAACTTAAATATTAAAAAAGGGCAGGGCTTAAACTTTGAATTATGGCCTGCTTTGCCCGTGTGAGCTCATATGAAGATTTAGATTGAGATTGTTAGGTTGTAACCAGTCCTTTTTGTCCCTATACTTTGGAGGTCAAGATATCTTCATGACAGAAGAGCAGAAAAAGTACTACAATGCTATGAAAAAACTCGGCTCAAAGAAACCCCAGAAACCTATTCCCAGACCACTGGTAAGCAGACAGAAAAGCCTTTATGCCATTCAGCCATCCCTAATGACTTTTGAGTAAACTGTTCCTTAGTATTTCTTCTTTTCTCTGTCTTACAGAACAAAATCCAGGGGATGGTATTTGATTTTGTCACACAGCAGGCCTTTGACATTTCCATCATGATGCTCATCTGTCTGAACATGGTAACCATGATGGTGGAAACGGATGATCAGTCAGCTGAGACAGAGAACATCCTGTACTGGATAAACTTCATATTCATTGTGGCATTCACCGGCGAGTTTGTCCTGAAACTCTTTGCTCTGCGACACTATTATTTCACCAATGGTTGGAACATCTTTGACTGTGTTGTTGTCATTCTGTCCATTGTGGGTAAGTACTGGGTCCAAATGGGATTTTAACACTAGACCGATGCTTATCATAAGCCCCTTTCACACATGCTGTCTTTACTGGTAAATTATTGGCAAATTACTGTTAAGGCATCATGTATGAACGGGACCTTTTATAAATTACCAGTAAATTGGTCCTGGCAATTTACCAGTAAGAGAAGTTGTAACATGGCCAGTAATTTACTGGTAAAGTGGTATGTATACAGTAATGTACAGACGTCAGAGCAGAGATGTTTGTCTAATATGATATCATTGGTCAAAAGCAACTGCGTGAATGTAAACATTTGCAACAAAAATACAGACCATGTGTTGGGAATGTGTTTTAAAAGACAACACCGTTTGCCGCTCACTCACTGGTTAATGACATCACAGAGTTTACCAGTATATGGTATTGATGTGTAAATGGTATGTTAACAGTGAAAACACAGAAAACCATTGCTTGTGTGTATGGCACATTTTGTGTATTTCATTCTAGTAATTTGCTGGTAAATTAACAGGATAACTGTGTGAAAGGGGCAGTAGTGTCTTAAAGGAATAGTTCACCCAAACATAAAAATTCTGTCATCTTTACAAAAAAGATAAAAATTTCCTGTCATAAAAATCATTAAAATGTCAACATCATAAAATGTACTTTTGTGGTGATTTTGTGTTCTTGTTGCGGCTTAACATTATCAGTCGACATTCATTGTCATTTCATGGAAAAGACTGAAAGACAGTCAGAAGAGTTAACATTTTTTGGTGAACTATACCTTTAAGGTTAATAATCAAGTTTGAAACTTATTGGATTTTCTTGGCCACAGTAAATGCTGAACAAGACTGTACAAAAGAATGCTATTGCTTTGACATTTTATTAGCTTGGGACAATTTTGTAGTTTGTCTTTGCTTCGTTTTTCAGGTATGTTCCTGGCAGACCTTATTGAGAAGTACTTTGTGTCACCAACTTTGTTCAGAGTAATCCGTCTAGCTCGAATTGGCCGCATTCTGCGTCTCATCAAAGGAGCCAAGGGCATTCGGACATTGCTGTTTGCTTTGATGATGTCACTTCCTGCTCTGTTCAACATTGGCCTGTTGCTTTTCCTAGTCATGTTCATCTTCTCCATCTTTGGCATGTCTAACTTTGCCTATGTAAAACGAGAAGTAGGAATTGATGACATGTATAACTTTGAAACCTTTGGCAACAGCATGATCTGTTTATTCATGATTACCACATCAGCTGGGTGGGATGGGCTCTTAGCTCCAATCTTGAACTATCCGCCTGACTGCAGCCTTGAGAAGGAGAACCCAGGAACCACATTTAAAGGTGACTGCGGCAATCCTTCAGTGGGAATCTTTTTCTTTGTAATGTACATCATAGTTTCCTTCCTGATTGTGGTGAACATGTACATCGCCATCATCTTGGAGAACTTCAGCGTTGCCACCGAGGAGAGTGCTGATCCACTTTGTGAAGATGACTTTGAGTCCTTCTATGAAATCTGGGAGAAGTTCGACCCAGATGCTTCTCAGTTCATCACATTTGCCAAGCTGCCAGACTTTGCAGATACGTTAGAACATCCTCTGCGTGTGCCAAAGCCAAACATCATAGAGCTGATTGCCATGGATCTGCCCATGGTGAGCGGTGACCGCATCCACTGCTTGGACATTCTGTTTGCCTTTACCAAGCGTGTGCTGGGTGACAGCGGCGACCTGGATATGATGCGGCAGCAAATGGAGGAGCGGTTTGTGGCAGCGAATCCTTCCAAAGTGTCCTATGAGCCCATTACCACCACACTGCGCCGCAAACAGGAGGAGGTGTCGGCCATCGTGATCCAGAGAGCGTACCGCGCACACCTGGCACGCAGAGGCTTCATTTGCAAACACAGGCCTGCCAACAACAAACTCGAGAATGGTGGAGGCACTCAGGAGAAGGAAGGAACGCCCTCCACTGCATCCCTCCCATCTTACGACAGCGTAACAAAGCCTGAGAAGGAAAAGCAAGACAACAACAATGAAGGGAAGGGACGCAAAGAAAAAAGCAAAAACCAAAAAGACGTCAGGGAATCCAAGTGTTAAAGACTGCTGTGTTCAAACCCATGGACAGTATTAATAATCATGACAATATAACAACAAAAACTGTCATTTCAAGCGAATGGAAACCCTGAATCAAACTATACAGATGTACAGATTAATTTCATTGAAGGGAAAAACAATGTTTAAGTAACACGACAAAAAATTTGTTTACAAACATCACAGGTGTGTCGATGCAAAAAGTGTTTGAAGACTCTTAAAAGTAAAGCAAACATAATCAGCTTCCTGTGTGACACTGTTGCATCAAGACTTAAACTAAATCAAATACGAATTGAAATCGACTCATACTTGATCAAGTGTTCTTTAGAGGGCTATATTATGCTTCAGTATGGAACTCTTCACCGAGCTGCAATGTGAATGCAATGGGGAACAAGGATCAACAGGGTGGTGCTCACCCTCCACCCCTAGAATCCCATGCTTATGAACTGCGTTGGTGAATTTTCCATGCAGAAACAAACACTGCTATTTACGACAGAATCAGCTTCCCAAAGCGGATGATGAAGGAATCGGCACAGATTCATTTCATAAATATGCGTAGGAACTCAAAATTGCTGTGAGAGTGAACCAGATCGACACAAGTGTGAACAAAACCAAGGATCTGGCTGATTCCAGCGGTCTCTTTGCATTTGTTAGCATTGAATATCTTTTACATGGTCTTTACATTATTTGAGCGGCAAAAAAGGGACAAATAGGAGATAAAAAATTAATCAACATTTAACATTTTGCCCATGTCACCCTCAGTAACTGTGTCATGATAACTTTGTTATACCTGCATCAAAAGGCTTTAACTACATGGGTTTTCACACCAATAGGACCGGGGGCAATAACCAGGGGCCCCCAATACACATCTCCAAATGAATAATGAATTATTGTGCTTGTTCAATGCATAGAAATTACTTGCATGATGGCATGTTTTGATCGGAAATTTTGCATGAATAATCATAGTCCACACTGACCACCACAGTGACTTGATAATGTTTTAGGCTGTCCACTGGCTAAATTTACTACCAGAAATGTGATACAGCATAATTTGATACTGATATAACCTGAATTGGCCTACAATGTCAAATTGCAGACTATACAATAGACAAAATTTGGGATTGGCTTAAGAAAGTGCAAAAATACCTGTGACTAATCAGTGGCTTACATTGAAACAAATACTAGCATTGTGGCACATTACTGGAAAGAATGGATAAAAGGGACATCCCATTTTTTGCTGCTCAGGAGATACTGAATGGGAAAATTAAGTGTTGGAATGTGTTAGTATGGAGATGGAAGGAAAATGGAAAAAATTAACACTGTAATTCCTACAGCTTCTTGTTTTGTTTGTATACAGCAATATTGCTTACCTCACCTATGGCACCACCCGCAACTTGGGTTATATGGTAGGTGGGTCCATGGAGTGGCAAGAGGGTGGGGAGGGGTGGAGGATGGTTTGGGCATTTTTAGGAGTGTAGCACATTGGTGGTGTTTTTTTTTTAATCCTCATCAGGGGCTGGATGAGATGAACTATAACCGTTTCTGGGAAAGTGGCAGTTTTTATTTTAGAAAAATTGTTTTTTTTCTAAGTTAATAGTTAATTTTTTTTTGACATATTATTTTAAAATGTTTAGCAGCGTGTCTGTAATATGTGTAATATGTCCAGTCTCATACTCGTTTGTCCCTTGAGGATTACCTGGACTAATATCTGCTTATAAAGCCATCACATCTTCAGCAATGATTTGATCGTAGCCAGGGCAAGGACATGAGACAGGACTTAGATAGACAGCAACCCAGTGGGGCAGTCACAGCTTTTAAAAGAGAAGCCAAAGATGTTGGTTTAATTATTCTGTGTGTCTGGAAGTTTCTGGAATGTCTCAGGGGGGTGAGCGCACCCTCTCCTGTTTAACACTTTCAGACAGACTGATGCATGTTGAGTTTCCCCATTATTCTCAGGATACAACACGGATGTATCGTGACTCTGATGTCATTAAGAAAGGCCTTCGCTTCAGGCCCGAAGAATGCTTGTAAAAGGGGGTGGGGCTAAGACAGTGGTGCTCCCACCTCATTAAACTCATGGAGAGAAAAGAGTAGGGCTATCTGACACAGCGCTGTGTGTGACCATTTAACAGAGTAATAAAAATATTGTTGTCGCTGTAGGTAAGTGGAGACCGCTTGGAGGTGATGAATTTAGATGTAAAAAAATCTCGACGGTTCTCACCACTGTTGTATGAAATGCAGGTCCCACGGCAGCTTATGTACTGTGAGCCAGGCAAATCCTACATCAGAGCTACTATATTTTCAGTTTTATAGTGATGTCAGCGGTTTACCCTTCATCCGAAGCCGATGGTCCAGTTGCTGCATGCGAGGGGGGTTAACTTGAACCAAAGCGAAAAGCTCAGCCAAGCTCAAACCATTCGCATTTATGCAGCCATGCAGGCTTGACTGTATATATAAACACAAAAAAGAACAGATGACAGATTGTACATTCATTTAAATGAAAAATTAATTAAAAATAAATTAAAAAATAAATTGTACAGTATATAGGCTATGTTGTAAGTGGCACAAAATGCTGAAAAGAATGAACTTTTTAAGAGACTATAAATAATGTATTATATAATTTTATTTTATACGGCATGCATAGTTTTTGTAGTATACAGAAGTACCTAATTAAAGAAATGACTGCTGTTAATCTAATACTGAAAGGTAAATATAACCTTAATTGAATGGTTTCACTCATTGCCCTGGTCTCACTTGTAGACTGCGACATTTGCTAGAAGGTGTAGATTTTTTGAGTCACTTTCACAGAGGGAATTCAATATATGTTAAAAGCAAAAAGTATATATAAATCTATACATAAATCAAGGCATATATAGAGCTATACTACATATGTATCTATGTATACATGTATATGTATATATGTGTACATATACACACACATATACATACGTATGTATATATGATAAGAGAGCACTGTCCTCCATGTTGACCTCTGCTTGGAGAGGAGGGGAAGCACTACTGGCTGTCATTTGCTCACATTCTTATTTCTTTTGTGCAATACGTTCAGTGAATGACCAAAACTCTGGCCTGGCGCACACTGTATGCTTGTCTGTTTATTAGAAACATCTGGGTTTGGGAATGAGTGCATTTTTGTGTGATTGTGTTTAAAGGGAGACATTGTGTGTGTGTGCAGGTCCAGCTTTCAATGCATGGTGATGAACTGGCTGCTCGCTATAGCTTATGTCGCCTATTTTTGGGAAGGGAATGCACTACCAGCAATTCACTTACACCCGGTGTGAATGTCTTACCATCTTGGACCCTTTCCACCAATCACAACCTTGCATACATATGCATCAGGTGACATGCACTTCGCCTGTGAACCCTGTTTTCATGTTCCTGACTTATCTCCAAATGCCATGATCTTTCAAAGTCTGAGAGACCGTGTGTGTGTGATGGGGGTGGTGGGAATGTGTGTGACAGATGGGTCACTTTATATGTGTGTGATGCAGCTTGACACAAGCTTAGCTTGTTTATCATCTCTTAGATACACAACAATGCAATTTGCAATCTTAGGTTCGGATAGGCTTTCTATTACGCTTTCCTTTTTGTACGTTCGTTTAAGGTGCCTTTTGCTGCCAGTTTCGTTTGTTAAAAATGTGGATGATGTTGCATAAAATTCTCCTAAATAAGTGGAGCTTGTTTCAAATGAGCACTGGGAGAAGAAATGAACTAAAGAATGTCTGTGACATCTATTAAAAAAAAAAAAAAAAAAAAAAATATATATATATATATACAAAATATTAAAAAATATGCAAAAACAGAAAAAAAGAAAATGTAAAAAGAAAACTTAACTGGCATCAGCCTGACATCATCATCAGAGATCGTCCGATAGCATGAGGTGCAACAGTCACTCAATGAATCTCTCGAAGGTTGAGTGTGTAGAAAGAGAGACAGTTTGATTTCTGTGCTCAGCTTTGTTAATTTCCAACTACTACTTTTATTTTTCTAAAACTCCTGTTTTCTGTCTATTCTTTTGACTCGGATGCTATTTCCTTCATTTGCTGACAATTTCAAGTGTTTTTTGGTTCATAATGTTCTTATCTCCTGCCACTGATGTTGGAGAGGGTGTGTTGCACAACCACTTCATGAGAATCAGTAAAAGATTGTCTTCATTTGAGCACGAAACCTTTTTTCCAAACAATAAAGCAGCCTTCCAGTTATGCTTGAGTGCTTGTGTGTTTTTCTTCTGTTAAAGGTATGGAACAGAGGAAATGTTTTTTATTTGTAGTGGCAAGTGCATGTTACAAATAGCATTTGTGTGTAGAACAAACACTTGGATAAATGGAAAATTCGTATTTTTTAAGCTGAAGTGTGGTCTTTTTCCTCAATGTTAAAAAACCTGTTATCTCAACTTACATTTAACTGTAACAGTAGAGAAGTCAGTGTTTAAATTCACATGAGTATGCTCTATGAGGGAAAGCTATTGCTATTACTTTAAATGAGTGACCTGAATTTAAGGTGTACTTAGCTGGGGGACGGTCCAGTACCTCCCCTACTCTTCTGTCCACTTATAAGTGTTACCTATCAAGCAACATGTTACCCCTTTCAATGCTAAGCTAAACAAAGAGTTGGGTAAAAATAAACATCCAAAGAAAGAAAGAAGATAGAAAGAGGAAACACTTTTGTGATGTTTCTAGTCATGGTGTAAAGTTCTTGTACAGCATTATTATTTATTATTTATATACATAGCATTATTTATTATTAAACTGAGAGAACTGATCTGACACAGAGTTAGAAATGGAAGAAAAGATTATACTGGGGAAACTGAAATACAAAACATTAAATGATGGCATATATGGCACTCGTCTTGGACTTACACTGCCACCTGGTGGTGAGAGTTTTTAAACATTTTATTTTCAACAAATCATTTTTGTGATATTCATTTTTTCAAGCTGCCAGCCACCGACAGCATTTTTGATCATTGTCACAAAACTTTGATGACCCCTGAATGTTTTCAACAAAAATATGAACACATATCAGATGAATGTCTGAGCCACTGCTTGGAATACAAAGAGAATACATTCACGCATAGATTTTTTCATTTCTTCATTTTTTTTTGACCCTGTTCTGAACATAGAAATGTTCGTCCATGGTGGGCCAGACACATTATAATTTTGACCCTTTTAAAAACAGGTCATCATGCCTTTTGAATTTCGGTTATTGTTCTAAATGGCAAAGTGCTTATTTAACTTTAACTCATTTGCTCAAGACACGGTAGTGCACAAATGGAAGAGCTTAAACAGAGACACATCTGCACAGCCATACGGTTTTGATTGCTGTTGGGAATTAAGGATCATGATATCTCGATGTCAAGCTGGACAAGGTAACTTAGCAGCACCAGCTGTGCATCCAGCCTACAGGAAACTCCAATGTTAAAGCATAAGCACTTATGCATTCTGTTTACTGCAATTACTACAGCCATTTAAATCCTACTACATTATGGAATACGGAAATCTTTTTGGGACAGATGTATGTTTTAGGAAGATATTTAACAATATTAATTAATTACAACTTTGACAAATCCTGTTTTTAATTTTTTTTTTCTTTTATACCACACACACACACACACACACGTTGTGCACTGGTACAATAGTTTTATTGTATTTTCCTTTTTTCATGAGGTAGACAATTACACGAAAATTACACAATTGCATATCCTGAACATACAGCATTTTAAAAGTGAGGTAGATAATTTATTACATTGTCCTGAACACTATCTTGCATTTGCAAGTGATAAAAACATAAACACCTAAATATTAACTGGACTGCCATTTTGTTTGTACAATTCAGTGTATGCCTTGCTTACCTTGCCGCAACAAAAGATCTTTATTCCTTTACAAACCTCCTTTAAAACAGAATAAGTGGAGGTCAAAGGTCAGAGGAAAGCACTTCCAGTGATCAGGGGGCTGGAACCCCTCTGTGGGTTTCCATAGTAAAAGTCTTAATGGGGAAAAGTAAAAAAGACCATTGTGTAGCCTTTTTGCATCCTCAAAGAACATTGTGAAAGTTGTTAGGTGAATTACAACAAATTTAATAAGAATGTATTTTTTTCATTTTACAACTTTATCCCATGTCACATGTTGGCGAAAGCAAAGACTCTAAGCTAAGTATACAATAAAAGTCAAACTCAGATTTTGTATAAGGTAAAAGTATGGCTTCATTCACAATTCCTGAGGTAAATCAGATATACATTCAAAAGGTACAAATTAATCTGACCTATTATTTCTAAAGTGAGAATATTTTATCACAGTTTTAAGGAACAGTTTACACATTCTTGACAATTACTACTGAAAAAAACATATGAAAACCTTATATTACACTCAAGTTGTGTGATACATTCATATCTGTGCTCTTATTTAAAATGCATTTTCTTTTCAGGTGAACCAATAAAAATGGTAAACACTTGAGATTTGGTATAAAACCTTGTCTCATTCATTATATGTTTGCATTTTACTCTTTTAGGCTTTGGTTTGGATTGAAATGGTGGATTAGCACCTGTCACCATAATATGCTTGACTGTGCAGCATAATTATAGAACGTATGAGGAAATAAAAGATAGAGTGATTTCAAAGAGAACATAAGGAGTGCAACAGGATGTTGCCAGTATACTAAAGATTGTGTGTCCGGTCTGATTAACTTTCAGTCAGTTTAGTAATCAGAGAAATATTAATAATGTGTATAGGAGATATATCTACTTATCTTATCAGTCTGATCTACTGTGGTAATATCTGTTCTGATATTTTCTATATTGTATGTTGATATGTTCAAATATTGCATGTAGACTTAAGGATATGTGTACTGCGCTGAACCTCCATAAGACCGTGTCTCCAAAGGCCGCAGGTTACTGTTTTTACGCATAGAATCTACCTCAATATTAGACTGAGAGGAAAGTCTTTCCTGCCCGTAGCTCTGAATGTCTGTCCCACCGCTTTCGTTAACATCCCCGCTGTCACCACCCTGTCGATCGCTCTTGTCCCTGATTGAGTAAGGAGACACTCGGGCGGTTTTGGATTGATCAAAGCCAAACTTCCTGTTGCGTGTATGTTCTGCAGGACTGAGGAGGGCGGCAGGATTTAGAGGTGGGGGCGTGTGCAGACCCGACGGCAGCAAAGAGGGTGTGCCGTGGGGGTAACCCGCAGTTAGGCTGCATTGCTGAGAATAAGCATAGCCTGGTGTAGGAGGCAGGTACGCAGGTGGTAAGGCAAACGCTGGTGACGGAAGGTAGGGTGGTTTAGGGAGCAGGTGCTGGCTGCTGTAAGATGAAGGGTAGTCTTGAGATGGTGGACCACCACTGTACTGCTGCTCTGTAAGATCACCTCCAGTACCCAGTGTCCCCTTCAATGCATCTAAACCAGGGGGACCCTCTGCACTGTATCCCACAGGCCATGCCTCCTGATGCTGCTCACTCCTCAGGAAGCTTCCATGCTCTGGTAAAGTAGAGCTGAAGGAATACCTCTCAGCATAGCGCTTCAACAAGCTAGAGGCACTCAGGGCACTGATATCATCAGCGTAGCCTGAGAACCCTGGGCGACTGGGCTGCGGAAATGGAAGGGGCTTAGGGTGAACTGGAGATGTGGTAGAAGAGACATCATAGTGTTGCTCCGCCCACTCAGATGACCACTGCATCATTACCACACCTGAGAAAGAAGGTAAATATACTGTACATTTTGTCACATACACGCTAATGTATTTCATGCCAATGTTTTGGTAAAGGTGCACCCAGTAATTTTTGTCTGTTACATATGGCAGTCATCTTGGTGACAAAGGTGACATACTGGCACCTAGTGGTTTGGATGTACCTAAATGTATTCCACAGAGGAAAGCGTCCAACTAGTTATGTGATCTCAACAGTGCGACACCCATTAGATGGTCTGAACCATATAGCTTTTATTAGGACACTGAAATTTCCTCATCTCGTGTGACTTTACAGAATTTTTCAACATTCCTTTTCAATAATAAACTTTATTTAATGAGAGAAAAAATACTAACGGCACCTTTAAATATATAGTGAGGCCTTCCTTTTCTTACTTCTCTATCATAAATAAGGTCATTGTAAAAAAATGGTCATTGTAATGTTAGGCAGTTGAATATCACATCTCAAAGACAAGAAACCTCCAACTCTACAACTGAACCGCAACCAGCATTCACCATATGGAAGTGTTTAGTAATCAGGACAAGATGTGATCTATTCTGTAGTGTAATCTGTAGTGTGTAATCTCAGAACAGATGAACTGTCCACAACCTCACATATTATGAGAAGTGTAAGACAAATTAAAAGAGTGATTTAAATGTTGGATTTACAGCCAGTATGTATTTGTGCGTGTATCTATTTATATGTCTTCTGGAGGATAAAGGCCGGATCGGATCGACAGATTAAATATCTTGTACGACAAGAAGACCAAAGCAGTTTAAGAGCACTTTAAATAAACATACATGAACACTGACACATTTGTCATGGTTCTACACTCGAGGTTTCTCACTAATCCCAACAAATCTTTGCTAGACACAAATATTCAAGTTCACTTGTTACAAATCTTGTTGACTTTTAGTTTTATGTTCCTTCCCTCCAATTCACACACATCCTAGAACTTCTGTAGAAGAGACAAGACCCCGTCCATAAATACGGCTGCACCCGGAATGCCAAGAATTTAGCCTGGGATCTCTTTACAAAGAGCACATCCTTTATACACACACACACACACACAGCTGGCTAAAATTCAGAAGACTTTTTTGACCAAACCTAACAAGCAAATATCTGCAAAAGAAGGACTTTAACTATCCATGATATAACTGCAAATAACATTTTTATGATGTTGCCAATCATGTAGCTCAAAATGCATTAGTTATCAGTGAAAACACCCAAGACTTTAATGATAATGAAAGGGTTCAAGAGAGAAGACAGAACAGCTGGTTAAATCATTACTCTCTCTCAGCACACACTTTCCCTGCTGCACAATCTAAACCAGCGTATACACACATATTTACACACATATTTACACACATATTTACACACATATTTACACACATATTTACATGCATTCTTTTGCATTGACTCACCATGCTGTTTTGACCTCAGTTACGGTTCAGTATGTTGATTTCGTGAGTTGATTATATGTGTTACGAGTCTGTAATATTTGTTTCACCATTGCTCACCAACACACTTGCCTGAAATAGAAAAAGCGGAAGCCTCACATTTTCTCTCTCATAAGCGTACAGAATTTCACGCAGCCACACTAACCGAATAGGGACAGACAGTAAGATGTGATATTAAACTGATATATTGTCTTTTGCACATGCATATAACCAGTATCTTGCTAATTGCAAACACAGAGGTGAAGACAGGGGTCATTTTAGAGACACTGTACATTTTACAATAAAAAGCATACCAGGCTCTCTCTGTGCATCACCATCGCAGTGTAGCAGTTTGTCAGTATATTCCAAGCTTACGCCGCCATGCCTTCAGATTCACATGCTCTTTTTTTTTGTCTTTTCTTTTTCTTTGCTTCAACTCCGTCCCTCCCTCTCTCAGTCCTTGTGACAACAGCCCACACGCACGGCCCCTCCCCCTCTCGAACCCTAGCCTCCCCTCCCCCGCCCTCCCTTGTGTTAAAGTATTTAGGCGGACAGAGATCATGTGTGTAGTGTGATGGTGTTTTAACACTTAAATAACAGTGTGTTCTGTCACTGTTTATTCAGGATCAACACATGGCCAGTTCCGACCTTTACATCATCAACACATTATGCTCGTTTTATAATAATGAGTTATTATATATTACACGGTATGGAACGAGTATTGTTTCGTTTGTTAAAAAGTTGTTTATGCATTTGTGGGTATGATGCATATCTTCGGCTTGTGCTAAAGTGAACTGATATAAGACGGTAAGTACTCTCAAGTCAACAGCTGAGGGTGCTGTTGACTGTAATTCTGCTGCTGGAGATTTGAAGAGGACTGGAATGTGGAGTATCTGTCTATCTATCTATCTATCTATCTGTCTGTCTGTCTGTCTGTCTATCTAGACAGACAGACAGAGAGAGAGAGAGAGAGAGAGAGAGAGGACACTCACAGTGCCCTCTACACAAGGCCTGAAGCAGAGTTTCCAGTTTCATTTCAAAGACTTCTGATTTGTCATGTATATACATGTATAAGAATACATGTCTTGTATTCTTTAGAATTCTTTAGAAAACAGTTTTGCTGTTCAACAGAAACCATCAGATACAAAACATGACGTGTTTATTGATACTTGGATTGAAATACTTCTAGTGTCCCTGCACTTTTATTATGTAGACTGTTCTGTTTTGCTCTTGTTTCTCTTTGATTATTCTCACCTGAGTCTTCTTAAGTTCATTAACCCCTGTGTATAGACCCATGTGTTGAATTATATCTCTTACGTTCAGATGTTTGTCTTTTGTGTGTGTGTGTGTATGTGTGTGTTAACTAAATCATTGCATTTGTGCAGTCAAGAAGTTTTTTTTTTTTGCAGTGCCATAAGCATCTGCATTATATTTATTCCCAGCTAACACCTGTAGGTTGTAAGAACATTCCCCTAATACTTTCATTAAGTACCAAAAACATTACAGATGTTACTTTGAACTCATTAGGAACATCCAGTTTTTTAGACATTGCAGTACTATTATTAATTGGTTATATGAACGTTTTGTATGAAATGTTTTATCTGAAAGTCTTTTGGAGCTCTCCACAGTGTTTGAATCAGTTTTGAAGTGCACAAAATCAATCCACCTAATCTTTTCAGCTAATCTGTTTAGTTGGAGGCTTACAGTGCCCAAGCAATGGATCGCCAGCAAGCTAATTAGCCATCATGGATTTAGTTCATTGTACGCAAATAAAATCCCATTCAGTTCTCCAGATTTATTTATGCATCAGCAGCATCTTAGGAAATATTAGCTAATAATTAGTGTTGTCATATGCTATAATCTTGTTTATTTTATTGATAAATTTAACTAGTTGCTTGAAAGACTAACATACAGTACATTTGTATTAAGATTTGTATTAAGAGTTTTTATGGAGGAGAGAAAGATGACCCTTTACTCTTCAAATGGCTAGCATAAATACTACAACAAGCTTGAGAATCCTATTTTTGCTGGCGGCTAAAACAGGTGTAGCCTGCCTTTCATTGGCAGCATGTACTTTTTTCTAAGTGAGCATCAAAGTCACGTAGATTAATAAAAAAAATAATTATATACATGTTAAAATTGTATTATAAGAAGTATTATCATACTTTTTATATAAAATGTGTACTTTGTATGAATCCCATTTGTGGACAAAAAGTTCAGCTTTAAATAGAGAATGTCCCATAATAGTTTTTGTAAAATGTTAGATATGCAAGGTAATGTTTACATGTTTGTTTGACTGCAAAAATCCAGGGTGTAGAGCTTGTTTACCACATACTTTTCCAAGCCCAGTGATGTCCCTTAAAGTGATATGCATTTTACAAATATCTTTAAAATCAGATTTAGTAGGTTGTTGTTATATTGCAATGAAGTCTTCTCCTTCACTTTAGAATGCATATTTAATTTTTCATATTGCTTTGGTAGAGAAGTTCACAATTTTATATTTAGGCTCTTTGACAAGACTGTATAATTGAACAATCACATGGCATCATTGTATGTATTATAAAGACTTATAATACATTGGTAATGTTTATAAAGCTGCCCATAATGTTTCCCATAATGTCTTTCTCCCACATTACTGTGTGTTGGTTGTAACAGTCTTTGTTAACAGTCTAGAATAAATGTAGTCTGGACAATTGGAAGGGGATTTTCCAATGGAAGAAGCGTATGATAAATATTTAGCCAAGTTTTCATTTGAATTAATTCTAAAATGTCAATAAAACATTGTTTGTTACGTGTGCAATTTGCTTTAATTTTCAAAATGGCCCCTTTCACATTTTCACTCTCTGTCAATTGCGTCCGTGAGCCTGTACAACAAACAGAAAACAGAATCAGTATCTTTTTACTCTACCTTAGTTATACATATAATATACTCTATAAAACAATTCAGTAGTGCTCAGAAAGTGTTCATATCAGATAATATGGCCTTTTCACTTAAAAATGAAGGTTCCTAAAAGGTTCTTTGTTGGGCTGCATGATTCCATAAAGAACCTTTAACATTTCCAGAACCTTTATGTTGCAGAAACAGTTATTTGTAATAGAAGAAAGATTCTACAGACTGTAAAAGGGTAAGAAATAAATGGTTCCTCTAATAACCTGAAAGGTTTTCTGAGGAACCAAAACTGATTCTTATATAGCATCACTGTGAAGAACCCTTTTTAGCACCTTTTACTTTATCTCCTTACTTGAAGTCTTCTCCATCAAGGAGTTTCTTGTATGTGCTGATTTCTGCCTCCAGTTTCATCTTCATATTGAGCAGGGCTTCATATTCCTGCCCCTGCTCTGTGATCTTCGACCTCAGCTGTGCCAGCTCAGCTTCAAGCTGCAAGATGATGTTATTGTACTTCTCCATCTCTGCATTGGTACGTAACTCAGTGTTCCGAAGAGTATCTTCCAGCGACGCTTTCTGGAGAATGTGTATTGGTTTGGACAAATGAATAAAGGAATGGGTTGTACATCTTTCTTATCTTATTAAAAACACAATTACCACAATTATATAAAAAAATGTGTATTTGTGCATGTTTGATTACCAGGTTTTGTTGGGATCCAAGCTCTATTTCTAAAGTTTGGATCTGTCTTCGAAGGTCATTCATCTCCATTTGTGCACCTTGTAAAGCTTCTGTGTTCTGAGCTACCTGCACCTGAACATCTGAGATCTGAGGAGAGATTTGGTTGGAGAGGGCATAGCGAGATTAGTGTCATTGAGTGGCCAAAGGTTTGCAGAAACTGCAGATGTTTGTCCTAAATAAGTTTTGTACCTGGTTTTCATGCCACATTTTAAGTTCCTCTGCGTTTTTAAGAGCCTGTTTTTCATAGTTAGCCCTCATCTCTTCCATCACTAGAGCCATATCCTGCCCCTTGGGTGCGTCAACATCAACCTGAACACCTGACTGGGTGATCTGGTTTCGTAGCTCTTCAACTTCCTGCAAAGTTTAACAGAGAGGAAATCTGAGACATTGAGAGTAGGACATTACGATTGTTCAGTAAATGAAGTGCTGGTCCAAGATAAAAGGCACACTGTGATTCATTTAAAGCTGAAGTGCACAAATTCTGTGCCGTTGCCATTGGCCAGACAAACAGATAGCCCCACCCCAAACTCACACAATTGGCTGAGCTAATGTTGCAGTGTTTAATTTAGTGGTTCTGATGCAAAAAAGATTATTGGTTATTTACGTTTTCATGGTTCTTCTTGAGGAACGTAAGCTCTTCTTTCAAGGACTCAATTTCACCCTCCACGTTCAGGCGACCAATATTGGTGTCATCAATAACTTTCTTCAAGCCTGCAATATCTGCTTCCACTGACTGCCTGATGGCCATCTCATTCTCGAACCTGCAACACACGTAATACTTTTGTGAATTTGCCAGAGGGAAATTGGTTTCACAATGTGTAGTGTATGTTTAAAGACATGTTTAGGATTCTTGTTCAACCAGTGGCATGTAACAGTAATTGAATACTGACTTCACTCTGAAGTCATCTACAGCCAGGCGAGCGTTGTCAATCTGCAGAACAAGGCGGGCATTGTCCACAGTGGCATCAAAAACCTACAGGCAAAACCGCAAACATATTCATATTGTGTCATCGGAGGAAAGGCTCTACAGTAACTCTAGTAACTCTACATAAAAAGCTATATTTTGAAGCATTTTTGAAGTTCTTATCTATCAACTGTAATGGTTTGAAATCAGATTTTGTCATTTACCAAATTGTTCCATTCCTGAACTATATTAAATTAGAATCTTTTAGTGAAACTTTGTAACTAGAAAGTTCTAAATGAACAACAGTTTAAATATATAATAGGAATAACAGAAGGTATATTTTTATATATATGTAAGAGCTTTAAAGTATGTGTGTGGGTATCCATGAGAGAGAGCTTATGCAGGTCTGTGTGTTTTCTGTTTGTGCAGTGTTTTGAATAGAAGGAATGATACAACACTCCCTCAAAAATCTTCCATGTGACATCCTACAATGGAGAAAGAGGAACTAGTGTGATGCATTATCACAAGCTTCTGCTGACTAAAATTTCATAATGTCAGTGGAGTTCTGCTTATGTTTGTGATTAAAGCTTAACTTCATATTCCTATATAATGAAGTATAATAATTTTTTTTACTAATTCTTTCTTGCTCAGATTTTTGCTATGTAGGTTAATAACTGCAATTGCATAAAACAAACTCTAAAAATTCCCCATACAATTCTCGATATGTTATATAACGGCTACATCTGCTATGTATTCTGCAGCAGTTGCATTCTTGTGTGTAGCTGTGACTGTGTGTGTGTGATTGTGTGGGTGCGTATGTGTGTTTATGTGCAGTTGCTCATCCCACATCTGTTTCCCATTATGACTCTGAGTCTGTAGGAAGTTTCAGCTGCCAGTATTTCTTCAAACGTTCTTCTAATAGTTTAGAAATGATTGTGAGCGCTTTATTTGTGGTGACCGTCTCTATGGCAACACTGGTTTTGAAATCTCAGAGGAATTCCCTTGTAGTAACCATAAAAACTATAGCGAACAGAACAGGCACAAAAGAAAAAGAGAGGAAGAAGAAAAGGACATGTGCCACACCCTCCATTGAGATGTAGACATTTGATAAGCCATTTTCTTTACACTAAAGAGTTCTCATGGTCTCATAAAATATTTTTTTGTAGTTTTCATGAGTTCACCAACACTTATGTAAGTTTTGAAAACTTTAGCATTTACATAATATACGTTTTTGTAAAAATTTATAGGAAGCATTGGTTGTTTTAGTGCCCAAGTGAGAAAGTGCAAAAGTTTTACAAATTGATTTTGATTTCTCTGCATCTGTACTTGATTTCTCTGCTTCTGCAGACTTATGTGGCTCTCCAATTTCAGTCCGACTGCTGCAATTCAAAACATCTGCATACACAACCACTTGGTCTCCTCAACTGTTAAAAACCTCAACCCTCAAAATCAGACACTTACAGACTCATGCAAAGCAAAGGTGCTATGTTATCTCTCACCTTCCTCCTCAGATCATCCAGAATGTTGTTGTACTTGCTGTAATCGCGGGTTTCTGGACCACCTTTCTCCAAGGCCTCCCTGATCTGAAGCTCCAGTTTGCTGTTCTCCTGTTCCAGCCTGCGCACCGTCTCCAAATAGGCAGCCAGGCGGTCGTTCAGATTTTGCATCTGGCCTTTCTCGTTGCCCAGGATGGACCCTGTGGAACCCATGCTCACTTTGAGGGGCCCCCCGGAGCTAGCGCCCATGCCTGCAGAGCTCACCTTGAAGGCAGTGGAAGCAGAAATGCCCCCGCTTCTAGGGACAGAACGCAGAGACATGGATGAGGCAGAGGAGATTCTCGTACCGTGACCGCCTGCCCCACCATACGTGCTAGCAGCACGGTGCACGGGCACAGACCGTGTGAAGGAGTAATGAGATGCTTGAGGTGTGTAGTAGCTCATGATAATGGAGGAAGGAAGTTCTAACTGAACGAGAAACTGAGTGCACGCTGTGGGACGTCAACCCTGGAGAGCTACAGGAAGAGAAGTGTGAGGCTTTTATACCCCCACAAAACTCTCACTGTTCCTCCTTTTTCTCTGTCTGACTCACAGACACGCGCACTGACCAGCTAAGACCCTGCCCACATGGTCCATTCTCCCCCTTCTCAAATGCCCTTCCCACATCCTCTTTCTCTCTTTTTGCCATGATCCCACCCTTCAGTCTCTCTACATCTGAACTCCAGTTCCTGCTGTCATCTGGCCCAGGCCACATGTGCACACTGCAACAAGATATAGCCCTGAGACGAGGCTTATTTTATACTCTTAATCCCACAATGCTTTAGTCCAAGCTTAAATTTCAAGATCATCTGATGAGAACAGAGATTGAGAAAGAAAATAATAGTTTATGGTATTAAACAAGCCCCGCAGGGATAGGCTACACCTAAAGTACATTTTCCCAAAACAAAAATCACTGTTGTTCTTTAAAACATATGGGCCAAACCTTTCATTATGTTTAAAAGATTCTTAGGTTCCTTAAACTTGTAAAAAAAGAATAAAATTTTATACATATGCTTTTAAGTCTTTTAATTAAAGAATTTATTTATAAAGATTTATAGGGTTGCACAAACAATGGGGGGTTTTGTGCAACCCTATAAATCTCACTCATTTTTTCAGCAACCCTACAAATAGTCTCACTCGCGTTTGACCTTTTATGGTAACTTGCTTGAAATAACTATCTGTCCAAATATGTGATGTTAAAGTGTATGCACAAAACTGATGAAGTTTAAGCCTCAAAATAGAAAAACAGCTGTATCAAAACCCAAAAAAAGAAGTCTGGTGATAAACACTCCATATCATCGCCAACATTTGGACCTAAGTGAATAGAGAACAGTGTGAACCTCAACTTAATGTCACAGCGTTTGTAATCTGAGAATAGCAGAAAACTAAAACAAATAGCTAATTGTCACTGATGATGCTTTGAAATACCAGTGAACTATATAACAGGACACCCAGAGGCCTTACACACCCATGACTTAAAAGAAACCCGAGAAGTTGGCACAAAGCTGTTTCTAAAAAGTTGATCTTTCTTTCTTCTTTCTTTTTTCTTTTTCTTTCTTTCCTTTAGTCCTTGTAAATCATGCTTATCTAAACTCATTTTTATTCATGTTTTTATAACTCATGCTGTCTTCTCAGCAGTTCTTCTGAAAAACCTTTAAAAGTGTTAAAGGTCCAATTGGATCACTTTTTCTACCTAAATATTTGCATACAGGATTGAACTAGACCTCTGACATGCAACGGGTTGCCAGTTTAGAGAGCCTGTTTCGTTTCATGATTAATTTCTCATGGATTACTTCTTTGACTTCACTGGATCCGAATCTCTTCAACTGGCACACATAATGTTAGGGGTGTGATCTGCAGTTTGCCTTTGTTTGAATGGGGTTGTCCACAGATTCCAGAGAGCTTTGGTTACCAGATGAGTCATCAACCCATGATTTCCGGGAGCTCAGAACACGAATTGTGTTCCAAATCACAAACAGCCCTGCAGGGAAAGTGTACGATTTGATCAAACCTCTCTTCTCTCCGCTTGAACAAGTCTCCTGCATGCTCTCTATCTACAGTGTTATTCTAGAAGCAGTGAAGTACATTCTGTAGTACTTCAAGGCCCTGAAGAATCAAACCTGGTGTTTGTTTTATCATACACATAGCAACCGTGTGTATGTGTATCATTCATTCTACCAGTCGGTTTCCAAGCAACAGTTTCACTTCCTGTATTATGGCTAGTCAAAAAAGAATGTGCATGCTACTAAACCCTGTTATAATGCAAAGCAGCCTATATTTATTTCAGTGCCCATATAACAGGTTATATGCATTTTAAAATATTGTTTGAACAAAGATAACATTTTCTGTTCAGTAAGTTTGACTAAGTCCAGAACATTTAAGTAGTTTACAGGTAAAGTTTGGGGTCTGAGTTACTTTCTGTGTAGACTAATAACAATTTGGATGTAAAGGTGGTTCCCCATCGTATTTAAATTAGACATGACAACTAAGTATGTAATAATTATCAATGATCAACTTGTTATAGACAGAATTTTTAGACTTACTCATGTACTCAGCTAACAATTTTAGGTTGTAAGAACATTCCCCTAACATTTCCATTTAGCAAAAATGTTAAAAATGTTATTTTGGATTTCTAAACTTCATAACTCAAAACTTCCATTATTAACATTACTTCTTGGTATTAAGGATGTTAATTAAACTTTTAAAATTTTGTAATGTTTTAAATTATTGCACTAACATCTTAAGAATAGTTTTGATATATGATATATAACATGAAAAAATATTCTACTAACATTACTGCAGAAACATTTTGATAACTTTGAGAGAATTTTATAGAACTTTAGCCATCGTTTTGAAAATGCTGGGTGGTTTCCCAGAAAGCATTTTAGTTTCCTTAGCTGACGTTTGGTTACGCAGCCCAAACACAACTGGTGTGAAAGCAAAATACAAGCCAGTTGTTGCTAGTGAGGACAATGTGAAGTAGGCCTTATGTCATTGATATATCTTTAAAAATAAACCTGAAAAGCTGGTCAAAACATCATGTTTACATCTTCTCACTTCCTAACAGAATTATTTTAATCTTAGTGGATGTCACATGTTTGTTTGCAGAGCACAAATAATCATTTCACTGATGCTGGAGCGGCTCACTTGTGAAGAGTCCAATGCAAATGAGCCGACATGACCGTTGGCAGAGAGAACAAATAAAGAAAGATAGAGAGGAACAGACAGAGGTGGCAGGAAAGTGAAGGGATAGTAAGTGAGTCACACTCCACAATGAAAGAATGTGCACCACCCCCACCCACTACCCCTGACACCCCCCCACACACTCCCAAAATCCATCTGTCCTTTCTTTCACTTCTTTCATTCTTTCTTTCACACAAATATGCATACTTTAATATAAACAGGTACACAAAATGCAGTGTTCTAAAATTGTAGACAACTTATTGACACAAATACCCTAAAACGTTCAGTAACTGCAGTTTTAATGAGTGTCTGGAGGCATTTTTAAACAACAGTATTTACCATGAGGGTAGAAGCACTTTTAAATGCACTCTTTTCCAGTCAAAATGGGCTCAGCAGGCTTTAGTGAGGGTGAATGTTCTTGGCATCAACATCCAGCTGAAAGTTTTATGACTCTTTTGTGTTTGCCTGTTTTTGACTCGCGTTTCCACCCAGTGGCTCTCTGCATTGCCCACTCATTATCTGCAACTCGAAAAAAGAAACTCCAGGAAAGGGAGAATAAAAAAGAATAATGGACAAAACACAGAAAGAACATTTGAATCCTTACACAATGGGAAACCGGAGTCATATTTCTCTCTTCATTTCTTTACTTTTTCCAAACAAGCATTGTTTGTAGTGTGCATTATACAGTAGGCAGTTAGTACAATAAGAAAACAAAGATGTAGATCTTTTCATGAAAAATAAAATATAATAAAATTATAATAAAATCTATAATAAAATTAACACAACAATCAAAACCTTAATGATTAACAAGTGGAATGTAAAATGGTTTAATTGACAATGCTGTTGTATAATTATTATAATCCTGTAAACTGTAAATTAAATGTACAGTTAAAAATCTACAGACAAAAGTGAAGCATTAATTTAAACAAATAGGTGCCATTTGTGACAAACACATTGGTTTTACTAAATATGTAATTTTGTTTTGAGTATCTATGGGCGAGACTAGGATAGAAGGGTGTGTTTAAGTGATCTAATTAATTAGAGTGAGTAAGATGTGACTTAAGATGGCAAAAAGGATTAGGCTCAAATGTGTTATATGTACTGATGTGGATACATATGTACATATGTATAAATTGTATACCTTAAATGTACTGTAAGTCGCTTTGAATAAAAACGTATGCCAAATGCATAAATGTATATATGCGTATATAAAATAACATACTGTTATGCAATTCCAAGTTTGACCACAAGGGGATGCTGACGACCACGCAAAATTAAAAAACCAACTCACTACAAAATCAAGTTAGTGTTTTCTCTTGGGTTTTTAGCATGTGTAATGTACCCTACATGTCACCCTGTCATGTCAAAAAGCTTGGTGGTTAAAACGCAACATGCTACAGTCATTGGACTTTTAAAGACTATCTTAAAAGAGGACATTCAGTGCAATGTGTAGCACCTGAGAGTGCTGAGCCTGAGCATTTTGAAGCACTTTTGGAGGAGCGTGTACGTGAAGGACAAATTAAAAACTGTGCATTTTTACCCAGTTCTTAGTAATAATCTCTTTCTCTTTCTTCTTTACTCCCCCACTTTTACCTCGTTTAGTTATGTATAAACTATTTCCATTCATGCATGAACTTGGATGTGTTAAGTTTTGTTTTTTGTTTGCTTTTATCTTATTCAAATACAAACTCTTCATTGTCTGTCCCTACACCTTATCTGAACTATTTATCCAAAGGCAAACAGATGTGTTGTACCTGCTTGCATAAGCTGTCATTCATAACCCAGCTGGTATTCATCACTCTTGTCAAATTTACTCATCGGGGCCCCTAAAGGGAAACCGGTTTCATACATGTGCTGCATATCTCTCTTTAAAGGCCTGTTTTAACGATGGCCCCTGTACTGCGCCTGTCTTCAGGGAACCACACCTTCACTCTTATTTCAGGCAAAGTGAATGAAGAGTGCATAGCAAGCACTGTTTGAAGATTATCTCTTGCCCAACAATAAGCAGGATTCACCATCAAAATTAATTCTCAAGTCAGCAAAAATAGGTCACCATTGGTTCACTGCTGGTTTGGACTTGTCTGTGTGTGTTACCTGCTGACTAAAATGAGTGTGTAACATGCAGTTCAAGACTTTCTAATCTGAATTAAGAATCTATACGAATCCCTAAAAGCCCTTAAGGAGAATTGCCATAGAGTTTCACTCTTTTAAAGGCTGTAGCTCGAAACTCAGTGTCCTCTGCCTGTGTTTTGCATTGGGGCTGTTACACGGCTAATGGCTAAAAAAACTCTGCTGCCTTAAATTTTGAAGTTTAATCAATTTGGTTGCACAAGTCATTTCAACTTGCTCTTTGTAATCTTGACTGGTGTTGTGTTGAGGTAATTTATAAGAAATAGTTGGGAAACTATTTCTTATAAATTAATAGATATAAAGAAAATAGGGAAATTGCTTAACCTATTTTTAAAAGTTATACCAGTCAGGATTTAAAATATTAAGTTGAAATTACTTGTATATCCAAGTTGATTAAACTTCCAAATTTAAGGCAGCAAAGGTTTGTTACAGTTGTGATAAACTGTAAATATGTTCTGATAAAATATTCAAACATTAATATTTAAAAATTTCAAGTAGTATTTGAATAATAAAGTTTACAATTCCAGCCCTGTTTATGTCCTTTAATTATAAAAGAATGTAAAATTAATGATTTAGGGTTGTGCACATGATTTAAATTGTTAGGCCAATCAACGCAGATGACAGTGTTGGTGTTCAGGTGTGGTGCTTCATAGTGAGAT
Organism: Chromobotia macracanthus; assembly: GCA_036877525.1. Taxonomy (NCBI): domain Eukaryota; kingdom Metazoa; phylum Chordata; class Actinopteri; order Cypriniformes; family Botiidae; genus Chromobotia; species Chromobotia macracanthus. Next base: position 13,033,728 of record JAZGTH010000001.1, on the reverse strand, counting down.
AATAGACTTCTCAGTTAGTAATGTTTAAATATTAGTTTTGTCTCTGACATTTTTCCCACTAACTTCTTAGGACAAAAATAGAAAGATATTAGAAAGCAGCTGACATGACATGTAGTCTGAATATAGAGCTGTGAAACTGTTGTGTATAAATTGGTTTCGGATTCATTTGATGAGAAATATTTGCGCTTATATTCTGATGTGTTACTTTTCATTACAGACCTTTGAATCTTTGCAAACCAGGCCTTACATAAAATAAGTTTATCCAAGTGTGATATTAGTATACTTCTTTTAAACAAAAATAAGTGTACTGTCAGTTTACTTTTTATATACTTCTCAGAAATACACTTTATGTACTCCTTACAGGAATGTAGTTGTAAACTAGCACTCTAAATTTACTATAAACTGTATTACTAAAGTATGCTTAAACGTACACTTTTATAAATTGAAAAATGGGCCAATTTACACCCAAGTTGTACTGAAATAGTACACTTACAAGTATACTACTAGTACCTACTGCATAAACTACACTTACGTAAACTTTAAATATACTTAATATGAACTTTTTGTAAAGAAGAGCACAGTTTAGGACATTTTTCTTTTCTTTTCTTGAAACTTCGAAGGACACATGTGACATTTTTTAAGTTCATGATAGCCAGTGTTTCCCAACCCTGTTCCTGGAGACACACCAAAAATACACCTTTTGGATGCCCCACAATCAAACACACCTGACTGAACTCATCAGGTCATTAGCAAGAGTAATCCAAGCAGCCTGTTATGGGTGTATCAGTTAAATGAGACATCAAAAATGTGTAGTGCTGGTGTGTCTCCACAGACAGGTTTGGGAAACACTGACTTAAGCAATGGTCTTCAGTAATTCTCTTTATTTTCATTGCTGAAAAGTACAAACTGTCAAGATATTATGGAGATCTTGTTTGTGTTTTTCCTTGCTCTTGATTTCCTGGGAAACCATGTTTCTCAAGCACACATCTCCCAAGGCTCTCGGTCCTACTACAATGCATTATATTAGACGACTTACAGTTCAGTCAAGATATAAATTGTTTTTAATCATGTTTTCAGTCTGTTCCCATAGACTCAAACCCATGACCTTGTTAGCACCGTGCTATATGCTGAGCTAAGGAACACCTTGTTAAATGAGTTGTCTTTTAAGTACATAAGCCTGTAATCAGCACGGTTCACTGAAAGTTAACTTTACTGTGCAGGGAGGCATTCATGAAAAGGGAACAAAAGATTACAGGCCTTTTACCTTTTACTGTGTAAGTACACTGTCCTCCCTCCTGTAAATCATAGTAAATGAACATGACACACCTACATAATAAATATATAAACACCACTCAATGTGAAATCTCCCCACTTTTTGTTAAGATGTTGCTTGTGTTGCTTTGTTAAGTGTGGCAAAAAAATACTTTTAACTCAAATTGTAATGATTATATATGATTGTTATTAAGTCGTATAATACTTCTATAATTTATTGAGACGTTTTACATAAAATTGAAGATGTTTTGAACCAATTGTATTTTTGTATTTAGATGATACATTTTTAAGATGTTTTCGGTTTTGTACAGAAAGGAGGTGTGCGTTAAATACAGCGGTTTCACACTTAAATAGCAAACTATGGGAAGAATGAATCTCAGTTAAATGTCTCCGGCTCTTATCTTTACAACTGTGTGGGAGCTAGGATTAGCCCATATCACCTTTAACTACAAAAATGTACAATGTACACATGTCTTGTTGAATGTGAAGAGATGAGGTTGGGTGGAGAAATCAGGTGTTTTAATGAGTTTAAAGGGTGAATGTTTGTGCTGTTGTAGATAGTGGGAGAATGTCAATCAATGAGAAGGCACAGGTTCCCGTCAGCTATGAAGGGCCACACTGAGAGGGGAGGATATAAAGCTGTTGTGAAATCTCATGCAGTAATACTCATAGCAGTCACAAACACTGTTGACTACACACGTGCAAACACACACACGCACACTGTGGCAACATAATGTTGGCATATGTGGTTTATGGGGACATTTCATTGACGTAATGGTTTTTATACTGTACAAATTTTTTTTTATCCTCTAACCCTACACTAAAATGTTTTCTGGCATTTATGAATTAACATAATCACCATTTAGTAGAGGAAGTGTCCCTGTAAACCATGTTCATGTTATGCATGTCATTATACACATTTGTCATTGTAAACCAGAATCTCTTTATGTAACTCTTAATTACAGGGTTTCTGACTCTCTTTTAGATTTTTTGTCTTCTGGAAAAAATTGCTAATGTTAATTAATTTTAAAGCTTGATACCTCAAGCATCCTGGATCTGGATCTACTGTCCCAACTAACAATTTTTGCTTTCAAGAAAGTTCTAGAAACGTTATTCTATGGTTGCAAAATAAATAAAACAGAATACTCGCATTTTAATTAAAGATGCAAAGTCAATGTGTTTCAGGGTATCAGCATGTTCACACTTCACAACGAAAGTAATTATATAAGTTTTAGAATATATTCTATGTATGTGCCCTCTGCTCAGAGAAACAGTTAATGTGTAACACTGATTGTTCTGCCAATGTATAACCTTTTGACCACTTGTACATATACTATCTTCAGCATTGTGTCTTGACCAATAAACTGGCCTTGAGCCACTCCCTGCGCTTCATATAAGAGTTCGAGATATCGTTTGTTGTCCCTTCGCTTTTCAGTTTCCAACCTCTCAACTCTCTGTTCTCTCTCTATCAGTTTAGAGATGCTAAACATGAAGAAAACCGTGAGGTCCTACAGCAGTCAGTCCTCCATCGGTGTGAGCAACAAGAGCTTCCCTTCTCGAAGCTCTTTCGGGACCATCTCCAGTGGAGTAGGAGCAGTTGGGGGATATAAGGTTGTTGGGTACAAATCCAGTTCTGGGATTCATGGAGGCAGTCTGGAGTATGGGGTAGGGATGGTGTCGAGAGAAGGTTGGGGTTCTGCTCCCACTGTTTGCCCTCCAATCACAGCTGTAACGGTCAATGAAAGTCTCCTTACACCTCTGAATCTTGAGATTGATCCCAACATCCAGGACATCAGAACGCAGGAGAAAGAGCAGATTAAGACCCTCAACAACCGCTTTGCTTCATTCATTGATAAAGTAAGTTACTCCAATTTTTTCCGATCTTCAGTTTCTTCTCTGAATGACTTGTTCTTTGTCCTGACTGTGTAATGGTCCATATGTTTGTGTGAGCATGTGATGTGTGATAACAGAGGTAAGTAACAGTTTGCCCAGCCATATGTTCATATTATTAGTCTCCAATATGTTTTGGGTTCTAATGGAAATAGAATCTCACACATAATATCCCAAAATATCAGTGCAAAGTGTGTATTTATCGAAATGACCTTTATTGGCTCATACAAATGTCCTTTGTACATGTGTCTCTTCATCATTGTATGACTGTGTAGACATTTTGTCTTGAAGTTTAGAGTGATATGTACCAAAGAAAGCTATGCAAGAGGCTTCAGCCTCATGCAGAAAAGTCTATGGAAATATTAAGTTAGAGTCGCATGGTGGCTCTGTGGGTAGCAGTGTTGCCTTGCAACAGAAAGGTCCATGTTCAAGTAAATCCTTTCCCTGTCTCAGTGTGGGTTTCCTGGGTACCGTGGTTTCTGCTGAGTGTTTGTGTCTGTGAGCCCTGTGAAGGACTGGCCATCTATTCAGTGTCTATAATGCCTATGTTCCGAGATGCTGGGAGAGGCTCTAGCTTCCCACCCCCAGAAGGAACTGCTTAGTTCAGGAAATATGAAATAAATGTGTTTTAACTAAAAGTGGGTATAAGAAAGAGTTTACCATTGTTTCTTTCAGTTTGCAGAGAACATGCAAAGTTTAGGTATTTAGGTATTTAGTCCAAAAAAAAAAGGTGATTTGCAATTCTTATATTACATTTGCATGTCTTTTATGAGGACCGCCACTTGGCTGACACACCTGAAGATGCAACGTTCACCGTCACAAACCTTTGACTGTTTGGGCACAATACAGAGCTATCAGGATCAGAAACATAATAAAACAATAAAAATCATGTAGAGACAAATGTAAGCACGTACACAGTTTTATATATATATATATGTATAGGTTCCTGTGAAAAGTTGTAGCATCATTTGTTTGCTGATGTCACTGTGACAAAGTATCAGAATAATTGTATATGTCAATAATAACGTCAAAAAGTTCATACTCCCTCTTTCACTCTCACACTTTATTTTTCACAGTCTCATTCTTGTTGACTTTCCCCAGGTGCGTTACCTAGAGCAGCAGAACAAATTGCTGGAGACCAAATGGAGTCTTCTGGAGGAGAAGACCAGCAGCAGATCCAGTGTTGATGTTATGTTTGAGTCCTACATTGCTAACCTGCGCAGACAGCTGGATGTTTTGGGGCACGAGAAGCTTCGCCTGGAGTCTGGCTTACGTGACATGAGTGGCCTGGTTGAGGACTTCAAGAGCAAGTGAGAAAACTGGAAGCCTCTGGCTAGTGGCTCCATACAACTCAAGTGCATATTTTCACAGTTAAGTGTTGAAGGACATTCCACACGCACCTACCAAAACCATTTGTATGTTCCTCCTCAGGTATGAAGATGAAATCAACAAACGGAACGATAGCGACAATGACTTTGTGCTCCTTAAAAAGGTTGGCACATTATGAGCTCGTCAAAACATATTAAAACTAATTACTAATAACTTTATATAACTTATAACTAATAACTTAGGGAATATCATTACGATAATTGTGTGTATGTTTGTGTGTGTGGTGTTAGGATGCTGACAGTGCATACCTGACTAAAGTGGAGCTGGAAGGTAAATTGGATAACCTAACAGATGAGCTAAACTTCCTTAGGCAGATTTATGAGGAGGTACCATTTACTCCCTTAATAAATCTTTTTCTATGTAGTTACAGTCTCACGCACTAAACCTACTGATAGCATTTATTGCATTTACTCATAGTACTACGTCAGTCAATGTGTGTGTGTATATATAAAACCTGTACATTAAAACATATGTTTGAAGTAGAAAGCAAAAACAGTTCTATGGATTTCAGTGCTTTCCTTGTTCTCTGTGTATAGGAAATTCATGAGCTCCAGTGTCAGATCAAGGACACATCAGTTGTTGTGGAGATGGACAACAGGAGAGATTTGGACATGGATGCAATTGTGGCTGAAGTTCGCGCTCAGTATGAGGAGATCGCCAATCGCAACCGTGCAGAGGCAGAGAGCTGGTACAAACAGAAGGTCTGTCTGCATTTTTTTGTTTTTATTTGCTTTCTCTTGCCTTGACATGTGTGTGACAAGACGTGTGTGTGCTTGCACAGTATGCGTGTGTAACGTAAAAGTTACTGTCAACATTTGTTTTGCTAAAGATGCTCAAATGAAACATGTATGTTATCTGTGTGCTTGTGTCCTACATGATTTTAGTATGAAGAAATACAGTTGTCAGCCACCAGACGTGGAGATGAATTAAAAAGCTCAAAAGCTGAAATAGCAGAGTACAAGCGTAATATTACACGTATACAGTCTGAAATGGAAATGATTAAAGGGCAGGTAAGAACTTAATGTCAAAGTCACATTAAATAATATATATCATATATATTAAAACACATATGCTTATGGTGCCAGTCTGTGGCCAGCGTACATAATGAAGTAAATGCAAATAAATCTTACCACATACAGTATAGGCTGATATACAGTACAGGTTAACATTTCAGAGTGCAGCAATGCCGTAATCTCTTATGTCCTGTCATACTTTTAGCACGCAAATCAACTGGTTCAGGTCACTGAGGCAGAGGAGCGTGGTGAACTAGCTGTGAGAGATGCGAAGCTCCGTCTCCAGGAGCTTGAGGCAGCTCTTCTGAGAGCAAAGCAGGATATGGCCCGCCAGGTGCGTGAGTACCAGTCATTAATGAACATCAAACTGGCCCTGGACATCGAGATCGCCACCTATAAGAAACTCCTGGAAGGCGAGGAGAGCAGGTCAGCACTTTAGCAGTTTATATTGTCACATCACAACAGAGAACCCATGGATAATCTGAAGGTGTGTGTGAGTGGCAGTCTTTCTATTTCATGTATGCCTAGCTAACAGAACGTTTTCAGAATGTTGGCGAACATTCTTTTGAGAGTTCTCTCAATGTTATCAAAAACATTCTTGGAGTAACATCAGTAGAACTTTTTTAAAGTTACATATCACATATCAAAAACGTTATTCTTAAGTTGTTAGTGGAAAGGTTTAAAAACGTTACAGAATTAAAAATTATTTGAATAACTTTCTTAAAACCAAGCCCTAACATTAGTACAAAGTCTAAAAACGGAATATTTGAACGTTCCTAGAATGATCAAAATAACATTTTTACATTTTTGTTACTTAGGAAACATTGGAGGAATGTTCTTACAACCTAAAATTGCTAGCTGGGCGGGTGTCTGCATAGTGTGTGTAAATGCCTTTTAAAACACTAGTGAATTAAAGTAGCTGATATGTACTTTTGTTCCTTCACAGATTGTATGGTAGCTTCCAGAATTTCTCCATCTCTAAACAGAACTGTAAGTTCCTTTATGCACTTCAAGAGACCCTCTCTCTCTCTCTCTCTACACACACACACATCTATGCTGATAATCTGTGCTTGTATTTTTCTAGTCTTGAACTACGGCCTTGAAAGCAGCCGCCATACAAGAGTTTCATCTCAGAGTGCTGGGAAAGACATTCCTGACACTGGTCTGGTTAAGCAGGAAGTTGTGGTTGCTAAGGGTGACAGTGACATTTTGGCCAGCAGCACTTCCACCATCACCAAAAGCACAAAGACCACTATCATCACCAGTGCGACAGAGAAGAAACTTGTAGCTTCAGAGGGAAGTGTGCAGGTGATAAGTAAGTCTGCAGGCGTGCATGAGAAGAAGGTTTCTGAATAATTCGGGCCATCACTTTCGGGCCAAGAGCAACAGTTTCATGGGTGGGCCTCCACCTTTGTTCCCCAGAGGGACCAGGACAGTGTTCTCTGGTGTCCTGTCTGTGCACAGTAAATGTGCAAACAAGTTTTTCAGCTCTCAAAAAGTTGGAAAACATTCTGCTCCTGATTACTGCTTACTTACTTACTCAAATAAAGTGAAATTAAAAAACATTGATGTACATTAAATTTGATTTTTTTTTTACATTTTTAAGCCTTAAAACTTTGTGCTGCGCCTTAAGAACAGAGATTTCAAATGAGCAATCCCAGGGGATACCTGGAAAGATTTAAGTTTGCTTTTTGTTAAACCTGTATATCTTTTTAGCTCTAAGTGTTACCTTAATCAAATTAGTCTCAAAATGACAGAATGATCGCCCATGGGTGATACTTTATACATGCTAGACTTTCTCCTCATTTAAATTTTCCCCAACAAAGAGTGCAGATTACTTTTTTAAATGCAAATGGCTGGAAAACAGCTTTAACAACAGTTTTGAAAACAGCTTGATTACAGCTTACAGTCAGTGATGATTTACAATAGAAATGACATCTTATGATGAATGAGGCAACATTTATCTGCAAATAACATGTGATGGCATAACAAAACAAACATTCTTAACAGATCCCTCGCTCTTCTGCTTTTTACTTTTAAATAGCTTGTCGGAAAGTGAACCTTGCACTGTTGCTCTGCCATTTTGAAACAATAGAGGGAGACAAACCAGTACCAACCCAAATGAATAGCGCAACTCTTAACAATTTAAAAAATGAAGTTTTTGTTTTTCAGAATTTTTGGAAAAATAGTAGTTTTTCCAACTAAAAAAGTATAATTGAGTTTGAGCACTTTTCATTTACTTATGTCAGGCAATTTATTTTTATTTTAATCCAATATTTATGCACTATATACACCACACTGTGGCTAATATAACAACACAAGAATGTTAACAAAATAACTACCCCCCCCCCACCAAAACATTTAAAAATACAAGTACCAAAAATATAAAAAAACACATTCACTTGCATATAATAACTCTTGCCTAAATCACATGCTCTTGCACATATACACACATATAAAACATATCAATGCATAGCCAATAGCTTTAAAGATAGTGTGACATCTGCCAGTCTGCAAGTGTTTCCTTGATAAATAGAGCAATGATATCTATCCTGTCAAGTATTCATATGTAACATTGGCGAATAATACGAACCATTTTTATGACAGCGTCACCTCCCTCATTAGCAAACACTGTCCTTTAAAGGTCTTTACAGTCCTTCAGTTATCTACCCTCCACACCTACTGCATGAACTAAAATAAAACACAGCCTGATCAGACCGGATAAAACTCATCTGTCACAATTCCTTAAGCATTATCAGATTTTTTCTTCTATGTATCTATTAATTGATCATATTTATGTATTTTACCCCGTTAAATAATCTCATGTATAAATAAATATCATGTATTTTAATCCAAAGAAACAGTGATAAACCTGTCATCATGCAGATAAACAGTGGTGTGGATAGGTTACAATAGGTAAGTGCCTTGGAATTTCTCCTGTATAAGATCCTGCTGCAACATGCATGGAGCTATTATGTTCTGCTTTGTCTTCCCTCCTCCCATTGATTCCAGCTGTGGTGAGGTTGTGTAGTAATTAACAAAAAAGTTAAGCTAAATAAGAGTTTCTGACAGTAATTGTTGTACAAAAGGTATAGCGAGCGGGAAGGTAGAGTTGGATAAAGTAGCATACCCTTGTAGAAAATACAACACATAGCTGTATTGATGCATGATTTTAATAGAAAAACATTTGGCATGTTTGCCTCAGGTGATTAGCCCTGTTCCCTCATGACCACACCTCAAACACACCTAAATAACCCCTCCCCTAAGATTCATATCTTTCTTTCCCGAGCACTGCTTACAACACACACACAATTCACACTGCCTTTCTGCAATGTTAGCCTGTTTGTTAACCTAGCTTCTCCTTGTTTGACCCCATACTCCTCCCTGTTATTGATTTATCTGAGTATTGTTTTTATAATGGCTTGTCACAGAGTTTGAAAAAATCTTTTTCTTGATTTTCTCACTCTCTTTCTGTCATTCAATATATCTGTCTCTAGCTCTGTGCAGGCCTGAACAAGCTGGTACTTAATTGCAGATACCAGTAGAAACTCGAGAGATTAACATTTGGAGATGATACTGGCCAGGTTTCTACATATACTCTCATCTTGATCACTGTTTATTCCTTAATGTCTGCACACACCATTTCCAATATTCTTATGCATGACTTATAATAATATATTATGCTAAGAAATAATACAAACACAAGATCTGCAGATAACAATTTTAGGTTATAAAAACAAAAATGTTACAAAGATTATTTTCAATCTTCCAGGAATGTTCAAAACTTCCAGTTTTTTAGAGATTGCATTAATGTTATTGCTTGTTTATAAGAACATTATTCAAACTTTTTAAAAATTCTTTAATGTTTTTGAAACATTTCACTAACAAGAATGATGTTTTTGATATATGATATATAATTTAAACATTCAAACATAAAAAAACATTCTACTAATGTTACTGCAAGAACCTTTTAATAACTTTGAGAGAATTTTTAAAGAATGTTGGCCAATTTTCCAAGAACGTTTCCTGTTAGCTGGGTCACTTTTTTGCAAACAACAGAAGTTGATTTAAGTTCTCTGAAGTGTGGCTGTTTTCCAAAGTTTTCTTCACAGACGTAAGTGCATGAATATACATGCATTGATTTACGAACTCTGTCTCTAAAGATTTACAAACTCTGTCTCTCTGTCTCACACAACACATAATCACTAAGTAAATAACGGTTTTTGCTTTTTTCATTTTTTTTATTTTGAAAAGTAATGGACAAATACATGCACATGACTACAATTTGCACAAACACAAAAACGTGTGTGCACTTGTTCTGTAGTGACGTTCATTTAATTTCAATGCAGAATAGGTCTTTGAGTGGAAGCTTTCCTCATTCCTATGACTATTCTGTTAATATCTATTCAACACTACTATATTGCTATCCACTAGTTTCTTTGCTTTGACAGTAATTTGCAATAGTTAAAACAGTCGTAGATTTGCAGTTTACCACAAATTACGACTGCATACTGTGACTTACTGTGACATACTGTGAAAACAGGAGCATTTAATTACTGTGATCCCAGCTAACAATTTTAGGTTGTAAGAATGTTTCCCTAAATTTCCAGTAAAGTAAAAAAGATTTAAATAACATTAAAAATGTTATTTCTACATTCTAGGAATGTTCAAAACATCCAGTTTTTTAGACATTGTATTAACATTTTTGCTTGGTTATAAGAATGTTTTTCAAGTTTTTTTCTACTTCTTAACAATGTTTTTCATATCTATATTTCTGTATATATCTATATTTATATAACATTAACAAAAAGTTATCCTAACGTTACTGCATGTGTGTTTTGATAACTTAGAGAGAACTTTTAAAGAACATTAGCCAATGTTCTGAGAACATTCTCTGTTAGCTGGGACGTAAGAAACATGAATGATGTGTTTACATTGTTTTACTATCTGTTGGCTTATTTGACTGTTGGTGTATGTCACTTTAGTTACTTGTGTTGTAAAGGTCATTGTTTTTTTATGCAAAAGTATGTGTGTTGATTGTCACTACTGTTGAACTTTGCATGTCATATAGTGTATATAAGTGTGCAGGCCTAGTTGCATAAACTTAACAGTTAAGGAACGATGTTACTTGATTTGTTAAGAGAATTTGTATAACTTATATGCTCTAACATATTGCTACAAATGGAGTGTATTGCAAATTATGATCAGACTTAGAATTGATCTGTAAACCTGTAACACTGGTTGAAAAAGGTTTAACTGAGATTAAATAAGATCCAAGTTCCCAACCACCTTAATATTACTCACCATAATTTTGATGCCAAAATAATTCAACAGTTAATTCCTCCACTGTGGAATACAATAATTTAGTCATTAATATACAGTAGACCTGGGATGGACTGACCACCTTTGCAGGGTGTTTCCCTGTCTTGGCCCAAGACAGCTGGGATTGGCTCCACAGCACTTACTGTGACGCCAGTAGGGATAAGCAGAATGAGAAATGGATGGATAGTTAAAGTTATCTGTTGTGTAAAAATCCTGGAGATTTTAAAGTGCATGATAATGCCCAGTTGGGATGTTGATTGAAGTCTCATGTAGTAGTTCTTTCATTGTGGATAGCACACCATACCTGTTTACCACGTTCCTGTAACCCTTAGAGGAACACAGTATTGCACAATCAGGTCAAAATAAACCCACTTTTCATTTTATGAGAGAGAAGAGAAGTGACATGAACGACAAGTTTGGTAATCCATACTTGGAATTTGTCCTCTGCATTTAACCCATCCAGTGCACACATTAGAAGCAGTGAGTAGTGAACACACACTGCAAACTGTGATCACAGTGGGCAATTCACTTCAGCTCAAAGGGGGACTTGCTCAAGGGCACCTCAGTTGTTTCTTGCCGGCATTAATACTGGTATCAAACCGATAACCTGTGGGTTACAAGTCCAACTCAATAACCAGTAGGCTACAACTGCCCCCTGTTATATGTTTATATAAGTTGTCTTATATTACGCAACAGTGCATAGCATAGTGTATTGAACGTGTGTGTGTGTGTGTGTTTGAGAGAAGAAAGAGAGAGAAAGCAAGAAGTTGTGATATTCAGTGTCAGGGGGCCCTCATCAAGTTTTTGACAGAACCTGTTACTAAGTGTACAGCAAAAACACTCATAAATCTTATTTCTCTGCTCTCCGCTTGAATTAACACCTAAAATCAACTGGGTAATCTTCTGTGACATGGTGGTATTTAATTTGTTTTGTCACATGCAGAGAGTATGACAGATCTTTTCACAGTATGCACAATGCCCTGTTGTAGCTTTGACACTTGTGTTTAATATGGGCCTTCTTTAATTGACTCCACACATTTGTATAAAAGTGCTGTGACTAATCATAAAATTTTTATCCTTTTAAAAGCTGCAAATATTCCATGTGGTCAATTATTATAAAGTCATAAAACTTGTGTAATAATTAGATGAATTAGAAATAGTTTTAGTTGAAGTTTAGCGCTATGTCCGCTCCACAAATTTATATCAACTACCCATTTATGCTGAAGCCATGCCACAGTGGACAGTGCATGTATGATTCCACCCTCTATAATTATGCTCTTACTGTCCTATCAAATAAAGACAAAACGTCTGTAAATGCAATCTGAAAAAAAACATTCATAATACTGAATACTTTGAAGTGTATCAGAAAACTGCTTTTTCTGTAAAACATCACTTGCAAGTTCACAAACAATGCATTTATTGTAAACATTTCACTTTAACCAGCAGAGAACTCATTGTATATATAAATCTCTGTTTTGGACTCTTACACCATCTTTGTCATGGTAAGAGGGTCTTGAGAAACAGGTTTGTAAGGTTTGGTTTCCATGCATTCCTTAACTATGGCAGTAAAGCTTCACCAGACACACCCCCTGATGCCCACTTCTACCCCCTTCTCTCTCTCTCTCTCCCTCTGTCTTTCTTTATTTACATAAGCTGATGGATATTTTTAACAGGTGTGTCTCATTTTTAAGCTGTGGTTATAAAAGGAAGCAGCTATTTCAGCTATTCTGCTCCAATTCTCTCAGTCAATCACTCAAGAGATGTTAAAGGTCCATTTGATACTGGTATGAAACTAGAGAAACCAACACAACACAAGATCTAAATAGCCCGGTTCAGCACTATGTTTTAGCTCACATTTTCAATTGCATTAGATTTGTTTAATCCAGTTAAAACCATGTATTTGCAAGCCAATGAGAGTAACTATTGCAAGTAATACATGCAAAATTCATTAATGTGGGTGCAATATTTTTATATTTATATTTATAATATATTTTTTAAAATTGACAAAATCTTTTTATGTACTTGCCTTAAATACGCATATGTTCAGAAATGTATAATACAAATATTTAAATATGGTGAACTCCAGAATGTTTTTATTTGCTAATTTAATATATTTTTATTAATTAATTATGCATATTTTCATAACAATGTTAGACAGTAATATGAGATTTGAGTTGCACTGAACACTCTCCTTTTCAAAAAAAGCATGTACGTTAACATTTCTTGTGTGCATCCTGTGTGCTTCAGTGGAAGCAAGGAAATCTGACCTCTTTTTTATAAAGTGGTTAGCATTTTCCTTATTTGCTTAATGGCCTATAAATAGTGCTAAATGATAGAAGTTTCTTGTAGATTATAATAATTGTACATTATACCATTCCTTTTTTTAAAATTGCTTAAATTCCAAAACATTTTTGTTTATTGCTAAATTCAAATGACACATTCAGTCCCAGATTTTCAATGTGGAGTTCCAAAAACTAAAAGCTGGGTGGGGCACTTAGATAAATCCCATATTTAAAACCATACAATTAGCTTCTTCTTCAATTATCTTTACCCCATCTGTTTAATATTGCTTTCAGATGCATCGAAAGCTGCATTTTGGGTGCAGTTAAACGAAAACAATTTTTAATGTGAAGTTGGTTAAACAGGAATATAGCTACTGGTGTGTGTTTACTTTATTGTGGAGGGTAAATGGGATCTTCATTTGAACATATTGGTGTTTATGAGGTTAATATGTTTTCAACACAGGACTGCTGCCACGCTGCTGTTTGTTATGTTTGTTAGCTAATATAAGCTCCACTGTCCCATGAAGGTGTGTGTAACCCGAACGGGTGTAGATGTATGTGGAGGGAGTGTCAACCTGTCGAAACACATATTGTCAAAATAAAGATGATAGTTTCAGGGCCACACAAAAATTAAAAAGCTTAAAAAAATTTTTTTTTTAAATTAAAGCTGTTTTTAAACTACAAATTAAATCTGTAATAGTATAAAACATGCACAATGTTGACTTCTTTGTACAAAAGGTCATACAGGAAAAGCACATACGAAAAAGCAGCTCTCTACATATTTGCAAGATTCATGCCAACTATTGTACATGCTATCGAACTGTCTACTTCTCAATTTGCTGCTGATTATATTATCAGAAGCATTTTTAGCTAGTTGTCTTACACTTTAACCTTATCATATCCATTATATCTCTCAAATAAATCTGTGAACAAATAAAAATGATTCAGTGGGTGATTCAGCCAAAAGATTTATAAGATTCAGAAACTACAAACTACAACAATAAAACTAGTCAACCGTCCACCCCACCCATTATATGTGTGAGTGGAGTAGAACGCTCACAAAGAGACACAGATAACACCTCAGCCTGACACGATCCACACCCTTATGCCCCTGTGGATTAAACATTCATTAACCTGTGTCTGTAGGTAAAGACTGTGTCAATGTGTCAAGCAGATTATGGAAACAGTTTATGGCATATCATAGCGGATTATCAAACAGATGAAATATAAATTGTGCTCACATGATTGGTTGACCCACTCCCAAACATGTGTGTTGCAAGATTACTAAAGCTTTATATATGATTGGTTGGAAATGGGAGTGGGTTGCTATTATATATCTATAGTAACAGCGTTACTACAACAACAGTCTACTGCCATTGTGATTATATACATTTAAAAGGCCATTGTTGTTTTTGTGATTTTTTTTGTTATTGATACAGTCTCAGATTCCATTAGATGATTAGATGAAGTGCTGACTGTTGTGGTGACAATTATTGTACACCCAGTTATCCATTTCAATATGGAAAAAAATCAGCCTTAAGATGTCATTGGTCCACAGTACTTGAAAGAAAGTAGTTCAAGTTAGGGGGATTAAAAGGTTTAAAGTTGTAACATTTGTAAAAGTGTATCTGACAGTTGACATTGGATTACATGCACCCATATTTAGAATTCCTGTGTTTGTGTGTTGATTGAAAGATGCATTGTATTCTCCTTTAAGTTTTAACCTTTAACATATCAATTGACACAAAGCTACCTTATATAAACAGTTAAGTACTTCAGAAATGTGTACACACAAATGTAAATCCGATAACAAACAGCAGATGGTTGAAAGGCAAGAGATAAGAAAAGCAGGGGTTTGTGTGTTCTGCTGTGAGGTTTCTATGGTGAAAGTCCTTGGTTATGGTTGGAATGTGTTGTCACAGAAAAGCATGTTACTTCTGTAAGTTGTGACTATGTTGCAATGGAAGTTTTGTCTTTGGAAGACCCGGTTTTAAATATTTGCCCAAATAATAATTCTTCCACACTAACTTTTTTTGCTTACAGAAAACTATCTGCATGTAAACTACAGCCTGAATTTTTTTGGTTTTTGCAAAGTTGCAAAGTGGCATAAATCCGACCCCTGTAACAAAAATGCAAAGCTTGAACAAACTGCATGCTGGAGTTACATAACTAGACTCAGTAGTATTATTGCACTTAAACTGACTCAAGACAACAATGAAGGAAACCCATGGCTCACTACAAAATGTTTCAAAGTGAATGAAAATTGTTTATATACATAGTGGAGCTACAGCATTAGCAGATTTAGTGCATTTTTAGTCCTTTTAGTCCCTGTACTGACTGTGAATAAATTGAGCATATGACATTTATTAAAGCAAGAGGAGGACTGGATCAAAGCTCACTCAGTTACAAACTTAGTGGTTACTAAGCAACACAAAAAATAAAAAATAACTAACATCAACAACAGCGTTACAGCAGTACCCTCTTCAGACTGATTTAAGATACTTTTCTCCTTGTAAACAAACTTGATCTTGCATTTTTTTCGCCCAAGTATTTCTATTCTTATCCCCTAAAGGGATCCAAGACAACGTAAAAGAGGAAAACCATTACATGAGGGGGAAAAACATTTGATGGACTATAGGAAATGCAGCATATAGTAGGGGGGAAAATATGATTCTGCTACTGAGAAAAGAAATGTCACAGAGACCTTTACTACATCACTGTTTAAAAGCCCACCCACCTAACCACACTTCCCTACTTCATCACTGCGTAAGCATTGGTCTGGGGAGTTTCCAACAGTGTACGCCAGTTTCCCAACCAGGGCTCACGAGTCTCTAGAGGCTTGTGATAGAATTGCAAGGGGTTTGTGAGATTGTGATAGAAATGCCAGTGCCTGAAGAAATTTAGAGCGTATTTTAATTAACTAATTTAGAAGTTAAATGACAATGAAATGTTGGGAAATCTTGTTTTCACCCAGGACTGGTTGTCTGTGTGCCAATATCTTGAATGGTATGTTGGTATGTTCCTCACACCAATCAGCCACACCTGCTGTCAAATACAGTTTTGAAAACCCCATTTTTTGCCCAAACAGAAGTATTATTATGTTCTTTGTATGTTATTATTTATGTATTATTTATTAACTGTGCATATTGACATTTACTCTATCTCATTTTTATTATGAAAACAGTTACAGCTGAGGAACCAGTTTAAATAAAAATTAAGTGTACGATTGAGTAATTGCTCAATATCATGTTGAACAAGTATGTAATTGCTTTCTGTGGTAATGATATCTCAGTGAAGTGGAAATTTGCTATGAGCTACTGGCAATGACCTTCTCAATCTGTTGCATTAAAAGCAAACCTTTTATTCTTATAGTTACATGCCCGAAGCTGCAATAATATTAAAATAACTCTCAACCTTGCACTTTTTAATCCTGTCCTCTATTCTCTCCTGATCTCTTTCTCATACATTTTTACAGAGAGAGTCACATATTGTGAAAAATTGAACCTTGTCATGTAATGTCTTTGGTCAAATTTCATTGCCTAATCATTGCCTTCCAGCTGCTTTTAATTTTGTTGTCTGTTGAAATTGTGTATAAAAGTCATAAATGCTCATAAAATAAAGACAAAAGGCTCCTAATTCTTAGGGAAGGCTCATTGTTGAATGTAAATTTGATGATATAGCAAGACATGTTGTCAAACTATATGCGGTAAATTGTAACAATGGCAATTGTTTATAGGTTCTACTTGGAAACAAATGCAAAAAATATTAAAGATTTTTAAAATTGAAGGGAAAAATATTAGTTAAACATGTATTTAAAAATGTGCTAAGCCTATTAGCACATATTGGGCCAGTTTCACAGATATGGCTTAAAACTAGTCCCAAACTAAAATGGGACCAGTTTGAGCTGTCTTAACTGAAAGCAACCTGCACTGACATTTCTTAAAATACATCAGTGCCATTGTTTTGTCTCAAAATGCACACCAGCGATGTTTCTTTATAAGGCCCGTTTATAAAAGCTACTTAAATGTCCTAATTTAACGAAAGCCTACTCTACTGGCTTAAGCTAAGCCCTGTTATTGAAACCATCTTATTATATTATATGACCACAGTTTCATACACGTTCACATTCACCTAAACCGGGGAACCTGCAGGAAACCCATGCTGACACAGGAAACACATGCAAACCAAACACAGAAAGGCCTCCTGGTCCAGCCAGAGCTCGAACCAGGAGCCTTCTTTCTATGAGACACCAGTGCTACCCACTGAGCCCCTTTATAAATAATATAAAAAACCTAATATGTAGAAATGTGAAATATACAGTATGACTGGCAAACACCTTCATACAAACTAAAATCTAATGTTATAAAATGCTGAATTAACCTGATCTGTGTGTATGCACTTTTGAATCACTTTACAAGACATAAGGCAGATATGGGTGTGCCTGATACACCTAAAGCATCTCTGTGAATTGGCAAGCTAAGAGGTATGATTGTGGCTGTTTACAGTATTTGCACACCTTTTATGTTTGAAGTATTCTGTGTTGGTTCACAAAGTTTTTACTAGTTGGCAGCTTATTCTGACAGTGAGTAATGAGAGCGAGAGTAGGTTCTCTCAGTTCTTTAGGCCAACACCCATTCACTCAGGCAAAAGAAGGCATACTCATGTCATGAGGTAGCAGAGGGGGCATGTACAGACAGAGACACCTTCACTTTCCAATTACTAATCCTCTGAAACAAAAAACATACAAGAAAATAAAAAAATAAGTAGATGCTAAATACAGTTCTCCATATGATCACTAAAGATTTATCATTGATCATTTAAGCCAGGCCTGGCAAATCTATGCTGCATAAGTACCTGGGAAAAAAATATGATCATAAACTAAAATGTCAATCTTATTTTGTGTGTGTGTGTGTGTGTGAGTGACTTGAATATGCTTTTAAGGCGTTCCTGGATCCACCTATTCATCTGCAGACACATTGATGATCATGACAGTGTTAAGTGTCTATGATAGCAACTAGCAACCTGGATAGCAAATAGTTTTCCAGATGTTGTATTAACATTATTGCTTGGTTATAGGAATGTTATTCACATTTATTCAACGTTATTCAAAGGTTATGCAGTGATGAAATAGGGAAGTGTGGTTAGGTGGGTGGGCTTTAAAGCACTGATGTAGGAGTGGTCTCAGTGACATTGTTTATTTTCTCAGTAGCGGAGTCATAACGTTATTCAACATTTTTTAAATTCTGCAACGTTTTGAAATTGTTCCACTAACAACTTAAAAATTATGTTTTGATACATGATATGTAAAATTAAAGTGTACTAATGTTACTGCAAGAACATTTTTGATAACTTTGAGAGAACTTTAGAGTAGTCAACATTCTTAGAACCTTCCCTGTTAGCTGGGTTTATAGGTCTTTTAATTATTTTGAATAGATGACAAATAGCAAATAATAGTATATAGCAAAATATTCTTCACCTATAAATGTCTAGCAATGACGTTTCAGCTGATACATTTTGATCATCCCAGAAAGTCCAGTCTTGTCTGGCTGGGACGGGTATAGTTTCATGGTAGTATCTGGGGGGTGGCAAAAGTCCATCTTGCAAATTCAGGAATTACAAATCCAACTGGTTTAATTTGCCTGACCAGTACAAATATTTACCATGTTTTAAAAGTACTGAGTTTCTGCTACTGAAGCCTGAGATCTAAATCTATAATGTAACATTGCTTTTGTAGTATTCTGGGTACTTTTTACTCTTACAGCAAATGTAATAGCTAATGGGAGAGTAAGATTTAGTCTATAGTGCAGGATTTTTTCTTAAGCAGTTTACGAGTCCTGAACATGCTGATGCAGATACTGTTTCTTGCGGCTGAGTATCCTGTTTAAAAAAATGGAACCTTTATCATAGGTCAATTTATTATAAGACATGCCTAAACTGGATATTTGGATATTTTATGCATATTTAAAGCCAGTGGCCCTTTTCCTCCATCCATTTTTTTTATTTACAACATAAAACATGGTAAAAGATAGTTGCTCACTCTTTGGCCTACTAGCTTCAAGGCATTCTTACAGATATGCAAAGCACATACCACAGTAAGATCCCCCAGGCAAGCATGCACGCGCATAACTCTTGCAGTGCAACATATAACTCAACATATTCTCAATAAAAACTCAAGATCTCAATATTCTGCTCTATATTATACTATATAATATACTATGATATACTATGCTTGATTAATGCTTGACGTTAGAAAAGCATTGAAATTAAACCATGTCATTTATGAATAGGATAGGTAAGAACCACTCCTCTCTCATGTATTATTACATTTTTAAAAAGATTAACTTCTGTTCGCTTATGTTTGTTAAACTGTTGATGTACAGTGTTTTTTTGCACTTATTTAAAATGCAGATACGTGTTTTGTATGTTCCTCTTCATAATCCCCTATGAAGACACCAATATTACTGGACTTGATCAGATTGAAAATAAGAAAATGGAAAGATCTTATTATATCAGATCTAGACTATTGGGTGTGCCAGTAAAGTAGGTATCTGCAGATGTTCTGTTCTTCATAATGCAGCAATAGCGCTGAGATGTTTGTGACTTCCAAATATGGTGCTGATCTGACGATGATTCCACCCTCCTCGTGACTGACAGGTGGTCTGGCCACATGCCTTACAGTCTTTTTGTGATGAATGTGACACCACACATCTGCACTGCTTGTATTTTATTAAAATAGCGTTAGAAAAGGTTTGCAAGTGTGGATTTTGTTAAATGCATGCATATGTTAGTCTATACATTTCTGAGTGTTTTACAGCATTATTTTAGAGGTTATGCAGGTGTTGTGCAATACTTCATGTCAGTAATCCAAGGGTGTGTCCCGTATTGTCACCCAGCCAGTTCTTGCCCTAAGAGTGCTCCATATCTTTCTCCCATCTTCAGAATTATTCTGTAAATGCATACATTACATAAATGGTATATAACTATTTTAACCATTATTCTGTTCTGTGTGTGTGAGTGTGATTCTGGTATTTCCAATACTATAGGAACCAAATGTCCCCACAAGTATAGTAATACCAGTAAATTTTGATCTTGTGGTGATTTCTTTAGGTCCCCATGAGAAAAGATGTTTATACATAATACAGAATAGTTGTATATGAAAGCCTAAAATAACAGAATGATTTCTGTGAGGGTTAGGTTTAGGGGTAGGGTTAGTGTAGGGGGATAGAATATACAGTTTGTACAGTATAAAAACCATTACGTCTATGAAATAGACCCCCATAAAACATAAAAACCCAACATGGGGAGTGTGTGTGAGTGTGTGTGTGCATATGTAAATTGTTTATTTTTTCAACAGTACCAATGTCGTCAATCATAACTACATACAAATTGTTTTTTCCTCAATGCATTCTTGACATGCACATATTTGTGGTTGCTGCATCTTTGTATTAATGCTGATATTGGTTACAACATTGCATTAATGTTAGGTGCCAAACCCTGTTACCAAGATCAAAAAAGGCTCACACTTTAATTTATGGAGAACACACCTTAATCTCAGATCACTGTATGTTCAGACATACACGAACAAACATGCACGCACACAAATGCAGGCAAGTTTGTGCACATGAATAATATCCAAAAAGTCACGGCTGAGTGTGTGTACCATACTGCAGACACTATACAGCCTACGCATTCTGGCCAAACCCTGGCCAATCCCCTGTGTTAAACACGTCTGGTTTACTGTAGCAGCTTGCCAAAATCAACCTTCTCCATAATGTCCTGAGGATCCAGCCCGGACATGCATTTTCCTGCCTTTTCCGTTCATTGTGTTTCTGCCACCTCAGTATTCTTCTTAGTATGTTACAGGAGCACATTGCTCATCATAAACACCCATGCAAAGCGCTGGTTTAAACACTGTGAGCTCATACTCACACCTGCATTATACTATCACAGAGTCATAATATGTAGTTGTAGAGGATTGTGTCATACTATGTAATGCTCATCACTGACAGCTGCAACACCCAGAAGTCTACTTGAGCTAGAACTGATAAATCGTCTGACTATGCAGGGCGTATGGTGCTTTGGGAACACTGGATATTTGTGTGGCTTGATTGACATTTGTTGCCAAAGAAGTTTAACAGTTACAATTTGATCAGCTTTTCTCACCGTTGTTTTTTTAAACAACCAGCTTAGGAAAGACATGCTAGGTCCTATCACCACTTTGCTCCACCTCAAACACACACAAGTATGTGTGCACATGCACACACACTTATTGGAACATGCACATAGTGTATTTTAAAGCCATAAAATACATAAATGTTATGTCAGCTGTTAGGGCTATTGGGCAGAAGTTGCATGCGTGAGATTTTCCATTAAATAGAATGTGACTTAATGTGAATGGAAACTGTGTTGGAAACTGTGTTCTCTGTTCTTTTCTCCTTGTAAATTTCAACAATGCAACTGTTCAGTTCTTTGGGGGGGAAGCCCCAAAGAACTGCACTCAGTTCAAGACACTGGCAAAAGAAGATGGAAAAAAATTATTCGCGAATGTGAAAGTTGCTGTGTGCCCCACCCTGCTGAAAAGAGCAGAGGTTAACTCATGCACCGCGCCTGCCCAGCCAACCAGATACAGAGGGAGAAACACACCCATTGGCAGGCTGTGAGAGCTACAGTGTCTTTTAAACTTGTTAAATTTTAGCTGGAATGTCTGTGCTTAACTCTCTGCCTCTCCTGTTCTCCTTTCTCTCACTCTGCCCAAGGCCAAGCCTGGAGCTGGGCGTGCCACCATTTATCTTACCACTTTCTCTCTGTACCTGTCTAACAGGTAGGGTGTGTGAGAGTGTGTCTCTATGCAAGTGTGTGTGTGATCGGGAAGCTCCGCCCTCTATCCCTGTGTGTATAAAAGCGGTCAGCCAGCGGTAGAGAGGCACACAGAGGGACATTGACTCTCCCTTGTGAGCAACCTCCTCCACTCCACTCTTCACTCAGAGAGAGTACTCTAACCTCTTTCTTAGGAACTCCAAGACAAGACCCTTACACAGACACCATGACAAGCACCAGGTCAGTCAGCTACAGCATCGGCAGTGGCGGTGGTGGATCCAGGAAGAGCTACTCCAGTCAGTCAGCCATTGGCATTCCAGGTGGCTCCAGCAGAGTCAGCACTGTCAGCATCAGAAGGTCTGGCGTGGGTTCTGGCTTCGGTGGAGGGTTCGGAGGTGGAGCTGGAGGCGGCAGCTACAGCTTCAGCAGCAGCAGCATGGGCGGAGGCTACGGTGGAGGTCACGGAGGTGGCTTTGGTGGTGTCGGCGGAGGATATGGTGGAGGATATGGTGGAGGACTCGGTGGAGGACTCGGTGGAGGACTCGGTGGAGGACTCGGCGGAGGTTTTGGCGGAGGTGCAGGTGGATTCATCCCACCACCTATCACCGCTGTAACCGTGAACCAGAGCCTGCTGGCCCCCCTCAACTTGGAAATTGACCCCACAATTCAACAGGTCCGCACTCAGGAGAAAGAACAGATCAAGAGCCTCAACAACCGTTTCGCCTCCTTCATTGACAAAGTGAGTACTGCTGCATTCAGTCTCTCTTAAAATGACATGCATCATGCAAATTTATGTGATGCATGTGTTTAATCATGGTGAGTTTTGTGCATTCAGATCCTTGAACACACAGGCAGAATTATTCTTTTATTGCACCACGTATGAACTTTGAGCCAGTGACTCAACACTGAATGCCTTACAAAAAGTTATTGCTCACAGCTGCAAAATCAGAATGACATTTAAATGTCTTTTCATGCAAAACAACAGTTTTAAGCATTATTAAATCTAAGCATTTTCATAGTTGTGAAAGTAAAGATGAGTTTCACTACAAGCTAGCTAGTAGTGAGTTTAGTTGTCAATCACATTGGCTTTGCTGATGTAACTCAGCTAAATTCTAAATTCTGCAAATGTTACACTATTCCTACTTGATCTTTGAATATTTCTTCGTCTTGGAAAAAAACTCTCAAAAAACCCTGACTGAGGCTAAAAATGGGTGGAGTTTAGGTAATCACAGCAAGAGTGTGAGTCATAAATACACATCTACACACACATTTAGAATGAGAGTGCTACATACCATAAAAGCTGTGTATGTAGTCCAAAGTCTGGACTTTATTACATCACCAAAAATGTGCAGCTTATTTAAAATGAATAGTCATTATGTTGTTATGCCGTATTTCCACTAAATGTGCTCTGCATATGCCTTTTTAAAACTGTTTTAAAAATGTATGAGCTGCAGATTTCCATTCTTTTATTCTCATCAAAGCTTAAACCACCTGGGAGTCTGTTACACCCATATTTGGCAACAAACAAATACTTCACAACTTTCTGAGCAAATGTGGACAGAGGACACACCCTAAGGGCATGGAGTCAGCATACACACACCTTTATTTTCTAGTGCCTGTTGGGAATGTGCAGTAAATACTATGTGACTAGGATGAGTCATCTGTATTGTACACACTCTAAACGTATACTCCACTTGAAGCTTTTTCACAGTCAGCAGGTTTCAGAAAAACTTGAAATAAATCTAGAAATCTTGAGAATAAAAGCATCAATATTTCTAAAGTATATTAAAAGTACAGACCGTGATGAAATGCATCTAGAAAATATATGCACTGCTTAAAATCTAGAAAACATTTAATTTAGAATTAGATTAGTAGATTAGCACCTAGACAAGTGCTATAAAGTCTGGCTGACCTCCAGCGACCAAACACAAAACCTTTATTAGGGTGTGGTGGGTATTTTTTATTCTCTGATGTTACTGTCCTGTTTTATTTGTGAAGCAATGCAGGTTTGGGCGAGGCCATTCCTGGAAGACAGTTTTTTTCAATCTAGGAGTGCATAGTTTGTGTGGAGCTCTGCCACACCCAGTCAGTCCACTTTCACCTTACCCTCCCCCATCCTCTCACTCCACCCTGCAGAAAAATGCCTGGTAAAATGACTCATGCCCATTTGTGTTCATTTAAACAATGGTGCCAGAGAGCAGGCACAAAGAGACTTAAAGAGCCACAATTACAAAAGAGCCTTACAAGTTCACACAAATCCACCGAACCACTTATTTATTCATTCATTCATTTACTCACTCATTTACTCATTAGTCATGCTTTTTATGACTAAGAGATTTTTAATGCATTCTTTCTCATCTAAATTTTTAAACTCTCAGAAACTATGAACGCAAAAGCTGAAAAATGACACTAACAGCTAACACTGATTGCTTTTTGTCTTTCCCCAGGTACGCTTCCTGGAACAGCAAAACAAGATGCTGGAGACCAAATGGAGTCTCCTCCAGGAACAGACCACAACCCGCTCCAACATTGATGCCATGTTTGAGGCCTACATTGCTAACCTGCGCAGACAGCTCGATGGCCTGGGAAATGAGAAGATGAAGCTGGAGGGAGAGCTGAAGAACATGCAGAACCTGGTTGAGGATTTCAAGAACAAGTAGGTTGAAGCTGTGATATAAACCTGAATGAAATGGGTCACTGAAGCGATTTGAATCCGTTAACCTTTCCTGTCTGCCCAACAGGTATGAGGATGAAATCAATAAGCGTGCTGCAGTAGAGAATGAATTTGTCCTGCTGAAGAAGGTAATGATTATGCAAAAGTTTTCTGTTAAACCACATGCCATTCTTTTTCACATTTATTGTTTTTAAATCACAATGGGATAAAATGTTGTTTTTCTGTTCCTTTATTCTGTTGCTTTATCTCATTATTGTAGGATGTTGATGCAGCCTACATGAACAAGGTTGAGCTGGAGGCCAAGGTTGATGCTCTTCAGGATGAGATCAACTTCCTCAGGGCAGTCTATGAGGCTGTAAGTTCAGTTCTGTTGTGTTCAGCCAACCAAGACTAGTTAGGATGGAGTACTACTCTTTGTAAGGGTGTATAACTTACAGATGGCTTTCTCTGTGTTTGCAGGAGCTGCGTGAGCTTCAGAGTCAAATCAAGGACACATCAGTTGTTGTGGAGATGGACAACAGCAGAAATCTGGACATGGATTCCATTGTGGCTGAAGTTCGTGCTCAGTATGAAGACATTGCCAACCGCAGCCGTGCCGAGGCAGAGAGCTGGTACAAACAGAAGGTGGGTCAAGCTCACAAATACTGAACTCATAATGTGCTCCTAATGACTCATACAAACATCATTTGTGGCTGCATGAGTATTGATTTGTCTCAATGCGTTGCAGTTTGAGGAGATGCAGTCCTCTGCTGGTCAGTATGGTGAGGATCTTCGCTCAACCAAGGCTGAGATTGCTGAGCTCAACCGCATGATTGCCCGCCTGCAGAACGAAATCGACGCTGTCAAGGGACAGGTAATAATGATCAAAAGTTAAGACCCTAATAATTCAGACTTTGTTGTATTTACAAAGCTCACAGAGTATGCTACTGCTTTGTTTAGCGTGCAAACCTGGAGGCCCAGATTGCTGAGGCTGAGGAGCGCGGAGAGCTGGCAGTGAAGGATGCTAAACAGCGCATCAAGGAGCTTGAGGAAGCCCTCCAGAGGGCCAAGCAAGACATGGCCCGCCAGGTGCGTGAGTACCAGGAGCTCATGAACGTCAAACTTGCCTTGGACATTGAGATCGCCACCTACAGGAAGCTGCTGGAAGGAGAGGAGCACAGGTAGGAAGAGTTAGAAGATAGTTTCTTTGTTATGTCTTTGTTATGTTTCTTTGATACGTTATTCTACAAGCCTTTGGACGGATGTTGACAAAGCCTTGATCTTCTTTACCTAGACTGTCCAGCGGTGGAGCTACAGCCACCATTCACGTGCAGCAGACCTCTTCTGGAGGTGGTATGTCAATATTCTTCCTTTCTGCCCACATCTGTCTACATTTAATGTTGGATGTGTATTTAAACCCCCTGTCTTTGTCTTCTAGGTTTTGGTGCTGGTGGTGGCTTTGGATACGGAGGTGGAAGCGGACTCGGTGGCGGAAGTGGATTCGGTATTGGAGGTGGATTCAGTAGCGGAAGCGGATTCGGTGGCGGAAGTGGATTCAGTAGCGGAAGTGGATTCGGTGGTGGCTCTTCCATCAGCAAAACCAGCAGCTTCACCGTCAGCAGTAAACGCCATTAAGGAAAAGCCCCCAAGCCTACCCAGTTCCTCAACTTCTTTACCTGCAACTAGATCACTCTCAACCTTCTTACAACTCCAACCAACTATGGTGCTGAATTCTAGCCAGACAGCTATCCCCTGTTAATCAGAAGATGAGGACAATAATTTCTTAAACGCAAAATAGGTTTTAGGTTGTTCTGTGAGTGGTTGGTCATTAACATGCATCTTTTGTCTGGTGGTGTCACTGCCGTTTTCCAAATTTTCAGCCCAACTTTACTAAAATGACACAAGGAAGAATGTAATGGGAAATTTCTGGTCCCAGCCACTGAATTGTTTTGTTTCTGCACTGATATGTATGGGGAAAGAGAGACTTATTAGAAATAGATCCACATGAAAACCACTGGAGCCAACCAGGTCCTCACAAGAGTAGGATTTTAAGTCTCATTATGACCACAAGCAGTACAATGGTTTCACTGAATCAGGGATTTGCTATACAGGTCCTGAAAGTCCTGATTGGAAGTTTTGTGCTGTTACAAGTTACTTGGTATATCTTATATGACATTATGCAATGGCAGTAGTTACATATGTGCTAAACAAAGTATTTGACTTTCAGCCACCAATGTTCAAGTACTTCACGTACAAAGCAGAAAACAGACAGCAAAACACACACAGCAAAAAAACAGACATGATGGTATTTCTGTGGACCCTCTCACCTAAACCTTGTACTAGTTGAGCTGGAAGCTAAAAGCTTCTGTGTGGTAACTAATACCTTAAACTTTCCCCTGTATTCAAAATGCTTCCAGTGCATATTTTACAGTGTCTCTGTTAGAAATGGTTCACTTGTCAAAACAAAACAAAACTGAAACCATGTTCAACCAGATTTATGTTGTATTGATTGACTTTGTAACAACTTTAAATCTGAATACAATAAATCTGAGACCACAAGTTTTGTCTTGTCTTATGTTGTCCTTTGTTGCTCGGGTGCCTTTAAATGGTTTTTTTTTACAATGCACAGTCATTTTAACATCATTACACTGCATATTGCTTAAAATCAGACAATAGAACTAGCAGCAAGGAAACCATGAATACATAAAGATCCTTTATAGGAGTACAACAGTTGGACAATAGAGTAAATTAAAGTCAATATAGAACCAGTACACTAGTTAAATTGTGTTGGCCTAGTAGTTAAATAGTTAAACTAGATGATAATGATACAGGTCAATTTCAACAATAATTACATATTAAGATCCTGTCTAACATGTTTAACCACTTGTAAGGAAAAAATGTTTAATTTTCTTTGAAATACATGAACACTGTGATACTTTGACACTGTCATACAAAAACATTTTTTTATATTTATTTACATTTTTAAATAACCCTTTGTAGCAACGCTTTGTAAAATTTATTCAATTCACATCACCATTCATCAAAAACAGCATTTCATGTGGTTGTCAGGATGATATATTTCACTACACTTCATTTACCCTGATAGTAAACCATAAATTAAATGATTTTGGCCTACGGTTGCTGAGGTAAGTAGTTCACATTGCTTTCTGGCTGTGCAGTTAGGGTGTTGGTTGCCTCTGGGTCGCAAGACTGTGTCAGAACTTCGGTCTCTTCTTTTGTGGTTCTAAATACACAAATATATATCATAATCGCTGCCCCAACTACAGTTGTGAAAACACCCACAATTATGGGCACTGGATCCGGAGGATTGTATACTGCAAAAGATGAAGAAGATTGAGCGTCAGTATGATACACGCAGACTCATTGAAAAAGACAGACTAATAAAGGCACACTGATAATGATCTAATAAAGTCAATAAAATACTAGAGCTAAATGCTGTTTTTAATACCACACATAAAATGTCCTTGATTTTACCTCACAGATATCACAGAAACAGGTTTCCTTAGAAATCATACTTGTCTCTGTAACAGCCCTAAGAAAAACAATTAATCTAACAGGTCCAAGCATGTTAGCCAACTGGAAACTTGGAGAGACTCTTCACCAGTCCTTACCAATGGTGTGAGTATGGGGCAGGACTACCTCGTTGAAAAATTATATAATAAAGTAGATGTTTCAATGGTGACCAATTTTGAAGGCATTAAAAAATTTAAAAGGGCATGTTTTATGTGTCTGCTGCAAGGTGTTATACAGAGTGACATTAAACTAGAGAGATCACAATTTGCTGGGAGAGTGCAGGGAGTGTCTTGATAAAAACAAATGATCACCATCTATTAACCTTTAATGTTGTCAAGTCAGTTACCTGCGGCTTTTCTTAAGAAATAAAAAACATTACGATGTTTTGAAGAAAACAATCAAACCTTATATTATGTAAACTTCCTAAGAAATTTCCAAGAATTCAAGAAGTGGAAAATTCTTAAGAACGCTATAATTTATTTTACTATAATTTATTTATATATTTAAGATTTTTTGAATATTTTGTCTTAATAACATTTTCGTGACCTAATCGTTTTCGTTATTCCCTAACCCTAACTGCCCCCTTGGTTTATTAAACCTCCTCTCTTACGTCACCCTTTTGTACGTACGAGTTTAGAATACAAGTACTATTATTTAGCAGCTCAACACTGCCCCCTGGTGTTTATTTTATACAGTTCCGCGTTACACATCGAATAGAATAGAAAAGCATTAGATCAAATTAAAAAATGTACTGAAGCAGCATAAATCATGTTAGGTGTGATGCATGAAAAATTGGTATCTTTAAGACACTCACTGTAAATAAAGACCGAGTTGCTGGGATGCGACAGGAATGTACTATCATATCTGAATACACAATCATACTCTCCTTCAGGCACTGGGGCATATATTGTTATAGATGTGCTGCTGTTTGGGCTCTGGTAACGGTCTGTCTTAACATTACCATTGTGTCTGAAGAGCATCTAAACAGACAAAAAATAAGTATTATTGTATGATAACAGTATTTACAGCATTAATACAAAAATGGGTACTACCCAGCCAACAATTTTAGGTTGTAAGAACATTTGTAGAAATGTTTCCCTAAAGTAACAAAAACGGTATAAATGTTATTTGAATGTCCTAGGAAAAAATGTTCAGTTTTTAAGACATTTTATTAACGTTATTGCTTGGTTTTAAAAATGTTATTCAAACTTTTATAATCCTGCAACAATTTTAAAGAGTTCAACTAACATCTAAAGAATAAAATTTTTCTTATATCTTATGTAATGTTAAAAAACAATGAACTAACGTTACTGCAAGAACTTTTTTGATTGAATGTTGAGACAACTTTTAGAGAATGTTAGCCAACATTCAGAGAACGTTTGCTGTTAGCTGGGTAATAGTGTATAAAAGTGTTTGACCGGGGTGAATTACATATTCACTTGATGTCAAATACGGTGAGTTGAAAGAACAGGAGATATCCACAGACTCTTTATCAGTGACATACAATTTGGCTTTAGGGACATATTTACCCACTGATAGTTGAGGAGACGGCAATGCATCTGGCAAATTGAGAGTTAGAGCATGTATATTAAAACACATGAGTGAATGAGAAATATTAAAAATTTCTGTACATACGGTGTCATTAGAGGCATGTGACATTGACATACATGATAAATTTGCATAATTATTCTCATTTACTCATGGCTTTTCTCTGTCTCACCTGAGCAAACTATGAGGAAGGTATATTGGTCTCTGCAGTACTGAAGATCATCCATTGGGCAATCTCTGATTTTTGCTTCGCTCCCATTGCATCTAAACCCCCCGGTTGAGGGTCCACCCACCCTTCTGTCTATAACCCTCTGCCA
Source organism: Chromobotia macracanthus (assembly GCA_036877525.1). NCBI lineage: Eukaryota > Metazoa > Chordata > Actinopteri > Cypriniformes > Botiidae > Chromobotia > Chromobotia macracanthus. The sequence continues at coordinate 13,003,691 of JAZGTH010000001.1, read as the reverse complement.
CCCTAGTGCTTGCCCACATCCCAACTCCCTGCATGCCACCGCAGCAGTAGCAGCAGCAGATGAATACATTTCAGTAGTGACTTCCTTCTGGCAAACTGGTTGCCATTTGTCTCTGATCTTGATGTTCAAATTTCCTAGACAGCCCTTTACATAATCATTTCTCCAGAGCTGAACTGGAAGTTCCTCTAAAAAAAGTGAAAAAAAAAACAGACAAACAACGGCTTTTAGAAAATATATGTGTGCACGGCTAAAGGAAAATAAAACCACTTATGAGATCTTTAATATCATATTTTTTTCCTTTGAAAGAAATGAGTGAAAATGGAAAGCAAATGGATCGTTTCACTTAAGTCTGTAGCTTTTCAGGCATCACTCGAGAAAAAAGACATCAGTAATTTCACATATGTTTCTTGTGGAGTTTTAGAAGAGATCTCAACAATATCTTAAACTATGCTTTATGATATTAATGTCTGCAATCAAATGTCAGATATATTCGGTATGAACACAAACCAAATACAGCCAGGAGCAAATGATCTGAGCTGGGCTGCATCCACACTGATTTCACAGCATTGGGTATAAATAATGTATGCATTTATTTATTCCATTTTTATTTATCCTGAGGAATGTTTAAACACATCCATCCATGTTAAAACATCCATTTGGTCTCCTTAGTCAACCTTGAACAATAAAATAATTGTCTGAAAGATTAAAGCTGTAATTCGTAAGTGTTGCCTCTCTGTCGCCCTCTTTGTTTGAACCCTAAAATTGCAGTAAATTGCATACACGTGAAATACGGAATTATTTCACGAGTTTAAATGTATGACGAGTTTAAATCATAAACCACTGCTTTGAGAACAGGCTACAAATACTACATCATCTATCGCCAGAGCCTTTCCTTTCTGTTTACTGACTGATGTTTATCCCGAAATCGGACCCAACTACTCAAATCATAAATCATTATTATAATGCGCATTGGGTCGAGGTAAGGAAACTGTTGAACACTGATCTGTTATGTACTTGCTCAATAACTAATTTTTGTTAATATCAACCAAAAAATAAACTAATGAAAACACACATGCAAACTCATACATTCACATACAAACAAAGAAAAAATTGTTCCCTCTTACCTGGAATGGCTTCCTCAAAATTAGACTGTCCTGATTTTAAGACCTTTCCATTGTACAACATCTCCATGGTGCAAACATACTCAACGGCGATGTATACATTCCTCTGTTTTACAAAGATCATATTGTCTGTACCTGTGAGATTCAGTGAACCAAAGGGCATCAGGGTGCTGTTAGAGGTAACAGGGAGGGTACGGTAATACAAACTCAGTGAGAAGTTAGTTGCTGGGCCAGCGGTTGATTCACAGTTCACAGTGTAATTGCCACCCACAGTAAAAAGTTTGGTACTCAAGGTCACACGGGGAGGTGGGAGGGATGCTGGTAGGAGCAAAAGGAGACAGAGAAACAGACTTTTCAAGAAACGAACAAACTAAGAAACAGAAATTTGGAATTTGCATAAACATAATTGCTTACATATGACTAATTTAACAGGGTTACTGAATCCAGATATCTGTTCATTGCGAGTGGATTTATACCAGCAGACTACGTCCCCCTCTGTGATAGGTTGAGCAGTGATGGTGAATAAAATTGGAGTGGAATATCTGACGACCTCAGAGCTCGTCCAGGCTTCTGTGGTCGCTGGGTTCTGTGTCGGGCTTTCAAGCTTGCCAATAAATATGATTATGGGAAATGGAGCACTAGATGCGACACATTCAACATTTACTTTAGTGTAAAGCTGAATGTTGCTTTCATTCACACTTCTTGTAAAACGAAGTACAGGAGCTGGAGAAACTGGAGAGACAGAATAAGAGAACAGATAATGAAATGGAGAGAAAAAACATTATTAATGACAGCAGTATTGGCCCAGGAAATATAGGTTTATAGTTTAATCTTTTTTTCTTAAAAGATTAGATTTCCAAAAAGTTATAGATTACAGCTTTAAGGTGACAACATTAGATAAACAAGCTCTTACCCTGGGATAATGTGATTCTCACATACATCATCCAGCACACAACAGCTAACACTGTGAGGAAAGAAGAGTGATTGCAGCATACTATGTAATTTTACAGTATTTTGCCAAATTAAAGGATATTAAATGTGCATGTTTCTTCACCTCATATACTTCAAGCACAAATAACATACAAGATGTTTAGAATGATACATTTTTCCGATTGTTTTACAGTAGGGTATACAGTAACAAGGTCATACAGTAAGTGTACAGTAGGTAACAAGGTAGGTAACAACTCAGGAACACATTCTGTCTAAATGTGACAGTCCATGCTCAAAGGTTTGTGTATATAGTGTAAATGTTATTTAGAATTTATCAAATATCTGCTCGAACTAGTGTTTTGTTTTTGTAAATGTCACGTCCTGCTCATTTTAAGCCTGTTCTCCACTGGTGAATGGAAATACAATGCAAAACAACAACTAATGTGTGTGCACTAACGTGGACAGGTTAAATGCAGAGGACAAATTCCAAGAATGGGTTACCATACTTAGCATGAACGTCAATTACAATAACTACTGACTAATATATGTACTGTGTAGCTGAAATATTTTGCTGATTTGATGTATTAATTGAAAATTTGAATTACATCTTTTGCTACTAGTAAATTTATGGTTAAGTATAAAACATTGAGAAGACCAAATTAGCCATGATTATCAGGTTAAAATTATTACTATTATTTACTCTGTTTCCAGAGAGATCATATATTATTTATATTTTTTAAGAGAATAAATTTACTGAAATTCATTGAGTATATTCAAATTGTAAGGGTGTACAGCTGTACTTTAAATTCAGCATCATTTCTTTGTAAGTCGCTTTGGATGAAAGCTTCTGCTAAATGAATATAATGTATATGTAAATTATATTATATTATTATTTTTAGTAAATTAAATAAATTATATAATATATATGTAAATGTAAACATCAGTCTATTCCATTTAAAATTTAAATATCCACATACCTCCTCTGTTGGAGAAAGTCATCATGATGAGACTGTGACAATTTCACATGAAAAACTAAAACTTAAATGTAGAGCTTAAATTCCCCACTGGCGAAACACTGTAGGGGTAACTTCCTGTTTGTTGAGCAACTAACAGGAAGTTCATTGTTAGTTCATCCCACAAGAAATCATTTATGCAGTTACAGTATAGGTAAATAAGTCAAATGCATTTGAAACGTTTCTTATTTCTTTCATTTATTTCTCTGTCCTTGTTTATGTAATTATCATCACTACACAAGTCAATAAAAAGAATAAAACATCCTTTAGAAGCCACCATCTCAAATTTAGCCAACGGTCTCTGCTCGGCCTAAGTGACCCTGCCTGACCGGTAATCCAGCATGGCTTAACTGGTGCTTTCAGAATGACTGTTGCATAACAGTAAAAGAGCAGATTACTGGCAATTTAACCTTATGCAGTGTCACTGCAGTGCTATCACAGGAGAGAGAGACTGTGTACTACAGATTACACCATTTATTAAATCATTTACAGTATCTTACAATGGATTTTGCATATTTACATAAACGATCGTACCAGTAGTGATTACATACATGTGGCAGCCATTATAATTACTTAATTGTGTGATTTTACTCTGTTCCTGTTTTTATGTGGTTTTGTGAATTTAACCGCTCCCATGTGCTGGTGGAAAACAGTAACTTTCTGCATAATAATCATAAATGCAAACATTTGTGTTATGTGAGTACCATGCAGCAGTGGTCAAAAAGCATTTTTTAAAACCGCTTTTAAAGTCCTCTATTTTTAGCTTTTCGGTTAGCAAAAAAATCATTAAACCTCGGTGAAGGATGATATTCTCTCATGGCCCAATATAAAACAACAACTCTGTATTTTAAAGAAGATGATGTGCTTTTCTTTAGGTAATTTTTCGGAGTATTTTGTGATGCACTACAAATAATGAAATATGGGTAGTCAGTATGAATTAATTTTTTTATAGATATGCAGTTCAGGTCTTGGGGAGATTTTGTAGATGCAGCATTCATTCAGGAACCATTCTAATTCAACCAGAGACAACAACCACTGTAATTTCTGTGCCGCTAATGGCACCACATAGAATTGCAATGCTATGATTTGCAATAATGATAGAAAGCAGTTGCATAAGACGAGAAAGCACTACTGAAATTTCAGAATGCACTTCCTCTTTTTAGAATCTCTGTGTTATTCACTGCATTGCTTCAAAGGTTCCATGAACAAGGATTTCCCCACATGCTGATTCTGAGCTCTGTCTGAACACCAATGACCACATCAGTCCTCACATTTTTTCCTTTTCTCCTTGTCTTTGCGTTTCTTTTCTTTCTCTTCCTTGTCTTTCATTGCTTTCTTCTCTTTTTTCTTCTCGATTTTGGCCTCTTTGTACTTCCACTTCGGAGGTTCCAAATAGCCCTTCTGCTTTTTGTTTTTCTTCTCTTTTTTAGGGGTGGGCTCGGAAGATTTAGTGACACTGATCTGTGGAACGCAGCCCGAGGGGAACACACTGTTGCGTCTTGATGCTACGCTACGAGGTATGAAGCTTCGCATGCCAGACTGAGCAATAGACAGCATGCTGCCTCGCCTCTGCGTGTCACCACAGCAGGAAACAGAGAGGGATTTGGCTGAGTGGACAGATGGAGAAATCGATATGATGGAGTCGTTTCGATGGCAAAGAGAGCCCTCCACCAGCTGTTTCTCTGAGTGCTTCTGCATCAGCTCAGGCACTGCCAGCCGTCGTTTGCCCGCCTCTGGTGGGCTGCTCGGGCACAGTGGGCATGTGGCCGTGGCTATGAGTGGGCTACGTAAACTGGTGGTCATTCGCACCATGTGATCCATGACGCCGTTGTCCTGTGGGTCGCGTGGGAAGCTGAAACCGAATGTGCTTTTGAGATGATGAGTCAGTTTCTGGCTTGCACTCTTATTGGCTGTTGCTTTGGCGACCAGCACCTTAAGGCTGGGCCACTCAGGGACGTAGGAGTCACAGAACTGTTCCGCCACTGAGCGTAGCGCAAGGCGGCGCAGGCGTTGCAGCGTGTCAAAACGGCCTGTTTTTACTGCCCAGTCTCGTGCACATTTACCACGGTTTGAGTCTACAGCATTTACATCAGCACCTGAGAAAGAAGGAGACCATGGTAAAAGGAATCTTAAAATTAATTAGCCAATTGTTCCTCACAGTTAAATATTTTATATATATTAGAGGATCTGCTAGAGCAGGGGTTCCCAGCCCTGGTCCTGGAGTACCCCAGTGCTGCCCATTTTAAATGTCTTCCCAATCAAACACACCTGATTCAACCTGATTCAGCTAATTGGTTAAAACTCCAGAACCTCATATGGGTGTGTTAGATATGAGAGACATCAAAAAATGGTAGAGAATCACTGTGCTGGGGGTGATAAAAAAGACCTTATCCATTTTGGGAATTTGAGAATAGATGGATATTTAAAGACTCTAGAAGGCTAAGTAGTGTAATGAGGGATGTGAGATTAGAGAAACAGCGACTAGAGGGAGGTCTCTTAATAGCTTATCCATACTCAGCTGGTGTGGCACACAAGCACACTATTTTTAATTTCAAGTTTATTTGTAAAGCTCTTTGTTCCAAACCAGCTTTACATTAAATAGTGTCTCACAAACCAACAGGTATGCAATTGTGGCAGGGAAAATCTCCCTTTATCCCATATGCTTGCGTTTGTGTGTCTCCTGTACTGTTTTATGCTGTGGATAATTGAGATGAACTGGGTGGACACCAGCTAATTTATACCTGATTGGCCATGTGCATCACCTGGTGCCTGATTTGTTTGTGTCATTATGAGACCATTAAAAGGCAAGTGTTTCTGTGTGCATGTATGTTCGCTAACCATGCATTATAAGAGCTGCCACCACATCACTCCTGCCCTGTATGGCTGCTTTAATGAGAGCAGTAAACCCTCTGTTGTCTCTGATCTCTGTGTCTGCTCCAGGAAAGTAATTCATAATGTAATTACATATGGAGACGTGACCTGTGAACCGAAATGTTGAAGTAAGTTATAACATAGAAAACAGTTTCCTTAATTGTCATTGAAATACAAAGTGAATTGAAATACGCAGAAACTAACCAGCTTGAGCTGCGATCATTAGGGCAGTGTTGCCATCGTTGTCTTGGTGATTAATATCCAGATGCGGACAGCCGTGGAGCCCATAAACAATCGGAAGAAACCCTTTATATGAAGCAAACATCATCCCATTCTAAAAGGAAAAATCATGGTATGTTATGAAGACTTATCAAAATAATACTTTAAAGACAACGGGTCTTTGAAACCATCTATATTCTAATTTATTCCTAATAAATAATAAAAATAATAATATACAACTCAAATGCTCTCTTGAATGAGAATGCCCCTTATTTCCTGGTTCAAAAGGAAATACACAATTGACACATTACCTAATGGAAACTCATTTAGTAAAAAACACTTTCAACCAATCCATAATAATACAAATGAAACATCACATTAAGAGTGTTTGTTATTGAATAACCTCTTTTCTCTTTCATCTCAGCATTCTAGAGATCACTCCTAAAAGTCTATTGTCAGAATATCTGAATGTTCTGTTTTGTGATTGGTCAGAATATTTCATGCTCCCTAATTCTAATCTACAGTTTCTTACCCAGCCATTAATGTCAACTTCCATGACCTCTTCGTAGGTCACACCACATTCTAACACTCTCTTCAGGGCTTGTGTGTCGTTTTGGACACAAGCCTCATACAATGTGTTGGCAGTTCCCATTTTTCCATCTTCTCTCTCATAATCAGGAAGAACAGAATCATCAGATAACAGGCTTCCCACATCCGACTCGTCCTCTAACAATGAGATTTCTGAGGCATCCTCATCCGGCCCTGATCCCAGGTTAGGATCCTCAAAGTCAGAGTCTTCCACTGCTGCCATGTCTGTGGAGTTTCAGAATGCAGGTCCTGCCTACATTATCTTAGCTGACATTTCTGGAAAGTGATCCAACACTGTTGTAATAGTCAGCAGTTAAGAGGTAGAAATAAAATCCAAATTTATGGCCCCTGTCTGGAGGTAAACTGTCAGCAAGTCCTACAGAGAAAAAACAGTGGTGAAGAGACAGTGTTTGCAAAAACAATTGTCACCAAGCTTGCTTTTATTATCAAACTAGTTAACTTTCTTTGCAAAGCGCTTAACACTCTTTTATCTGGATATATCTGGAAGGTTGTGAGTTTTGGTAGCTCTGGATTTAGCCTGAGAGAATTGTCAATGCTAAATCTGGCCTGCTCAGGCTTAAAATACATTGTAAACAGGCTTACACTGTACAGACACGTTACCTCACTGAACTGTTCCCTAAATATAAAAAAATTAAGATTGAGAAATATGCTTTTGTAACTACACTAAATATATTCTATAATGCTAGTATAACCCCCACCCAGACTTCCTGTATGAAAAGGAAATAGACAAACATAGAAGAGAAAACTGTGTCACATAACAATAAAAATACAAAGTCTTAACATAAACATTTTGTTCTCCTGTGAACAAATAAATATAAGTAGCAAAACAGATGTTCTTAATGCTCTGTTTCTAGTTTGAGTTTGTAATTAAAGTTTGTAGTTTTGATTAATAAGCAACATTTTAACTCAATGTAAAATGACAACTGTACAAATTTAACTCACCTGTGTCCACCGTATAGATCAAAAGCTTCCAGCAAACGTTGCTATGTCTTATCAACTAAAACTACAACCGATATTTACACCCTTATTTTCATAAACTACAAATCCAAAAAAACAAGCACAAAAACACAAGCTTTACCTCCTCATGGTGTGTCTGTACATGGCTTGTGCGTATGTGGTCAACACTTAAAGCTCAAGTCATTAGACTGACTAATGCCTTCAGGATCAGAAAGGCCCGACCTGGCTACATGTCCGTGTAATCACCTTTACAGACACACACCCACAAAGTTTATTTCCATTTTTATTCTAATTCACACACATAAAAACACTCAATCGTGCAATCCATTTATTTGCTAGAATATGTATGTATTAGATACATTACATATCCAGTGATGTCATGAAATTTAACATACTGTACAATGGCCATGTTTCAGGACACATTATGTTTGATTATGTATTATATAGGCTATCCTGCTTATACTGTGGTCAAGTTATAGAAACAGATAATGTCACAATGTATTTATTGGAAATGTATTACTTTGCAAGATGTGAAATAAATGAGGTTTGTTATTAAATGATTTTTTGTGTATTACTTGTTTTGTGTGAAAGATAACCTGATGTTAGGTCAGGAGGATTAAACTGTATATTAGGGAATGTGAACACAGGTTAATTACAAGCTGTCTTTGATGAGATTCTAAGAGTGTGACGTGCTTTCCTGACAAAATGTCCCCAGATGCCCAGAATAAATTCTTTATTGGTAATCAACACTTGCATAGTGTGTGTGTTTTTACAGACACCTTGATGTGCTAATACATCTGTGTAATAAACATTTAAAATAAAAAAAAACATTAAGAATTTAAAATGATCTGGTGAAGGCAATTGAGATTAAACATGGTGGAATGCAATGATAACCAAACTTACAATCCTAAAAAAATGACATTTAACATAAATACATTTTTAATTAAAAGGTAAATAAGCTAATTGACATGTTTTATATAAACTACCCATATTTGTCCTTGCATGAAAAATGATGTATAAGACAAAATTCCAATTTGTCCATGTGAAAAAAATAACATTTAGTTCCTAAATAATAGAGGTATTTGGGACAGTCTGGGGAGGCTTTTTTTTCTCTCCCTCTCTCTTGCTCTCTCTCTGGCTCATGGGGGTCAACATGAGCAAGAGGGTGTTGAAGAAGAGGGTGGGAATGGGGGTGGTGGACAGCAGAGATAAGATGTGTGTCAGTGAGTCAGTGAAAGCTGAGTTGGGATGATCTGATCACACATTAGCTGGACAGTCCTGGACCAGCAGAGGAGTTACAACAAAACAAGCAGCCAAACACGTCCTTCAGACACCCAGTGAAACAGAAGGAGGAAAATGAAGAGTTTGGCCAAACTTCACAGCAACACAGAGCAGCTGCTGACGTCTTTATCGAACGCAATTCCATCCGTCACTCTGAGTAACCAACACTTGGTAAGCAAAAACACACACACACTTACTTTTAAATCATGGTTTGGACTCCATTGACTTCAGTTGTTTTTATATTGAGCTATTTTTATTTGTTATCCCTTGCTGCTAAACGTTATCCTCAGACTATTTACTGTTGTTTTAAGTAATTTTAAGGGGAATTTACATTGTACTATGCTTGATTGGAAATCTGACTAAACATATTTTTTTATATTTATAGTTTGTATATTTTAACAAAAGTTTTATTCAGTACATTACATAATATTACATATTACGTTATTACATGTTATTAGTCGTAATTAGTCAATCTGTTATGCTTATGCTATGAAATTAGCTTGAGTGACTTACAAGGATGCCAACATTGCTTTTTGTTAACTCTGACGAACAGACAACTGCCCCCCCACACTCACAAAATTCCTGTCAAAACTGGAATGATGGAAAGCAGACCTGTATCTCTCCACTCATGCCTTAGGGATGCTTATTCTCTCCTTCTGTTCTAAACAAAATAAATGTTTTTAAATATGAAAAGGAGCGCACAAAAGAAACACTCATTTTGACTCATGTTGTATGTGACTCACTTTAGTTTATGTCTCTTTGAAATGCCGACATGAAATCTGACCTTCTCTGTACTTTTCAAAACAGAAAGACTAAAGCCCTTACAGTGATAGAAATTTGCCAAAACTTGTCACAACAAGTGGACAACTCAAGCTTGAGATGCCATCAACTAGACCATGTCAAATGTTGCAAACAACAAAGCACAAAAAATTTGTCATATTACCTTTAAGACAAAACGATACCTTTAAAAAACAAATCACAATTTCCCTTATATATTTAAAATTAATGTAAAAAGTTCATGTACATGTTACGTGAACTTAATATATTCATGTCCTCTTAGAAATATGTGAGTTCAAAATGAAGGTTTGTGAGGAGCGTTTTCATTGCATCAGTCACAGTGCTAGAGTAATTAAATAATAAAGTGTGAGAGACTGTGAATTTATTTTGAATATAGTCAACTGTGCAGCCAAGACTATATTTACATCATATGTATTCGCTGAACTTGTGAATAAATGAAGAGAAAATTCCATCATACACTGTAAAATACATAAGTAATTTCAACTTAATATTTCAAATCCTGAGTGGTATAACTTAAAAAAATAGGTTAAGCAAGTTACCTCAACTCCGCACCAGTCATGATTACAAAAAGTAAGTTGAAATGACTTGTGCAACCAAATTGATTAAACTTAAAAATATAAGGCAGCAAAGTTTTTTTACAGTGCAGGTGCTGTCTTGTATAGGGTAAAGACATGATATGTGATCTTTATGTGAGGCTCATTTCATTTGCTCAGGTATGAACTTGCATTTCAGTGCAGGTGTGATAGTAAAGTTGGTTACAGCTTCCCGTTGTAAGCCGGGGGGAACTAACTTTTATGGCCTGTTACAGATTGAAGAGAACAGTGAAGGACATCTTTTACTGGAAAACAAACAGGCCTGTTCAAAGAAGAGAGCAGAATGGAAGAATGAAGAACAAAGCAGAAGCTCAAGCCCCAAACACATACCTGAGGGCAAAGGTGAGGGGTCAAATAACATACCCTTTCACAAACAGGCAATTTCAGTGTTTTTATTGAACACAGGAATTCTGTCTCACAACTATTTATATGTACTCAGTAGACAGTGTCTGTGGGCAGCTGTTTTCGGGTAATAACATTTTCAAATGGTGTTAACCGTGTTAACTGTCTGGTCTTATTTTAAGATATTGCTCTTTCATATCTCAGGGACTTAATTTTCATAACTTTTAAAATGCATCTTTCAACTTTTTCTCAGATGTTTCTCCTTAAATTAATCAGGATGCAATTGCTTAAGTACAGTATGAAGCTGTAAAATGAATGTGAATAGCAGTAGCCAGATCATTTGGTCTTGGAATAATTATTTCTGGAAATTATTTATTTAGGGAAATAAGTATTTCTCGTATTCATATGTAACACTGACTTTTAAAGCAAACCTTAAAGCTGCAGTCTGTAACTTTTATTGGGTTAAAAATGGGCGAAAAGTTGTTAAACAAGGACATGACAGATCAGTGTTCAATACAGCCTCCTTACCTAACTATTTATTATCATTTATAATCTGAGGGAAATGTCAGTTTTTAAGTAACCTGTAATTCATGTTTCAAACAGAGATGGCGTTTTTTTTACAGTTTTAACATGTAATTTAACATGTCATTTCTCCATTAGATGGCAGTATGCGGTTGTGTATGTTGATTTTAGGCAATCACGACCAAATGTCCAAATAATGATTTGGCTGCTGAACAGCCCAAATGAACCGCTCAAAAAGTCTTATAGTTAAAAAAAAAAAAAAAAAGATTTTGGAAAACAAGCCAAATCACTTAAGACTTGCCACTGTAATATCAGTGTCAGGTAAGATTATCGCCCTAACTTCTCCCCTCAATTACATAATGTTACTACATAAGAAATCACACAGTATATAAATCCTGTCTATGTCAGTGGGTTTAAGCAATATAAGCATCCATATAATCAAATTTATATTACTAATGCTTTATAAAATTACAAATTACTGTTTATAAAATTACAAATGAAAAGGTTAAAAGATATCAACACACCACACAACAAGAAGTCAATGTAATTCACAAGACAAATGTTAAAGAATGCATTTTGAGAAAAAAAGCCGTTCATATTTATATATACAATGAAGTCTGTACAAGACTTCTGTTGTAAAGACTTCTGTTGTATATAAATCTGTGCACTGGTACACACAACACACAAGGAGCCAAAGACATTATAACCACACCCCCTTTCTGTCCCCTTCCCTCTCACACACCCTGACAGTAAGTACAGAACCAGCCAGAAATGAATAATTGTAGGATCACTTTTTTATCTTCTATATATACCCCTTCCTCTTATTCTTTCACTCTCGCTGTCCCTCCTCATTTCCTCCTGAAGGTGAAGAGACTGTCTAGTGAAAGAAGATCTCTATGAATTCTGGGTAGAGGTGATGAGGACAATATGTGTATAACAGCAGCAGGGATTATACAGATGTGCGTGAATTCAGAGCTCAGGGATTACCTCTGAACTGAGAAGGGCAGCGCATTTTTCTCCCTGTAAACTTAGCCACAGTGCTATGCTGCAGGTTGGTATGGTTGTGTTTACTCAGCTGGTATGAAGGGGGTCGCAGGCGGGTGTGGCTGCGCACACCTCTGCCAGAAGGTTTTGGCCAAGTGTGAGTGCTGCGTTATCAGACAGCAAGGTAAGAGATTTACTCTGTATAGCTCTGTCACTATTAACTGCAGTCAGATGAGCACATCTGTATGTGTGCTGACATAGGCTTTGCTTATCTTAGGGGATAAAATATTTAAATGTCAACAGAGGACTTGCAAAAACCTGATCAACTCTAAATTATTTATAAAGGGGCTAACTAAGGTCATAATTCTTGTATTAAAATGTCCTGTTACAAAACAAGTACTAATATTACAGTCCTAATATTAAACCATTAAAAACAATACACGTGAATGGTAAGTCCCCACAAGAACATATATGTGTGTTTTGTGTGTGTGTGTTTTGTCTATGACATCGATGCTCAAATACTGTACTCTTCTTTTGTTCTCTGTCAGCTGTGCATTTTATACTAAACTAAATTTTCATACATTAAATACGAATTTCGTACATGGAAATCGAACCAATGACTTTGGTGTTGCAAGCACCATGTCTTACCAGATGTGTTACAGTCAGTTGAATGCCTGCACATTATCATATTAGTTTTGACTATACTGGTCATATCTACTGCTGTTTCATCATATTGCATTGAGTGTCACTTTGCAGCATCCCTATAGTATGTGCTTGACTTCCTGTCAGTTTCTTATTATAGTCATTTTTTTAATCTTTTGTATTAATGGATTATAAATAGAAATGTTCTGTTGCTGGTGCAGTGACAGCATGTGTCTGTGAATAGTTGTTTTGTGGGTTAGTGCAGGATTATGGTTATGTGTCCTTTAGAAACAGCTAATCCATATCCTGCACAGAAAATGTGTCTCCCATTTTCTCTCTGTGATGTCATAGTTCCATTTTTTTTGTCTGTATCATCTGCTTATAAGGCAGAATCTCTTCCCTGTGCTTCCAGTTATATTTATATTCCACCTTTCATGGCTACACGGAAAATTATGCAAAAATAACCCCAAGATGAATAATTGTGGTACAACTGGAAACGTTCTTAAATTCCCTTGCGATGTATCCACCTTATTACTCTCTGTCTCTGCTAATTCTCTCCTCAGGCTGTTAAATTGTTACACAACATATTAATGTGTGTGAGTGCAGATTTGTCAGGCTAGCTGAGTAATGTTTTTTCCAGCAGAAGGTGTTGGAATATGTCTGTTCCAGAATATGGAATACTGCACAGTGCAATGTGATTTGGTCGAGACCAAATCAATGGTTTTTGAGCGCACCATTGTAATTACTAAATCATTTTGACAATTTTTCCATCAATGTGCATCTGTCCTCAAAGAATATGTAGTTGATATTTTGATGGGTTGTGGTGTGTGGTTAGTTTTATTGGAAAGCTATTACCTTCATATCCAGTAGCAATGGCAGGAGGGAAGGTATGAACAGAAGAGTGTAAGCTCTGGGAAACTTCACCTTATTTCATTATTGCATATAAAGGGATACTTCACCCAAAGTTTTCCATCATTTACTCACCCTCATGTCATTTCAAATCTATATGACTTTGAAATGACATGACATCTTTATGACTATATGGCTTCTGTGGAACACTAAAGAAGACATTCTGAGAAATGTCTCAGTGGTTTTGTGTCAATATAATGGTCAATGAGTGCCACTGTCTGGTTACCAACATACTTCAAAATATCTTCTTTTGTGTTCTTCAGAAGCAAAAAATCAATGAGTGGTGAATTTTGGGTAAATTTTTTATCTCTTTAAGCTTATAAGGTCACTATGTTGAATATTGTAAGTTTCTACAAAAAATCTATTACTGTTTTATTTACTGTATTTGCTGTTTTACTGGTTAACTGAAAATAATATGTATGATAAAAAATAGACAATACATGCAAATATATTGGTAACACAGACAGATATTCACTCAAATACCAATCTCTCTCTCTCTAGAGTCACACACACTGACAGAGCTAAGCGATGTCTCGTTGCCTCCTGATTCACCTTCACTTGCTGTCTCCATTGATGACCTATCTCCAAACTCATCCAGCAACCATCAGCCTCTCTCCATCGGACGGCCATCCACAACTCCCCAGCGCTCTGTTAAAGCCCTCAAGAGATGGCTGAGCAGCCCAGTTCGAAGGCTGAGTTTAGGAAGCAGCAAAGGTCAAAGGTCGAAGGTCATTCAGAGCTCAGAAGCATCATCTTACATGTTTCTCCCTCTCTCACCTACCCAAAGCCCAATGAGTCCAGCAGAGAAGTCAAAAAAACTGCCCCACTCCTACAGATCTCTGGTATGGATGCTGTATAAATATTGAACTGTTATTGATGGGGTTGAATATTTTTCATATATATTTAATATTGATTCATCATCATTGACCAATAGCATTTTCTCTTCCTGTAAACAGGACCGTGATGAGTTTTCAATACCAGCCTCTCCTGGCGACCCCTTTTATCCCAGATACCTAAATGATCTACTGCAGGTAGTGCATGGTTTATGCCACAATGCATATCATGGATAACATATTCTGTATTGTATTATTGTACTATTAAATGTTTTGATTGGCCACTGGATCTAGTGCTACAGTAGATATGAGTCACTATATGGTTATTGTTCACATTTAATTTTTCATGCTACTTTTGAATCCTTGAATCCTTCTTTTTTAAAGGACATACTGAGTACTGTGTTTTAAATCTGTGTGCAATCTCAGAGCCATTACTCATGCAACTTGCTCCCTGGAGACAATGATCCCTGCATGACTGGTAAGAAACATGCACAATCAGAGGCCCCTGAGAATGATGAAGAAGGGAGGAAAACTGCCTTGGAGAAAAGCATGTGAGTATCTGAACTGAACAAACACCAGTATTGCCCCACAAATCTGACACAACTTTTGTGGCATATCTGTTTTGTAGATATGTGTTGACTGAGCTGGTCGAGACAGAAAAGCTGTATGTTGAAGATCTGGGACTTGTAGTGGAGGTGACACATGCATATCTTACACATAATGGGCCTGATTAATGATAAACAAGCCTGGACAAAATTGCTCATTGAATTGACCATGTAAACTAAATAAAATGTATACCCTGAATGCACTGTAAGTTATTTCTCAGCTAACAGAGAACGTCCTCAGAACATTCGCTGAAAGTTATCTCAGTGTTGTTGAAGGAAAAGTTATATATCCTATTATTATATATCCTATATACCCTTATTACTCTTAAGTTGATAGTGGAACATTTTACAAGTTACAGAATTAAAAAAATGTTTAAATAATGTTCTTATAACCCAGCAATAATGTTAATACAACATCTGAACGGTCAAAGTTCCTAGAACTTTCACAGTAGCATTTGTAACATTTTTGTTACTTAATGGAAATGTTCTTACAACAGTTATAAATCTGTCAGTTGTTCTCTTACTCCTCCAGGGTTATATGGCCACAATGAACACTGTTGGGGTGCCTGAGTATTTGGAGGGAAAGGATAAAATCGTATTTGGGAATATTCATCAGATCTATGACTGGCACAAAGAGTGGGTCACTTACATATACAGCCAGTCTTTACTTGTTGATATGTGTGGCTTTGTAGACTGTGAGACAGGGACAAGTATCAGAGAGCTATTGTGTGTGTGTGTGTATGTGTGTGTGTTTTTGCTTATAATACCTTTGTCTGCTTTTCCTTAAGAGATGTAGTTTTACAAATGCCTGACCCATGTATTTATTGCTGTGTGTTTTTGTGGCATTGTGCAGCTATTTCCTTTGTGAGTTGGAAAAATGTGTCTCTGAACCTGATCTGTTGGCACAACTCTTTATCAAACATGTAAGTCTGTATGTGTTTGTATCTGAGGGTATCTGAAGTTTCTAGTATTCAGCAATTATAAACATAAACTAAGCCCCAAATATTTCTGTGTTTTACAGGAGAGGAGGCTCAACATGTATGTGGTCTACTGTCAAAACAAGCCAAAGTCAGAGCACATTGTTTCAGAGTATATTGACACCTATTTTGAGGTAATATTCATTCAGGTTAAAGATCTGAGAGCTATTCTGTGGTTTACTTCTTAATGTATGAGGTAAGGGTGTACAACTATCCTGTTCTCTTTTTTACACAGGAAATGAGACAACAGCTAGGCCACAGACTGCAGTTAAATGACCTGCTAATCAAACCTGTTCAGAGAATCATGAAATATCAGCTACTGCTGAAGGTGTGTTTGTGTTAATAAAGACCTTTTAGTGACGTTTTGTATAATGTGTGATGGTAATGAAAACCTGTAAGGTAACCTTGCTAACACAACAATTTAGCTTGAATTCTATTACCTTGAAAAAAGAAATTGCTCATATTTATTAACGATAATATTTCTGACATAAAATTCTCAAATACTGACTGGTAATTGTAAAAAAGCAATTGACACAGATAAGATTTATTTTAAACTATGTTTATTAACTAAAATAATGATTGAAAAAATAATGATATATTTTTATTTAATATATGGTTTATTTAAAGGACTTCTTGAAGTACTACACTAAAGCAGGCAGACAAACAGAAGAGCTTGAGGTAAATGCAGTCTGGTTTTACTGTAAGATAAGAAACACACATTATCAGGTGAAACATTGAATTATACTTCTGTTTTATTATCACAGAGGGCTGTGGAGGTGATGTGTTTTGTTCCAAAGAGATGTAACGACATGATGAATGTTGGAAGACTACAAGGTTTTGAGGCAAGATGAGACACACATTGACTGCCAAAGTAAAAAATAGTGAAAACTGTTACTGTAGATATGTTACAGAAATATATTATATGAACCTGTTGCCATTAACAGAAAGTGTGTGTGTGATAGTAACTACAAACCAGCATTTTGTCCTAAACTACTAGGCAACTGCTCATTTTAGGCTATATTTGCAATCTTTCGATAGTCACCAATTGTATTTAAACTTTGTGTTCATTACAAATTGTTTTGTGTTAATTTTGATAACAAGGTTGCAAATACTGCAGATCTCATATATAAAGTCTAGAAAATAAGGTGGTGCATGTACTATTTAGTTTGACCTCCAGAGGTTAATGAAGAGTTTAAGAACAGTTTCTGAAATGTAACCACCTTTTTTAACTTAAAATTTATCAAAATTATATTTTTAGTAGCATAATTTATTCAGGTTTCCAGGCCCTGTTTTGTACATTTTCCATGAATAGTGCCATTTATCATCCTCTTACTTTTGTAAATTTGAGGCTAAGATTCATGTGTTCTCACATTGTGCATTATGCATGTTCACACTCAAATATCCCATGATTCATTGGTTGCCCAGGGCCAGCTGAGCGCACAGGGGAAGCTGTTGCAACAGGACACCTTCACCTTAATTGAGAATGAGAATAGCATTCTCTCACGTCCCAAAGAGAGGCGGGTCTTCCTGTTTGAGCAGCTTGTCATCCTCAGTGAACCAATCGACCGCAAGAAAGGCTTTTCCCTGCCAGGATACATCTATAAAAACAGCATCAAGGTGAGATAGAGGCAGATGGGCAAAGCCCACCAAATGCAACAATAAATTAACTAGAAAATCATACTTGCAAGTATTGTATTGTCTTTGTGACAGATGATTCCCAGCTAACAATTTTTTCATTAAATAACAATAACATTAAATATGTTATTTTGAAAGTTCTTGGAATCATTCAGTTGATTATTGTGTGTGTTATATATATATATATATATATATATATATATATATATATATATATATATATATATATATATATATATATATATATATATATATATATATACCTGTATAAAAAATGTTAATCTAACATTACTGCAAGAATGCTTTTGATGATGATGAGACCTTTTAGAGATTGTTAGCCAATTGTTCCCTGTTGGCTGGGTTATAGCTGTTTACAGATGTGCCATTCACAGTACATGCAATTGTTAGGATCTCCCCAATTCTTCATATCTCCTAAAGGTCAGTTGTTTAGGCATTGAGGATCACTGCCTTGACGACTCATGTCGGCTGGTACTGACATCTCGTAATGTTGATGGAAGCACACACCGATTTATCCTTCATGCATCATCCCCAGAAATCAGATTATCCTGGGCAAATGACATCATACAGGTTCTGGAATCGCAGCGAAACTTCTTAAATGGTATAATCATCATCATACCTTTCGTGACCCTTCCATGACCTTTCCATAGCACCACTCTGGATTCCCTTCTCTTTTCTCTTTTCATAGCCCTGCAGTCTCCTATTGAATACCAGAGGCAGAAAATTAAATCTCTTAGCCTGGGAAAAATGTTAACATCAGCACACTCATTGGAGTCTGGCCTGCAGCCATTCAGCTCTGCCTCTGTAGACCGCCAGCGTCTGCCCTGCCTGCATCCCTGGAACACTTCACATCCCTCTCTGCCTCATTAGATGGTTAGTGGTTAAAGTTATGACATGTCTAAAGATAAATCTGTGCAGCTGTCCTATGACTTTCCAAACAAATAGTGTCGCATAGCATGTGAATGTAGAAATTGTTGGTATTGTATTTAAAGCTGCAATCCATAACTTTTTCGGTTAAAATAGAACAAAAATCTTTTATTGAGCAAATATAAAACAGATCAGTGTTCCAAACAGTCTCCTTAAATTATCCCAATTCACAATGGTAAAATTATAAGGTCTGTCAGGTCTGATTTCACGGTTAATGTCAGTTTGACTTCATTTGTCTATGTGGTTACATCATGTCTGTAAACAGAAGGTAGTCCAGGCAACTAAATTGTGGCTGTGGGTGTTGAGGATTGTGCATTGTTTTATTGTGTTCCTACAGCATTTAGAATTTAACCTTGTCATCCATGTTAAGAAAATAACTTTTTCAAACAACATTTTTGAAAAGAGATGGAGATGAGGCAAAAGTTGCAGATTGCAGCTTTAATCATTTCTCTGTTGCTTTCAGCTTTGTGTCTGTCTTATGAAGGCACCTACTCATCATCTTCTGCTGACCTGAACAGTATCCATTTGTTCAGAGGAACATTGTGTGGGAGATAGATTTTGTTGCTGTAGGCCAATGTTTAATAAAAGCAGACTGAACTTGGTTAATTATTAATTACAGCTGCATTATTCCTCATCCTGATATGTTTGCATTTTTGATATGATAAATCAGGATCGTACCAATCCTCACTACTGCTACATAACAATAATACACCTAAAATATGTAAACAGATACCCTCAGTCATGTCACATATATTTTTCTCCTCCTTATACAGAATCAGCATTTTCATCCATCTAGTGGATGTCCCATCAGTGGACGAACTGAAGGTCACTTAAAGTGGGAGCTGAACATTTTAAGAACTATATACAGTCACAAAGAATCTGTGTCAGAGTCAGTGACCATAACTACAGCCAGTTTTCAGTCACTAGCGATCATTTTAGATGCATTCTGGAGATGGTTTTAACTTGGTTTCATATTTATATTATTCATGGATAGTTGAGAATGATCTCAAAGTTTACTGACAACTATTACTGGAATTAAAGCAGCATAACCTGAAATGTCATACAGTAGACTTAACATATGTCTAACTGAATTTAATGAATTCACACTGCAATAATTGATGTCATGTAATATAAAGGGGAATTATGGGAACTGTTACTTTTAGGTGTGTATATGAATCTCTTATAAAAAGGCATAGATTTAATGTGTTACTTTCCTAAATCTTTCAATCCTTTTAAAAAACAAATGCTCTCATAACAAGTGTATGATGTACTGAATAAATCTGAGGGTCAACAATTCTTATTGTAAAAACTGTCAATTAAAATATTCTTCAGCCATCTTGGACTGCTGTTTAAAGTCATACATATTAATATATTATAACCTTATTAATAAGGCAAACCTTTTTAGCCATGGAGGAAGACAAAAGACATGCCACAAAAATTGTATCATCAAAGCCTTTATCTCATTCCATTCCACAACAAATGCTTTTTTCTTACATTTACAAAAAAGTTGGGAAAATCAAAACATTTTTTCTTTTATATTTCAGGGGCTTTTGCGTACCACATTAGGTTCTTTTAAAAATGCTAAGTAGGCAGACAAAATGTTATTTTCTCTTATTTTTGGGACAGAGCATTAGCTACCTACTGTTAAAGATACAAAACACCAACAAACTTAGTTTTTTTCATGCAGACACAGTGAGAAACCCAGAGATGAGACCGAAAAGTGCAGTGGACTGAGAGGAAGCAGGGAGGCGTTTGAGCAACACTGAGAAAGATATCAAGCATAAAGAGTAAATCATTTAATACACAGCAGACTGATAACCCCATCGCTTTACCACTGTAAGCTCAATTTAAACACAAGAATCAGTAGCCTTTCTCCAGTGCTTATACATGCTCTCTTTGTGACCTTATACTACTACTTAGCACCTGATTATGCAGGTTAGCATTCTACTACAAAAACATACAGTAGCAGCTCTATGCTAAGTGTTGCGAGTTTGCTTTTCCCAATATTGATGTTTCTAGGACTGAAACACAGTCTGTGACTGCTAAAGAGTGATCAATTACTGTCAAGTACAATTTAAAAGGAGTTTGTACATTTTTTCTGTTTTCAGGGAGCCACATTGCATTAAAAACACACAAGTGCATGGGTTCATGTTGCATTTTCTTTACATTGGTGCAGTGTTTTGTTACTATTATCTTGACTGTGTACTCAAGAAAAAATGCTTTCATTCCGTCTGATCCTCTGTTTAATTTCCTTCACCTCTTTTAAGGCTTTTTAGACAGCCATGCGCTAATTTACTCCTGTATGGCACCCTTTTCAGACATATGTAACAGAAAAGGTGAAGAAAACCATTGCACACACAAACACACACTCGCGCACAAAGGTAAAATCTTTGACAAGGCAATAATGTTCAACATTATTTGAAGAATTTGTGGTTTCAATGTATGATGCAGCAAACAGTCATTAGGGCCTCATGCTATTTAGGAGTGACAATGTAAAGTCCACTTTATGTAGTTTAAAAACATCTGCTTATCTCTCTCTCTTTCACACACACACACACACACACACACACACACACACAAAATAAGCAGTGTGGTAACAAACATTGGATACAGTACATTGGAATAGAGTGATTACACCTGCTTATAACATGCTTTTACTTTTCAGAAAGCAGTCGCGTTCAGGTCATACAGGCATTTTTAATTATTTTTATTATTTATTAAATATACTGTGTTATATACACAGTATCAGTCAGACATTTTGGCACACTTGGCTAAATTCTTATGATCTTAAACACCTTTTGATCTAAAAGGCTGATGCTTAGATGGCCTAAATTAGTTCTGTAAACAAATATAAACTGTGCATTTGTATAAATGTCTTTTTTTATTATTTTATTTATTAATAAATGTCTATTATTGCTTTTAAATGGATGAGCTGGACCAGAAAATTAAGGAAAAGTATTCACGTGTCCAGCATACAAAGGTAATTGGTCATTTAATTATTCTAAATTACACTAATTATTTAATAATAATAAATCTTCCATTTGTGTTTATTCATAGTTTTGGTGATGTGACTATTCTAAAATGTGGACAACAGAAATGATGTATAACAAGTATGTGTGTCCAAACTTTTGACTGGTACTGTAGATATCACTCAAAAATCGTTTTTCGATTGAGAATTTTTAAAAATATTTTCTCACATGTCACAGTAAGGTATTTACCCTGAAGAGTGTATCAATGTTGTCTTTGCCATTCTGCATAGCACAAGCCAATGAATAGATCACTTTTTTCCTTTTGGACAACACACAAATGCCTATTTAGTTCCAGTATACTATACTCATAGCAGACTGGTAGGGGGCGGCAATCTAAATGGACCACAGAATTGAGAAAACATACAACAAACATACAAACATAAGTCATACCAGGACAGTGAGCAATAAGTGACAGTAAGCCTTTGGCACATTCACTCTTGCAAAAACTTTATATTAAACTTTTTAACTTATTTAACTGATATACAAATAATTACCCCCTCCATCCCTTGCTGAGAAATCTTCTGAAATGAGTGTGGGAGAGAAAGAGGAAGGGAGAGAGAGAGATAAAGACAGTGTGACATGTTGGATTGTCTGTGGTTTAAGCTTGCTAATTATGTTTATTCTGTTCCAGTGATGCTAAGGGTCTGATCTCTCCTATTTGAAGTCCATTTGTTTTAGTGCAAACGTACAGAGAGGTGACCCTAAAGAAAACACACAGACACACGTACACAGTTACACACACCATTAATGCCAGGCAGGGAGCTGAAGTGACATTACATCTGAATGTCCAAAAGTCTCCCTTAAACCGAATTTAAAAATTGTAAGTCATGGTTCAAAATGTCAGCTGTACTTCCACACTCTTCTCTTTGTTCTTCAGTATCAAAAGAAACGTTTCTTCTGTATGTCCATCGGTTAAATGTGGTATTTCAGTATGATTGGCTGAGAAGAAAACTGATATGCATAATTTACGGAATGGTTTGATTTGCATCTAAAGGATTCTTCTGAGCAAAAATAAAGCTAAAGAAAGAAGACAAAAATACGACATCACTTCTTCGGTTATCAAAAAAATATTAATCAGCCAATCACTGCGCACGTCATCAGTCATGTCTGATCGCATGGGAATCCCTTCCAACAGAAGAGGTCTGTTTGAACTCTCCCGTTCTTACATGGGACCATATACAGTACGTTAACTCCACAAGTCATGTATCTTTACAGGCCCCTTCAGCTACTCAGGGAGAGTGAGTTTGTTTGAAGGAAAGTGAGAGGGAAGGGGTCGAGTCAAGGTGTGTTTAGTTATGTGTTAAACACTGGAAGCGGTTTTTGAAGTACAAGAGGCCATTTTTGGTGTGTGTCGCGTCAGATGAAGCAGGAGGGTATCGGAACTTTGTGTATGTTTTGTCGCTTTCCGATTGGCCCCATGGGAATTTGATCTTGGTGGCATGGTTCACAATGACATCATCGCACGATCCAACATGTAGGGAGCCAAGGCCATCTATAAAAAACTCTATTAAACAAAATAAAGACATGAGTTCTGCACCTGTAAACCATCAAGTTTTATTTTTTTATGCACAGTACGGTCATGCAGTCAGCCACCCCAACAGAGCGAAAATACCCATCTCACACTTTTAGGTTGTAAGAACGTTACCTAAACATGTCCAGTGATTGAAACGTTACCATTTTTGTTACACTCAGTAACAAAAATGTTAAAAATGTTATTTTGAAAGTTCTAGTAATGTTCAAAACACAGAACTTTAGAGAATGTTCTAAGAACGTTCCCTGTTAGCTGGCCATTGGAAAACAACTGTAGCAGTATATTGACTTAACACCAACATTACGTCAATACAGCATCAATAGTTTAAATGCTTTTCGTAAATGTCACAGCAATAGTAAAATCACACACTTGTGCACACACAGCTATTTCAGACTCACCTAGATGTGCAACACGTGCCAGTCGGGGGTCAAAGCCAACCTGCTGCACCTTGTCAGTCCTGGCAAGAAAGAAATTGATGACTCCATCAGTGACCACGCAATGAGGAAACCCCTGGATGATGTGATGAAACCCACGTCGCATGTGCAGACAGTCCCCCTCTTCCTCTCCGGCTTCAATTGATATCGTCTGCCTGTAGGTGGCAGTGTAGCCCGTTGCTTCACGTACCGCTCCTCCTACCTACACGCACATAAAGCAAACACAGAGAACAATGTGGAGGAAAGCGAAATTGAGATGATTGATTATTAATAAGCATCTTCTGTGTGAAAGTATCACACAACCATCCTCCATCTGCTTCTAATGTATCTTTATATTTATAGAAGTGGATGTCCATCTCTTCTTCCTCAGGGCATAGATTAAGCTCTTGGTGGTTGGTGCATACAGATTTGTTGATGGGAAAGGTCACATAAATGCCCACTGCACGACCATTATTCCAGAGCCACACTGAAAAACTCAAACTGTACACAAGCATGTTTTGTTCCAGTATTAACTTACATTTTGAGACATGGACAATTGTCAACATTCACCAGCGATCACGGCCAGAGAAAGGAAGTAGGATGATCACACAAAGGCTGTTTTGTGAGATATTGTAGGAATATTATTCCCCTTGCTGA
Organism: Chromobotia macracanthus; assembly: GCA_036877525.1. Taxonomy (NCBI): domain Eukaryota; kingdom Metazoa; phylum Chordata; class Actinopteri; order Cypriniformes; family Botiidae; genus Chromobotia; species Chromobotia macracanthus. The sequence continues at coordinate 12,979,275 of JAZGTH010000001.1, read as the reverse complement.
ATTCTTAAAGGGAAATCAACTATGACCTCTGCCCTGAGATTCATTTAAACTTGTGCTAAAAATAGCATAAATGATAAGTTTATCTGAATTAACTGTTTCCAAACAGGTTGTTGTTGACAAAACAAAGTCAGTTCTCAATCACAGAATATGAAGAAAATAAAAATCAGGAATAAAAAATCCAGAAATCTGAATATGCATTCTTAAAGCTGAAGTGTGTCATTATTTCTATGTTAAAACATTTTCCCTTATCCCAGCTTTATTTTCTGAGCGCATTACATGTAAGCCATTTATAGGCTTATGCCCCAAAGTGTAAACATTGTGAAACTATCTAAAGGAATTCATACATGGAAATACGGTGATATATAAATATATATAAATAAGGTGATAAGCAGGGAAATACATTTTTATGCAGACAGGATTGCAACATGTTTACAGCATAAGAAACAGCATATCAGAACTGGTTATACCTCTTTTAAATCGTGGCGCAGACGCCATTGTTAAAGAATAACAAGATGTCAACCTGCTAATCTACACTCGAGAGTTTTAATTAGCAGAGACCAGGGAGACTGTTGCTGAGGATGCTGTGTGGTGGGAAATCAGTCTCATGATTAAAGTTTAATTGGGAACTATGGTGGCTTCCAAAGGTGTAAGTGGCTCACGACAGGAGGGACCTGAAAAAACACCTTGCTTAATACACAATGGAAAAAATCCTTGTGGGCATTTAATCTGGTGTTGTGCACATGATGGGTTACTTTACACACACATTGTTGGATTTGAAATGCTTTAACAATGCTGTAAACACTGTAAATAAACTCAAAATCATGAACATGATTATATTTCACCTAACAATAAAACAAAACTTCTTTACATTTATTACATTTAAAAGGATTTTCGGTTACTGTGTGTAAACACAACATTCAAATTTGGTCCCTCCTCTTAGATAGAACATCACCGGAGGCACATGCCCCCTCCCCTTCACCTGTGCCTCCAAATTGGCTGGGGGCTACACACCCACTGGTCAAATGCTGCCTCCAAGAACCATCTCAACCATCCCAAAACAATTAAAAATTATGTACAGGCAGAGAGAACAGTGTTTATACAGACACAAACCCCACCCCACACTTCTTATCCTAAGTAATGATTGGGAGGGATAGTTCAAACTGATGAGTTCAAAGTCTATTGGAAAATCACTAGGCATATAAAATCACGCACAGTGTGCCTTTAAACAGACAAACTAAAAAATTGCTCTTCAAAAGCTGTATTGCAATCCCTCTCCATACATTTACATTTGCTGGACTCTCACTAACAAATTTCTGATTTGATAATTGCAGTACAGCATGATTTTAAGAGGGAAGCCCATTGCCTACTGCAGGTTGAGGTGCCAAAAACAAGTTAACTCTCTGCCAAGCAGAACTGCAGTGCAGCACCATGGAGAGTTCCCCAGCAGCCACTCCCTGGACTAATTCACTATCCACTTCATGGGCCTAAGCAATACTAGGCCAACACTTGCTTATATCAGGAGCCAAAAAAGCACTACTCAATACCCTCACTGCATTCCTGGTATGACTCATGGTAGTTGGAGAATACCTACTCAGTTTACATTAAATGTGAATTTTGCACGTTTACTGTAAATCAGTACATAATATAGTTTACATGTCTCTCTGGAATAATTATTTAGTTCTACCACCAAATATGTTTGTATAACGATGGCGAAACTGTATTATTTACAGACTCTTGAAGCTCTATGATCTCTTATGTGGAAACATAAGTACACTGTAAAAAAACTCTGCTGCCTTAAATTTTTAAGTTTAATCAATTTGGTTGCACAAGTCATTTCAACTTACTTTTTGTAATCATGACAATCGTGTGGAGTTGAGGTAACTTGCTTAACCTATTTTTTTAAGTTATACGTTTATGTTTAGGTTTAGTTATAGTCAGAATTTAAAATAATAAGTTGAAATTACTTGTATAGCCAAGTTTCCATTCTTTTCATGTTGTGTAAAATATAATCAGATAAATAACTAAAATCTGTTATTTTTTAGTTGCTTTCCAGTTGCATTTTACAACTGGAATTTTACCCTAGAAATATTTCTAACATAAATAAACTGACCTTTTTTCTATTGTAGTATTACCGTAAATGCACATGTAACATATGCTACGGCTTCTTACCAGGTCAAGTGTTGTTTTCTCCAGCACATCCACCAGCTTCTCCAGCTTTGTGTTGGCAGTGAAGATAAAGTCATCATCTACCCACAGCACATACTTGGTTGTGACCTGTGACACGGCCAGGTTGCGACCAGCAAACCAGCCCTAAAACATAGATATACATGCACAGATTCCCATCATAATGCTCATATAACCATGATGATATACAGTAAGCACTTTAGGAACAGATATATATATAAATAAAGAGAGAGAGAGAGAGAGAGAAATTCTACCTTTCCAAATGGCATGATGTAATGTTCAATATATGGGCCCGACACTGTTTTTGGGTGTTCACTGTCATCTGCTATCACTATTGTAACCGTTGGGTAGTACCGTCGAATGCTGTCAATTAAATCCTGGAGCTTGTCATAACGCAGGAATGTTTTAGTTGCAATGGTCACAAGAGCGCTGATGTTGTAATCTGAGAATGAACAAATGAAAAAAATCCCATGACCAATTTTCTCACTTGCAGGCCCGGATGGAATTTGCCCTCACAAGAACTTTGCAGAAACCTCTGCAGATTTCTACAGAACTGGATCACATGTCTTTTATCAAATTCTGTGAATGTCCACCCCTTGTATCTTTGTTTATTGAATACTTCGGATAATTTAATTATGCTTTCAACTATAAATAAGAGTACTCTCAGCTCTGTTTAACACATTTTAATAATAACACATTTCACTCATTATATAGATTCCACATGGGCTTATTCATTTGTAATTTGGTTACTAAACCAATAACTTTGAAAATCATGCCATTATATGCCGTGAAGCATTCTTTTGCCTTAAGCGTGTGTAAATCTGCTGACGCCTCTAATACACAAAGATAAACTCACTTCTAACAGCATAACAGGAGCGCATTTCCATGCATTATTGCTTTATTGCATATGAGTGTTTATTGACTGTTTATTGAATGACTGTTTATTCACCTTTATCTGCATCAGAGCCTGTATTGTAGAGTTTGGGTGTTGCTCCATGACGGATCTTGATGGTGAACAGGGCCTGATGTCCTTCTGTTTCTAACTGCACTAAATAACACACACATAAAATAACATATGAAATACAAATGATTCAGTCTCGCAGTGTTTTATGCGTGCACGAGTAACATAAATGGTTAATAAATACTCTTGTTTTTAAACTTAGTGAACCACCACATGAAACTGCTCCTGCTTCTATGTAACAAACATTTTGTAACCAATCATGTCAATAAGTGGACTGAGTGGATCAGGTATTCTGAGCTGGTGTGACTGAGTGGAGGCGGGGACTAATTTGTATGTCCATGGTTATGCATATACAAATGAAGCAAGGGTGTAGAGTTCCATTCAAGCTACTTTAAGGCATGAAGAAATTATATTCACAGCAACAAATGTTCAAATACGGCATTTTGATGATCAAAAATGAATTTTATAAGTAATAAATAAAATAAAATTATTGATAAAATTATTGCTAACTAAATTCAACTAAACTACCTGTGTCAGCAGTGCTGGGGTGGAACAGAGTGTTGGTGTAGGTGATAAACTGGAGTTGACGGTTCAGGCTGGGTAACAGGCTGCTGCTCAGGGTCATGTGCATCTCGCCATCACCCCTGACCTTTACCCCCTCCACCTCTGCTGCCACATTAAACGTGCCCAGAGATGCTGAGAAGTTTACCTAGAGTGAATGAGAGAGAGAGAATAGGTGATATATCTTAAAAATTTCTCTTTATTTCTCAGCCTTGAGATAAATAAAATGAATGCAGAAGCTGATTTATCACTTACAGTATAGACCTCTCTGGGCAGCTCTTTTAAGGCCAAACCTGCAATGCGTCACAGTACTGTTAATGTCTAGTCCCTCTAATTAAATCATAACCCACTCTACTAGCCTCTGTTACCAACATCATCCATTCAATAATCTAATAACATGCTACTTCCAGATCTTCCTCATGAACTTCACATTATTATTCTGGACCATGAAATATAGAGTAAACAATGAGACTTCAATGCAATCTGGAAGAGATCAGATGTTCACCACGAGAACAACCTTAAACTGTGAATTTCTGTGACAATAAACTGTGTGTATACTGTGACATTGGTACTATTTCTATTTATTACTTAAATATAGAATAATATTTACTCTTTTTAAATTATTTATTATTTTGCAATAGCATTAGAGTCTCACCACAACATTGTATGCTAATGTTTAGACATGTAAAAATGAATACCTGGTATAAGGATAGTTTTAAGTGGCCGAACCTCCACACCCTGTGTTGGGTATTGCAGGGGGCTGTTAGCTTCAGTTACAATCAGCAGATCAGCTGGAGTCTGCGACCTATACACACACACATGTGCAAATCTTAAATGTTCTGTGATTTACTTAGCAAGAAATTACATATACATTTTAAATAAAATCTCTAATCTATAATGTCATTTGTGTGCACAAATGTACATTAGCAATACCATGCTTTTGCATAAAACAGGCCAAATATATCAATCACTTCAATTCCCCTGTGTATCAGTTACATAATGCAACATAATACACCTCATTTCACTAGCATGAAATGATCTCACCTCATTTGGAAGCTCTGGTATTCTTTGGCGCGCCGTCTTTTCATCTCATGGAGCTGGGAGGGTTGAAAGGCAGTGTGCAGGGGGTGGGCAGACACTCTAGGGAACAACAGCTGTGCAAAGGGCAAATTGACCCCTCTGTTCTCGCCTTCACACACACACCCGTTGCGAGCCAGGAGCCTTGGGGAAGATGAGTGTTATCACACAAGTTAAAGTGACATATATTTGTCAGATATGATAACCCATACCAGAAATGTTATCTCTGCATTTAACCCATTGAGGAGTGAACACACACTGCAAGTTGTGAACACACACACCCAGAGCAGTGGGCAGCACACTACTGCGCCCGGGAAGCAATTGGAGGGTTAGGTGCCGTGCTCAAGGGCACTTCAGTTGCTACCTGCCAGTGCTGGATCGAACCAGCAACCTTCTGATTACAAGCTCGACTCACCAGTAGGCCACAACTGACCCTGCACAATCACAACTGCACAATCAGTGTCTCTGAATTTCTGACCTGACAAACACACTACTACGTGCTTATTCTGTGTTAAAAGTTAGTTGACTCTAGAAAGAACATTTTGTCATTTACACTGTAAAAGGTGCTTCACAATGCCAAACCACAATGTATGGAACCAAACAACAAAAATACAGAACCTTTAACATCCATAGACCCTTTCTGTTTCAGAAAAGTTTTTTTTGTAGTGGAAAAGGTTCTTTAGGTTCGACTATAAAGAGGTAAGAAGTAATTCTTCTAAAAACCTTTGATTGAATGGTTCTCTGGGGAACCAAAAATGGTTCCTCTATAACATTGCTGTGAAGAACCGTTTAAGAACCTTTCTTTTAAGGAGTATACTCAAAGCCAGTTTAGTCATCTTGAAAAGACAAACTGACCTGGCCACACTCTCTCTCACACGGTATGGGATGGTGCTAGCGCTGGGATCTGAATCAGGAAGTTTCTCCTCCAGCAGGCGTTCAGCTCCAGAACCTGGTCTGTACCGGACATCCACAGTGCTGTAGACCCGAGTGGGCCAAGAATGTAGCACCGCCAAAACCAGCACCACTGATGCTACCAGAGCGAACAGCACAGTCTTACGTAGGGAACGCATGCTATAAGCTAACACACAGAGACACACACATTAATAGCAAGTATGTAATGTTGCAACTTCCTTTAGTATAAATGAGTTATACAGAAATGGTGAAGATTCTTCATGCAAAACTATTAGCTAAAACTTAGTAGCAGAATCTCATTTCACAAATCAAGCCCTGGTAAAGTTATGTGATTTCTCTTTACTTGCTAATGAGTTATTTAATCATTCTTCATTGTAAGCTGTTATATACTCACTCTATCCAATCAGAACGAGAGGTACTGTAAGTTGCCATTACTGCTCCTAAAGATCCATGGCACTGAATGGCTCAATCTTGATGTAACTGACAGTAGTTAATGAGGCTGATGGAGGGCTGTCTCCATCTGCTAGAAATAAAGTCACATTGCATTGCAGTTGGGTGTATTGCATTTATTTAAAACAGGATTTGTTAGTTATTGAACAATGTTTTGAAATTTTCCTATGGTTGCAAAAGCCTTTTTCAGGTGCTGTTTATACTGAAGGTATACATATTCAAAGTACAATATTTCAGTCTTTAAAGCTGCAATCCATATTTTTTTGGGTTCAATTTTTTTTTTGACAAACCCTGATTTGTAACTGTAAGTTTAAAATAATGATTTATATTTTGAGCTGTTGTGTACGATTTCCCAGGAAATTACATTTTTTAATGCAATTTTATGTTTCGACAGAGATGGCAAAAAGTTATGGATTGCAGCTTATAACATTTGAAAATTCTCATTTTGATTTAATATGCAAGTAATATAAGTTTTTGGTAGACATGCTCTAATATTGAGAATGTTTTTAAAGTTCCAGTGCCAGGAAATAATTAACAACAGAATTTTTGAACACTGAAGATACCATTTCTCCAGTGAGCTGGTGCCTATCACACAATCTCTGGTCTCAGGCAGGGCACACCCTGGATAAATGGCCAAATCTTAGATTCACCCAATTTGCATATGGGTGACTGTGGGGGAAACCAGGGTTTCCTGGAGAAAACACCTGGGTCAGCCAGACCTCAAACCAAGAATGTTCTTGCTGTGAGAAAACAGTGCTACCCATTTCGATAATCAGCAATGTATTAAAAATGCTAATAAAAGCAGACAGAAGTAAATTAAATGAAACTGACTTAAGCCACTGATAGCCAGCAATGACACATTTTTGCAGCATGCTGCTGTACTCCAACCAGCAACTTCTTGAACTAAGTTATTTTATGAAGATTTAGTTACTAACCTAAATCTTCTAACATAAACTAACATAAAAACAACAACTAAAAACATTCTGCTGAGCGGTTGTTTATTCCTGTTGGTATAAACAGAACTCCAGTGAAAGCCAGAAGATCTTTAGGGGAAATGTATTCCAGACTGTATTTCGCAAAATATGTTGCCAGAATGTCACGTTTTAATGTCTATTTGTTCAGATCAATCTTTACAGCAAAGAGAATATGCACATTAGATATATTTGTTTGTCAATAAAATGTTTAGCCACAAGGAGAAAGCAGTTTATTAAACATAACATACAGTTTATTAGAATGACTCAATACATTGGACTACTAATGGAAATATAAATGAACTGTTATACTGTGCGACCAACATTTTAAGAAATGAAGAACTTAACAACAGACGTAAACGAAGTTCAAAGGTCTGATGAGGAAGTTAAATGAACATGAGGATAATGCGCTACCACTCACCCCCTCCCATGTCTATCTCTCTCTTTCCGTTCACACGCACGTCCAGGCAAAACAGCCCAACATTAAATGCAAAGCATCTGAACTGTGCATTTATGTACGACAACATTCGTCCTGAAACTGTTGCACAGGCAGGAAAACGTATCTTGTCACTAACTGACATGAAGGATAACGTGACAAAATAAAAAAATAATCATTTAGCAAATAACGTGCGTTCTTTACCAGATATATGTAATATATGTAATATAAGCAATAGCCTATGAAAAACAGATCATATTAGGATTCGCAGTGAACCCGGTGCATTAACAGTTCACGGTGCATGTAGACAGCCATCCATATAAATGCGCATTCCCGGAATATCTGAGCCCCGTTAGATGTAAACGCCCAGTGAGTGTGACCTCCCTCTTTCCAGTATTGATGGTATAGCCTATACAGCAGGCCAGTGTGCGGTGATTCCTAGTCTAATGTAAACTCAGGCCACACGGTTGACAAGATGCAGCGTTGGCTGTTCGAGACACAAGCCTTTCAAAGCCTTGGCAAATAGTCAATAGCCATTAACGGGTCTGATAAGTGGCATGTTCATCGTTTCCACTGTTTCAACTGCACTCTGTCGTCTGTACAGCAATACAGGCCTATTGTCGCCATATGTCACAGCATCCACAGAAAATACCATTAGTATCACGCACGTCTAATAACATCACGCAAAGCCGTGATTTTATTAGACGTGCATCTTGTCTTTTAAAGCCGCCGCTTTTTGGTTAAACAGCAAAATCGGTTTACTTATAAATTCATTTGGCGCCGCTGATGCAGTTGTATGGACTCAAACGTGCAGTAATAACAAACAAATGTGCCGTAAATTAGTGAGCGACAAAATCTGTAAATCTTACCTGTAATGTCGCCACCAAGAGGGATCCCCTACCCTTTAAATACACCCGGCGCTCTTGTCACATGGATGCAAACAGCTGATAAATGCAGAAAATCCGATGGCATGACATACACACCTCAGAATGGAGAAATGAAGAGAGGAGGGCTACCCCTCTGTCGTAATAGCGGAAGGGCTGCGGCGAGATGAACTGCGCTCCTCTGAGGAGAGAACGGATGCAGCTTTACAACAAGCGCTCACTTCTGTATAATGCTTCGTGATCTGTGTGGAAATTAAAAATGCTAAAATGAATAGGCTCTAACTAGATTTCTTTATCATTTTATTAGTACTTTCATGGTATATAATGGATGTCCTCAAAGAATGTCCTCTTTTTAAAGGAGCACTTCACAAATATGAACTAGTATATTAACTACTATATTGTATAAGTATAATAACTAATATATGTGCTATATATAATCCTGCAACCCTGGAATAACAATACAAAGTGTCGATAGATGTTTCATCGTTTTAGTTTTCTTCCACCACAGAGTAATTCGCCAAAAACAGCAACACTATCTTCTCATGAAGCACACATATCCCATCTTTAACTATCTGAAGTGCTTATCGCTGTAAATAGCTGCTTGAATGTTTTGCACTATATTTTACAAGTGACTTTTTGAGCTTCAAAAAAACCAAGGGCAAGTTTAGTTTTTAATAGTTGTAAAAAAGAGCGACAGAGTGATCGATTACTGATTTAATTAGGTTTAATAAACATCTTATTAAATCTGTAAATCTATTAAATCTAATAGGCATTTTATATTTCACTTGTACAGAATGCATTCATATACCCACACAGGAATAAATCGGCGTAAGGTTGCATTGCAGTTTGTCTTGTACATACAGTTCTTATTAAAAGTTACATCTGAAATGTGGCCTTACAATACGGCTTTACTAGATACAAATGCACAATCTACATCACATGCATGCAAAGCCTGTCAAAAAATAAAATAAAATAAAATAAAAAGCTTTTCAATACTCCACAGTGACTGGGGCAAAAGCGTAACATTAACATTACTGAGATTCAAGCGCTTATTCGACGTCTCCAATGACCGTCAATTTCGTGGCGAACTGTTGTCTTTTATTGCATAATAACCAATAAAAACGCGTTCTGAACTTGACTGACGTTTCTCCTATCCAATCCGATTTAGAACTCTTCAAAACTTTGTCCAATCCACGTAGCCTGGCGCAAACCTACATCACCAAATAAGTCATTTGACAAGGCTAGTTTGCGAAATGAGACAACTATGGCTTCCTCCTTGATTAAGTGGTTGAGAGGATTATATGCCTTTTTCTTATTATGTCTTCTGTCCGTCTTTGCCTTTTTGAATCTAGAAGAATTAAATGAAATGAAATATGGCATACAGATTCTGTCCGATCCTGTTATTATGGGACAGGTAAGTCTGTTTTGGATATGGCTGCAGCTAGCAGGGGGTGTTTGTTTGCTACAGATAGCTGTTAGCTTTCGTCATAGTTTGACTGTGTAGAAGCAGAAACATACAGTCAAAAAGCAAATATATATATATATAAGAACACGATACTGTCTCATACTATATCCACTGTCTACTAACCTTACTGAATAGTAAAGCTGGTTAAGTAACAAGTGTGGGAATTAGCTGTGACAGCAGGTCATCTGTGTATACAGTTGTATTGTAGATGTCGCATGTTTGTAACTGCGTGCATCCTCTTCTCTTCTGTCGATTTAAATGTAACGTGTTTCTCCTTTCTGTTTCCTTTTCTGTTTTTCTGACACGTTTCCGTTTCTATTTTTAGGTGGAAGATGTGATGTTGGTTTCTAACAAGTACAAGCAGCTGTACGAGTGTCGTCTGCCTGCGCAGGCAGTGCGCTTCCATCAGGACCCGGTGTCAGAGCCTGACGTGCAGGGCTACAGTGGCCCTGGGGTCCCTGAGCTCCTCAAGCCTATGCAGACCGCAGCCTGTCTGGTTAAGGTTGACATCTTGCACAGATCAATATATAACACAGATACATTAAACACTACTGATTAATCACAAGTACTAACCTGGATATGATTGACTGTAGTGTATGAATAGATACCAAGGCTGCATCATATGTCAAAATTACCAAAATATTGCAAATGGGTATATCACAATATGAATATTGTAATGGTTTGCGATAACTAAATTATTTCAATACGTCATTAAGTTGTATAGTCAAATGTATAGTCAAATTTTAAGTTTTAAATGCAGAAAGCAGTGAAGAATTAATCAGTTACAGACATTTGTGATAGTCTCCTTTTGTTTTTCATAATTCTGTTGCATACAGTAAACTGCATGTCACAGCAATCTGCAACTTTGTTTTGTTTTGTTTATAGACCAAAGACTGGTGGACTTATGAGTTCTGCTATGGCCAGCATATTAGGCAATACCACTTAGAAGGTTTGTTAAACCATTCATACTACATATGATTAATAATAAGTTTGTCTAAATGTAATTGTTTTACAATGTGTATTGAAGCCTTTACACAATGTGTTTATTTATATGTTGCACTCTCGGTCTGGCTTTGGGCTTTGCTTTTTGACTCACATTCAAGTTGAATCACATTCAAGATTCACATTCTACTGAATTCATATCACGTGATACCTATAGAGATTTCTAAACTGTGCAGGAATTTTGTAAAGCAGTTTTGTATCTCTAATTATAGATTCAGAGATCAAGGGAGATGTGCTCTTTTTGGGATATTATGATTCAGAGTTTGACTGGACCAATGAAACTGCCAAGGTAAGGCTTAAACTTAATGTGATAAATTTGTGTACTTACACATTACTTATCTTTTCAGTTCTACTTCTCAGTTCCACTTCTCACAAGGGAGAAACAATAACTAATATGCCTAATTATATATCCATATGTCTGCAATCAACAGAAATGAGAAGTTAACTTGTAAAAAGTGATAAACCGATGTTTATTTTTAATTTCTCTATTCAAAAAATATTTAAATTTATTTATGTGCTTGTTGATATGGGATATGACAATAAAAATGCTTTTTGCATTTGTTAAGGTTTGTTAAAATTCTGAAATCTTTCTCGTTTATTCTCTTAGGCATCTAAGCAGCATAAACTGAAGAGGTATCACAGTCAGTTATATGTTAACGGCTCCAAATGTGACCTGAATGGCAACCCCAGAGAGACAGAAGTTCGAGTAAGAGTGCACACACACATCCACCCAGAGTCCCACCTGCTTTTTCCAGTCCATGTAGAAAAAGTTCTAAGTATTTAGGTCAGTTAGCCATCATAAATGACTTAATGAGAACAGCAAGATCTTTTAGCAGAGAGCTGTTGCGTGATAACGTTCTTGTGCAGGGGTGCCCAATCCTTCTCCTGAAGGGCCAGTGTTCTGCAGAGTTTAGCTCCAACCCTTATCAAGCACACCTGAACCAGCCAATCAAGGTCTTACTAGGCAGATTAGAAACTTCCAGGCAGGTGTTGAGGCAGGTTGGAGGCTAAACTCTGCTGGACACTGTCCCTCCAGGAGCAGGATTGGGCACCCCGTTCTACTACTTTGTGAAATGACATCCATTATATGTGATTTTATTTTTTTGCAAACAGTTTATATGTGAGGAGGGCTCTACTGACTACATTACACGGGTAGATGAACCTCAGTCCTGTCGCTATGTCCTGACAGTACACACCCCTCGTACATGCCAACACCCTCTTCTGCAGCCGCCTTCCACTGCCAAGCCACAAGGCATTGTGTGCCAGCCTGCACTCAGTGCCCAGCAGTATATGGACTACGTGAAAGCCCAAGTCTGTAAGTCTGAGTGGTGATAAATTAAATAACAATGTCTGTAACTACATTTTAACATGGAGACAGAATTTAGGTTTCATTTCCAATCCAGACCTTGTCATTCAGTGGCTGAAATGCATGCTGGAACTACATGACCATGGGAGACATGGTTATCCTGTTATGTGTTTCCGTAGCTCAGCTGGTAGAGCATTGCATTAGCAGAGTAAAATTCATGGGTTCGAGTCCCAGGGACATGTGTACTGATAAAGTGTATACCTTAAATGCACCATAAGTTGTTTTGGATAAAAAGTCTGCCAAGTGCATAAATGTCAGTGTATTTGCTATCAAATTCTCCAGTATCACAACTGGAGAAGCTTCATGATGGTTGTAACAGGATGTAATGATAAAGTCCAGCTTGCTGTAACTCGATTATAATGGTTGATTGGAAGTTTGACTTTTTTAACGGTGTACAAAAACATTTTGTAAATTTGGCTTAGACTCAGATGTAGGACTTCAGGTGTAAGAAGACCTGTAGAACTTTAAACAGTTTTAAGAGTAGTCTGATTTTGACGACTTTCTTTTTTCTGCTCATTATGCTATTCATGGAAAATGTCCCAGCTGCAGAAGTGATGCCCTCGGAGATGAGGTCTCCAGAGAAGCAATCAGCCTACATTTAATCATACACTGTCCTCTAATTAATGCATTATTTTTAGCACTTGGACATCTGTCTTTGTATCTCTTTCTTTCTCTCTCTCTCTCACACACACTCTGTCTCTTTCTTTCTCTGTATGCTCAGCTGACACTAAACGTAAAGTGGAGCAAATCTCAGAGGAGCTCAGGAACCTGGATAAAATTCTGTCAAAGGATGAAAAGAACATGGGATTGCAGGATGAAGAAACAGATGAGGAATCTGCAGTCCATTCAGATGAAGCTGTAGTTTCAGAGTCAGAGTCAAAAGGTTAGCATCCAGGCATTGATGAAACAGTTAATAAAGTACAGTCTTGGGATTCATTTTTTCATTTTTCTGTTGATATCTGCCCATTAGCAATCTCTTGTCTTTTGTAACCTTTCATAGCTGCTTCTGCATACCATTTTCATCTCTTCCCCTTAAACAGTAATACACTTGTATCTGTGTTTTATAGAAGCTCATATACCTGAGGGAGGCTCAGTGAATGAAGAGCCAGAGGACAAGAACTTCTGGGAGGGAGTTACCAAACCAGCTAACACAGATTCAAGCACAACTGACTCAGAAGTAAAGCCTCTTTACTTCATACGCAATCCTTTTAACACCTTACAATAAGATTGTATTTATTAACACTAGTATTAACAAACATGAACTGCCAACAAACAATACTTAAACACTACAGGCTTGATTAATCTTGGTTTGTTTCTTTTAGCATTTACTAATACATTTTTAAAATTAAAGGTTAACTGTTAATATTAGCTAATGCACAATGAACTAGCATGAACATTTGCATTGGCATTAACTAACATCAACAAAGATGGTTGAAAATGTTGTAAAAAATGTTAAAAAATATAGTCTAGCTCATTGTTAGTTTATATAACAAGTTAATTTGCTAATCTTAACAAATACAACCTTATTGTAAAGTGTTGCTCAAGCCTTTTGTAAACCACATTCACGTTCCATATTTTTAACACTATCTGTGTAAAACTGTCAAATTCTGAAGCACACAGATGATGTTCATGTTTTACAACCTTACAGAGCTATCAGGAGCCTCAGGAAAGCCCACTGCATGATAATGACAGTAAGACCATTTATTTAAACCTTCAAAATGCATACCTAAGTATTTTGTTTAATAAAATGTAAATTGGTTTTAATACAAAAAATAACATTTTTTTCTCTGTTGTTGTTTAGTGTTTGGGGAGGAAAAGTTTAATTTTAAAATCATCACAGACCCAGCAGACCTGATGAAGTTTATACAACACCTCAGAGAGAGCAACCAAAAGGTAAGTTTAAGCAGGTTTGGGAGCTATGAAGCATTTCATTTCTATTTATTTTTCATGTCCTAGCCACTAGAGGGCAGTGTGCACTGTGTAGTGGGGGGTTCGGGATACACACCTTTTTATATCGGGTGTAAAAGAATTAGGGAGACATGGTTCCTAATATTTTTGCAGTTATGTATAGGTCTTTGTTTTATATTTTTTGTGCACCATATATCATCATTGTCAGCTCAGATTTTGGCATCAGCCGTTGAAAAACCTGTATTGGTCGACCCTAATTTCTCTTTATTGTTCAGAACAGGAAAGCTGAACTGGAAAAAGAGAGCCAACAATCTCTGAAGGGAGAGGGGGAGGAGAAAAGAGAGGAGACAGCAGAAAGGAAAGGGGAAGTTGAGGAAGGAGATGAAGATGAAAGGTTGCTGCAGGAGTTTGAGGAGGAAATAGCTGATCTGACCGTTCCCTCCTCCAAGATAGAAGAAATAAAAGAGGAGATGCATAAAGAGTTTGACAACATCATAGAGGAAGTATGAGCTCTATAGATTACAAATACATTAGGCAACAAATTTAGCAGTGAATTTGCATTTATTGTGGCTTATTTTCTCCCAGGCTCAGCAAGAGTTGGAAAATGAAGGCCTTAAGGGGGAGTTTGACCGCTCTCAGGCTACACAAACTCTGGAGAACACATTGGGGAAACTTCTGGACCGTCTCGAGGACAAAACTGGACATGAGGGTGAACCAGAAACAGAAAAAAGCACAGACATGCAGAAAAACACAGAGTCTCCACATATAAAAGAGGGAGGGGCATCACCTGGCAACCCAAACCTGGTTCCCAAAACACCAGGTAATTATAGAAAACGGACGTCGAGTAAACAGGTGTAGGAATTGGTGTGAATGAGCAGATGGCAGAACGGATGGTTCATTAAATTGCTTGTAACTTTCATCTTTGCACCCAGGTATTCAGAGACCTCCATATGAGTGTGCCATAATATATATATCTAGTATACTGTCTATAAATGTATGTATTATGCATATGTATGTGTTATACAGTAGCCACAAAAAGTAATCAAATGCATTGGCAACTGCCAGATGATCCAAGATCATCATCTCAAAGCTAATTGTACTGCTCAATTTTACAACCAAAAAGTGTCCACATTTTTAAAAGGTATGCTTTCTTTAATTGTCACTTGGTTTAAAATTTTGGTATTTATAACAATAACAATTCTGCACTTAAATGTGGATTAAATAGGTTTTAAACAGGTGTCTTTGGGGTTACTGTATACTTTATAATTGTGATGGAATCATTGTCACCACTAACACCAATACTACACCCTGTCATACTGTAGTGCAATTCTGATTGAGCCGTTGATTTTGCTGGAGAAACTATAATACAGAAAATGGGGAGTGAGAATTTTCCGCTGTTTCCGCGGTAACCCCCTATTCCCTCTGTCTCTCACCCAAGCTGAAGCGGGCAGCAGTGGTGAGCAGGTAAAAGTCAGGGTGACTAAGTATAAGGTGGGTGGAGGTGTGGCTGCAGGAGCGGTTGCCGGGGGCAACAATGATGAGGGGGGTGTGGAGGTGAAGGAACTGGGCGAGGGCGACCCTCAGTGGCAGCAGATTCAGGAAGTGGTCAAAGAGCAGCTAGAAAGAGCTGGCATCAAGGCCGAAGGTAGGCCGGAACACATACCAGCACACACGCTAAATATTCCTGTTTACCTGTGTGTGTCTTTGTGAGTGGGGCTAAGACCTGACCTTTCATTCTGATCTCATCTTTGAAAACTATTTGTCTTCCTCTGCCTTGTTCCGAGTAACTTGCTGATCCTTTATCTTTAAATAAATCTGCTTTTCCTCTATTTCTCTTATATGGTTTTTAAAATCAGGGCACTTTTAAAGTTAAGTGCCTCATGTCCATCTTAATAATTGTATCCTCCTTGATGCCAATGATATTCCCCCTTGATGCTGGCTTTTGCATGGCTGTGGAAAAAACTGAGGTAGTTTTTGTACATCTTAAGAATTAACTTGTGGTTTAGTATACACCTATTCTTATCAGCACAGGGTATTCATCCAGTTTTTTGGGAGTCAAGATGATGTTTATGCGAATGCATGTGGAAATGTATTTAGAACGAGTGCTTCACTCCTCCTTATCACTGCCCACAGCCTTCATTAACTTCTCTACATGCTTCCATTCTGTCACTACATCAGCCGAGTGTGTGTGTGGGGGGGGGGGAGAGAGAAAAAAACCCAATCATTTTATGTTCTTCACTTTGTAAACCAGTGTGACTGTAGTTGTCTTTATGAGCTTCTGTTGATGACTAAGGATTTTGGGCCTGTTTTGCAGGCAAGATTGAGGTGAAGATTTTAACCCGTAAAACAGTGGAGGAAGCAGGGGACCAGTGGCTTACAGAGGAAGATACTAAATCATTTAGAGATCTTCTCATCAACCTTCTGGTACATAAATGTACACACAATTATGCAAATAACACCCATAAAAAATAAGGTTGTCAGATGTAATAATTGTTAAACAATTAAAGGGGAAAAAACTACGTGTTAATTCAGGCCTATAATATTTATACAAACTGCATTCTCTGATGTAGTGAATAGATTGAATAGAGAGGACTGATTGTTACAGGTGTGGAGCAATGCTGTATTAATATTGCCATTGGTGACAAGAGACTGCATACTTTTTTAAAAATCCCTTTCAGGACAAATCTCAGTAATTAAACAGGTTAATAAATAAAGCCTCATACACTGCTGACAGCTTATTAAAACCAATGTAATCCTACATACTATGGTTCCTATACACGTGAAGAGGTGGTTCTCCTTTTATTTTCCCTTTAATAATGAATAAGTTGGTAATTAACTTGTTTGTCCTCACTCTCTTTGTGTGCAGACGGGGGGCACAGAGGAAGTATATAAAGAACAGAAGAGGCAGCAAGAGTTAGAAAATAACTATAGATTTGTGTGGGGGGAGAAACAGGAGGAGAGCCAGTCGACAGGAAACAGTGATTCTGATGATACAGACCTCTGAGCTTTCTCTTCCCAAGCTCTGTGGACTTGGGGAACTCAGACAGTTGATGGTCTTCAAACTCTGAACTAACAGCTGCCCGGCTTCACTTTTGAACAGTTTGCCATTGTTTGTCTTTTAGTTATGATCATGGTGGTTTATGTGGCATCACAACTAAACTGCTGTTCTGGACCGTTTTATTCATGTGACCCTCTGATGGGTTCTGCCCACTGCCACGGATTCTGGTGATCTTCTGTGAGCGTTTATAGTTGTGTCCTGCTTGCTTTCAATCTAAGATTTTTTTAAACAAATATTCAATTCCGTTTGCAATTTGTGTCCATATTTCACCATCATATGTGAATTCCTTCCATTTTAATTCTGTTTAAATTGGTGTGACAGACTGTGAAAGAAGTTCCTCCACTCATACACAGACATGCGTTCTAACTGGTGTAAGTCTTTTTAAATGCTATGGTCTCATAACCAGACAACAAAGAGTTCAGTTTAAATTTCAGTTGTTCTTGATTAAGGAAATCTGCATATGAGAAATGCCATTATTTCATGATTTATTTGAGGGGTTCAAGTGTAGTTTTTGGGGTAGAGCTGATGCGTGTTTCTGGCACTTAAAATTATTGCATAATGTATCATTTTTATTGTTTTTGTACCCCATTGAACTAAAATATTTCTGGCTTATAACATAAACAGCAATTTTCTCCAACAAATATATAAACTGGCCCTGAGTTCTAAGCATTTAATCTTTATTTACATTAGTGTAAGATACATTTAAAGAGCAGACATTGCCAAAAATTGAAAATGTACTTCATTTAGACATTTGGCCACCAGATTCCATGTTCTTGGCATTTAAGGGCTCTTTTTCATTGGTCTTTTTGGTCGACTGTAAATAGTGTTGCTTCAGTATCTGAATTGTTTGTTGGTAATTTAAGTTTTTAAATTGATTAAATTATTACATTTTAGTTTTAATAATGTAAGTACACTTGACCTTGGTGAGGGAATGGAAGCTTCTGTAAGCTTTTTCTTTTGTTATTTTTTTGTCCTACGCATAAAATGTCATTGTAATAAGGTCCCATCGAACATCTCAGTCTAGGCTACATGAAATGGCACAAAAAATAAAATAAATTTACATCTGACCGAGACCCGAAAACTAAAGCTGAGCCAATGGTGCATTATAGATTTGAGTATGGTACTTGCAAAAACAAAGGCGGTTAGGTGTACAGTTTGGGCCAGATATCCTTTGCATTTTAACGTCAAACCATAATATGCATGCATATGCATTTTTGTACTGAATGCTTATTAAATATCGGCAACCTACTAAAAATGCATTAACCAGAAAAACTTAATAGTAATAGCAGTTATATAATGAAGTGTACGGAAGGTACACTTTGGTGCATTAAACATTTAAATATACAGTATAAAAACAGTATGCATAACTGCAGTATAGATCGTATACGCCACCGACCCTTGTTACGTCCAACAAATCAGGTTTTCTTAGTATTTGTGTTCTGAGAAAGAATTACATTTTTACATACGATTGCGCCACCTTCAATACAAAAAACCAACAGGTTGCAGAAAATATTACACTTGGTGTCAGAAACGACAACCCTTCAGCCAGCCCCTACAGCACTTCTGGCTCACTAGAAACGCGTGGCTTGAATGCGGTGCGTTCTACAGAACATGACAAATAGTGCAATCAGAATGCGCGTTTAAGTGACGTATCGCTCAAGCAAATGATGGACATGCGATTCATCCAATCAAGTGCCCTCCCGTGTGTCAGCTGATCTGTAGAAGTTGTGACGTCAACAGTTTCGTAGTTGCTATGGGTTCAGGTTCTGGAACGATGGAACATGTTATTTTTTTAATAACATTTATTTATTAAATAAAGCGACAAGACGTTACGGACGAATGTCTGTTATCGTCCGTGAACTAACGACTGACAACGAGTAACTTCTTTAAGGGTTGTCCTTTCAAGATTTCTATACGGAACCGAACCGCCCCCGTCAACCTCGACTTTTCTTCGTGAACATTCAGTTAGCAAGCGCGCTGCTTGTTAGCTTGAAATAAAACGCAACAAATCTAGTTTTTATGCCTTTAAAATAATCCATCCGAAAATGGTCATCTATGATCTCCTATACCTTGTTTGGCAGTCCAGTCTTTAATTTTCTCTTCAGGAGTTTAGTGAGTTGGACTGAAGGGAACCGAATACTGCAAATTCTTACACTTCTGCTATGGAGAAAACCGAGTGCCTGGTAAGATTGTGTCGTTCCTTTACATATAAACAAGTGCCCTTATGTTTGCGTAATTTTCCTAAATCAACATATGAGTGTGAATGTGTTTATGTAAGATTGGCGACTGTAGCGTGCCTTAGATTAATTTTGCTGTACAAATATCCACTGCATCATACTTTACACAGAAATGTCAATGACCTGGAGGATGAACATAATTTGTTTAAACGTACAACTGTCCTGGTGTTACGACACGTCCATTTTCTGGGTACTGGTTGGTACTACGAGGGTTGTTTCAAGGGTTGTTTGTCGTTCGGACCTGTCATAAGGTTTATGGTGTAGCGCATGTTTAGTTGTCGATATTTTATAAGAATACGACTCAGTTTGGTTTCCAAGAACCGTATCTTCAAGCGAACCGATTCATTTGATTGTTCTGCACAGTTGCTCTGAGGTGGGAGTCTGGCTACAGAGCGCGTCATGAAAGCTCTGGGCGCGCGCTCCGCGTTCTACGTGGGCTTTCTGGTGGGCACGTGCAGCCTGTACCTGTTCCTGCGTCAGGTGGGCTTCACTCGGACCCTGATGTTTCGCGAGCCCGAGCTCCACGCCAAAAGTGTGGACGAGATTCTCGAAGAGGAAAGCAAGAACTGGAAGAAAGAGAGGTTAGCTCTCTTCAACCTAAATCATCCGCATCATACAGGTAATCCACTGCGAAAACCACATACTGGATGGAAATTGTTTAGTGTAAAGCAGGTCTTTGTAAACATTTCAACTCGGATTTAGGTTGAAGATCAATCTATGATAGTAGTTATTTGTTGCTGGCTGGAATAGTTGAAATAGTCATTTGAGGTGTGGAAGTTGTTCAACTTGCATTATTCACATTCTTTCTGTTACAAATTAGCATATGGTAATGCTCTTACACACACATATATATATATATATATAAATAGATTACAGAGGAAGGAGAGATACTCAAATCTTAAAAAAATGTCCACTGAATTGACCATGAAGTGCTACTGTTAGCTGTCAAACACCCACTCATGACCTATAAAAAAGACCTTCTGGTCTACAAGGTCTTAAGATCCATTTAAAAAGAACAAGTAAATCAAGATCCTGGTGGCTTTTTAAACTGCAGAGTGGAAACATTCTTAAAAGAGGTGTGTTAGACAAACAGAACCAGATAATGTACACAGTGCCCAGAACAATACAGCCTTCTGTTCAAAGGAATTGTGGATATAATATAACTTCCTGGTGATACCATCTGACAAACAGTGAACCTGTCTCTTTGGAGCTTTAGTTCTGTCGTTTACCTCTGTAAATATAATAGAACAGCGCTGCTCCCTTCATTGGGACTTCATTTGGTCATATATATATATATATATATATTATTATTATATACACAATATTGTGTAATTAATTAATTCCTCTTTCCTATAAAATGACACTGTTTGTGCTTGATTATGTTGACTGTATCCAGAGAAGAGATGGACTTTGAACTTTTACCCTGGCATTATATGTGATATCCTTGTTAAAGTGTACAGAAAGGTTTTAAAGCCGTCAGCTGTTTATCAATAAACTGTCCCAGAACGGTTATAACATTTTCGACTTTTATATATCAACTATAAATTTTATTGATTAATTCACATAGCCAATCGTGAAGTTTGGTAGCATATAAATTTGTCTTTTCCCTTCACTTTTAGGTGAGGATGGAACTGTGGCTGACGCTCTCTATAAGCATGTGCGTGTTCTGTGTTGGGTTATGACCGGTCCCAAAAATCTTGAGAAGAAAGCTCGGCACGTAAAAGCCACATGGACTCATCACTGCAACATCGTGGTGTTCATAAGCTCTGTGGATGATCCAGATTTTCCCACAGTTGGCCTGAACACCAAGGAGGGTCGGGATCAGCTGTACTGGAAAACCATCCGTGCTTTCCACTACGTCATGGAGAAACATGGGGACGAGGCAGACTGGTTCCTGAAAGCAGATGATGACACCTACGTGATCGTAGACAACCTGCGTTGGATTCTGGCCAGTCACTCGCCAGAGGACCCAATATATTTTGGTCGGCGGTTTAAGCCCTACGCTAAACAGGGCTACATGAGCGGTGGGGCTGGATACGTGCTCAGCAAGGAGGCCCTGAGGAGGTTTGTGGAAGGGTTTCGCACGAAAGTGTGCACGCATACATCCTCGGTGGAGGACCTGGCCCTGGGGCAATGCATGGAGAAGATGGGTGTTGTGGCAGGAGACTCCAGAGACACAATGCAAAGAGAGACATTCCATCCTTTTGTACCCGATTCTCATCTCACTGGCACATTTTCCAAGACCTTCTGGTATTGGAAGTACTGTTATTACCCCATTGTGCAGGTGAGCATAAACTCACAAACTCGCAAAGGTTTTACAGCACTGTTCCAAATTCCAATGAGTTGCAAACAGTAAGAGTACAAAGAGTAAGCTCAGAAATTAGTTTGTGTAAACAAATACTTTGCCAAATCCTGAGGCAGCTAGGTATTTATATAAATGTATGGTATTTAGTACTGAACATCATAGAAAGTTGGTATTACTGTTTTGCACAGTATTTGTGTGTCCTTTTTTTTAGAGACAATATGTAGTTGGTCTAACGTTTACCTTTATGTAAAGCTGCTTTGAAGCAATATAATGTTGTAAAAAGCGCTATATAAATAACATTAAATTGAATTGTGTTGAAACAAAATGCACTCCTAATAATTTGTGGACTTTTTTGGTCATTTTAGCCTTTGACAAGGCATTCCAGTAGGTTTGGAATCAGGGCTCATGTCAGATGTTCTGAATAAGTTTTAGAGTGGGCACTTGTAGTGTGGATTTTTAAAAGCAGGCTTTTGACTGCTGGGAAATGATTCAGCATGACTTTAGGTGGGTGGGGGTCATTGGTTTGCCAGTTTATACAACATCCCAAGATATACAGGAGTTACATATTTATGTTCAAGTAACACAGGAAAACTCTGTAATCTGAAATGAAGTTTATTTTTGCCACAATTTTTGTTAGTCATTGGTTTTGCAAACCAAGTACATCTGAGAGAAAATGAAGTATTGTAGCTTTTCTAAACACTAGACCTGTTAAATGTTTAGCATACAAAATGTATAAATTGTGGTTATATTTGCACTCATATTTTGTAAATAATATTAAATGACTTAACATTCCATTTACATTCTTTTTTTTTTTCTTTCTCAGGGACCCCAGTGTTGCTCAGATCTTGCTGTTTCTTTCCACTATGTGGATGCATCACGCATGTACCTGCTGGAATACTACACCTACCACTTGCGTGCCTTTGGCTACAAATACCGCTATCAACCCCCTGAACCCATAATCCCAGCAGGCTTCAATGCCCCAGTCCCAGACAATGTGGAAGTCGGGGACTCTGACCAAAAACAGGGGAAAGAAGCACAGGATGGAGAAAACAAACCCCCTGGACAAGATGGAAAACTATAGCAGCTTTTTTTTGTTTATATTTTTTAAAAATAACATTTAAAACCTTTCAAAAGAACTTTTTTTTGATGGCTTTTGGCTGTGAGTTTTTTGTTTGTCTTTGTCTTTAAAGTACTATATTGTGCCACAGAGTTGTGTGTGTGTGTGGTTTAATGAACTGGTGCAATTTGGGAGGGTGTTTTTTTCTTAATAATGCATTTATATATGAATGTTTAGAGATTATATATATATATATAGTTTGGCAGTGCAGAATTGTAATAAATGATGGTTTAAACGTGGACCCAGAGTGTGCTGTGCTTGGGATCTGATTACGTTTCTGAGCCTGCCTTAACAGCATACTAACATGGCATTTTTTTACCCACAAGCAAGATTTGCACTTCATGAACGCATGTGCTTCCATTGGCATTATTGTGTAACTTATGGAGGTTTCATGTTGTTTACATGCAACTGTCACATACAGAGAGCCATGAATTCCCATTTGTGCCCAACTGCCCACAAACTTTATTAGCTTACAGACAAACACGGAAGATCCGGTGGTATACAGCACTGTAACAGATTTGACAAAGGTGTGGTGTAGAATCAATTTTAATGTTTATAATGATGCAATCTAAAGTAAACAGCGCACATGAAAATACTATTTTACTGCTCTCTGAAAGTTAAAAGCACTACAGGAATGCAGCACAGCTGTAGTATTGGCTGGCCCAATACGTTCATTTATCTTCAACTGAATGTAACGTTTTGGCCCAATTCATACCTTCAGTGTGGTACCCCTCATAGAACTTAGTATGTCATGTGGATTAACTGTTGCTGATGTAACTGACATAATTGCTTTAATTTAGTAAATTAATCATTCAGACAGAACCTTTATTAAATTAATACACATTAAACTTGTGTTATTCACCTGCAAGAACTCCAGTATAGTCCAGGTGGGCATTGTTACCATTGCTAAGAATTCCAATCTTCCAATCTCATCTTCCTTTTTAAACAACTATATGACTGAGTATTGCTCCTCAGTCCAGAAAACTGTTCTTTTGTTCTGTTTGTTCTGTTTATCATCAGAGAAAGGTACATATTGATTTCTCTGTACTGTTTATTTTATGACTGTACTCTGTTTAGTTTTTAATAAGAACTCTTGGCACAGTTATGAAGGAATTCCAATTAAGTTTATTTGAATGAATAAACTGGAAATAAAGGAATTTGAATACCACTGTTGCCCTTTGACCACTCCAAGCTCAATGTCACTTTTGCAGCAGTTGTCTTAAGCAGAATTATTTTGGCAAATGAAGATTAAACAAGCAGTACATACAGAACTCTGGTCAGCATGTACATTAGGTGAAATTATGGTTCTAAGAACCTAAATGAATTTTGTGTACATTGTTTTGAAATCAAAAATTGAATTTTGAAGAGAAAGATCTTTTAATTGTTGTTCCTTTCTGGTACATTTATCCCATTGTTTTAAAGAGCAGTTTACTAAAAAATGCTTAAACCTGTTTGGTACCTTTCGCTAAACTGCCATGTGTAAACATTCTGTTACCTCCAGGTTTACACTGTGTTCATCTCAGATTTGCTCAAATCCAGAATGCATTCCAAAATACATAGAACTCAAACAAAGAACACTTACTGTCTGGTAAAACAAACAATGTTATTGAGCAGCAGGATTCATTGACAATCAGTGACATGTACAAGTGAAAATTCCTTACTTGAGACAGTCATCTATTTGAAGTCTGTTTCAAAAAAGGCTTTACCGACTGTCTTTTCCAATAAGGGTTTTGCAAAGTTTATTGAGTAAGAAAGTCTATATCAGGTTGTCTGAATTAACAAAATTCAGACAAAACACAAACAATGTTTGTGTGCTGTTATGCTTTCATGAATGGCCTTTCCATTACTACTGCACTTTTGGAGATAGTGGTGACATGTATATAAAGAGTATGTCAGAAACAGTGCAGCAGAACTGTTTGTATGTAAAACATCAGCTGGAGGTTTTTAAGCAAAGCTCCCATCCTTTATTATCTGTTGTTCAGTAATGTCTTATATTTATAAAGAGAGTCATGTACAGTACTTCCATAGCAATCTTTTATTTATAAAAGGGTGTGTGAGACAATGTGTAACAAGGAATTGATTCAGTGAGGAACAATAACCAGCATATTAAGTAAAGTATTTTATAGTATATATTTTTTTCTTAATTCATATAAATAATTTGTGATGCACACCTACCACCAGTAATTAAAGAAATGTTTCATATTGTGTTTACAACACATTGAATATTTAAGTTGTCAACATGAATAAAGTAGAAGCCGCATATTTGCAGTGCATGGGTCATTTTCATTTCCTACCAGCCAATAAATCTATCAAAACATCTTTTATCAGATGTGAGACTGGTGCAGTCTGTACTAGGAAACCTTGAGGTGGTTAGATGTAAGAATTCGTATTGAAACGGGTAAAATATACCAGAATGAACTACACTGAAAGAAAATGAGAACCATACAGCACAATCATATCTATGTTACAAAAACAGCTATTCTTTCTTTTGCATGGCATAATTCCATGGTGGATGAATTACAGACTGATGAGATCAGGCTTCATACAGCACAGCAAAACCTTCAAGACACAAAAGCACAGCAAGAAAACAGCAAAATTACACAGAAACCTCTTAAAAAGAAACAAACAAAACATCAATTTCACTAAGGGAACAATCATTAGCTAGTTAGTCTCTAAATATACAGGTGCTCTCAGTTATTTTTTTTCCACATTAACATGTTTCACACATAAAGAGACCAATTGTAATTTTGTTAAATATGTTTAAAATCTTACATTTAAGAATACTTCAGTCATATCAGTGGACTGAGCTTTTAAAAAGCTTTATTTTACATGAAGTGGGTCACCATATGGGGGCAGACATGTTGAGATCACATGACCATCAGTTATAAACCTCCGTTTATTCAACACGCTGGCTCATGGAATAAATAATAGCTGTCTGTTAAAGGGAATACTAAAGATGAACTAAATGTCTCAGTTTTGTGTCAATGCCGTAGAATGCAATGGATGCCACTGTTATTTGGTTACCAAAATGTCTTGGCTATTTCAAAATATCTCTTTCTGTGTTCCTCAGAAGCAAAAAAGTAATACAGGTTTGGAATGACATGGGGGGGATGGAATAATATTCATTTTGGGGTGAACTATCACTGTAACAGCATTTCTACAATGACATCAGTAACTTTTGCACGATGCAATATTCACGCCACTAGGTGTCAGTATAACTCCAAGACGTTTCCATAATTACAAGAGCAACATAAGCAAAACTACTCACACTACTGTGCTGAAAATATTATAAATAATACAACTGCGCTCTTAACAAACCACATTAGAAAAGCCTGATCTTTGTGCTTTTGAAAGACTAGACTGTGGTTATTTGGACTCCAGCGAACCTTTACTCACCTCAGCCTTCTGTTTTTAAAGAAGAAGTTGCCTCTTCTCTCTCCTCTCCGAGCAAGTGCAGCTGATTGTTGAAACAAATGCAAATAAAGTTAAGCGTCACTAGCTACTAGATGCAAGAATTGTAAAATACCACATTTCTCCGTATTGACCACTAGAGGTCAGTACATTTTGCATGTGTGTTTCAGTTTGCACATTTTAGCTGTTACAAGCTTGGCTATTATGTTTGTTTGTGTATTAATGATATCATTACTGCAATAAATTAACCTAAAACGTTCATACAATTTCCTACATGTTTGACAGATAAATATCGACCACTTGCCATTTTCTGCTGCAACATGATGTTACTTTCACACAGACTCACCAGACACAGTGTTTCTCCGTCCTAACAGTCCAACAAAGATGTCATTCATATTGGCTAGAAAAGGACCAAAGTGGGTCATCAGGGTCTTATTTAGTTTAATCCATAGCTATCTCATTTTGCAACAATATAACAATAAGCACTTACTTCTAAATGATGGATTTGTGGAATGATTTGGACCTGTAACAGAAAAACTAACATTAAAACTGATGAAAAATATTCTTAACATTCTTGATTCTTGATTATAACATCTCACAGGACGTTTTTACGCGAGGTTTACTTTTTATTCGTTCAGGAAACGATGACATTTTTAGTGGGAGCCTTTTAATATCAACCTTGACTTTATCCTAACATTCATCTGAAGAAATAACAATAGACACTTGTGTGTTAACAGCACGTCGTTACGATCTCTTATGAAACTTTAAAGAAGACACGAAAGATTATGGTTATCTTTCTATGCTCTTTTATTCTTCTCTCTTTGTCTCTTTGTCTCACCTGTGCTCCTCCTGCCCATCAGGCCGATGAAGCTGTCATAATCAACATCATCATAACGTTTCTCAAAACGTTTCGACTGAGCACCGCTGCTGTCGTCCTGCAAGCAAAGCAGAACTCACTAATGTGAATGACTCAGTAGCATACAGACTCCAGACTGTGATGATCATTAAGGTTACAAGGAAGAAAAAGTGGTAGATGAGCAAGTAGTATGCATGTCTGTATATCACATTCATATGTTGCTTTGCAGAGTTTTATAACAAACGTTTAATAACGATTGTGTGAATCAATGTGTGACTTCCTCGGTAATGTAACACAAGTAATGCAGGATGAAGGTACAGCGTACACACATGACTGAACCTCAGTTTGATTCCGTATTTAATAGCCTGATACCACATTAAGGCAATCATTATATTTAATGGACTCCCCCCCAAACTATATGCATATCCTCTCTCCCTTCATGCTATATCAGATGTATTGTGATCTGTGTTCTCCCCCACACACATTGAAGCATAATATAAAGGAAATCAGCATACAGCTACAGATACGAATAAAAAAGATAATATTTAGTTGAGTAAAATGAAATCCAAGTTCTGTATAGGCACACCTGGATGACTTGGTTAGCACAAGATTTACACGAGAGCATTTTTAAATTGTTCACCATTATCGCCCCGAAAATAATCGGATCAATATTGCCATTATTTATACGAACGTTGTTCAAGCCTGTTTTCAATTCTGTAGCGTTTTACTTTTGGCATATATGATATATAACGTTAAAAAAACGTTCTACTAACGTAACTGCAAGGAGGTTTCTTTAAGAGGTCTTTTATAGAAACGTTCTGAGAACGTTCCCTGTTAACTGGGGATCCTTGTCAAGGTGTTTTAACGGGGATACTTACCGGGATATGGTAGTCACCCGAACAGTACAAGTGTCCGGGACACAAGAGCACCAGCAGCACCTGAGAGACCAGCACCAGAAACCAACCGCACGACATCTTCCAGTCTGCTGCTGAATAAAACTTTATTACTTTATTCATGCACGTCGTGTTTTTTCCTTTCTTTCTTTCTTTCTTTCTTTCTTTCTTTCTTTCTTTCTTTCTTTCTTTCTTTTTCTATTGCATTTCAGAACCTCCTATAACCTGCTATCCCAATAAATGTGCTAAACTTCTAAATCTGGAGAAAATGTTAATATAGCATCTTAATATAATACACGGCTATGACATTACCTTTAACAGTGATGATCTGGTATTCGTCCGAGGAGGATGAAGCTCAGCAGATCTTCTCTATTTACCGATCCGTTATTTGGAGGATCCGCTCTCACAGACTCTGGCAGGCTCTTCAATACCAACCAAATAATGATGCGAACAGATTCTGGTGACGCAAAGTCATTAACAGAGTCTTGACGTATTTATGCGGCCATTTACTTTCCAAACTCACGCCTCCTCAGCTAACAGTTTTAGGTTTTAAGAACGTTTCCTTAACGTTTCCATTAAGTAACCCAAAGGTTATTTTAAAAGTTACGTTCAAAACGTCCAGGTGTATTAACGTTTGTTATTATAATTATTATTATAAACGTTTTCACGTTTTTAAACGCTCCACTTACTACATAAGAATGACATTGTTGATATATATATATATATATATATATATATATATATATATATATAATGTCAAAAAAACATTTTCTTCAGTTGTTATGAAGCGGAAGTTTTGAATCATGAACCCAAAAATTTCTTTCACCTGGTTTATGCGTTTTATTCTGAAAAGTCTGAAAATAGTTGGTAAATCTTGAAGCAGTTTTCAGGCTGTAAGAACATACGTCTAAAGCTGGGGGTTCAATACTCATTTCCTTGTGTGATTCTGAGTCTGTATAGCGGATTTACTTTCACGAGAATGAAAAGAAAGGGCAAGATCATGAATAAGATTCGTGAGATGGTTTAGATTTAACATTTCGATCTGGGAAACACATGAAAAATTAGTGTTTTCTGTGTGACGGTGCTTTATCACATCATAATCGCGTTTCTAATTCGGCCAGTTTGCCGTCCTTCACTTTTGTATTAAATACAGACTGTGTGGGATGGCCACAGTCACATGCTTTAGTTGCATGCAGTCCTCAACAGTACAGCAGTCAACTGGGAAGTTTTCTGTAAGTAAAAAGGTAAATAAAACTTATTTCAACTTACTTCATATTTCATGGCCTCTCTCTCTCTCTCTCTCTCTCTCTGTGTCTCTCTCTCTCTATGTCTCTGTCGCACACACACACATTTCTCACGCCTCTCTTATTGCCTTATTGCACTTGGTTTTATTCTCCTCCAATTTTTTCCCACAATATGAAAGTCAGCTAAATTCATTTACATAACTAAGTCCTGAATCTATTAGAATTTAATTAGTTTTTACATTATATAGGTGCAATGTTTTCTCAGCAAGCAGAAAAGCGCTTAATGATACATTAAAGCACCAGTGTCTTTAGAAAACCCCAGTGAACTCTTCTTTGCTTTTCTTGCTTGTAGTTTATTGTAAACAAGGAGTGTGGAGCTGAATAGAACAATATATGTCATTAATATAAATAGAGCTTTGATGTTAGTTCGAACTGTTTGTAAATATTTCCTTAGTTATGAATATAAAATTACATTATCCACAAAACAAATTATAATCATATTATGATAGACATTGTTATGATAGATGTTAGGGCAGTAAAGAGGCCCAAAAAATTTGCCATGACTTATTTGTTCTTGCATTTGTGAGAAAGTGTGCATGTGCTTGCTGAAGCAGGCGTGAAATATTGGAAGAGTTCAGAAGTACACCCACACTCACTTTAGTAGTGTCAGTGTTTCTCAATGGTGAATGACACCTACCATTTATCACTTACGCAAACAAACTCTCACAGACTCACACTCTCTCTCATTTTCTTAATCTAATGTCTTTGTACGCTAATATGGCTGATATATTTGTTTTAAGAGTTTTGCATTGGAGTTCTGATCTCATTCACAGTTAGAAAATGTTGATTCACACATACATTCAGATTTGTGTCCCACACATTTAACCCAAGATCTTGTTTTTGGAAATGTATGTTAGGAATTCAAGTTACAAAACTATACCTTGATATTCATAATTCAGTTTGTGAAAAACAGCGTCTACATTTAGGTTAAAGGGAAAGTTAAAATACAAAGAATTTCAGTCCATGTGCAGACTCTCTCTGCCTACTAAATAAAGCAAATGTCATTACCATCTTATATTGTTCTGTCTATATTAGAATGTGTTGTATGCGTCATGTTTACAGTAATGTAAACATTACATTATGATACAGTATAATAAAAAAAAAATGTCAAGAAAAGCATTGTTACAGTTAGGATCTTAGGCAGATATTACAAAAATGCCAACATTGCTCAAACATACAGCTTTTAGGTATTATTACATTCATTGTTTGTACATTTCATTAGCTTTGTTTTGATTTTCCGCTTTAGGATGAGTCAGTTCTTCAGAGGTCAAATGCTTTAAATTCCTATATTTCCCCTACAGCCCACCTACACGTTCACACCACAAAGTCTTTAGATCTGGGAGTAAATAAAAGGTTGAATGCTTCCCTCATCCATTCAAATTGCCCGTATTTTGAAAAGAGATTTTCTTTGTTTGTCTCATGGTCAGCAGTCATTGAAAGTATCTGCATTTGTACAGGAAAGAGTCATTTTGTGACCCTGTGTAATATTTAATTCAAGGGCACATCAGTTTTTGAAAACCCTGCAGAATGTGTCTCTTTCCTTGAATTGGACAAACAAAGGATGTGACAATGACCACCAATAACCAGAATGCCATAACGAAATTCAAGGTATTCAGCAACCATTAATTTAATTATTTGAATGTGATTCATTTTAATAATTTTACATGGTATTTGCTTGTAGCTGGATGCCTGTGCTGCATTTTGGGAAATATTCTGGAAGCAAGTTAGACTGATTTAGGCACAGCTCAAAATGACACAAGGCAGTGGTTTTAATCTCTGTAACTCCCAAAGACTCCCAAAGTCGGTTTTCAAAGGCCTTTACATAGGTTATATTTTCTTATGTACTATGCTGAAATTATTACAAAGGTGCTTTATTAATAGAAAGTCAATAAACTAAATTAAAATAATACTACAAAATATTACATTTTTAGCCATAAGTTTCTAAGTAAGACTATTAGTTTGCAGTTTGCAAATGTTGCATTATAATTTGCGTGTTGTACTTTTTAAGAAGTTTTTTATCATTTTTATTATTTTAGGTAAATTATTTTAATGTAACAATTCATTTCAAATCAGCCCCCTTAGAGGTTTACCATGGCCCAAAAGCTTGTAGTCTTTTGGCTGAGAACCACTGACACAGAGATAAAGACCTACAGTACATGCATATTCCTTCCTTTTAAAAGGTGACAGAACAACCTCTGTTCTCCAAGGTCGCACTGACACAGACCAAAAAAGTCCACAAAAATACAAAAAACATGCTTGAAAGCATATCTGGGCTGTTAAATTAATTCCAGAACTGTTCAAAAAAAACAAAATATTGAATGAGTGATGTCTCTGGTCTTATAAGTAAAAAAAAACATTCATATGCGTGTGAGAGAAATTTGTTCATCATTTTAATTCAATAAGCACTTATTGCCCTTTGGATGCCCTATCCTAAGGCTACATTGGATAATTACAGTGTGTAGTATCTGAATATTACTCCATGTAGCTGATCCAATCATGTTCAATAAAAACTATATCAAATTGGCTTTACTTGTATCTAACAACTTTTACTACTCTCAGGTGTCCACATGACAATTGTAAATGTTTGAAATCATTTCTCCAAATCACAAAGACAAAACACAAAATCACCTAAAAGTTTTTTAATTGGTTATGTGCTTGGTTCCCCCAGGTGATTGTTAACACTTGATGACGCTGTGTGTTTGGTCATGGCATGTCTCTTAAATGTGTAAATATCCCTTGTGTGCTTTGGGCCAGTGATAATGTATGTGAAAATGAGAATCACACTTGTACATATTTCTGCTTGTATGTCACTCCTCCCCCGTTCCTCTCTTTCTCACTTCAATGGGAACCGATGGTATTGACGCTGGAGCTGTCAGTGAGATTTAAGAAGCATCATTTTTCCAAACAACACAGCATACTGTTAGTCTGTGCGTGTGCAGCACGTTTTTGTTGATTCATACTTACAGCAAGTAGGAGTTTGATTCTCAAGTATGTTGTTTTTCATAAGAGGGTCACTTTCTCTCTCCCGGTTGTCCATCTGTCAATAAATCACATTGCTGCAGCCCAATACAGTGTTTAACTGATGCAGACAGTTGTTTGTTTGTATGGATGGGGCCCTCTTGTTCTGGCCCAATGAACTGGCTGTGTCATATAGCATGTCATATGTCAGTGGCACAGACTATATTTCCATTTAGTTGGTGTTTATGGAAAAAACAGCATGATTTCATTGTTGGTGTGTTGATGCCCAGATGTGATGGTTCCTCTTACAGCTCCACATTACACACAATGCTAGTTCTGAATTATGAGAAAAGAAAGAAAAACTGATACGTTTTTTGGGCACAACATCCGTTTATTCATCAAAAGTAATATGAAGTGTAAGTAAGGTCATAAGTGAGGGAGATAACATTTCCTTCTGTTAATAGAACACAGTTTCTTAAAAGAGCTAAAGGTCATGTCAAATATAAAGACAGATTGTTCAGCCTCTTATAAAGAACATAGAGAAAAGAAAATGTACTTGTGAAATGCTACAGTGCCCTCTAATGGGCACCTTTGCACATTGAACACAATATACCATCAAAAAATATTTGACATTCATTTCACAACTTTAACAATTTATAAATGATTGTTGTTACTTTATTGCCAGGAAGACAATGTTTGATTTGTGATATTACACAGAAATGGACTGTAGGCACTACAGTAGGTGCACTACAGTTTCAGCTGTAGGTAAAAGATGAAAAAACTGTGTTGCTCTTGTCCTTGAGCTAGCTGTTTATTCTTATCTAGAGTCTACAGTACTTTAAAAGAAACCTTTAACTTTTAAATATATGCATTTCCACTAGTCGTCTAGGACTGCACAAAATAGGGAGAGAGAGAGAGATAACTTATTCCATGCATGAGTGATAAGGAGGGTTTCTTCATTTTTCTCTCAGCTCTGAATAGATGTTGAAAATGTCTGTTTACTTTCAGTTTAACAGGACTGACCTGACTGTGTTTTTGTGTGAGGGCAATGACCTGTAAACAAACGATAAAATCTATCTCTTGTATCAGCACTCTGACAAATTAACATGCATGGGTGCACTATACTGTTCCCTCTATGTCTCCCCATACATGAAACAAGTATGCTGCAATTTATCTAGGTCAAAAACAAAGCACCCCCCCCCATGGTCTTCAAGAGAAAATGCAGAGATAGAATGAGGGGGAAAGAGGGCATATTAGGATAAACAAACAAAACAGCCATAGAACACGACCAAATATTTAGGCGAATTTTAGGTGTATTTTAAATACACTATGTACATTAGGTTTTTGGTCTTACCAACTGAAAAAATAAATTAATAAGTGTTAAATTAATGCTCATCTACTCTCTCTCTTGCACACACATATACATAAACACACACACGCAAACAATAACACACTTTTGGGAATTTTATGTACTTGCCCCCTGTGGTACAGCTACCAGCTGCAGATATTACGTAGATACAAAAACAAACAGCTTTGTGGACGCAGCACACATCACTTGTGACTTTACCAATTCGATTTTTTGTTCAGATCCTGTGCTGTTGGTGCTGTGTGTATTCATAATACTGTCAGATATGGTATTTGCCAGCGCTTCACTCCCCCTCTCTTGACACTTCACTGTGCAGTTGTGACCCAAGACAGGAGTTATAATCCTGGTTATTACCGTGTCATTTTAAGGCCTGGTAGCCGAGTAGTGCCTTCATCTTCCTCAGAGAGCTGGATTCAGTAATGTGAGACACTGGTGTAGAAACACAGTCCCTCAGCCCATCTGTGTGAACAAAAAAGAGGAGTGAGTGTATGCTGTAGTAGAGTGGATCACTGCGGTCTCTACTCTTTATAAATTACTTTGTGTATAAATCATTTGTGAATACACACATTTTTCAAAAGTACTATTCATTGCTTTTAGGATAAACATTCAGTAATGAAATTAATGAGCAGTATTCAGTAAAAACACTGAATGTGCATTAAAAAAGCACCATTAACAAAAAGTAAACAAAAACAATTTTGAAAAAAAAAGTTTTTAATCTTATTATTGCCATAATTATTCATTTTACTACTAATAATAACACTTATATATAAATTACTTCACTATTTATAGTTAATCCATGAAATTCGGGTGAGGTACATGTACTTCAGCAGTAGTTTCCATCAGATTTGGTCTGGGCTTTGTGTGATAAGCATAGGAATAATATAAGATACTATAGTATAAGAACAATATAATTAATTATAAACAAAATATACAAGGTAGATCAGCATGTCATTTTAGTTACTGTAAAAAAACCAGAATGATCATATTGCTACTATGCTATTGCTGTATAACATATGCAATTTCTGCCGCTATTTTCTCGGTTACATTTTCCGTAACTTTTTGTCAATGCGTCAGTGTCATTTTTAAATGCATATGTAAAGTCGTGAATAAGTATTGCAAATTGTAATAAAATATACCTGTCATATCTTGTCCACGTTGAACTCGAAGTCCTTAAACATCAAGATTGCACGGCGATTTAAATCGCCCCGCGGCACGTCACTTTCACTTCGTCATTTCTTGTAAGGCGAGAGAAAGCCTTAAGTTTCGTTTTCTCTGCTGTTCCATCAACACCCCTCTTTAAAGGACATGATTGTCAGTTTTTTTAACCAATTGCTTTGGACCATAACTCTATTTGCGCCAATGAGCGAGCGCTAACGCCGCGCTGCGTGACGCTCTCATTCTATGTAGAAAAATGGGCGGGATAGCAGAGGGAGGACAGAAGAACAGCCGTTCAGTTCCTGTGAAGTGCTGAGCGTGTTTATTTACTCGACAGACGATGCTCGTTTCGCAATACGTGCGAGCGCAAAGTCGTGTGGTTGTGTAGTGCGTATCCGTGCTAAACAGCTTTGCAAAACTGAGATTTCAAAATCACTCCTTCAAAAGTGCAGATTTTTCCAGGTAAGTTAGTAGTGGATTACTGCGAGTTTAGTTGATTTAAATGACAACTATTCGCGAAGAGTTGTACATCAATGTGCATAATTTCTATCAAACGTATTTTGCATTTCAAGAGATGTAGTATACATCTCTAGTATACAGAGTATACTAGTATATATATACTAGTATATAGTATATGAGTGTCATGACCGAGGTCCTGAATTAAAGTAGAGCAGAAACGCATTTGCCTAATTTTGTGTTGTTTGTTTTCTATTGTTTTGCGGGGGTTGCTTACCATTGTGCGTGAGCTCAAGCTTTATTGTGTTACATTGTAAGAGATTTAGCATACTATTATGTAACTGTCACGCTGTCTCCGTGATTGGAAGTGAGCAGACACGCACTTAATGTTTTGCATTGTTGGAGGGTGTGGTGCGGGTGTGTGCCCTAGGTAGTGAACAGGTGAAGGGCACCGAGCACACAGTGCATGTAAACAATGCGTCATCGTGCGTTAGTAAGAAACCATTATTTACTCACCCCTATGTCTTTTCAAATGCTTGTACTGGTATTTTGTTCAGTGGAAAATAGAAAGAGTTTGAGGAGGGGTTTTGAAGAATCCTCACGCAGTTCTGTGCATGCAAAGACAGTCCATATTGTCCAAAACTCAAACAAAAAGTTCATGTTTAGTGCAGAGTCATGCTATATTCCAATATTTCTGATATAATAACTTTGTGTGAGGTCCAGTGTACATTTGAAATCGTTATTCACTCATAATCTTTATTTTCAGAGATTTACGTTTATGCATTTGGATTACATTTCTATCCAAAACGATTTACAGTGCAATAGAGTTATGTGTTTTATAAGTATATGTGTTCTCTGGGAATCAAACCCACACCCTTAGCGCTGTTAACGCAATGCTCAAACAATTTAGCTATAGAAACATTGCATTAATAATATCATTTGCATTCTTGAGTTACTGCTATCTAACTGCACCATCATTTTATTTGAACTTGTGAGGGCAGATGAGGTGAACGACCCGTTCATCACCCGCTTTTCAGCAGACCCGTTTGAGCTATTATACATATTTTGTTTGTAGAATGGCCCTGTGGCAGCAGTTGCAGGATACAGTGAATCCGCAGACGGTTTTTGATCTGTACAGCGGTGATGAATTGCCTATGGAAGTGAGACATTATCTGTCACATTGGATTGAAAGCCAGAACTGGTAAGTGTCAAAACTTGTAGCACCGCATGAAAACAGATTTTGTTTTGGACACACTGCCAAAACTTCCATAGCATACAAATAAGTGAGACCAAGTTAAGTTAATTAATAAAATGTTAAAGTTAATTATTAATGTGTGAATATTTGCATTAAATTAAAAAAAGTCTTTAATTATTTCCCAAAACGATAAAACATTTCTTCTAGTATTTCCAGATATGTCAGTAACAACAGTCAGTAACAACATAATAGGCAGCAGCAGGTGTATTAGCATGTGTTTCAACTGCAAGCATTAATGCTCAGATTTGATATTTTGGTTTTAAAAGGTATGATGTCACTCATTTTGCGTTTGTGTGTATCATAGGGAACGTGCCTCCCGGGATCCGTCCCAGGCTGTGCTCCTCTTTCAGGTGTTTTTGGAGAACCTGGATTGCCAGTTCAGTCGTTTTGCTCAAAACAAAGAGAATTTCCTGCTGCAGCGTAATTTCAGACGCTACAAACAAAATTTTCAGGTCAGTTGACCTCTCATGTTTCCTTCGACCAAAGCAAATATAACACATATATATGAAACTGCTGAGAAAGTTGAATCAGTAACAGCTTTGTGATGATGGGTCATATTTGCTGGTTTGCAGAAGTATCAAGAGGAACCATATACTCTAGCTGCTATTATCCACTGGTTCCTAACAAAGGAGAAGGAGATCCTTAATGAAGCACAGCTTGCACAGAAAGTAAGGAGCTAAAAGGCCTCATCATCAGAATTATTACCAGTTTTATTATTAACGTCAACGTTGTGCTTTACTGTCTCAGGTGCAGACGTTGAACGTCCAGCCAGCTGCGAAGGAGTTGCAGTGCCAGAGAAAAATTGAAAAGGATTTGAAAGGGCTCAAGACCAAAGTAGAGGTATACATGTGTGTACATGTGTACCTGCGTGTATGTGTGATTCATGATTCATGAATCATTGCTTCTTTTGGCAGGTTATGGAGCACAACATAAGATGTTTAGAAGAGCAGCAGGACGAGTTTGTATTTAAAAAGCAGACGTACAAAATAGACTGTAAGACTACATGCTATATTTTATTAAACTTTGTCTCTTAATCCACTGTTTGTGGTTCATCTGTTAATGTCAGTCCTGTGTTTGCTTATGTCCATGTGATTTTTAGCTTGCACAGAAGAGGAGAAGAAGATGCGAGAGCAAGGGCTTCAGAAGATGCTTTCAGTGCTTGATAAGTCCAGACGGGTAGGCACACTTCCTGTTATGTTCGTGTTTGCAAAAATGGTTTCCACCAGACCTAGTTTTGTGGTGCAGAGATAGGCAATAAAAATCTAAACATTATTGACTATTTATGACATAGATCTCAGCATTTATGTATTTGTTTAAAGGTTGTGCTACTAAGTTTAAATCAGAATATTAAACACATTTTGTCTTAATATACAGCAATAAAAATAAAAGATTCTGTTTAAAGTTAAAAAAAATTCTATTCTAAAGTTACTTTATGTCTGTCCTCTGTCCATGCTGTTGTATCATGCTGTCTTAGACCTTCCTGTCCGATATCTCAACTATGTTGGACTCTGCTGATTGTCTGAGCTCTGTGCTCATAGATGAGGAACTTGTGGACTGGAAGCGGAGACAACAGAAGTCTTGTATTGGTGCTCCAGATGATACAAGTCTGGAACATTTAGAAAAATGGTAATCCAGAAAATTTCAGGGCAGCTTGGTCTGCATGAACCCCATTTGAATTCATTTCTGACTTCTTTATGGGCCCCTCACAGGTTCATTCAGATGATAGAGTGCATGTTTCAACTGATGAAGTTCTTGCAGAAGCTTGATGAGCTGCGGGAGAAGATGACCTATAACAGTGACCCCTTCCCGGGTCAAAACCCCCTCTTAATGGCTAGAACAGAAGCTCTGCTGACCCACCTTTTGAAGAGGTACATTTAAACATATGCAACGTATCTAATATAGTGTTGATTTTTTTGTATGTTTTATTATTTATTGTGTTTTTCAGTGCATTTGTAGTGGAGTCTCAGCCAACCATGCCGCTAGGTCGAGGCCCACTGGTGCTGCGCACAAATGCCCAGTTTTCAGTCAAAGTCAGGTCAGGTTCTAACATTATACATTAATATTATACAATGCACCACCTGTCACATCATAACAAATGTGAAACAATGCACGTTATTAAATATTATTAAGAAATACATAAGACATGGTATTATTGCAAATGTTATTTTTCACTTTAGATGTTTATTAGTAATACTAATTAGTGAAACTAAGAAATCAAGGTATCTGCATTATGCCCAGTTGCCCATATACACATGCAAATGGTTAATATGAATGACCCTACTAGTTCTAAGAAAGCACACGGAAATGGAACATGGAACAATGTTAGGAACATTCCATGCTTTTTTGCTACATTTTTTTTTACAACAACATTCTCTTAGCATAGTAGCATTTTTTTATTATGTACTTGTGCCTGGGGTGTGTAGGATGACTCAGTATCAAGGAAATGTTGGTATCAAGGAAGTCTGGGCACAGATAAATATAATGGTGGTTTCCTCTAAAACAGTAAGAATTGTGGAGTGGTTGGTTGTAATAGCAGCAGAAACCACAAGCATCGGGGCAGAAGACAAAAATCTTTTCTGAATGTTTAATGTAAAGACAGGAACACAAAAAAACCTTTTTTAATATAATCACTTTTTTATATCATCCCTCTGTGCAGATTCTTGTATAAAGCTCCTGAGCTCAATCATGTTATGAAGGTGACTGTCTCCATTGACAAGTAAGATATCTGCCTGTCTCTCTCTCTGTTTGGTCAGATGCGTCTTTCTCAGAAATTAGAATGTACTCTAATATTCTGATCAAGAGTGTGAGACTTACATATAACATTGAGTTTGCTGGTTAGATTTTAATGGTTTGATGGGATTCAGCTGGTGCTTAGAACTCTAAGGGGGAAAGAAATTGCACAATTTATTTGCACACGCTGTGTGTGTTGTTTAAATGACCTGTTTGCTATGTTGTTCATTCTGAAGAAGCAACAAAGATTGCCTTTCACAACCCTCTAAACGAAAAGGGCAGTGTGATCTATCTTCAAAAGAGTGCTTTTTTTTGTTTGAAAAACATGTTCGAAAAAGTTGCACCCAGATACGGGTATAATTGAAAGTTTGTCCTTGAGGGTAGAATGTGTGGGGAGGCAAAAGAGTCTGTTGCTTTAGACTGATACAGTCCAAAACCATGATAGAAGCCTGCTTATCTGAAAAGGAGGAGCTGAGGGCACCTGCTTATGTGAGTTATTTCTGAAAAACTGAGATTTAATCAGAAGACTTATAGCCTTTCTTTCCTGGCCGTGTGACTGAACACGGGAAAACCAGTGAACTGTCTGTGTGTTTGAAAAACTATTTACATATTGTTGGAACATGTCTGCATGTTGGAACCTCATCAGTTGTGGGTATTCCAAGTGGAGGTTTCCACAACAGCTCTTTCAGTGCATTCAGGGAATGCTTAAACTGGATTGGTCAAAATTGGAAGATATATAATATAACATGCAAATATATAATATATAATATAACATTCAAACATTGAACAGCTGTTTAGTAAATTTGCCCCTTAATTCTTACACACTCTTTCTCTCTCTCACTCTCGCTCATGCACACTTTCTCCTCTTGGTACTTTGATTCAGGTCTACTTCACAAGTAAAAGGGTGAGTATTTCCTTTTGTATATTGAACACATACTTGTTATTGACCATAAACAATATGTTCTTTAACAGAATGTTAGAGGGTGTGTTAGAGTCATTGTCATGATTGCCCAATATTTGCTTATTTAATTGATGTATTCATGTTGTTTTGGGTTAAAAATGTACAAAAATTTGTTATTGAGCAAGTACATGACAGAACAGTGTTCAACACGGGAAACTGTCAGGTCCGATTTCCTGGGAAATGCTAATTTGGCTACATTTGACCTTAACATGCGCAATGAAAAGTATGTAAAGCAACCTGCAATTTTATGTTTCAAACAGAGATAGTGATAGAGAGGCAGAAGTTACGTATTGCGCCTTTGTAATTAAGCATCTGCTTGAGCATGCCTTAGTAAAATAATTTTTATCAGTGCAACACTTAAAAGAGCAGTTCACTCAAAAATATAAACAGAAAAACATTAACTGAACAACTGACATCATTCATTATTAACTACTTAGCAGTATGATATAGCAGGAAAGTAGCAGTATGAAGAGTATTCAGATTCTCCCTTTATATAGTAGCATGTCTTTAAAACATAACAAAAGCTCCAAGATGCAGTGTGCAGGATCAAAGTGAACTGTGAAAAGTTTACTATTCAGTTGTGCAGTTATATGCAGTTGTGCAACAGTACAGCCAGCTTCATAAAACATGCAGTGTCTGTTCGTGGCTTGTTCTAGCGCACCCTTGCAACCACAACCCTTAAACATTATGACATCACCGCATTAGCAAGCTAAACGTTTAGATGACACCACAAAAATACATTTTGCCATAGCAAATTTTGCCTCATTAGAATTTAGCAAGCTACATGGCAATGCATGTCTGTTTCTTTTGTTAATCATTTAAAAGTTTTTTTTTTTTTTTTTTAAACAAAACATACTTTATTTTCTGACCACAAAATGTTTTAACTGTTTAATAAACCTTAGATTATTAGGAATAAGAATAATTCAGCCAATGAATGCAACAGTGAAAGTAATGTTACAGGAACAGTAAGCATTCAGTGACTGCTGTGAAGAAGAATGTAGAGCTTTCAGGCCAGGCAGAAATTCATGAGATGTGTTTGTGTGTCTGTCATAGGTTTCGGAGGTTTAATGTTCTGGGTACCTCAAGTAAAGCTCTCAACATGGCTGAAAGTTTGAGTGGTGGTATGGTGGCTGATTTTAGACATTTGGTAAGTGATATTTAAATGGATTTGTTTTATATCACTAACCCATGATAAACAATGAGAACAAAAAGGAAGCAGATTTTTTTTTAACATTTACGAGAGCAGTTAATAATAATAATAAACAGGCATCACGGTATTTAATGGTATTCCAAAGCACTTCAAAAATGCCACTGTACATGCTACCAAAAACATTATTTTAATGATAACATGACCAAAACAACATGGAAATACAGCTAAAAAAGGTTGGGTTTTTTTGTTTTTTGTTTGTTCACAGACATTGAAAGACCAGAAAGTTGGTGGTGGAGGAAAAGGAATCAGTGAAGTGAGGATCAATAGATCATTCCACATAACATGCATAAAACTAACCAACAGATCTATAGTCAATGCAGATTCACATAAAACTCATATAAACCCCAAATAAGATATGTCTGATTACAATGCTGCAGATAGAACAGTATTTGAGCTATGTTTCATAGCATGCATGCATTAGACAAAGCATTGGTTCATAATGTATTGATAGATAACTATCAGTACTTATCAATAGATATCTATATAAAATGCATGTTTTATTATATTTTTAGATTTTTAGAGCTATTTAGATTAGAAATTAAAATTCAAAGCAATATGTGTGTTCTGTGTATGTCTGTAAAGTGTCTGTATATGCGTGTAAATCCTTTTATATGTTTTGTACAGCTCTCATTGTGTGTGACAGAGGAGCTGCACAGAATACACTTTGAGACACAGTTTGACTATCAGGGCGTGTCCGTCTCTTTAGGGGTAAAACATCCAAAGGATCATTCATTCTTACTGGAGTTTAAACATTTATGAGAATTTATATTAAAATTTCATAATCATCTTTTATTCTCTTGTAGACCTCTTCTCTTCCTGTTGTTGTGATTTCGAACCCCAGTCAGCAGCAGAGCGCCTGGGCCTCTGTTCTGTGGTTTAACATGCTCTGTTCAGATCCTGAGGTTAGGAGAAGTTGTTTTGCTTGGTATTGTTGTAAAGTTGAGCTGGTTGTCTTTAACATTATGTTCACTTTTGTGTTTGCGTCTAGAACATTATGTTTTTTGAGAGATCTCAGGGAGCCACCTGGCCACAGTTTGGAGAGATGCTGAGTTGGCAGTTTCTCTCTTGTGGAAAGCGCGGTCTGAATGATGATCAGCTGGAGACCCTTGCTATCAAACTCTTCGGTAAGCTTGTTTTACATCTTACAAAACATTGAATTTAGCCTCAGTCAAACATTCTAATCTTTCCTTTTGGCTTCATTTATGAAATACACACTGTATAATTCAAATAAATATGTAGATATGTCATGTTTAATACATATGTAATAACATATATAATACAAATCATGCTAAAGTAAAGGGCAGTATCCTGCTTTTTGGTAATAATGTGAACATGTGTGTAAACCAGGTAAACAACAGAGTTATGACAACTGTGTGATATCTTGGGCCAAGTTCAGTAAGGTAAGAACAGATAAACACAGCCTAAAGCTCTTTTCCAGTTGTCTGATATGGATGTGTGGAGTGTGTGTTTCACTTATGTGTTTGTTTTAGGA
Organism: Chromobotia macracanthus; assembly: GCA_036877525.1. Taxonomy (NCBI): domain Eukaryota; kingdom Metazoa; phylum Chordata; class Actinopteri; order Cypriniformes; family Botiidae; genus Chromobotia; species Chromobotia macracanthus. Next base: position 12,936,334 of record JAZGTH010000001.1, on the reverse strand, counting down.
GAACATCCCTGATACAAACTTTACCCTGTGGGTGTGGCTGGATGGTGTTCTCAGCCTGGTTAAAAACTACCTGTCTGACCTGTGGAGTGATGGGTATGGTTGCCACACGACAGACCGACCGACAGACAGACCAACAGACAGACAGACAAAACATCATTGCTGAAGTGGTAGTATCATGGTTTCTTCAACACAGATATGCTTGTCTCTGCAGGTCTATAATGGGTTTTGTAAGTAAAGGGAAGGAGAAGATTTTGTTGAAGAAGAAGCAGCATGGCACATTCCTGTTGCGTTTTAGCGAGAGCATCAGAGATGGTGGAATCACGTTCAGCTGGGTGCAGTATTCAAACTGCGGTAAGCCTGTAAACATACTGTCCTTAAACACATGAATGCAAACATTGTCAACAACATTTGAGCACAATTAACGATGTTCTTTTTGCTGTTTTCTCATTTAGGCACACCTAATGTGCGATCAGTACAGCCGTTTACAAGCACTGACCTGAAGCAGATCACTTTGCCAGACATTGTTTACAACTTTCAGATCATGGAAGCAGGAAACATTCCGATTAACCCGCTCTGTTACCTTTACCCGAACATTCCTAAAGAACAGGTGTTTGGCAAGTATTACAGTGAAAAGACTGGAGGTGAGCAGCCACGTCTCTCGTATATATGTATATTGTATATCTATGTGTATTTGTAGCAACAGAAAATTAAGAACATAAAGTGTGAGGAATTTGCTTGCGCAACAGGGCAGCAGCTGCTCTGTCATTTACTGCATGTTCGCTACGACCTTGAGATTGCGTGGCTTTCTGGAGTCTCGGCGAGCCACGTCAGCTCCAGTTGCGTAAATGTTTTTAACGTGCATTGTGAACATAAAGCATTCCACGTTCATTGTGTTTACATTTGTATAATTCCAAATACTTTAGAATAACACTACTATACATATGTAATGTGTCACAGTGACAAAGCACACCCAGGAAGATTTGAAATGACGAGCTTGTTAAAAAATGGTTTTGAACTACACACAGAAACTCAGAGGTCTTCCATCTGTTTTCTGCCAAATAAGGGGTTTAATGACTGCCTGAACCAAAAAGAGATCTGAATTCACTTTTAGGAACCGTTATTATTACTCAAGTGTAACCAAATCATGGAGCCCTGATGAAAAACAATGCAAATGTTTTTGCAGTAAAGAGAATGTATTTGCTGTAGTATAGGATATGATATAATAGTATAGGTCAAATTGTTGAAATTGAGCTTTCCAAAGTACTAATGAAATACTTCATTATTGACCAATGAAGTTACTATCTTACCACGCTTTTACAAAGCATTTAGCTTAAGTTAATAGAAAATTGGTATAAAAATTGAAATACAGAGTTTCACTACATATCAGTTGGTGTTATGCTAACTTCACACATTGTTTTTGATATCGATCTTTTTTGTTTCAGAGGAGAATCCTTACCTGACATACCTCAAAGCCAAACTAGTTTTTGTCTCTAAAGAGTAAGTATGCTGTGTGTATAGGCTTAAATTTGTGTGTTGTGTGTATGCATCATTTTAATAGTGTTACAGTTAACTATTTTTACAACCCTAGGGTCAGTAGTGAAACATAACTGGATTAAAAAAATAAAACAACAAAGGTAACTCAAATGTTAAAATTAGAAGCCTTCAGGAGAGATGTCAAAATAACAAAACAAACCAACTATAACATTCAGAACTTACGTGACGTTAACAGCACTCTGTTTCACACAGAAAACAGGTGTATACAAAAAAGCAAGCACAGAACTGGAGCGCACACTAATGCTTTACACTCTAGCACCTGGGAAATCACAATAAATAGAGAACAAAGGTGCCTTTATAACCCTGATGCCTTGTCTCACCAGTCACAGGCAGATGAGTTGACCTTGAGTACAGCAGCAATAACAATGCAGTACTATAGCACTGAGTTACAGTTTGGAGTTTGTTTTTACTCCTTATATAAGATTCATTGTGCAGTACAGAGCCAGTGAAAACATGTAACAGTGCAGATGAAAGGGGATTTAAATAGGGAAGATCCAATACACACTGATAATGGAGGGTAAATGACAGGTGACCAATATAGTGCAAATGACAGTGTATAAACAGTTCATGAGAATAGCAGAAATGTGCTAGAAAGGGTAGTAGGATTGATTATATTGCAGTAGTAAAACTGGGTCAAATATGAGTGACGCAGATTAAATGGAAGGTCAATGACACCCAGCCTTTGTCTGAATTATTAACAGAAGACCTGTTATAGAACCAGTTGAAGAGATTTTTTTATAGTGTAGAGATGCTTGATAAGTAAGAACAGATTTCCTGCTGACTAGTTGTAAATCACTTGTATTTGTGTACTTTGTCACACTTGTACTGCTGGTTGTGTAGAGATGTAGTCTTGAGGCGCTTTGTGCTCTGTTCTGCATGTTTTTGAATACTTGGTTTTGATAGTAAACTGAGTGCCCTATGCTTGGTTGCTGCAGGAACGAATGTCCAGGCAACAAAGAGGAGCCAGTTTCTGACCAGTGCACACCACTTAAAGGTGAGTCCCATCTCCATGCCCCCTCCAAAGCATCAGATTGTCCCTATTCTGATTCTCATTCATTGGATGACCAATGAGATGATAGGTCCTGTGGTGTCTGTTACTGTGCACATCTTATGGATTTCATAAAGAGATTGCTTTCAGATGAATAGAAATCTATATAAAACGGTCATAGACCAATGAGAATTCTTTCCAATATTCAACAAAAACAGTTATTGAACAAGTACATAACAGATCAGTGTTCAAAACAGCCTTACCCTGATCCCCAACGCTAAGTTTATAACAGTGATTTATAAGTTGAGCTTTCGGGTCAGATTTCCTCAGAAATGACTTTATTTGACTTTAGCATACATAATAAAAAATACATAAAGTAACCTGCAATCTTATGGTTCAAGTAGAGATGGCAGTAGAGAGGCAAAAGCTTTAATGTATAGTGCAGGAAGGAATCTTTGGCTTTGTGTGATGAGCTTTGACTGGGCTGTGTCTGTTGTCTCTTCTTCAATAACACAAATCTAATCATTACAATAACACACATGTAAAAAATTCTGAGTATGGAAGCGTTTAGACTTAAGGGGACCTTGCTGGTTGAATGCCATTCACATGCACTGGCTTTCTTGAAGTCAGTTACAAGACACATAATAATCAGTCAATAATCATTTATTTTAACCAAATAAATGAATGTGTCAAAAGCGCACTACCAATCGAATATAAGACTCAGCAACTTATTTTTTATTATTCTACGAAATAACACAATTTTGTAGTGATCAACAATTCTTAAACTATTTTTAATGTCTTTAGTTAGAATATCTAAAGTAATTACCCTTTTCCTAGATTACAGCTTTGCACACTCTGGACATTATCTCACTTGACTTCATTTATTTTTTTTCGTGCTATTAAAACCATGTACAAGTTTTGACTGGTTGTGTCCTACTTGAGAAGTCTTTATTGTTGTAAATCTTGACTTAATGGATTGATAACATCTCTCTCCCTCCTCCTTTCTCCTCTTGTTCATTTTTAAAAGACTCTCCTGTTTCTGAAGTAGCCAATGATGTCATGCTTCAAGGGCTTGAAAACTCGCCAATGCTCTCCAGCTCTACCATTGATGTCGATATTCTCCACATGGTGGTGGTGGACGATTTCAGCTGTGTTCCTCCAGAAATAGATCCCAGCATTTCATCACCAGACCACCATGTGGAAGACCTCTTTCCAGCACTGCTTTCTCCAGAAACAGACATTGGTAACCCATTGCAAGACTTTCTAAGTGATCCAAACATCCTGGATATACTAAACCTTCCATTAATGCAGGAAGAGCCAGAGGGGTTTATCTCAGATTATAGCTTGCAGGAGTTTAGCTACAATCTTAGCATGCCACTAACCCCATAAAGTTTTAAAATCCACAACCTGAGAGGTAAAGTTCACCTAAAATGACACAATCATCTTCGTTTTGAAGACTTTGAATTTAACAACTTTGCAAAATGCTTACTACAGTTCATATCAATAACAATATTCATTTCACTAAAATTCACTCATTTATACAGTATATTCATTTCTTTATTCATTCATGCATATATTCATATTTTCACCAGGATTAAATGCCCTAGTAAGCCACTGGTAAAAAGGCTAAATGCAACAGCAAAAATGTAATAATTTACCATCACAATACATTTGTGTTTGGTGAATATGATTTGTCCTACAAAAAACCCTAAAAAAACTATTATTTGATCCAAGTAATGATCAGATTGTATGTACTGTAAGTCAAGATTGTTTTTTTTTTTCAGTAAATACAGTAGGGCTTACTTGAGAGATATTTTGATTTTGAAAGCTATAAACTTTATTGCATCACTACTAATTTGTTAATAAACACCTTCAGTAATGTGAATCAGGCATTAACTTCCAGCTAATGTTAAAAAAAATATCATGAAGAACTTTACCACGTCTGTGGTCACATTCCTTGTGCATATATTTGCGAATATAGAACAAACTACCAGTAAACTGTGGAATTCTAAGTTTAAGAAGTGAGTGTAAAACACATTCAAATGTCTTTACAATAACAACTTTTTATTTCATTATTTAGTAATCATTGGAAATTTGAGAATTGGAATACCTTAAAACAGATGGAGTGCTTGGTTGTATAAATGTAATTGCTTATTGTTATATTTGTGACAAATGTAACAATTTATATACTTGCTGCAAAAAATTAACATGGTAATTTCTACCCTTGAATTGTTTTATTGAAATGATTTCTTGTGAAATGGTGAACGACCCTATTTCAGACTGAAACAATAATCGATCAACTGGAAAATATGACGTTTGTTCTTATCTTTAAGACATTAACCTTCACTTTTTTGTAATTATTTTTTTATTAAACCACTATCAAGTTGGCACGCTGTAAAGGAGGGCGTGAATGTGATATATTAAATATTGCACTGACAGCAAGTCAGTTGGATTTTTTCTATAAGTATGCTGGCTTTCACTAAATTGCACAACTGCAGGAAAACAAATGTAAAATTTTCCTGCCCTGGATAGCTGAGTCACCATATTCAAAGTTATGATTAGTCAGATACTGTTTATAGCTTTGGTAAAAGGGGAACCAACACTTTTATTTGGCACTTAATACATTTGCACTTGCACTCAAAATATTACAGTGAAGTATATTTGCACTTTTGGCAATATTTGTTTATTGAATTACTACTTTTTAAAAGTATGTTTTGTGATAAATCTCAGTTATATTGGTTTGTCAATTCCATGATCAAAGATAATGAATTGTCCAAGTAATTTTGGGGTAAAGCCATAAAGTGTACTTTTATCCTCTAAATTATGTCAATGTTAATCTAATGAATTTGAATTTGTGGCTCCACATTTAAATGCTGGTACACATTTTGTGTTGTAGTTAAGAAAAATGTAATTGTAGTTGTTATATTTCATTGTAATAGGTTGTGTTACTGGTGTAATTTTCTCCAGTATAATAAAATTTTATAACAAGAACAGTGATCATCTTTTGTGGTATAAATATTGGAACATTTTACTAGATTGAATACTGTAACATTTACCGGGTCATGCATTTTTTAAAACAGTGTCAAGCATTTCATAAAACAATGTTTAAAGAGCCTGTGCCAACAGGTGCTTTTTAATAATGTTTTTTTCCAGATGACATCAGAATTGCTCACTTTTCTCTTGCCTCAGCTTTGCCATCACTTGTAATGTGGCTTTTACAGTGTTAGGAATTTTGTACAGATTACGCAGTCACGCGGATGTTTCAGCTTGTGAAATGCTTGGTTTACTGGCCTTACACAGCTTATATTTTAGATGTTCAAGGTTAAAGGAGATAATAGAAAAGACACAAGAAAAGCAGTATTGCTTACATTTATTGATTACAGTGTATTGAAGTAAACTTATTTAAACTTAATTCAACAGTTCAGAAATAAAACAAGATACACAAATTATTGCTTGTAATTATAGACATAGATGTGCTGTAAACAGATTTAAACACTTAGGAAAAAAACACTGTACTGAAATTGATGTGAAATACAAAAAATATAGATCAAGATACACTGTTAAAGAATTGTGCATATATTAATCAAGAGTAAATGAAGAAAGGCTTTAAACAGGCCCAAAATAAATAGTACCTCAAACAGATACACTAGCTTAAATGATCACTGAAGAGAATTTCTTGTGGTTTCTTGTGTGAGGTAACAAATGCAGATGTGAGGTACTTGTTTGTTCTTGTTTTGTTTCAATTGACCCACTTTAAACTTCCATGTTCATTTGTGGATGAGGTTGCCAGTGTCTTTTATGTCTCATTCCTGTTACATACAATACTTCCTCTGCCTACGTGTAATGTGCAGTAAAAACCCTTCACATCTTTGGCAAAACTAGAAAAACCCACAGCTTGAAAATTAAAATTGCTTACAAGTCATGAAATGTCTAATCAAAAAAGTTTTACAGGTTACATTTACAAGTACTTAAGCAAACCTATTTTATTGGACAACGTGGACAGAGAATCGGTGATAAGTATTAATAATGACAAATAATGAGCTGGTTAGTTAGGGTTAATATTAGTACTAGATGCTTTGGTTGTGCTTATCATAACGCCATCGTCTGTTAGATATGAACGGAAATACACCATTAGAATGAATGGAAAGTCTCCATTCATAATCTCCATTCTGTATGTATGAAAATAAATGGGTTCATTTGATGCCTACAAAATGCTTTAGTGCAAGACACTTTAAAACGAGTTGCTTCATGTGGTGAAGGACAAAATGACTTTTGGACTACCATTCTTCATCTGAAGGCCGTGAACCGCTGGGATCTCCAGATCCAGGTCAGCGGCTGCACGGCTTTGCGCAGCAGGTCTTTGTAGGCCTGGTTAAACTGGCGGTTCATGGCTGCGTACAACAGCGGGTTAATGCAACTATTTAACCAGGTGAGGTTTGCGCAGAACATGTGAACCACCTGCGGAGCGCGGTTTGCTTTGTCCGCTACATTCAGCAGCAGAAAGGGCACAAAGCAGCCAACAAAACACAAGAAGACCGTGAAACACATGCGAGTGACCCGTTTAAATTCGTTGTCCTCCGCGGTGGTGGGTGCAGAAGTCGTGGTCTGGATTTTTACAGGAGATGGCTTAGAAGAAGAAGCAGCCTTAGATGTCTCCTGTGACTCTTGTGTGGTTCTCCTGACTTCGGGAACCGCCGAGTTGCTCTCAGGAGCTCTGGACCCGTGCTGCCCTGTTCCCGCTTCATCGTTGCTGATCTCACAGCTTTGGGTTGCGGAGGCACCAGCGCTGATGCCACTGTCATCCGTGGTCCCCTCCGCTTCTGCAGGCTTGCGTTTTGATGATCGCCGGCTCGGCCTGTACTTCAGAAACGCCTGGGAAGCTACGCGCACCTTACGGTAGATCAGAAAGTAGAACAGCCCCACGCAGCCCAAGCCCAGGAAGAAGTAAAGGAAAAGCAAAACGGTGGTGTAAGGTCGCCCTTTCGTGCGGTGAAAACTGCAGGTGCAGACTTGCGGTGCGAACACATAGACTGGCCAAAGGGGACCAAAACTGGCCAGACCCAGCACCCAGGACGAGACGAGGAGAACAGCCACGCCACGCTGAGACAGGAGCAGACGAGCGCAGCGTGACGTGCGATGAGCAACAACCAGGTAACGACTCATAGCGATGAGACACAAGGTAATAATTGACACACTGTTGGACAGGAACAGAAGGAGCCCAAACATCCGGCACCACACGGCCCCGCCTCTCCATCGCAGGTGCAGGTACGAGTCGACACTGACCGGCTGGAGCACAGTGCAGTACAGGATGTCGGCGAAGGCCAGGTTTACAATGAGGACGTTGAAACGCGTCCTCAGGTTGGCGTCAGTGGCAAAGGCGAGCACCGTGAGAATATTTCCTATCGTCCCCACTATGGTCACAGCCGAGCCGAGCAGCACACCAAAATAACGGTACCCCTCCACAGACGGGGAGGCACAGGAGAACGAATCGTTTCTCAGAAGATCTGTGTCGTTCCACATTCTGGGAAGAAGTAAAAAGCAAAGTTTTGGTTACTTTTAGTTAAAAGAAAAACTCTTGAAAAAAGATCACCAGAAGGTAAGTTTCTTTTGACTGCACGGTCATGTGCATTCAGTGCAGTCATGTCGTATGCCATATCCTGTTCATAAAGGTATTACAGTATAAAAAACTGCTTTATTGGTTTCATTTATATCTCGAACCTTGAACTGGAAGCAACATGCTATTATAGGGCAGCATAAAGGTATCACTGCCACATCCTGTTTTTGAAATAGCTCTTAGGTTCTCATTTCTACTGGCCGCTTCAAAACTTCAACATCTTTATTTGTGAATTCATTTTATTATTATGTAAATTATTTAACTTGTACTGTGGTCATTATAAAAAGTGCATGCATGGCTAATACTAACTAATATAAAATACTGGAACCTATTTTTATTTATGGGTCAATGACAAATAAAGATTTCTAAATCAGGATTTCTTTTCCGAAATTCTAAAAAGGCAACATCAAAATCATCTGTTTTTAAAAATATATATTTGTATTCATTATGTTTGTATACATTTATAAAAAAAATGATATTATTGTAAATGACTCTTTACAGTGGTGCAACCACAAAGTAAAAAAAACACAAATGCTATTTTTTTCTTGCACCTTGTGAATGTGCGTTTAATTACTTAATCACAACTTAATTATTGTGTTATGTTTTTGGACATAAAAAAATTTGGTTTGCCGAAAGGTCAATAAGGTACAGGTCTGCCATTTGTCTGCAGTGGTTGTAGAGGAGATTAGTTCATCAGTGTTACACACTAAACCACACTCACATACGCACAGGAAAACCTGTTCCTCTTACAGGCTATAATTTATAAGCATGTTAACAGGAACATTCCAAGCTACAAAGCACGTTTGCACTTGTCTCTTGTACTTAAAAATTAAATAAAGTAAATCATATTTTTTTTTCAACTAGATCAATAGAAAACCACCAAGAAGGTTAAACTTTAAAAGCAGAGCAAGAATGGCTTACCTCAAAACCAGAAATTTGGTCTTTCCAAAGCTTCCCTGTTCAGAGTTTCTGTTTCTTCCCTTCTGCTTTTAACATCCCTTTTCTGTTACCTTTTTAGTTTAACAGTTTGCCTCTGACCCTCGTTCTGTGTATGTTCTTTTCTCCGTTTTATCTCCTGACTCGTCAAGCCACGCCTCTTGCCCCACCCCTATCGCCTCTCAGCCTCATTGCGGATGTTTTAACACAAGCTATGTGTGTGTTTAAGCCATGTTCACATCTGAAGTCGCTGTGAGTCAACCGTTTCACAATCCTGGAAGAAATTTACACATTTTGGGTTTTTTGCCAATAGAAAAAAAACAATGAAAGTGAGTGAAGAAAGAAAGGCCTTGCTACCCTTTCGACTGTGTTCATTGTCTTCCTTTAATAATAATAATTTTTTTTCTCTTTGTATTTTTTTAGATGAAATGTTTTGCTGACTACAACTACAATTGCTATTTGGCTGTTTAGACCAATGATTGATTTATTTCATATCACTACTACTTAGTACTATACTACTTACGTAGTATAGTAACTTACAGTAACTATAACCTATGTCAAAAGATTGAAAGAAATTAAGACAGCAGAGTTTAGGTTAGGCATGTTTATTCTGTGCCTCAAAAATACCCATTTCCACAATTCATTTTCTATTTCCACAGACACCCCAACCAACATCATCACATTTACAAGGTTACATACTACTATATTGAATATAAATAGTTTTGATGCAAAGTCTACCAAAACCTGTGCTAGCCTTCAGTTTTCTCTGTACAACCATTCATGAAGACCTGCTCCTAAAAGTCACGTAAAACAAAATAAACTGTGGATCGTCACTTGCACAGACATTATTCTAAATATACTGAAATGTAGACAGTTTAGGTCTAAAGTATTTAATGGTTCTCGTTAAAGGACCATTTATAACGCAAAGTTGAAGTACTGTTTCTCCAAATTTGATGATGGTGATCATGATGTATTGTCAAAATATTTTGCAGACCATTTAAATAATGGTAGTATTTTATCATATAGTACATATATTGCTATTTAAATTACATTGTTATTTATAATCATTTATAAACTGTAATGAAGTCAAATATAAAATGTCAAGTAATTCTACAAATCGTGCAAAATGTATGTGACTGAAAACAGATAACAGCTCACAATCAGCCTTTTTGGTTACACACAGAACTAGGTATTTTCTCTTTTTAGAGAAAAAATAAAAGACAGACTGTATATTAATAAAGTGAAGTATGTGCTGTTATTATACAGTGTTGAATGTATACAGTTTGTGTTTGCACCCATGCGTAGACTTCTCACAGCAGTTGTGTAGCAGGCTGTTTGTATTGATACTGCTGCCTTCCAAAACAACATTCTGATTCTCATGGAGAATCGTCAAGAAAACAGGTGCAAACAGGCACCTTGAATAAGATGGTCTTATGTGCAAGGGCAAAATTATTAGAAGGTTCAGAAGATCCTCATCCTGGGGGATGTTGCATACCTCAAACTGCACAGAAGGAAAAAAATGACATTATATTGAATTATATGTACACACAAACACACACACACTACTTGTCAAAAGTTTAGGATCACTTATCCATTATTTATATTTTTTCCACATTTTAGTGAAAATTAGAACTGTGGGAATTCTGTTGTGACTAATAGCATCCAAAATAAATGAACTCTGTTATATTTTAGCATCTTCAGTGTTGTCACCCTTTGGTTTGAATTTGTAAAATCACTTGGCATTTTGTCATCCAGCTCCTTGAAGTCTTAACCTGGGAAGCTTTTCAAACAGTATTGAAGGAATTTCCATCTATGCTGGACTCTTCTTGGCTGCTTTTTATTTATTATTTGGTCCAAGAAATCCATTAAAAAATATTTAAATTAAAATGTAGTTTTCTAATGAAAGAAGTTAATATGTTGGCACAATTATATTTTTGTCTTTACCAAAGTAATTTCAATCATTGAAACATACACCTTCAGATTAAAAGATTTGTAAGATCATAAGAATCATTTCTGTCAAATGATCCAAAACATTTGACCAGTAGTGTAAATACATGTATAAATGTGTGATTTTGTATGTGTGCTTTTATTACCGAGTTGTGTGTGTGTGTGTTTGGTCTTACCTCCACATCTCTGTGTGAAGTCTTTGCAGCACTTTGTCCGGCAGCCACTATTGCAATTACAATAATTCAACACGTTGTAGCTTTCATTGCATCTCCCACGACAAGAGGTCGAGACTACATCAAATACACATATGCAAAACCGTAAGTCTTTGTTAAGGGTATATGAGCGTGTATAGCTGTGTAGGTCCATTAAAAGAAAGAATTTTACCTCGACTGCCAGATGTGCATTGGCTTGGGGGACTGAAGGTGACGAATCCCGGCAAGTTCTGACCACCAATGTTGGTTGTGATCCACTTCTGGTACTGTGACACGCGGGTGTATACCCCAGGTGAGTTTGGATCAGCACAGCCGTAACCCCAGCTGGTGATACCAGACTGAACCCACACTGAACACTGCTGGCTCACCATTGGTCCTCCAGAGTCCCCCTAAAGAGAGGGTAAAAGAGAAGATACAATATGAAAAGAACTGTTTTACAGCAGGTCTTTATCAAAGAATATACAATTATTAAGAGCCCCATGTTCTATTACTTAAAATGAAAAAGTACAACGCTCAATATGGCCACTGTAGTGATGGATGTCCTGCCTACTAGTAGAAAAAGCCAATCATCAATCGCTAAACAGTAGCATTCCCTGGGGGAGGGTGTCTGTACAGAGTGATGCAATGCACTTGACAGACTTTGCTCATACACAGTACCTGAACCAATCTGGACCAACGCAATTTGTTTATTGTGACCTCTATTTTAAAGAGATCTGTCTTTCCCCATTCAAGTAGATAGAACTTAGTCTTGTATGAGTAATACAGTTGTTCGGAGGCATTACAAAGATGGCTGCCAAGTGCAGAGACTTCCTTTAAGGGACTTTGGTCTGTACAAACGCTATATGGTATGTTAGGGTGTATGTGCATACTGGTTGTACCTGACAAGTGTCTTTGCCACCTGTAATGAAACCAGCACATATCATGTTGTTGGTTACAGATCCAGAACCCAGAAGACTGTTGCAATGAGTATTATCTACCACTGGAATCACAGTCTCTTGCAGATTTGCAGGAGCAGGTAAACTCACTAAACATGAACACACACAAACACCAATCATCATCAATTAGTAATGTTACATGCAGAAGCCTTCATGTGAATTAATATTTTTGTCGATGTGTGTACCTCCAGCTGCAATATCTCCCCAGCCTGTAATCCAGCTGCTGGTACCAGAAGGAAAGTTGCTACCTGAGGCTGCCAGACACACGGGTTTAATGTAGTCATTAAAGGTGACTGGGGTGGACAGACGCAGAAGAGTGATGTCATTGTCGTTGGTGATGCTGTTGTAGGCGGAATGAGTGATCCGCCTACTCACAGTTCTAGAGACTTCATGGGAATTAACTCCTTCCTGTGTTTTTCTTCCCAAGTACACAGTCAGAGTGGATATGCTGCTAATACTGAAAGCAGGAGAAGACAATGAATAAAGCAATATAGTTTAAACATTCAGATTAATGTGCATGTATGTGTGTTTATGTATTGATGAAGTGTACTGGATAAAAGCATCTGCCAAATGTATAAATGTCACAAGGTTCTTACGCTGATAAACAGTGGGCAGCTGTCAGCACCCATTCGCTGGTGATCAGGGAGCCTCCACAAAAATGACCTTCATAGGATGGACTGTGCAGACTGACCTGCCATGGCCACGCCCCCTCAGGGGCACTTACACCACCCACTATACGGGTGTTTAAAGGGGCACGCCCACAGACTGTGATAAAATAATGAAATTATCATATTGAAACTAATAACACATTATGGAAATATTTCTATTCAACAGCACATCAAATGATAGAGAAGGGATCTTACCGTTTAACTGAGAGAGTGAACCTGTAAAGGATAAGATAAAGTAGTTCAGTTATAGATAAAGACTTTGTTGCATCTTGATAACAAACTTGTAACAATTTCATGTTTCAAAGTATTGTACCAATATGTAAATTGGGATGAAGGATTATAACATCAAAGCAGGTTCAGGTTTCCTTTAATGCTTGGAAGAGTGAATAAGGCAAACATTTCTGGAGAAACCAGTTTAAAAAGCTGACATAATAGCCATCTAAACAAACAACATTTATCCCTGTGACCTGGAATCTACATTCCACAGTGTATGCCCAGCAGCATATGAGATCTACAGAATTGTAAAAGCAACAAAGACCAAATTTATGGGAAGAAATGTGGACCAGAAAAGATCATCTTGAAATATCATAGCAATAAGAAGTCCAACAAACGTCTGGTAATTTAAGGATTTTGTATAGATCACAAAGTATATTACTCAGCTATCTGGAATAACTGTCTTTGATTAGCCTGTTACATAATTCAGTGGTCAAATTATTTCTGACAAATGCTCATTGTACTTTACTGTACATACGATTCCTGCTCATTGTAAGACTCATCAGCAGACCAAGATGGAAGTTGTTGGCCATTTATGAAATCTTGTGTACAGATTTCTTTGCAGAATTTCACAAAATAGTCTAAACTTTTCTAAGCTTTTCAACAAAGAGAAATTATGAATTTCCTTTCAGAACATAACTTTTATTAGACTAAAGAACTATTTAATAGTTTGATCTGTGGTTCTTACTGTTGCACTGTCTCTAAAGACACATCCTCTCTGTCTACACTGTAGTTTCACAGACAGTCGCCCTAGTATCCACCAAATTTTGAGAACTTACCTTTGACACATATGAGGAGGGCCAAAGTTGCACACGTTAACTTGCACATCTTCATTGAAACCTTCTCCTTATTAGCAGAATGGATGTTAAAGGTAATTTGGTCCTCTTCACCTATGACTTTTACAATCTCTTTTATATTGTTGTGCTTCGGATATTCTCTCACGTCACTAATCTGCCCCTTTGTTTGTCCCGCCCCCTTCCATTGTGCATTATCATATTTCATTCTTTACATTCTTTTGTACTGCACAGGTGTCAACACATTGTCTGCCTTTTTTTACTGAGCACATCTAACATTTATTTTTTGTTGGTGTCGTTTTGCTTTATTTGTGCAGCTATGATAATAGAATGAAGTTTATACATTTTTATTTTAATAAAGTGATAGCTGTTTAAGTGATAAGCTGTTTTATTTGATATCTTTGAAATTGTTTTTGCAAACGTAGAGAAAGTTGTTAAACAAGTTAAGAAAAATTAAGGAAACTGAATTGTCAATGGCATTAAATGTCAAAGTTTCCACATTGTGTTTTATCCTGTTGTCAGTCATGACAAGGTATCTCATCACATCATCCAACTTTCTTTATTCTTTCTGTTACACTGGAATGAAGGAAATATACAACACATACAGTAATAACATAAAACATATTCAAGTGTGTGTACCAAAAATAATGCCCTTTATGTTTAAACAAAAGGTTTAGGTTTATTAAAATGACTATTTAAGGAAAGTTGCTGGCAGCCATCGTTACAGTACAGGTGACTCATGTGAGTGTTTACATATCTTGGAAATTCCACCAGAATGATCTGTTAGATTGAAAACAAAATACCAAACATTCAGTTCAGCTAAATGCATTCTACCACATTATCTGTGTGATTTATGGATAACATATAAAAACAGAATCTAAAATCAAATTCACATTTTGTCTAAATTAGTAATTACTTGTGAATTTCAAATCGGCTAAATATATAACTTAAGTTGTATTGTAAAGTCATGTTTACGGCTCATATGTTAGGGCCTTATCAACAAAAAGGATCTTTTTGTTGTTTTAAATAACTGTCTGGTGATCAGTTTGGCTCTCGGGTTCTGCTCCACTCTTCTCACCTTCCAACGTCATTGTTAGAAGTGACGTTACAATGTCTCAAAATCCGGCAAGATAAAGATCACAGAATAAGCCTTTTGTTAGCTAAGCATCATTTTTTTTTGAAGTTGTTCATCAATCAGAGGTGAAAAAAGACCGCTATAAAAGGCTGAATATCAAACATAACGTGACAAAAAGTAACTTGGAAATTTGTAAATCAGATAAACCTGTAAGTAGGTACCTTGAGGAAGATCATGAGATCATGACAAAACTGGATTGTATAACTTGTATAGTCTTATATAAGATTATATAGTCTTATATAATAGCCCTTGTCTGCTATTGTTAGCATTCTGGGGGTTATGGGTCAGCAAAGTAAATACCAAAAGTAAATCACAGACTAATCGAGAACCTGCATAAATTACAAATATCAAGTGATCTTCAGAGTGCTTTAATGCCTAAGTTGTACAACTAGTTGAATGCCTTATTGAATGCCTTATTAACGAGCTCTGCGGTCATCAGGTTTTGCCAACATAGCTAACCATCTTTAACGTTGCTAAACCTGTGTTCCTGTAGCTCAATTGGAAGAGCATTGTGTTAGCAACGCAAAGGCTGTGGGTTTGAATCCCAGGGGACCATGTACTGATAATTTTTATACCATAAATATACTTTGGATAAAAGCAAATGCATAAGTGTAATGCAAACAAAACCACAGTTACACTAGACTTTTAGAAAGTGAAAATTCTACAGAGACCCTTACAAATACGGACAGAAACCGGATATGATATCACATGCCAAAGCATTGGGATTTTTTTATTCACACATCATGGATTTCGACGTGCCTGCACTGTCATTGTTGTTTTTGTTCTTTAAAAGCTGTATTGTACAAAATGGAATTGTGCAATACTGCTATTATCCATCTGAAAAGGTCACGTCGTGACGTATCTTGTACTGGTAACATGTCTTTACATGAAACAAATTCACAGGTCAGAGTTCACCAAACTTGAACGCTCCAAAATGTGGATTTTTTTTTGCATGACCTTGCATTTCTGGTCTGCGGCATTCACATGCGTATGAATAGAAAATCAGAAATAGTGCGATAGTACTATATTTAATGTATCAGGTTTATATCAGGTTATATCAGTTTTTTATTTTTAACTTTTGTTTTTAAATGAGGATGCAATTTGTTCACATGGACAAAAGGTAGATTTTACCATGAGCACTATTGTATGTGCTCTACTTGATAAACATCTAAAAAAGTATTCATTTACTTCATTTGCTAAGTCCTAAGTTTTAATTACATCCTGAAACTGAGTCAGTGATATCCTGTACACGGAATAAAAACCAGATCATTTCCTTATACTTAAGTATTGCGAAAATTCCCACTGGTTCTGCTGGCTTTCACCTCAGCCTGTGGGTACAAAAGGTTATAATCAGCCATAAGGCATAGCAGGATCTTTATTTTTGGTATGCCTGCTGTCTGTAAATGGTGCACGTGCTTTTTTTATATCAAGCCTGTGATTTTTTTTATCTGGAGGTGAGATGTTGTGCATCACCTAATTACAGTAATTGTGATTTACTATAAACTTGTTTCTTGTTTGCTTGTACTTTTATCCAATAGTATTATTTAGTGATGCATAGAAATGGTTTTGATTGCTATGGTGGATTTTTTTCGAATGCTTAATACATAAGGAAATTTATTTGTGCTTGATGGTGTGTAAATCTGAGCTGTCACTGAAGATAACAACTGTAATAATTAGGATTAATATTATTAATTAAAATATTACTATGCTCTATATTTATTAAGAAATCATGTA
The DNA here is from genome assembly GCA_036877525.1 of Chromobotia macracanthus. NCBI lineage: Eukaryota > Metazoa > Chordata > Actinopteri > Cypriniformes > Botiidae > Chromobotia > Chromobotia macracanthus. The sequence continues at coordinate 12,919,544 of JAZGTH010000001.1, read as the reverse complement.
GTATTTAAATGAGTACAGTGGGTAGTTGCTTAGGTAGCTCACTTGGAAGATAAGACATGTGCCAGGTCCCAGTCTCATACCGGAAGTGAAGGAACCATATATGGTTTAGGGCGGAACTGGTCTTATTAGTCACCTATAGTTTTGCAGTGTAGTTTTATTTTGTTAGATGTAATATAATTTTTTGATTCATTTTGATAGGATTTATATATACAATATTTAATAACAATACCTGAAATATTAAAAATACATAATCAAAGCATTTCTTAATTTTCATTTTGATGAATGTAGTTAACTAATGTAACATTATTGCGCGGTGTTTTTAATTTGAAAACACTGTAGGCTATGATGTGATGATATTTACTTAAAGTTCATCTTATCGTTTCATGAATTGACACCTGTCTGAAAACATTTCGCGTAAATATTTTGCAGTACCGCAAGCGTTATATAATTGGTTTAGGAGGGTCACGTTATTCAAATGGCTTAGAGAAGTAAACATATAACAGTGGCTTCAGGGGAAAACGCTGCATAACTATTCAACAAACACTTTGTTCAACAAACACTTTGTTCAACAAACACTTTGTTCAACAAACAGCTGCTGTGGTACTCGGACTCACGATTACTCACTATGTCAAAAACTGTACTGTATGTCTTTCGTTTATGTTCATATTAATTTTGCATGAAGACGTATTTTCTTAGTATTTTCTAGTAAAAAGTGCTCAAATTCTCCCTAATTTAACAGTAGCTGATATTTGTACTAAATGTATGTACATGATACTGTGTATTACACGTACGCGTTTAGACTAATTAGGATTCATTAATACTAGCACGGAGGTTCTCTTTTGTTGAGTATTGTGATAAATCTAAAATATTTTAAAAATACTATGAGTATAGATTGGCATTGGGAGGACGATACAAAACAGTTTTTCAAGGGCTGTGGCGATAAGCAAGTACGTGCGAACATCGCCCCCTGTTGGTGCAGACTGCTACAAAGTCAAAGTACAAATGACAAGTGAATTTGAAACAGTCCTTTAATATTATGCTTTTATCACTGTTAATGTAAATATTTAGTACACCTGTGCCTAATGCTGTAATTGCTAAGTTCATTTGCAAGAAAAGCAAAAACAGAAGAGGGAAAGAGCAACAAGTAATGTAAGCCTTGTTATTGGACATAAGAGGAAGAATTCCCACAGTTATGACAAGTGCCTCCCTTAGGCACAAAAACAGTCCGTAGTCCAATAATAAGCGATTTCAAAAAAGTCAAATGCATTGTTTTTATCTGGGTGTTTGGACTTACAGACATCGCTTTTTATTTTAGTGCAGCCATAACTCCAGCTGGTGATACCAGACTGAACCCACACTGAGCACTGCTGGCTCACCATTGGACCTCCAGAGTCCCCCTAAAAATAAAAGAGTTAAAAATTTTTGGGGCTGTAATTTTGCATCAAACATAGGCAGAAAGTAAGAGAAAATTACCTTCAGACATGCAACAGTTAGATAGATGAATAATATTTGCTTTCTTGTTTGATTGTTGTACCTGGCAGGCATCTTGTCCTTCCTTCAGTAAACCAGCACATATCATGTTGTTGGTGACAGATCCAGAACCCAGAAGACTGTCACGTTCAGTGTTATTTATCACAGAAACCATAACCTGCTGCAGAGTCCCAGGAGCAGGTAAACTTACTAAATTTATACACAAGCAATTGGTTAGAAGATACTATGTGTAGTAGTATATATGTCAATTATTGTATCTGTATGTGACTGTGTACCTCCAGATGCAACATCTCCCCAGCCTGCGATCCAGCTGCTGGTACCAGAAAGGAAGCTGCTGTTAGGCCTGTACAGGTTTAATATAGTCATTAAAGGTGACTGGGGAGGACAGGTGTACCAGAGCGATGTCATTGTCATTGTCAATGCTGCTGTAGGAGGGGTAAATGATGACCTGTGAGACATTTCTGGAGACTTCATTATCGTCATCTCCTTGCTGTGTTTTTTTTCCAAGTACACAAGCAGTGTGGATGTGCTGACACTGAATAAAAGCCAAGAAGGTGAGAAAAAACAATATACCATGAGCATTCTACTAATCAAAGCTAAATCTCTGCATATGTTTACAATATGTACTCATAGATTCTAATCCCAGAGAATGCACATACTCATGTCTTGGTGCAGAAGTCGCTTTGGATAAATGCATTTGCAAAACATAACTGTAATTGTAATGTAAATGTTATGTGGTTCTAACCCAGAACAGTGAGCAGCCGTCAGCACCCATTCACTGTTGATCAGAGAGCCTCCGCAAAAATGACCTCCATAAATGGGGCTCTGAAGACTGGCCTGCCATGGCCATGCCCCCTCAGGTGCATCCACACCACCCACTATTTTATTGGGGTTTAGTGGGGCTTGACCACAGACTGTGAGAAAGAGAGAGAAAAAGATTATTTGCATAAACCTTTCTATTCCAAAAACTATGTGACTTGATATCAACATCTAAAGAATGAGAGGAAATCTTACCATTCACCTGAGAAAGTGAGCCTGACAATAGAAGAGATGTGTAGAATTTAATTGAAAATGTTTATTTCAACATAAAGCAATTACAATTTTGTTTTGTGTTGTATTGCATTGATTTAGCGTGATACAGCATGATACAGCATCTTGCTGAAAATTTGCACCCAAGTATTTTGACATGACACAGGCCATGACAACTATAAAGACCACAGAGATTGACATTGTTTTTGGAAAACCATTAATGTACTGAAAGATTCTACCCTAAAATCATGAGACTGAGATCTTACCTTTAACACAAATGAGCGGGGCCAAAATGACACACGTTAACCTCCACATCTTCATACAGTCCACTTTTCCAATAGACAAATTAAAGCTCATGGTAAATTTGGTTCTTTTTACCTTTAACATTTCCTTTTTATGGTCACTTCAGTCTTTTCACGTCACATATAATCCCATAATAATCCATTATATACTATAATGTTTTGTCCTTTGCCCTCATTTCACTATACTTGTTAAACATTTAGATTTTGTTCTCTTAATTGCTTCTTATTTGTGTAGGGTGTGCACATTCCGTAATTATTACCTGCGTTTGTAACTCATCTCAAGCATAATAATTTACTCTTAAAGATGTACATCTTGAGGCAGTGATCTTAATAAACTGTTAATTAGACTTTATTTATTAGGTTATTAATTAATAATTTACACAAAATGTGTCCAGAGGAATATTTTATTTTAAAAATAAAAAAAAGGAATTTAAAAGTAACAATGACATCAAATTTCTTTCACTTTTGTCTTTCTTTGTCTTTGGTTTGATTTCATTTGGTTTGATTGTTTAGGCTAAATGTCAGTTTCTGAACTGTTTAAATATTTATTTGTGTTCTTTTTCTTTTTAATTGATGGAAATTGTAATAAAGTGATCCTCCTGCTGTTTTTGACTTATCAATTAACACACCAGAGTAAATAAAATTCTTATACAAGACACTACAGTTGTCACGTAGCAAGCTAAGCTCAGCTGAACAGTGGATTTGTGATCATTTATGAAAAAGGTGTTGTCGAAACTAAACAAAAATGACAACTGCAATAATGTTTAGGAACAAAGTAGGCAGAGTTGAATAGTTGACTTGTGACAATCTTTTATGATAAAGGTGTTGTTGAAACTAAACAAAAATGACAATTGCAATCATTTTTTAGAGACAAAGATACTAATTATGTCTCAGAAGCATCTAGCTTGTGTTGCAGGTTATGTTTGTGCTCTTTGGATGAATGATTTGTACCGTCCTTGGCCCATCCTTGCTGGAATCATTTTGTTTCTTTATAATGATGTGATTGTTTTTTCATTCCTGATTTTCTCATCTTTTTGTTTAACAAAGAACAATTTTCTGGTTAACTTTGGAATTCAACTGTTGTCAGCAGGGCCAAACTTAATGCACACATATGATGTGTTTCAATTTGGAGTTTCACATATTAGGGACATATTTCATATTTTTAAACTATAGATGCAGAAAACCTAACTTTGAAAAAACTATGAAATTCACAGAAAGGCTATAATGTGGATAAAAGTAAAGAAAGCGTAATAGTAAACTAGAAGGTGTAGCAGTACTCACTGGATTAATACAAACTCAGCCATTTTTACAAACCCCCTCAGGTTGTTCAATAACGTCCTGTTAATATATGTTTGTGTGTGTGCATGTGTGCATCAGCATTTATATTTTATCTTTATATTTTATTATCTTATATTTTGTGATAAGAGCCAACAGGTCTTTACAAGTAGGGAAATATCTGACGCTGGGGACAGGATTAACAACAGGACATGATTTTTATTTTGTTATTTTTGTAACGTTAAACATGGTTAAACATATGAAAGTTAGGGATTGATCAGGGGTTTGTGGAACTGGTGTTAAAATGATCTGGCACAGCCAGTTTGATTACACTTAAAAATGTAAGGCGTCTTAAGATTTGAAGGAAACAGTGCTTGGCCACTTATGATGCATTTACGTTTCTTTAATGTTTTCTTTATTTCACAGATGATGATCATAATCCTGCAGATCTTCACGACGAGTGATTTCCACCTAAACCGTTTCATGCTCTGCCCCCGTGACAATCTCTGACGTCATCATCCGGGTCCCTTCAGCACATCACTCTCCAACATGGCGGCGTCAGGTGAGAATAATGCGCTCTCTCATCGGTTTCTGTGCGAAACAGCTCTTGCTAAGTTTACAGAAAGTATGACGTTCAGCGATAACGGTGATCGCACTCATCGTGTGCTATTGCAAACGTTACATTGCTAAATCATTTGGGATGGCGCGTTTAAAGTCTGACGTAATAGTTGTAGCTATGCTCAAGCGAATTAGCCAGTGTGCTAGCGGCCAAATCATGTGCTTCGACTGTCTCGTTGTCCTCCGGAGTTTCAGGACAGGGAAGGCTTTTATTAACAGAGGTCGGGCGACTTGGTGTATTGGATAACTGATAGGTTACTGTACCCAAAATTAGGATATAAAAGTAAATAGTAGTGCATAAAGTTCTGGACTATGCTAATAACCTGTGCTTACTGCGCTTGCGCAGGAAGGGCGGAAGGGTCACCACGTGTGTGGACGTATAGCTGGAGTAGATTATTCTTTCGTTTGCTGAAAGAATAATATGCTTGTGTACGCACAGACAATTGTGTTGCAGGAATCTTTATTGATTGCACAAGTTGAATCACATTATGGAGCCGAGCGAGGGCCGAGTGTCACCTTTAAATGTTCCCCCAGCAAGCTGCCGTTGTCTTGTCATGTTGGTCAGATCTGCAGTGCACTGCAGACTGTCATCGACGTCCCCTTTTGGTCCTTAATGCATCTAATGGGTGTTGGGAAAACTATTAGTAACCCCTATGGGCGTTATAAAACCTGTTAAAAGGTGTTAAAAGGGGTTTCCTCGACAGTGACGTTGCATTTTATGCGAGTTGACCTTTGTCTTTTAAAACAAATGGATATAAACTAATTGTAAGTAAACGAATTGTTGCACAAGCTTATAGGGTTAATCAACCCTATCCGTTTTTGCATAGTCATGCTTTTTCTTCTGTTATCTGTGTTACCATATTGCACAGTAACTTCTAAAGGGTGGGGAATTGAGTTCTTATTTTCATTGTTAACATGCAAACATTTCTTAGATGACAGCAATAGCTCTCACAGCATCTATCACGTGTGTCCCTTGTCCTTTAGCTAAGAAGAATAAGAAGAAGGGAAAGACCCTCACCCTGAATGACTTTCTTGCGAATGATAGTGGTGGCAATGCACCCCCCAGTTACCCCAGCACAAAGACCACCAGCTGGGCAGATGAGACTGATGACTTGGATGGAGACGGTGAGTAAAACCATATGTGTAGTGTCAGCGAGGTGTAACGGAGCCTGTGAGAGTAGACCTGTTCAGCTACACATGACCCCATTTGGTTTTTTTACATTACGCATATACAATATACAAATATAGTCCCTAGAGTTGTCTTGGTGTGTATCCCATTTTATGAAGTTTTTTCTCGCTCTACCTTTGTAGTCTCGACCTCCTGGCATACTGAAGAGGATGTGTATCGAGCTCCCCCCATAGACCGCTCCATCTTGCCAACCGCTCCTCGTGCGGCACGGGAACCAAACATCGACCGCTCTCGGCTGCCACGCGGCCCTCCCTACACAGCCTTCCTGGGTAACCTGCCCTATGATGTAAGCGAGGAATCCATCAAAAACTTCTTCAGGGGCCTTGCTGTAAGTGGTGCTGTTGATGGGTCGGACAATGAATACCAAGGTCACAAAAGCAAGAGTTATATGTAATTGTATTTTTTCTGTGCCTGTTCTCAGATCAGTGCTGTGCGGTTGCCGCGAGAGCCTAGTAACCCAGAGAGGCTGAAGGGATTCGGTTACGCTGAATTTGATGATGTTGAATCTCTCTTGCGTGCACTCAGTCTAAATGAAGAGGTGGGTTGTTAATAAGATACTGAGCTACTAAAGTTTGGCAAAGCAGTGAGTGCAGTGCTATGCTTTCATCAATTTTTATTCCCTCATCAATTAATACCTTGCAATACCTTGTTGTAGAATCTAGGAAACAGGCGGATTCGGGTGGATATTGCGGATCAATCCAATGACAAAGGTAAGCAGATGACAATTTTGTTCTTTCTGTCAACAGGCCTCAGTAAAAGCATGTATTGACTCCTGAATTTAATCTGGGTTTTCCTCTAGAGAGGGATAGTGGGATGATGATGGGGCGGGACAGGGATCGAGATCGTGGTCGTGCAATGGACAGCGGTCCTGATAAGACTGATTCTGATTGGAGGGCACGGCCAAGCACGGAGCAGGACGATGGACCGCGCAGAGATGAGGGTTATGGGGACAGTAAGTTAAAGTGATATATGCTGCATTGCATGCATTCATGGAACGCTTGAAAGACAACTGTGTAAATTAAATAATCTTGTCTGGGATACACAATGGAGTGGTTTACAATTTTATTGCCATACTCAAAGCATCTAGTGATGCTATTCACCAAAATATTAAGAACATTTTCAAGAGTCTTTGGTCTTCCCCATCCTAAGAAAACTAATACAATGTATTTTGTTTATCCTTTCTACTGTCCATAATTTGCTATATTTTTGCTATTAATAATTTGCTATTTCCAGAGTTGCATAAATTTGCCAGACTTTTTGAGGCAGTAGATCCTAAATGGTCTAGCCCAATTTCTCAAAGTAGATCAGCTCTGATCTCTTTGACTTAACCATGTCAACACACGATTGGTCAAACTTGCACTGTGTAACAAGTTAGTTTTCTTTCAGGGTCACGTGATCGCTACGAGTCGGATCGATTCAGAGATGCTTCAAGGCGGGATGATCGCTATGACAGTGGTCGAGATCGCTACGGTGGTAGAGATCGCTATGATGACAGGGACCGTAGAGATCGCTATGACGACAGAGGTAGTCGAGACTACGATCGTGGAGGTTGGTGGTGTTTCGATTAGCAGTGTTTAGTTTTCTCATGTTTAATTTCCAACTTAAAACCCAAAGCCAATGTTTTTTTTTAAAACATTAATTCTTTTTTGCTTCTGTGAACTTTATGCGTCACCCCTGTTAGTTATTTGTAGTTTACTGTGGTTGTTTGAAAATAATGCTGGGGTCATGTGATCATTTTAGGTTATGATGCGCGTGGTGGAGGACGACGAGGATTTAGCAGTGGCTTCAGACGAGACTATGATGACCGAAGAGACGGAGATCGCTATGGAGATCAAGACCGCTTAGACAGGGATGAGAGACGAGAAGAGAGAGGTATATTAATAATGATAAATTTGGACTTTTTCTAGTTCAGTTGAATTGCTTAATAACATATCCGTATTATCTGAGAAAAGCCCACAATGTAAGATAGATAAAAGGCAATTAAAGACATTCAATAGACATTACAAAAAGTGGCCTGTGTATATATATTTCAAATGTAATTCATTTGAAATCAGGTTTGTCAGTTTTACCAAGGTAGATTTAGGAGCTGTTCAAACTGAACACATTATTGTAATCCTGACATTATTGTCCGCAATGTTTTTAAAAGGTTAAGTCAGTTTACACGTTAATCAGATGGAAATCTTGCTGATTTGTCATGTCTTTTTAATAAATAATGGTAAAGATTTCTTCTTTTGGGTTTCTAATAACATGTCTAATAGCATTAAATGTTCTTACAATGTTTTGTGTTTCAGCTCCTCCTCAGAGACCCAAGCTAAACCTAAAGCCACGTAGCATCCCAAAAGAGGAGGAACAGAGCGGAAACTTGTCCCCCCAGAACACTACTACAAATTCTAGCAGGGCCTCCTCCATATTTGGAGCAGCCAAGCCTGTGGACACGGCCGCCAAGGAACGAGAAGTGGAGGAGAGACTGAAGAAAGAACAAGAACGACTCCAGAGGCAGTTGGAGGAAGATAAGAACAGGGCCTCAGAGAGGAAACCGCGAGACCGGTAAGAGAGGTGGAGAGAGAGCTTCATAAAGGAGAAGGGGAACCAAAACAATTTTAAGAGTGTCAGAACAAAAGCACAGTTTAAACAGCAAAGAAGTAGATGTATGATGATTAAAAGATAGGTTTTGCTGTATTTCTTCAGAGACCCAAGTTGGAGGAGCGAGGAGCCATCTAGAGAGCGTGTACACAGAGAAAGTGAACCCTTACATTCTAAAGGTACATCATTTATGTTCTTCTGTGGTTTCTAGAATCTAGTTTCTATTGTTGGGTCATAGCAGATGTGTTTTAGTAGCACTTTTACGTGAAGTCTTTATAAAAGACATTGGTAACAAGCCACCTCATCTAAAAATAAATGTTAACAATCATTATGGAATTAACTCTATTTCAGCCCTTCTATAGTAGTGTATCTTTGCTTACTTAAACAAAATTCAGATTTATGTTAATCAGATTGCGAAACTGACTGTTGTGACAGCTGGTATACAGGTTCATTTGAGAGACTGGTCAGATATGCTGCCAGAATGCTGTTTGCACCAAGTTAACTTATGCTGGAAAAGGTCCTCTAAACCTTACTGAATTACTGTCGGTGGTTAACAACTATTTCTACATCTGTGGTATTTAGGATCTAGGTGTAGGGGTGGTGAACATTCAGAGAATGAAATTCTAAGTGGCCAAGAGGATGATCCAAACTCTCCTGCATCTCCATCACCCTCCTTCAATCAGGGAGTGCTCCCACTAAAAGTAATGCCAGCCCCTCCCCCGAAAGAAAATGCCTGGGCTAAACGTAGTACAGGGGGCAATGCTAATGAGAGGGAAGGACCGCCCCCTGTGTCTCCTAGCAACAACAGTGCTCCTAAATACAGCAGGTGTGGTTTGTTTTTCATGAACTCATGGAAAAAGTTAAATTAATATAAATTTAAATCCATATATATCAACATACACACTATGGTTAAGTACAAGTAGCATTTTGTAAGTTACTTCTGTCCTTTGTTGCTTTACTAGATCACCAGAGGAGAGTGTTTCAGGCAAAGGTAAACAGTCTCCACATTTACAGTTAAACATTACAAAGTTATGAGTATAGACTATTTTTTCACCAAAATGTCTTTCTGGTAGATGAAAACCGGGTTGAGGGGGTACGAAGGGACAAAGGTCTACCTCAGGGAAGAGCAGGCGGAGAAGGAGTTGGGAGAGGAGGGGGGCGGGGTCGAGGAGTTGACGCCCCTAACAGGGAGAAACGAAGAGAACCGGCAGATAGGTGAATGAGATTGCAGTAATGTAGTTAGGGCCTGTCCTGCCTTGTATAAATATACATTAGTTGAGTGACAACATAACATTCCACTTCAGATTAGTCTTTATAATTGCTGAATGTATGGTTTGTTCAGATGTTAACTTCAAGGTGGTTTCAATTTACAGGAAGGAGGTCAGGCGGGAGAGAGAGCCCAGAATAGCCTCGGAACCAAAGAAATACGAAGAGTCTACTCCTCCTGTGAGTATTTAACCTGGTTCTGACCCCACAGTAGCTCAGTGGGTAGAGTGTAGAGTTAGCAGCACAAAGGTCAAGAGTTTGATTCCCATGGAATACACACACTGATAAAATATACTTTAAACACACACTATATACTAAAATATACTATAAGGGATAGCTCACCCAAAAATATTTTTGTTTTTTTCTTAGCCTCACGTCATTCCAAACCTGTATGACTTTTGTTCTTATGTAGAACATAAAAGATGTTTTGAAAAATATCTCAGTGTTTTGTAAGTTGCTTTGAATTAAAGTTTTTGCCAATTGCTTAAATGTACTTTACCATGAACGAGTCTATGAAGTTGTTATTAGAATCAATAAGTGGAATTGGATGCAGAATTGTTAAATTCTATAGGATTCATGCCCCTTGTGTCACTGCCACTATGGCCTGCAGACCTTGAGAGTCAAATCGTAATGTTTTGTCCCTACAGCAATTCAGTTCAGCAAGTAAGTATGCTGCCCTGCTGATGGATGGAGACCAGGGAGATGACGACGATGGAGAAGAATGAGTTGGAAAGTATCGGCAAACTACATAAAAGAAGAACGGAGGAAAAGAAGCAATTTGAATGATCAGATGACAGGTTAATTTAGGAAAAATGTATAAGCCCTTTTTGGTGGGAAAATGGCATGGGTTACGGGGAGGGATTATGGCAATGGTATGTCCAGTTTATGAAAATTTATAAGGGTATTCCTGAAACAGGCCCATTTTTAATTAAAAAGCTAAAAAAAAACTATCAGTGCAGTGAGTAGATTAACATTCATACATGTAGCCATTTGAAATGCATTGTTAATTTGAAAATCATTGTTATAAATAAAAAAGTATGTAAGACTATAACTTGTGTGTGAATCTTTGTTAATTCAGTTAGTTGGCAATATGATGTATTATTCTCATTACATAAGCATTGATTCAATTTATTTGTCGACTTACAATGTTCCGTATTGTTGTAAAGCCATAAATCATGATGCGTTTAAAAATGTAAGATCATCTGGTTTCCTGTAGAGTTGATCACGGTTTGCAAACATCAACAAACAACAGAGGGTCAAGATTTTCACATCCTCTCAATGTTTAAAAACTTAAACAAAGGGTTTACTCGACGTGTTTCTTTAAAATGCATAGCATTGCCGTTTTCAAATAGCATGGTTAGGAAATCCCTCAGAATGCTCTTAAACTGTTGTCATGTTCCGACACCATGAGGCTATGCAGGCCCTCCCGCTCCCTTGGCGATTAAGTATTGAATTCAGCTGTCCAAAGCCTTGAATGGTTTTGTAATCATTCATGAGGAATAGATTTATTATTTAACTGTTTCTGAAATACTGTGACTGCAATAGGGTGCCTGCATGCCACAGGAATCCGTGGTTTGATTACATTTCAACGCTTGTTTTCAACTCAGGAATCGAAAACTGAGTGTTTGTATGTGCTAGCGTTAGTCAAGGTATTATTTTAACATAACTGCTTTATTGGATAGATTTTACGGACTACTGGGCCCCACATGTGGTCAAAGTTGCTCTGTTGGCCCTTGTTTATCCAGCTGCCCTAACTGAAACTTTAATGTGAGCATTTAAGGCTGGTCTGTTGCCACACAATCACTACAATGGCATATATCACCAAATGATTAATTAAAACAAGAACAGTTGTCCGCACAGGCAGTTCTTCCATGTCTTTCATAACACAATGTCACCCATTCTGATGGGCTGTGTAGTGGTATTGTTTTAATGAATGCATTGCGAATGTGTCAGCGCATGGAAATGTTGCAGAACACTGTCAATTAGAAACATTCTGTGGTCCTGTGATGCATGTGACGAGCACAAAGCTTTAATGTTGTCCTGATGGCTTTTATAAACAAGCCATGGCTCTGTTGCCTGGACTGTTGTCTTGGAACACGTGTAATATTTGCTAAGCTTAAAATGCTCATAAAACAGGAAAAGCTCTTTGCTTTTCTTTGTTTATAGAGACTGTTTTTGGAGATGCATGTTAATAGATGTTTCTTAAACAGCTTTTGAAGTCAGCTGTATGTTGAAGGCATGAAAAGTTTGTTAAAATCTGTCAGGGTTTATTACGCTTACAATAACGTAACAGTGGTTGTACTATGGTAAAGGGATATTACATATATGAATACAGTGGTACTTTGATGTACATTATTGTATGTTGGATGTACAATTGTTTCATTTACATGGAGGGCCAGGGTACTTCAAAGAATAGCATAGTAAATCTACAAAAACATGACATTACCATCAAACATGCAACAAATGGCATTACCATGGTGCATTCTTATTGAAAGTAGATCTACAGCTGGAATAATCCATTGTTGCAGTACTTTATTTTTGTTATTCATGTGATTTTAAGAGCATCATCTCCAAGCATCACAACATGTTAAATTGAGAAACAAAAAGCAGACTGAGAGTATGTGAGGCTGCAGCCTCCTGTGTGATTGCAGCCTCCTGTGTGATTTCAGCCTCTAGTGACAGATGCAAGCCTCTGTGTGTTTAGTGTTTCTGCTGTGTCAGGTGTATGTGTGTGTTGTTTCTGTTGTCTGTAGAGGGACAGTTGGTGTTTATTGGTGGTCCCTGAACACAGAAACTACTAGTAATAGAACATTATATGACATTTAACAATGTTAACAAACACTTATGAAAAGGTTTGGACATAAACGTTTGTATGTCCAGACATACAGTTGCATTAAAATTTCCTGTAGCTACTTACCTCTAATCTGACTTCCACAAGGTATACTTTGATAATACTGCAGACAAATAACTACCTACAGATTGTAGTGAATTGAAATTATGATTTCAATTCAGACTTTCCTTCAGAGATATTTCGAGGACAGCAGCCACATAACAAGCAGTGTGCTAGAGAATTTTTTAATGTGAATGGAATTTTATTCATAGAAGAATTTTGCCCCTGAGTTCATTTGCTCCATCCTCTCCTTATTCTGTATTACACCCACTCATGCAGATGCATTACAAGCAATGCTAGAAAAAGAGCGGATGTAGAGGAAGAGAACAAACACTTTGTTGTCTAAGTCTGTCAATGAAAGATGGAAATGAGTAGGAAAAGAAGACCTAATGGCTTTCTCTGTTTGCATGCTGGGTTCTGGAGAGGGAGAGAGAAGGGAGCAAGGCAACAAGCCTTAGTGGTTTGTTTGTTTTTGTGTGCTTTGCCAAATATTTTGGAAAATGTTCTCACAAAAATAGTCAAAAACCCCTTTTCTCCTTTTTATTCTTTTACAAAGGCTCTGAAATGAACTAAATCAAGTTTTACTTCAAAAACAGGTTTCTGCTAATATCATTCATTTGAGACTTCTTAAATCTTAAATATGTCTTATTTTTATGTCAATATGTTTTTTGTTTAAAACCGTTTTGTAATTCTACTGTGCTTCAAGGCAGGGTTGAAGATAGTGCAGTGAAAGATGGAAATGATTCTAGTGGCCAACAAGTCCAGAGGGGCCCACAACAATTTCTAAATTTTATCTTTGAAATGGTAAGGGGCTCAGAATCCAAGAATAGAAGTTTCTATTAAATAATTAAAACATTTTTTAGATTTGCACAATTTTGAGTGCATATGTGAAACTGAAAATGCTTTTATTTTTTAAATAGGGCATGTCTGTTATTTACTTCAGTGACAGCATTAGCTGGCATAGACTCCACAAGTTTGTGCAAAACCTGATGATCCACCATGTTACCCCATTACAACTTGCGAATAACATCTTGTGTGCTTCCATGGAGAAACAGAAATGTGACCTTCACAACACAAAGGGGTTCTTATGGTCAGTCTCCCAAAAGTTCTTATTTGAAAAGTGACCCAGAAATAGTGTAGAATATTATACATTTATTTTATTAATTTCATGCCAATAAGAAACTTTTTACATATAAATTACATTTTGAAACCTAGATTTTGTACATGCACTTAGACTTTTGAATGGTACTGATGGTCTGTGTATGTGTGTGTGTGTCTATGATCTCTCTCAGTGGGTGAGCAGAGCTTGAGTGCCAGACAAGAGGAAGGGTCTGACGTAAACCTGCCAAAAACAGCTGCGGGAGAGACGCAGGAAGGCGTTACATAGTGAGCATGTGAGGGGGCAAGAGCCAGATCGAGGGAGGACACCCCGAGAGAGACTAAGAGGAAGAGAATGTGTGTAAAGGAAAGTGGGAGAGAGATGATTCTGTGTAGGAACTGGATAGCAATACATTGAGGAACACAGAAGAAGAGAAGGAGAGGTCCTGAAGAAGAAACATAAGGAAAACATTAAAAAGGTTTTATGGTGCAACCTGGAGTGGGAACTGAAGGAAACAAGGATTAAGCAAGTGGAGAGCAGAAGGAGAAGATATCTGAGGAGGACTAATCAAGCAGAGAAGGGACTGGAAGAGAAATGGGCTGTGTTTTCAGTAAACATATTTGGGCTAAAGAGAGGAATCCCCAGACCTTGGACCCCCCAAAGACACGAGACTGCACGGAGGATGCAGAGATTCTTAGTTTAACAGAGGTATGTGTTTGTGTGTGCATGCGTGCATGCATCCGTATGCCTGCATAGGGTCAGATATATCTAGGAAGATCTGGAACCAGTGAATACTAAGTGTATCTCTTTTTCCCAAGCATTATGCAAATCATGCTATATGTAAAATCTACATAAGAAAAAAATGGCTTATATACTAGAAAATAGTTATATTTTACATGTATAATATATAATAGTTTACATGTCATATCAGAATAAGATATGACATGTAAAAAAGGGTATATTTTATATGATGTTGGTGCCAACAATATCATATAAATATAAAACATAAGTGGTTCTTGTAATAGTAAGGAAAAGGTGTTTAAAATAGTTTCAGATGAAGTATAGCATGTCACACCGGCGAATACTGCTGTCACTGGTTGTCAACTCTCCAAACACAGTTTGATGTACTGTGCAATTAAAAATGAGATACAATTTTGTTTATTGTTATAATATGAAATGCATATTACTTAAAAAAGGTATTGCTAACACCATTGTGAGCTTTCATAAGTAATGTGTACCCATAACCCCCTACACACACACACACTCTCAGCATGGGACTTCTTGGTGACATTGCCCTGTAACTCTTAAGGCGTCAGGTTGTCTCTTTTGGTATTGGACAGCTTTAGTATGTTATGTGCCCTGCGAACTACAGCATGGAAAATGGAATTCCTTAGAGGTTTACATAAATAGAATAAGTAAACGTTTCCACTGCACATATTGCATATATAGTGACACTTACGTGTTGTACACATGTGGTGCTCTTGACAATAATAGAAAAAGTACATCCGGTAGTCAATGACAAACAGCCAAATGATCACACACGAGAGTATACACACAAACACGCATGTTTCCTAGTGATCCTGTGGTCAGAATGACTGGATATAAATAGACTGTGGAATTCTGGGACGGTGGAAGCATACCTCAGCCTTCCCACCTGCTCCTGTCTGCTCCTGCCCGGAATGTAAATGTGTGTGTGTTAAAATAAGTGTAAGAGGGCCAAAACCCATGAGTCTTCTATTTCAAAATGTCACCAGGACCAGAGAGACTAACTTTTTTGTTCCTCTGTCATATAGCCTGTAGATTTGTGGCACTGGGAGATTCTGGTAACCTGAACAGTCAGTTCATTCTGCACTCTTCAAAGAAGAAAGGCATAAGGAGAACGCCACCTCTGTGTGTGTTGGATATGTGGAGGGAAATGCTTAGTCAATGAGCCAAACTTTGGCTGAACAGAGAAAGAGAAAGAGAGCGAGAGAGAGAAAGGGTGGAGAGCTGAATTTCTGAAAAGTGCTTTATCAAAACCCTTGTTTTTCTTAAAGCCAAAGAAACAAATCTCTATTTCACATTGCATCACTGGATGCCACGGGCTCTCCCGGTAATAACTTCAGTGAAAGGACATTTTGAAATAAATAATTGCTAGATGACTGTATTAGTGATCTAAAACACTCGTAATGGCTTAACATTTTGGTACACAAGTGGTTCCTTTGATCCATTTTCTGGAGACAGTGAAATATAAAAGGCCCTTTTTGGACCCACATGACAGGATGTGGATGCAGCCATTTCATTTACATGCATGTAAAACAATTATTTACTTCACATTCTTAGCCTGTAGGTGGCAGCCTTGCAAACCATATTTGTCTCCGTCCATAAATGCAAAACTTACATCTTTGCATGTAACACTGCCTAATAACTAATTGTACTCCATCGTTGTTGTAGAATCTGACTGCAAAAAACATTTATTTTGGGATGAGGAAGAGTTTAGAAGAGTTTTAACAAACTTTTCTTAACACTTTCTACCTAATGAGTGGTGAGCTGGCATAAGCTTTACTGGATAGAGTAAAGTGGTGGTGGAGAGCTGTTGTATGTAGTATTTGGATTTTGCACTAAAATGATTTATATTGTCACATTGTTATCCTCTAATCCAAACATGTCTTTCATTAATGTCCTGTAATGTAAGAGTGATTGATTTAGGCTGTATTACAGTGACTGGGGGTGTGTGGAAATGTGGGCTCAATGTTCTTTAAAGGTTTTGGAGAGACTAGCAACAGCAATCCAGCTTTGAAGGATAAGATCCTGCCCTTCATTCAAACAGATCTTCAAAGCCACACCCCTCCAACAATGCCTACAAATACATCGTTTGCAAATATTAGGACATTCGGCCCGAATGCAATGAGTGGACAAGTGTTTAATGGTCCTGCGCATTCCATAGAAGATAAATAAATATATTTATATAAATTAAAAATATCTTCTGAAAAAATCAAATATTTCAATATCTAGACACACAGCAGCAGATGTGTTTTACAACCAGTGGTTTAATATTTGCTCAAATGAAATTACTTATTCACAGATTCTAAAATATAAAAACATTATGTTGTTAGTAGGTGTCTGAAAAAGCTTTAAGGAATTAATCTCTCCATAGTACTAATGGAGACTAAAAGCGCTGAGAGCACAATAACATGTTCAGAGGAAATATGTAACTATTTCATGATTTATCAAGCACATCTGAGTGTGCAGTTTAAAGAAGCGAATAATTTTGTTCACTCTGTTCATATAATTCAAAATATTTTCTTGGAAATTGGCGGTAATGATTGTAAAGAGCAGGATTTGTTATGAGCAATGTTGAGTTTGTATAAATAGTTTTGGAGAGCTGTGGTCAACATGATGAGCGTGGGAGATTTGGCATGAATAAATATCTGTCATTTCACTGTGTGAAAATATGTCCGCTGTATAATTTGAATGTGCAAACTGTATTTCATTGTGTTTGTCTAGTTGGGGAAAATGGGTTCGCACTCGTTTAAAGAGAGGACCTTCAAGAAGAAACATCATTGTGCTGTCTGCAAACAAACCCTTGACAGCCATGGCATGTACTGCAGAGGTGAAACAAACACATGTGAAACAAGCATGTTTGTTGAGATTTCTATTCTTTTTTAAAATGTTTATTAAGCTGTTTTTCTTGTGGTGACCATTGGCTGGTCCTTACAGTGTGGGGGATTCAGATTTTGTATATTTAAGTGTATATAGGATTATAATATAAGACCATATAAGAGTAGTATTTTTTCATTTTGTTCTTGCAGAGTGTAAAACTGCAGTACATAAGAAATGTGAGGAAAAGGTAAGATTGCTCTCTCTCTCACTGAAATGCTGTTACTACTCTTGTTTCTACTATGAATTACAGTGGATCAATTTACACTTTGGCTTATCATTGGTTAGCTTTGGTTTTGGTGTTAACCACACTGGGCATGTGGCGGAAAGATCGGAAAGATCGATATTCCCATTGTCTGTGTCAGTTTGTTTGTTGCAGCTCTAATAGAGCATGGGGCTTGCAACAGAAAGGTCATGGGTTCAATCCCACAGAACACACATACTTATAAAATCTATACCTTAAATGCACTTTTACAACACTTTGGATAAAAAAACATCTGCCACATGGAAAAATGTAAATGTTTCTGTCCTTGTAGCAGTTTATGATCTAAGTGGATTACGGCCTTGTGTAGTAGTGTGTAGTATCAAATATAGGACAAATTATGAACTCTGATTATTTCTGGCATTAATAGAAATTGCAGTCAGTCACCGGATGCCACCAGTGCACATCACACAGATATACACCAGCGTATTTGCACGCAACATGCTGCAGCTGTTCCCCCCTCATTCTCTCTCTCCTTCCCATTTCACATCTCTCTCTATTCCTTTTTCTGTCCTCCGTCTGTCACTCCCTAATCCAAGGTGGCATCAGTAGTTCAGGGTTCTCAGTTTTTTGCTGTCCTTCATAGTGAGAGAGTTAGAGAGGAAGGTCTGTGTATGAGAAAGG
Organism: Chromobotia macracanthus; assembly: GCA_036877525.1. Classification (NCBI taxonomy): domain Eukaryota; kingdom Metazoa; phylum Chordata; class Actinopteri; order Cypriniformes; family Botiidae; genus Chromobotia; species Chromobotia macracanthus. Next base: position 12,901,277 of record JAZGTH010000001.1, on the reverse strand, counting down.
GAGAGAAAAAGTCAGAGGTTTGAGAGAGAGAGAGAGTCAGACAGATAGAGTGTGCTACAGAAACTCAGTAAACTGGACTTTCATCTCATAAAGGTACGGACACTTTTATTAATTAAGCAGGAAAAATAGATTTAATTCTGTAAGAGTTTTTTTAATGTAGTTTTAGTGTACGTTTGGTTTTGTATGTATAATAAATTTTTACAAAAGAGCAATACAAAAGACAGAAAACTATTTACTGGATTAAAGTGGAGAATGAGAATAAAAGGTACTAAATGATGTGCATTACAATCTGATGACTGTAAAGGATTCTAAAGAATTGTTTATCTTTGCTTGTGTATGTTTGCTTGTGTATCTTTGCTTGTGTTGTCTGGCACTCCTACCTGCTTAAACAGGATGTAGTTAATAAACCCCTGTGTGTTTTCTTATCCCACAAAGATAATTTGTTTTTATACAATGAAAAGTGCAAATGCATATGTGGTGAACATCTGTGACTGGTGATAAACACTCTCTTACCAACCTGTTGATATGATTAGATTTATAGTAAAACACAATTTGGGCAATTTATGATCATTTTTGTTGTTTTACTAGAGAATACCATCTAAAATATCCCACATGGGATTGGATTTTGTCATGTTTTACTATATTTGTGAGGTCAAAAATTTGGCCTTCATAAATATAGCCAGAGCTACATACACACACACACCCATCATAATCAGGAAGAGACACAGCTGATAATCTGAAATAGAGTAGTGGAAATAGATCATAAAGCCAGCAGGCATGTCATGTGGTGTAAGATCAGCTGCTTTTGTTTCTCTTTATACAAGTCTCACACCAACCTCCTTGCATTTAGGTTAGAATGTCCTTCAGTAAACATTCTTGCAGGTCACACTTTCCTTACTCTTACAATGTGTCTATTTAGAAGGCAAACAAATACATGCAATACAAAATGTAATAAATATATTATCAATATTATACATACATTACATATATATATATATATATATATATATATATATATATATATATATATATATATATATATATATATATATATATATATATATATATATTGTATATATGTATGTATGTATATGTAAACTCAATGTTAGTAAAAATATAAAACACTTTTGACATCACAGAGAGTTGACATCACAGAGGAGAACCCCTGTAGACCGTGATCAGTAGACCCTTTAGACCGTGTCAGTGTCTGAAGAGTACTAGATTATTAACCATTTATAAACAGGCAGTATTAGTTGACTTTAATTTGATGAGTAACATTTTGTTTGTGGTCCCAATGGATGTTTAGTGTTGTTATTTTACTAGTTGTTTGTAATTCTTACTGTTGCGTCGCATGTTACAGGTTTGTGCATACCAGAATTACACAGATTAGTAGTGTTTTCAAGAAACACAATGAGCTATAGTATATAATATAAAGTATATCAATCAAGCATATGCAGGTTGTGTTGTCTTACATAAGTCTGTAAGTTAAAATACGAGTCTGAGCTAATTACTGAAAAGGAAGCTAAATAAACATGTGTGCAACACACACTGTGTTAAACAGTACCAGATGTCCCCTGGTGTGATAAATAACCTAATGAGGACAGAGAGGATGTGCTTAAATGAAAAGTCACCAAGTGGCCCCAAAGTATGTGAATGTATGTTCAAGAAGTTAGTGTGCGTTTCCACTGTCTAAACAAGTCTTTCTTTCTTCCTTTCTTCCAGGTCTCTCTTCCTTGTGAAGCCATCACAGATCCAGTAAGCATTGCTACTGTATAAATATTAACAGCTGTTAAGCATTTCAAAGTGTGATTTATGTATTGCGATTCAGCAATAATGTTTCTACTTTCATTTAATTCATATTTTCCTCTAATCCTCTAATAATCTCTTGTAGCCTCCATTTCCAAACCAGATAAACATCCCTCCCAGGTATGAAAAGAGAAGCCACAACCTGTGGCAACCTCACAAATGTGTTTTGGGTTTGTTATGGATTTTGATTGTGGGGTGAGGTCCCATAAAGATTGCATGTGTGTGTATTTGAGTGTCACTTTATGTGTTGTGTATCAGTGGCAACAGCATAGAGAGTGTTATGGAGAGGTTGATGGACAGTCAGTATGACTTTGACTTGACCTACATCACTGAGCGTATCATCTCTGTCCTTTACCTGCCTGACCTGGAGGAACAACGTTACAGCTCCAACCTCAAGGAAGTGGCGGCCATGTTGAAATCTAAACATCAAGATAAGTTCTTGGTCAGTTGCCCAGTTATTTAAACTCTTCATACGTTCTCTGGGTTTAATACCATATGAATAAGTACTGTTGTCCTTCCTCAGGTAATAAATTTGTCAGAGAAGCGACATGACATCTGCAGGCTGAATCCAAAGGTATTGGCCCTTCTTTTATTAAATCACTTTTCTATGTATTTTTGGGCTCTGGAATTGTCTATAATTTAATTTAAAGTCACTTTAAACATCTGTTTCTACATGTCTTAAATGACTTCTTCCCCTGCCTCAGGTTGAGGAGTTTGGGTGGCCTGATCTGCATGCCCCGCCCCTTGATAAAATATGCGCTATGTGCAAGATCATGGAGAGCTGGCTGACCTCTGACCCCCACAACGTGGTTGTGCTGCACTGCAAGGTTAGCGGACAGAAGTTAGTTGATAATTCATATTAAAAGGTACAGTTTACTCAAAAATAAAAATGTATTTATTAAACCAGTATGTTTCTTTTCTGTGGAAGGCAAAATAAAGATTTTCATAAGATTTCAAGCTATCGAGGGTGCAAATCAAATCATATTGTAAAAGTTGTTTATTATGCATGTTATTATGCATAAGTGCATGCTATATAATGTTAATACTGAAGCCATAAGACAGCCTTTTGCGAGAAACAGATATAAATTTAGATTGTTTATCATCTGTGGTGTTTGTTGTTTACAGTGGAGCATTACTGGCATTGTGTTGTTTAAAAGCCTTATTGTCCTTTATTTCTAGTGAAATAATATTTTGTTCCACTACATATGTGTTTATGGCTGGAATGATATACATTCATATATACTAAATACACATAAATACTATATATTTATGTCAAATAAATTTGATTTGATATTTAAGTGCTAAATATGTCATCACAGTCACAGCTGAATAATAATTCTTTACTTCCTTTCCCCCTCTTTCTCTCTGTCTCTCGCTCTCTCTTTCTCTCTCTGTGTGTGTGTCTCACTTTCACAGGGAAATAAAGGGAAAATAGGAGTGATTGCAGCTGCTTACATGCACTACAGCAAGATATCAGCCGGGTACTAACACAAAAGCCCATTAACCAATTATGGAAATTCCAATTGAGAACACTAGATTGATAACATATAGTTCAGAATGTATCACCATCATCCAAAAGGACAGATCTTGAATCCTCTCAAGCAATAATGTCATGTATTAATAATGTTCTGTTCCTGTAGCTAAACTGGTAAAGCATAATGTTAGTAACACCAAGATCATGGGTTCAATTCCCAGCAAATGCATATATTTTTAAAATGTGTAAGTTGCTGAGATAAGAGTGTCTATCAGATGCATAAATATAGTGACTTTTAGGAGCAGTTTATTCTAATTCATGATTCAAATGATTTGTTGTATAATGGATGTGTGCAGGGCAGATCAGGCTCTCTCCACAGTTGCTATGAGGAAATTTTGTGAGGATAAAATCTCCCCCTGTCTGCAGCCTTCTCAGAACAGGTCAGGCCAAGCTGAATTTCTGCATTTTCCAGAATGACTCATTCTAGCTTGGTCATAATTATATCTCTTTGTCTGTCACAGGTATATATATTACTTTGCTGGTCTTCTCTCTGGTGCAATAAAGATGAACAGTTCACCTCTGTACCTGCATCAGGTTTCTATTCCAGCTTTGCTCAGCTACCAGTCAGAAGGAGGTACACCGTCAGTTCCACATGCACACACATGCACTCACACACAACACACAATCTATGCTCATAGCATTTTAAATCTGCGGGCCCACATGGAAACTGCAGGAATAGAACATTGCAGAATGCCCTCCAGTTTTCTACAGAATTGGAATGTCCATCCTTCACAAAAGTCCTACATGTCCCCCAAATGATATATTTTGGCAAATTTAAAGCTGCAGTCCATAACTTTTATCTCTCTGTCACTATCTCTGTATGTGGCAGAAAACTGCAGGTTACTTTATACACTTTTCTTTACATATGCTGAAGTTAAATAAAGCCAAACTGATATTTCACTGACATTCTGACCCGACGGCTCAAATTATAAATCATTATTATAAACTTACCTCTGAGAATCAGGGTAAGGTAAGGAGATTGAATTAAACACACACATCTGTTATGTTCTTGCTTAATAACAGATTTTTGTTCATTTTAGCCAAAAACATTACAGATTGCAGATTTAATTAATCTCCCAGCAACGATTTAACTTGATTTAACTTTTCAACTATTTAACTTTTCATCTTGATTAAATCCATTACTCAGAAATCCATAAAGTTTTCCCCCACAATCTACTCGGAAGACATAAATTAAAGCTCTAGGACTGTGCATTAAGAACATTCATAGCATCATCATTTTCCTCGCTGCATTTCACAGGTTACTCTCCCTTCCTGAAGATCTATCAGTCATTGCAGTTGGTCTATTCTTCAGGAAAATAGTAAGTGCTTTAATAAGCTTGATTCAATCAGTGTCATAATAGCAGGTTAAGATTTTTGTCCAGGCTGTCATCGGCTGACAGCTGCACAGTTGCAGGTGCTCATTTGGAAGTTGCTTTGGATAAAAGTGTCAGCTAAATGAAAAAATGCAAATGCATTTTTTGCTTATATGCAGGCAACGCAGGTTTAATCCAGCCTGATTCATTTGCGTTCATTGTAGCCCCCTCTCATTCCCACTGATATTTGCTGTCTCTTGACTGTACTGTAAATATGCATGAATGTACTATATAATAAGTCTTGCAGTTTGGTTAAAAGGTGTCTTCCAGTGCATAAATGTATCATGTTTTCTTTTCTGGCTTATGTGTTGTAGTGACATTCAGGGCCCTAACAGTAAGATGCTGTACATGAATATTGAACCAGCTTTACTGCTTAAGGGAGACATCCTGGTAAGAAACACTCATAAACATTAATAAATTCAGGATGGTTGCTAAGGTGTTGCTATGTGGTTCCAAATAAAAAGCCCACAAGTCTGTGATATACTGGTCCCTAGATAGGGCTTGAATCCCCTCTTCTATGTAAGCCTAATGGATTTCACACATGCATTTTTCTCAAGTAATTGGAAAAATAATTGCACACTGGTCTTCATTAAGGATAATTTAAGATAGAATTAATGTCCAGCAGGTTTTGAAAAAACTATACTTAAGTATGGGCAATAATAATAATTATGTTTGCCTTAGCAAGTACTGCTAACTACATACAAACATAAAACAATTATTCATCATATTATGCAAAGATAACTACACACAAATGTTTCTGTCTTTCTGTGTCTGTCTGTAATTAGGTGAAGTGTTTTCAACACCACTCAAGTACTTGTAAGAGAGAATGTTTGTTTAGGGTTCAATTTCACACCTGCAGTGTCCATGGATCTCAGCTTTCCTTTGGCAAAGAAGAGCTTGACCAAGCGTGCACAGGTAAACACACACATTCGGTGGTGTAGATTTCACTTAAACTTTGGGGGACCATGTTTCTAGTTCCATGTGAGATGTTGTGTGTATATACAGAGCTGTATGGTAAAATTCAGCCTGATGTTTATTTACATGCTGTGATGCACTGATGTACATATTTGAATGACTCAGTTATTGATTTTATTTATATTCTTTCATTACTTTTATTCACGTGCATGTGTTCTCTGCAGTGGTCATTACTGAATACACCAGCATTTTATAGCAAGTTATTTATACACGGAACACAAAATAAACACAAACGCATATATTTGGGGGACAATTTTCACCACCAAATCAACACCTTTGCACACAATAGCTGAGTGGACTCTCTTCATTGTCTCTGTTTCTCATAAACACAGAAGGTAATGAAATAGTGTTTTCTGTATTAGGACACTGACTTGTGTGTGTGTGTAGATGACAGTTTCCAAGCTGATGCTACAGTGGAGTTGTTGTTCTCCTCTGGACCACAGAGGCTGGGAGGTACATATCTATCAGCCACACTCTTTAACCATCTTCAGTCATCCATTAGCTCCGTCTTAACACTGCATGTGTGTGTTATGAGTTACAGAGGTGCAGAGGAAGGAGTCAGGAGGTATCTGTAGATTACAGCACTGCAGATCCTGTTGTGCGCTGGGACTCATACGAGAACTTTAACCTTCACCATCAGGATAGTATGGAGGGTATGTACACCATGTGAAAGTACCAGATTCAATAAAAGACAATGTTGGTACATCCTATTGGGCATGTGTCTTTTGGCCATGTACCCAACAGAGCTTATACATTCAAAACTCATAAATTATGGTTGTCTCTGTGTATTTCCCTATAATACAAAGATATCCGTCACACACGTGGACCTTTGGATGGGAGTCTGTACGCTCAGGTGAAAAAGCGTCACACACCAGGGTCAAGACTTGGCGGTTGCCCCGCCTCCATCCAAACCGCAACCCACTCGCCCAGTCATTCTGCCTCTGCCCCTCCAGTTCATCTCTCCATTCAGCCTCTGTCACTCAGCACAGACACAACTCACCCTCCTGCACCATCGGAGCCCCTCACTCCACTTTTTAGCCATGCTGAAAGGGAAAAGAGCGAGAAGGACAGACACAGAGAAACAGCAATACTGGATGATGGCGACTGCTCTCCGCTTAGACCAGACCGTCCAGTTCAACCCTGTTATGGTCGCCCGTATTCCCATGCTCATTCATTTTGTGGCCCAGATCTGACCAATTCACATGCCCTTGCACCAACACTCCACCCCAAACACCACACACTTCCCTGTAGTCGAACAGCTTCACTGCCAGTCCGAGATCTTTGTGTATCCCAGCCAGATCTGTTATGGGAACGGGGGCACTGTTTGCACCATCCCTGCTCTGAAACAGTCAGACACCTGCACTCATACCCCCTTCAGGAATCCCACACACACTCACCATTTTCCCACTCTTCCCACACACTTCCTCCACAGACACGCACATTTTTCTCTGGAGAGGTGTGTCCATTGCTACATTGCCCCACCCTCTCTCAGGGCCACACCCACATGATTCCTTCTCTACACATCAACCAGTCACTACTCTCCAGTCCCTACCGAGAGCTACATTATAGCTCACCTCCGCCAACATCGTGCTCTTGCAGGGACTGTTCTCGCTTACGGGAGGATGTTGTCCTCCACTCTTTGCGAGAAAGAGAATTAGAAAGTCTTCCGTGGTCTCGAGAGACAGAGTTAGGGTTTAGGAGGGAGGGGCCTGTGCACTGGAGGGACGGAAGGGCAGAGTCTTATTGGGAGGGAGCTCAAGAGGCTGATTTTTGGCGCCGCAAAACAATGTCACCAGTGATGTCATCATATGGACATTGCCACACTGTCCCGAAACAAGACTCTGCAGTGTATGTTACAGACACCCAACCTGATCATATTACCACAATGAGTCCATATCCCAGCCCCCAAAGCAGTGGCTACCACAGTCCGCATCCACCCTGTCCCTGCTCTCCACAAGCCATGAGAGAAAGTCCTGGTTATGCCTCCATCAGTCATTCTGCAAACTCCTCCCCCTTTGCTCTCACTCCATCCCCAAAACGAATCAATCACAACAATGCCTCAGCTGAAAAGAATCAGCATATTCTCAGTGGTAATAACACAACAACATAATTGTTGTTTTTCAATGAAATCTCTATAATTCAAAAATGTTCTTTGCCACACCTTAACTTTCTTTTGTGTTTTATAGATGGTGGTTTTAAGGTTGTAGAAGCTGATAAAAGTCACATTAAGACTTTTACCCAGGGCAGGTAAATTTTCTTTCTTTATGTACATTAATTTCAAAGCAACCACACCTTTAATTCTATCCCTGTGATAGGAGTTAGGAGAGGTACTTTGAAGTGATAGCTCACCTGCAGGCATGTTTTACAAGAAAAGGTTGAATGTGGTGCACTATTAACACAAATCCCTCTGTATATTCTAACAGTGGACCATTTGAGGCAGGCGCTCCAGTTAGAAACCCAGGCCCAGAGGGTGAGGCTCTCCCTGAGTCTCTGATCACTGTTGTCTCTGTTGTCAATGGGGTAGAAAAAAATAAAGAACCCCAGTGTTCTGATGTTAAGAAAGCACCCATTAGAGAGTCCACATCTAACACAGCTTTCATTAGAGACCCACCATCATGCCCAGATCCAGCCCTCACATCCAAGCGGATAGAGATGCAGGTACAAACACAGAACCCAAGCCATCTCAGCAACAGCTTCTTGAAAACAAACCACAATAAAGAAGAGGACCCAGGCTCATGTGACATCTCAACCTCAACAAGTCCTAAACCTCCTATTTGCTCTTCAGAGAGAAGCTCTGCTTCTGAATTCCCAACATTCAACATCAATGAAGAAAGGCAGAGCTTGACAACCTTGACTGACTGCAATTCATCCAACGACAGCAACAGGGACCTGAGAGCTTCATCCCCTGACCCTGATGGCTATGTCACACCTTCATTTCCTATAGCATCATACAGCTACCCTCTTCTGACTGTGCCTCATGTACCATATACAGGCTACACTGCTATTACCATCCCTGCCTCCTTACCTCAACCTCCTCTTCCTGAGAAACAACGCACATCCACCCTTCAAAACATGTCTGATTGCATTGGAACTTCCTTATTAAAATCTGATGCAAAAATTACTACTACTTCTGGCCAGTTCACACCAGCCACCAAAGAGTTGCCTTCTACAACTAAACCCAGAGTGGCCCCCCCTAGCGGAGTGGAGGAGCCAGAAAACCGCCTCAGCTCCAAGTTTGTCCAGGATAGCTCCAAGTTTTGGTACAAACCTGGCATCTCTAGAGACCAGGGTGAGAACATCTGCAATTTTAGTGGTGCTTGCTATTACTGTTCCTCATACTTGTGGTTAAGGATTGTGCAAACCACTAACCGTAAGTACTTTGGCATTTAACTTGTCCTGCAACATTTGTGCAAAGGACATGAATTCTAAAACTTATAATAATCATTCTTTTGGTAAGTTGAAAATAAGTGATAAGTGAATTTTTCTGGGTGATCAGAATAAAGATTTACCCCCTAGCAGATGATAAAATGGGCAAAAAGGATAGTTCATGAAGTCTTGGGGTTGAGCTGTTCTGAGGCCAGTAAGCAACCACCAGAGCACTCTAGCAAGGCAACTAACAGGGAACATTCTCAGAACATTAGCTGACGTTCTCTCAAAGTTATCAAAAATGTTCTTGCAGTAATGTTAGTTTTTTTTAACATTATATATTTTTTTAACATTTTTAACATTATAAATTATATATAAAACTATTATTAAATTGTTAATAGAATGTTTAATAAACATTACAGAATTGAAAAAGGAGAATAACCAAGCAATAATGTTAACACATCTAAAAAACTGTTAATACGTCTAAAACACATTCCTAGAACATTCAAAATAACATTGTTTTAACATTTTTTTACTAATAGAAATGTTTGGGGAACATTTTTACAACCTGAAGTTGTTATCTGGGTAGTCTGGGTAAATCTACTTTAATATATAAGATATTTGAGAAGCTGTTTGCAGCTTTGTTACAGAAATATTGCGGCAGTTAACCAGGGTTAACAGAGAATATGTCTTTCCACAGCTATTGCAGTTTTAAAGGATAAAGAGCCTGGCTGCTTCCTCATTAGGGATAGTAATTCTTTCCAAGGTTCATATGGATTGGCCCTAAAAGTTGCCACACCCCCAGCCCACGCTAGTAACCATGGTGAGACGGGCCACACTCAGGAGCAGCTGGTTAGGCACTTCCTGATTGAGAGCGGAGCAAAAGGAGTAAAGATCAAAGGCTGCCATAATGAAACATATTTTGGTAGGAGAAAGAAGCTTTATTGATTCCACTACTCTGTGTTTAAAATGGCGTCACTTTCAGATTTGATTCTGATTATTCCCTCTGTCCTCACAGGCTCCCTGTCTGCATTAGTGTATCAGCACTCCATCACACCCGTGTCTCTTCCATGTGTTCTACGTATCCCAGATAGAGGTCATGCTTAATTTGACCCGTGACAGCTGCATGATAATGCATCAGAAACACATTTTTATAACAAGTGTGTTCTAACTGTCTGATGTTTGTATGTTTTAGATCTCGTTGGAGAGTTACAGGAAATCCAAAGTGGAACTCACACCAGCACAGCGGCAGACCTGTTAAAACAGGGGGCAGGTAAGTTTGATTCTTATTGATTTATTTAGACTTTGGTTAGTTTATTTGTTTTTTTCTTCTTTTTTGTTTTGTTTGTTGTTTAATTACATGTTTATGTGTGGGTGGTGAGGAAAAGAACGTTTGTGGGGAAATAACACTATATAAAATGTATTAAGCTCAGTGACAATTGAAAAGTTTGATTTCTGGTAAGCTTTATAATATTATGTATTTCACATTCCTCATTAAAAATACATACCTGTATCTACTCCAGCCCCCCTGCTCTCTCCTCTAATGCACTTGTTTACCTTTTCTCTCGTTGTTAGCTTGTAATGTTCTCTACCTAAACTCTGTGGAAACGGAATCTTTGACTGGCCCGCAAGCCGTTTCCAAGGCAACCAAGTGCACTTTGACCCAGGAGCTTCGTTCTTCGCCAACAGTTGTCCACTTCAAAGTGTCCACACAGGGCATCACCCTGACGGATAATCAGCGCCGGTACACAGACAAAAACACACATGCATCGAATAACACTTACAGATGGCCGAGGAAATCAGCTTGTATTGTTAGCTCATGGCTTAATTTTTATCATTCTCCCAAGCATGTTTTTAGCATCATTCTCGAAATATGTAATTACAGTTACTTCTTTCAGACATTCAAGTAAACGACATGCCTTTAGGTTCAAATCTAAGACGATCTTAGACATGAATACATCAAAAAGTAATTAAAAACAGTCCTTGTTGTTGTATTCTTTCCATCTCTTTGAAATAAAAACACATGCATGGACACACATCTAATCCATATCCTCTCTCTTTTGTTCTCTTGCTCAATAGGCTGTTCTTCAGGCGACATTATCCTGTTCATAGTGTGACTTTCAGCAGTGTGGATCCACTGGATCAAAGGTACATTTTAAGATTATGCAAAAATTGGTGGCTAAAAATAGAAATAACACAGTGTTTGCCCTGTCATTGTACTGTTATCTACTGTATGGCCAAATGGACTTTTATATTGCTTTCTTGACTTGACAGTGTGGTGAACATAGATTTGCCTCTCTTGCTCATCTACACTTTTAAAACTGAAGGTTCTTGAAATGTTCTTCATAGCCATGCCATAAAAGAACCATTTTTGGTTTCCCAGCTCAGTCAAATGTTTTTAAAAAACATTTCTTTCTTACCTTACTATAGTGTAAAGAATCTTTTTTTTCACTACAAAGAACCTTTTGTGAAACAGAAATGTTCCAGAAATGTTAAAGGTTCTTTATGGAACCATACAGCCAAAAACAGTTCTCCTATGGCATTTGGAAGAACCCTTTTTGTAAGAGTGTAAGTCTTTTAATGTGCCTTCAGATGTTTTTGTGCACGGGCTCTCCTGCCCTCTTTCTTGTTCTTGTCTTGCTTGCTTTGCTTGCACATGTTGCTCAGTCTCTGTGTGTGTGTTTGTATTTGTTTGCACCAGGTGGATTAATGCTGATAACACATCCCACAAGTAAGTATACAACACTGTATTCTATCTCTTATGTCATCACACAGGTTTAAACCAAATTAGAAACAAAATTTGACAGTGATACAAGTTATTTGTTTGTATGCCAGTCAGAACAAGCACATTTCAAAAATCAAGTGATCAAGACAGCTGATCTTTATGTAACGATCTGCCATGATCTCTAACCCATTATTTTCTTGTGTTGTATAGGTTGTTTGGATTCGTGGCACGGCGCAGTGGGGGGTTGGGAAACGTGTGTCACTTGTTTGCAGAGTTGGACCCGGAGCAGCCAGCAACAGCTATTGTGAACTTCATCAATAAAGTCATGCTGGGACCTCAACAGCTGCGAAAATGAACACAGTATAGAGGAGATGAGAAGAACAAAACAAAGAGAAAAGGACACAGCAAAATCTGTGGGACTGCGTCAGTGTTGAAATTAATTGGCTTATAAAGTTACAAAATAGTTTCATTTTGTATGCTTTTTATAAATTAAAAAGTGAGGTTTTAAAAGAGCAACAGCAATGAACAAGGGCATTTTTCAGATAAAGTAAATCTAGATGTAAAAATATATAAAGCAGAGAGAGTTTTTCCACTCAAATCCATTTTTAGACAGAGCTTGAAATTATGGGCCTTAATTTAACCACTAAATGCAAATGCTAAAATAACCGTTATTCCGTTGTCGTGCTTTTATTTTCATTGCAATTTCATTTTGTGCTAATGTTTCATTTTAATGGACATTGAGGTTTGGTTTGTTTTGGCTATTCTAAATGTTTGTTTTCTATTCGAAATGGCCTTTACATACAATAAACTAGTGCATTTTTACCTTCATGCTATTTTTGTTGGTATTTATATAATATGGAAAATAGGAAAAATAAATGATTCAATAAAATAAAAAACAAAAAAGTCTCCTTTTATATTCTAAGTCTAATTTGCAGTTGTACTGTGCATGGTTATATTTTCTCTTAAAGTTTAAGAGTCTTATATAGAAAGGGCTATTACAATGCCCTGAGCTGTAGCATCATGTCCCAGCTTTTGTTTCACTGGGTGCCCTTTGCACATAGAGGATTTTCTCCTGTCCATCAGGTACTGTAGTAAACCTCAATTACTTGAATGAACATGTTGAAAATGTAGGTCTTTAGATTTAGGTCCTAAATTGCTGATCACCTCATGCTCATTCATTTACGTTAGGCACTGTTAAGAAAAGCATTACTAGTCTTTGCTTGTTGCCAGTTAAACATATTTTTCTTAGGTGTGGTTTTATCATCCTAGAGTCCTTATAAAAATTCCTTTTAATTATACTTAATACAAGATATCAATGGCATGGTTACCATCATATAATACAAACAGTGTTGTAATTTTGAAAAAGGCATTGTGTAAATACAAAACATTGAAAATGCCGACTATTTTAAACCTGTTTTAAATAACCTTCAGGACTTTAACAAGTTAAGTAAGCACTTCATTCTAAACACAAGAGATTGTTGTTTATCATGTTGCCAAATTTTACCTTACATCCACAATATCTATCTACAGAATCCCTTTAAATTATAAATCAGAGTGTTGGGGCAGCAATGTTTCTGACAAACAAACGTCTTGTGAAAAGAAATGAGAAGTTTTTCACACTAAAGATTGTGAGCAATAATTTTAAACTGCACATCAATCTGTCTGATATTGTTTATGGTATAGCCTGATTGTATAAATGTGTTGTTATCAGATGTGATATCTGATTGACTTTACCATATCAAAGTCAGCCCCTCTCCTTCTTTACCAATAATAATAATAATAATCTAATAATCTTGGTCTAATAAGGACGAACAAGAGTAATTGTTTCCTGAAGGGGACGTCTTCGTTTGGTTTGTTTTCGCAGATGAACCACACAAGCTTTAAATTGCATTGCTCTGTATCTACTTTCTGAAGACGACGTATATTTGATCCGCAGTTTTTAAAAGGACGAGGTCCCACCGAGATTTGAACTCGGATCGCTGGATTCAAAGTCCAGAGTGCTAACCATTACACCATGGGACCGCGCTGCCGTGGTGAGCCGCATAAGGGAACTTATTCATGGCCCGATCTTATTCATGAAAGCCAATCTTCTCATTTATTTTTTATTATTGTATGTATTCTTTAACGCTTTAATGACTGTCTTTATATTAAATATGTGCGTGTTAATTTTAAGGTTCTTTGTTTCGGGTATGGGTGTTGCTAAACCTGGCTAGCTTAATTAGCAAGCGTCAATAACAGGTTCTCCAGACATACTAACAGTTGAACTCTTTTTAGGGTGTATGTATTAACTTTATATATACATAATAACCTAAAGGCTTTGGTTATGTTGTATGGTCGTTGTGGAATTATTGAAACTGATTTTTCTTATCGGATTGCTTATTGCTTTATATGTGCCAGATACAGTATCGCTTTTGTTGCATTGTGAATTGTTACAGAATTTCTCAAGTGTTTTGTTTATTGTTTTATAGTTTATTGTTTATTTACCACAAAAATGTGTATTTTGGGCTTAACAATACACATGCAAATGCGTTAACTTCATCCCATCACGTACTGCACGCAAGGCTGCAGTTCAATGATATAATCACAATAAATTTTTTGAACTATTTTAAACCATTTATATACGCTTAATGCGACAAACGAATCACATTATTGCGAAACAGTTATTATCCATTTATTTACACGAGCGATAGCTAGGTGTGCCTACTAATAACATTAATTTAATTGTGACAAGAACATCGACACCAAACAGCCTACAGCACATGCAACACAATAAATACGTGTTTTGGACTAAAAGATATGTATCTTTAACCTGCTAGTTTTATAACCTACTTTTTTATTTCACTTAAGCAAATCAAATGTTTTCATATAAGTAACGTTTCTAAGATGTAGCCAGAAAGATTTTCGTCCTTATTGTCTTTCTTATTTCATCTTGTAAATATTAATTCGATTTCCATTACTAAATGGATGCATGGTATAACAGACTAATAAATTCCAACCTTTTGCACGGATCTTCATTGTTTTTACTTGGCACTCAGGGTACTATGAATCCTTAACAAAAACATTTTCATTTTAGCACAATACCCCATGCAGCTCCATGTACTATTACTGTGCTATTCTGTTGGGACGATGTGTTGCTGAACATGTATTACCTTTTATTGCTTAAACAATGCAACGAAACCTCCCTAATATATGTATACCAGCAAAACTGAAATGGGGACTTTAAGCCATGCTTTCATCTGATTTCCATACTGGATCCGATTGGCTGGCCGCCCTTGAACTTTGACCTACAATGAAAGAACATTTTATATCCCAGCACATTCCGCAGTGATCTTTGTGGTCTCAGAGAGTTTATGATCTGTTACATCATGTCACTATCAGAACATTTTGTACATAGAAAGTGAAGAGATATGAAAAACCAAAGGTGTTCAAATGCAGTGTAAGCATTATCTTTTGCTTAGGTTTAGAAAAAGCCGACAGCCATCATGCGATCTTTAGGGTAAACACCCTGAAAGAGCTAAATGAAGGTTACGAAACCAAATCTCTGCTGAAACAAAAAACAAGCAATATTGTTTAATAATTTATAGTGTGATAAAACTACCATGCTGCTTATAGTTCAAATTTCGGGATCTTGTTTTAAGCGCTGCTGTTTCTGGTGGGTGTGCAAAACATGCTCACTACCCTGAATGTGCCCCTCCATAATTCCAGACAATAGCCCATATATTCCAGCGCGAGATCGACGGAAACCGACATGGGAAAACCAAGAGAGGCCCCCACGTCAAGCATCGCTTACTTCCGTTTGCGTCTTTTCTTCTCTTTAATTGTTCATGTTTTCATTTCTTTGGCGCATACTTCATCATTATATTGTACTATTACTGTGAGACACTGATATGACCGTGCAAGCATGTCTGTACGCACACTACATGGAGCCACTCTTCTCCCACTTGGTGCCAACATGACTGAATTACAATCGAGTGTGCGTGTTTTCTCCTTTAGTATGCATACTGTGTTATGGATTGCGTTTCAGACCTAAAAAGAGAATCCTCTGCTATACTACTCAGACAGACACACCCAAGCAAACCATGAAATCATCTCCTCGCTAACCCAAATATTATATTTTTAACAAAGACCGCCCGTCACAGGCGGCTGAACATTTCCACGACTTGCTGCTTCTGCTGTAGCGACCGGAAATGGCCTGCTGCTATTAGATTAAGTAGGTTATTGGCTCAGCCACCGTTTGTTTTGCGTTGCATTCGCAACATTTGCTCTTACACAACGTTTCTCTCGCCGCCTTACAATGAATGAAGCGCATAACAAGCGGTTCCCTGTAGGCGATCGCGCGGCTCGACCTCATGCGGACAAACTGTTTACCTCTTCAGCGCCTCTGACGTCACGACACACCCCTCGTGCGCGTGAGCGAGCGTGTGTGAGTGTGTGTCCGTGCGTGTGTGTGTGCGCGCGCGCGGTTGCTCGCCCGTGAATGCGGCGGGGTTCGCGCGTGCGCGCGCGCGTGTGTTTTGCTTGTGGAATGTGGGAGTTGTCCCCACGCGCTTTACGAACAACCGACCCGTCCAAACAGCGCGCGCGTGGCAGAGGATGTCACACCAACCAAAACAGCGGAGGCACGCTCGCAGCAGAGGCTTTGATCCGTTATTGGAGGAAAATCCGCCGTGCAGGATAGACTCGGGGCGGGGCATAATAATTACACGGAGTCCCATCCATTTAGGGTCAAGTACAACATTTTTACACTTCTAATCAGCGTGGGTTCAAAGTTTGTTTTGCACCCGGAAACCCATCGCGGCGAGTCGTTCGCAGGGCGCAGAGGAACCGCTTTCAGATTCGGTCGCCCTTTTCAAATACTTCTTTAGTTAATCCGCCACAAATCTGCCCGGGATGGATCACAAAGCCGCCGTGATAGCCAGCATAATTCGTTAGCATCGCGTCGACTAGCTCCACCGCTCGCTCGTCCGTGAGTGCGGCGCGGTTGGACGCGGAGCGAGGCGACCCTCTGCGGGTTGCGCTGCCGAGGCGGTGGGCGTGTTTTTTCGCCGTGTTTCGGCGTGCTAGCATGTGAGCTGGCGCCAAGTTCCAGGCGTGAAAAAGAAACGAGATTTACAAGTTACGGACGAGAGTAAACCAGCAAAAGTCACGTTACGTTCGACCGGAAAAGTTGCACGCAGGTAGGAAGCAACCTGTTTACTCTCTCACACACAATTACCAAAGTGTACGTTTTGCACACACTCATGCAATTCAAAACAAAAGCTGCTAGTCTGCTAATGTTAGGTAACCTACTCAAGTGACTGTTTTTGCCAGCATCAACTTGGCACATGATACGTAGCGTTGTGGTTTATGTGGGTCATCGCTGTTATGCAGTGTCGGTCTATTTACTTGTTTCTTGAATGTTAGAAATGCTTCTGTTTTTAGATTTTGCTGTTGCACCGATTGAAAGCAATTTAAACACAGACCTTGGTAAGTTATTCAATTCATGGAAAACTTTGCGAATGTCTCCGAGTACAGCTGCTGTTGGAAAATGACCTAAAGCAGCAAACAGGCAAATAGCAAATTGGTGTAATGCAATAGTAATTATGTTTAGCGCAATGTAAGAAGCGAGTTTATTAGTATAGCTGCGCATCGGCTCATCTGTTGCGGTAATTTCCAACTGCGACATCATCCAGACACAGCGACAATACTCCCTGTATAGTTTACAGGCGGTTTTATACAGGCAAATGACTTTAAAAAGTTGCTGCTTTAGAAGTCAACTACCCTCCTCCAACCAAATAATGTTGATTAGGTGATGTATTGAATTAACAAAAGAAGAAATGCTTGATCATGTCATAACTGGGTGATTTCATAATCATAATCTTCTTCAGTATTTTTTATAGTATTAACAAACATTATTGCATTTTGTACCGGCTTAAAGATCAATCGTTAATGTATAGTAATGTAGCTGGAATATCGTAGCATTTTCATTTATATATTTTCATATATATTCATATCTGAATGCACGTAAACAGCTTGCCTGTGTAACATTGTTTAAAACTCCAGTGGAAGTTATTGTTTTGCTTTTTGTTTTCCTTTTGTTATCTTACTCTGCCTTTTAATCTTGAACTAAAATTTCGCAGTAATTCACATTATTGCCATTTGCCATTAAACAAGGTCAGAAAAAATGTGTGTTAAACAAATGTTTAAAAGATGGATATGTTTTTTAAAAATGCCATAAGAGCAACCTTATAGAAAGCCTTATTAAAAATCTGGTTATAATCTTGTTATATCCATCTTAATAGCGTTAACAGTATGGTTTCACTAATGCATTTGTGGATAATATAGAAGAGCTGTTTGACATGGAAGCACATTGTGCTGTTGGTATGTTGAGAATCTGTGCTAGTGTGCATTGTTTGTTTAACATGTCTGTTGAACTGGGCTTCAGCGTTCCCAGTGGGCAAGCACAACCAGTTCGGACACGTCAGACGAACATGGTCAAAAGAATATGATTGGCAACATTATCTGTAGAGTGGTTCATATTTTCTAATTGGTAAATTAACAGTAATTGGGTTGGTGTCAGCCACCCCATGTTAGACCGGTTGTATGTTTGTCATGCCTAAAGCTAGTGTTTGTCTTGTGTGTGTGGTTATAATCAATTGGTAGCTGTTTCGTGAACGGTGCTCCATTGTGCAAATCCTTGCCTTAGATTTGCTAATTTGATTGGAAAGGGTATGAGATAGTCAACATGTAACAAGATTAGATGTGACACCTCCGACAGATGTCCAAAACCTTCTCTCTCCTTTTTGCTTGAAATTATTGGCTTTGAAATGTTACTGTGTATGAATTAACATGTGCATATCGATTTATTTCCTCTTTGTTTATGTTTGTAATGCTTAAATGATTATCAGTGCTGGATAAATACTAAAAGGCATGTCTTGTTGTTTTATTTGTCATTTGCCCTGTTATCAAAAGTGTACTTAAGACAAGGTTAAAATGACAGTATGCAAGTTGCATAACAGACAATGACACAGATGATGTGCAAAATAGCAAAACATAGACAGAGTGTCAAACACAAAGTACTTTATGATAAACTAAATTAAAAAAAACTAATTAAATAGTAAATAGGGAAAGTGTAATTGAAGCAACATATTGTATGTAAACAACAACAGAAATTGAGCAGGAGCATGCTTAAGGTAGGTGTTCTTGTATTGCAATGAATGGTAATGTACTCTTATCAGGTACAATGAAATGACATGCTGTTTAATTGCAGATCAACTATAAATAAACCAATAAATAGAAGTGACAATAGCAGAATATCAGTATTAATGTAGTAAGTTCCATAATGTACCCAAGGAAAGTGGATTTTTTTTATTCCACTATGCTCTATAATATCTGTCTTTCCTGATTGCAAAATCTATACTCTCCTTTACTGGAAATTCATCTGCTCAGTCTACCATCTTGAGAATACCCACGCACCTGTACATTCAGCTCATAATCACAACTGTTTCTGAGTCTGTGTTGTGCCACCCGCTTATGTTCGCGTCTCACTTTGTAGATGTTGCATTGATGATATGTTGCCTTTGTTTGAAGGAACTGGATTGTGATGTTTTGGTTGTTATTGTGGCGGTGCTCATTTTACAGGCTGGAATGTGTGTGCCTGTGTGTAGTTTCTGTTACTCTAGGCTGAAGCTGTGAGGCTCTGACTGTAGCCCAGTGGAGAGGCCCGTTGAAGGGGAAGTTGGCTCTGTATGTGTGTGTGTGTGCATGCATGCAGACCACTGGGATTGGACGCAGGGTAGAAAGACCCCCTGTACGGAAGGAGGGAAAAGGGAGGAAAGAGGAAGGAGGAGTCAGTTACACTTTTCTGGTCATGTGTGTGTTCTCGCCCCATGTTTTGCGTGAACAGCGGAGTGGTCGCGTTACGGAAAGGGTAACCAAAGACAAGCATGTAAAAGAAACTATTCACAGCTTTCTCCTTAGTAAACCTGCTGGTTGTGACTTCAGGCTGTTTTGTAACATGTGCACTGTAGGCCTGATGTTTATTTAGTGGGGAACATTTTTGCAGTTGTCTCTTTAGCTTTGCGTTTTTTAAAATACTGTTTGTTTGCTTATGATGATTTTAACAGTTCAGGAATAATTGATGTCCTGTGTGTGCAGGGTTTTCAGCATGATGGAGTGATAAATGATTAATGTGTCTTTGCATTGCATATCTTCGGCCACTGTGGATTGCTGCTGTTTGCTCACTGCCTGACATTGCTCTGTATGGCTACGTCTACAAAGCTACACAGGGTTTGCTGAGAATACAATAGACAGAATTAATTTTTCATTCCTTTGATTTTATTACGTTTAGATTATATTGGCATTTTGTATTGTCCAGTACTGGGTAAGGGAATAAAGTAGCCTACCTCCGCTCCATAACGCGGGCCCGCTGATCACCCTGTTAAGGTTTAGGCCTATTTTGCAATAATAACTATTTGACTTTTCATTATTCTGCTTATTACATGGCTACTTGCCAAATGAAATATTGATTTGAGATGAAATTGTTATACTATGTGAGAAGAAAGAGACTCAGAGTGATACATGAGAACATACAAAGTCACTTAGCTATGTAGGAAATCGGTTACCTAAGACAATGGTCAATTATTTATTATATAGTGTTTTTATATAATTATATGTAGCATTTATTTTATAATTTATATAGTGTCAGTGTGTACTTGTGCTTAATGTAAAGAATGCATTTATGATGAGATCAGTGTCTGAGAGTTTTCAAAAAGCACATTTTGTATTGAACTCCTATGAAACATAACCTAAGGTAAGATTTTTGGGAAATACACATTTTACTCTTATTATATAAGTAATGTAAACAATAAAAATTTGTAGAATAGTAAAAAGTAGAAGCTGAAATGTTGCTGCAGTCTTCACTCTATTAAGCTGTGTTTATGTTGAAGACAGTTTTTCCTTTGTGGATGCGACTTTGTGATGCCGGCCTACATGGATTGGATTTGTGCTGCTGCACAAATGTATTGTATTTCCTGAGTTTAAAACAAAACCAGCTTGATTGCTATACGAATATCTCTGCCGTGCTGCCTCCCGAGAGGTCTGTTAATGTAAAGGCTGCTTGTGGCGAACATCAAGCGCAGATAATTACTTACAAGAAGGCCCACACAGAACGCTCTGCAGATACCCACAGAATTCAAATGCCGTCATTCTCAGGCTTCTGTGTGTGCCCCGCCCCAATTTTTTTAATTTAACGTGTTTGCCTAATTCGATTATACTTTGAGGTACTTACTATTAAGTGTGTAGTACTCTCATCTTAAGCAAAAATATTCAGAGCATTTAAATTTATTCCCTAGAATTCCACATTTACCTTCTAACAAATCAGCACTGTGGAAAAAAAGCCTGCAGAATCTGTCTGGCAGCCCTAAATGTTTATGTAGTGCATAAAAGTTTGTAGCCTATTCAAATGGTAATTTCTGATCTAAATAAAAGAATTTGGCTGAAAAAAATGACTTTACCATGTCCTCATAGACTGTTGCTTGGCATGGCTCTAGGTTTGTATTTGTGTGGTGTACTTGTGGAATTTTTGTCTGTTGTGTGTGTAAGAGAAAGTGAGAGAGAGACTTGTGCGTGTGTGTGACAGTGTGTTTCCAGTACAGTTCGTTTGAGGACAGCAGCGTTTTCTGTGTGTTCTGGACCCGAACTGACCCTACTGGCTCCTCGCTACACATTACATGTACACACGTTTCCTCAGCTCGTGTGTGTGTGCAGGCTGGTGGAAGATTGTGTGCGGGGGAAATGCGTTTGTGTCTTTCCATCTCTGAGTCTCTGTCTGTTTTATTGTTTTAATAGCTCTGCGGATTGTTCTTGCATTATAGCCATTAAATTCAGTTTGCCATGTCCCTCTGAGTGTGGGAACTTTCTCTGGAACTTTTCTCTTTAGCATGTGCTTTTCTTCACATTTCTGTGTTTTCCACACAGTCTCCACGCCAGTTTTGGCATTCCTGCAACGTGACTCCGTCTCTGTCTGTTGTCATAGTTAATGAAGGTTTATGAAACCCTGACAAGCGTTTTTCCCATCTCACATACAAACGTTCCTCACCCTTTCGCTACAAGGACTTTTCTCTGTTTACCCAAATTTATGATTCCTAACTATGCCTAAATGCCACACTAGCTGCAAAGTGGAAATAAACCTCGTCATACGAATACTACAGCTATTTATTGCAGAGAAACCATAGTTACATATGACAATTAAAGCATTGCCATAGCTACAAAGAGTAAGAACGCTGTAACTATTTATGATGTATGCATTTACAATAGGAATAAAATTGTATGTTAGACTATAACCATGGCAGTATATCACAGAATATGCTCATCTGCGTTTGTGTAACCATACATCTTTTTTAAAAGCTCTCATTTACTTTAAAAAGTTAACTATGAACATGTTATTTCCTGCGGTTTAGTCATCTTCTAAGTAATAAAGCAGACCTTCGGAATCATAACCAGGTCACCCTGCTCAAGAACAAAACGTTTTCTCATACACCTTGGCCTACATACTGATCAGAGCTATGCGATGCTTCGGTCAATTCCGAATGATTAACTCTGCAGTACCTTAAAGGGCATCGCGAACATACATATAGCGAAACAGAGCCTTTGTTGCCATGTGTTGCCATATTCACATGTCAAGAACTAAATTATCCCAGCATGCCCTCCAGTGTTTACAGATCTCCTAAGACGCTATGTGGTGTCAATAAAACATTAACCCAAGCACCCAATTAGGAGGCATTTCACATTTTTAAAATCTTTTATCTCTTTTATGTTATGTGTATTGATAAGAGGAGCCATATACTAAAGCTAGTGCTAATAGCGGTGAGTATTCTTTCTGACTTTTGTCATGTGAGCAGTCCACAGCCTCTACAAAACACACAGCGTGCAGAGTTAATGATTTTGGAGGCTTGTGAAGCAACTTTCTTGTAATGGTCCTACAAAGGTCTGAGATTTGCATTTTGTGTCCTTTTAGGAAAGATAGACCAAATGTATACATTTTTACTCTGTAAATGTCAGCTACAGTTTAGTTTGACCAGTGTAGAGCATTGCTCATAATAGTTGATGAGGACTGGGCGACATTGTAGAGAAAGTCTAATAATCAGTCAAGCTATAGCTGAGTTCACTGAGTCTACTTTATTATTTAAAAGATTTGTTCCGCAGGCTAAGAAATCAGGCGCAATCCAAAATAATCAAAATAAATGACTTTCTCACCGCACTTGAGTGCACTAATATGTGCATGTATTTAAAAAGCTCATATACAATTATGTAAGTAAAAAATCACTTTGAAATTCATGAGTCTCAATGACAACAAAATGTCAAACCATGTGACATCTGCAAACAAATAATTGTAGATCTTTTGTTTTTGCCATGTGTGCTTTTCTGGTCTCTTCCAAGGCCAATTTTGTGGATTCATGAAAAATTTCTACAGGGTGTGCTTGTGCTTTTGTTGTTTTAAAATAAATGCCAGTTCATTTAATACTTTTTCTAATGCAAAACTTGCATTTTTTTCAAGTGAGGCTTAACTGTCCTAGTATTTTATGAGGCTGCTGCAGCCCTGTGCTTTGTAATTGCCGCAACAATTTAACTTGCTTACTAATTTAAGTCACATACTTCAAAGTGTCATGGTAGTGATGTGAATAGGACATTATCTAATATAGATTTAATTACATTATCTAATTACATTTTCCCCCCTTTTTGGAATGTTGCTTATGAATATTGATTGGAAAATAAATGGACATCATCATGGGAAGAAAACAGTGTCCGTTTGCAGGTTCCATCCAAACAATTTTACTTAAGAAGTGCCATGTTTATGGCTTACCGCCAACCAAACGGACTCCAAATGTGTCTCACATTTTAAACACTTGAATAAATGAAGGGCCCAATTTAGATAAATGCATCATTATGCGTCAAAGTCATTTGAAATCGTTTTATTGGTGAGTTTTTCTGCATGCAATAATCTGAGAAGTTTAACTCAGAGTCATGTTTTTGCATGCGTGTGTGTCTGTGTGGGGGTTTACTTAACCATATACTGGAGACAAATTTGTACCCAAAAGTTAGCGGAACCTGACAAATCAGAGCAACACCTCCATTTGTAGAAATTATATGAAAATATAGTAAGTAAAGTTCTTTTAAAATTGTAAAAATGCAGAAATGTTTTGGTTAGGGTTAGAATTTGGGTTAGGTTATATTTTTTTATAACTAGCTGTGTACAAAAACAGTAGAAGTCTACTGTTAGAACTACTACTAGAAGTCTATGGAATGTCCCCATTTAGATAAGTTTGTGTGTGTGTGTGTGTTGTGTGTG
The DNA here is from genome assembly GCA_036877525.1 of Chromobotia macracanthus. Lineage (NCBI taxonomy): Eukaryota > Metazoa > Chordata > Actinopteri > Cypriniformes > Botiidae > Chromobotia > Chromobotia macracanthus. The sequence goes on along the minus strand of JAZGTH010000001.1, from coordinate 12,877,170 downwards.
TGTGTGTGTGTGTGTGTGTGTGTGTGTGTGTGTGTGTGTGTGTGTGTGTGTGTGTGTGTGCGCATTCATGAGCCGATCTGGTATTTCTGTAGGAAAACTACATGAAGCTTCCAGCATATTTTCCAAATTAAAGATTGTACATTTTTTTAAAGAGCTTACAAAAAAGATAATTTCCCCAAAGTTGGAATTTCCTCATAACTTGGTGAAAACAGGAAGACCATGACATCACGTTCTATGCTGAGGTGTGTTTATTTGGTTCGTGCTGTTCCTGTTTGTACCTACAGTGTTGTGATGTCCCTTTAGCAAACCCGCTCACATGGAACGAAATGTTCTCGTCTTTTTTTAACCACTCTATTGCTGATCACCCTTTGCGAGGTAGCGAAGGGGTTATTCCTGTGCTATTATCTTGTAATCCTGCTCATCTGGTTCTTCATAAGCACATTTATTGTGACAATATTCTTATCACCTGATGCTTTTAGCTGTTTTCGTTGGAGTGTCACTGTGACCTCTGACTAATTTCAGCATGGCAACTGTTTCTCATCAGACCACTCAGATGGTTTATAATAATTGTATATGCTTAAATGCTTGCTGACCTTGTTTTTTTTATAAATGCACACCAAAAAGGGTCTGATAGCTCTGATGAGCTATTAAGCTCACAGCTGTTTGTTTTGATTGGAAAGGTCTCGTGCAGCTACTCAAATGGTCTGTTTCTGACAGTTCTGTCCTTCCTCAATGGTGAAGCCCCAATAGCTAATTAATATTCTCCTCTTTCTTTTGCCCCCTTTATCGATGCGCATACATTAGTGATGCTTATATAAAGAACTTTTTTCTCGTTGTGTTTGTGATGCTGGCTTAATGGCTTTAATCAAAATGATTTACTGTTCTATTAAAAGATTGTTAATTATTCAGCACTTGCAAAAGAATGTCACTTATGATTTGTGGTTCTGTTATGCTGTCGGTCAATGCCGAAGAAATTCGCAATCTCACAATGTTTTTTCTGCTTTAGACGTGTTACACAGAGTCTTAATCTGTTCACTAGTTCACAAATCAGGGCAGTCCTGCTGGGAAAATCGTTCCAATGTGCTGAAATGTTCACTTCCCAAAAATTACCACAATGCACTGCAAAAACCAGGGAGCATCTTGCCTATACCAGAAATGCCATCATGTCTTTTAAAGTCTCTTAAGTTGACAACATACATAGAAGTTTAAAAAAAGACATCTTTGAGTTGCATTTGGATTAGGATACGCATTGGTAGACATGAAGCAAACACAATTCAAAGAACATTTAAAAATGATTGTCTGACTGTTGCTAGAATATGTAACAAACTTGTACTTTATAAATATCAATAAACAAAACAAATACCTAATCGATATTAGTCCCACCAATTGTTACTAAATACTAGTGATGTGGTTTACTAGGCAACTACAAACAGTGTCCTCTTGTGTAGCAAATCCCTGCAAGCCCCTGAATTTGTGCACAACATACTGCTTCAGGAACAAGGGATCTGATTAAGATGCACCTTCTGTCTTCATCTTCTCGTAATGGTGCCACAAATGCACTACTTGTATATATGACAACATCTGTGTGTGTGTCTCTCTCTGTTTGTCTCTTCCCTGCGTTTCCAGTAGTGATGGAGTCGGCCGTCAGTACGTCCACTCAAGTGCCGGATGAATTTGACCGTAATGTTCCACGGATCTGTGGTGTGTGTGGAGACAAAGCTACTGGCTTTCACTTTAATGCGATGACCTGCGAGGGATGTAAAGGCTTCTTTAGGTATTTGTGCACACACACATATTTTCTAATTTGGCATTAACACACTTACACAGATGTTCATTAAGAAATACATTAACACATATTATCTGTAACCAATATGATACTGTCGGGTTATTAATAGATCCCGTTCTGTTTCTGTATGTATGCTTGTGTGTATTCATTAGGCGCAGCATGAAGCGGAAGGCCAGTTTCACCTGTCCATTTAATGGAAGCTGCACCATTACTAAAGATAACCGTCGCCACTGTCAGGCCTGCAGGCTCAAGCGTTGCCTGGATATTGGCATGATGAAAGAGTGTGAGTAACTAGCTTACATGCATCCTGCACCAGTAATCTGTGCATTTATACTTCATTATAACACATCTTAAAGCTACAATCTGTAACTTTTTGGGGTTGAAAATGAATAGAAATCCGTTATTGAGCAAGTATATGACACATCAGTGTTCAACATGATCTCCTTACGTTGCCCTGAATTGCAAACGGTAAGTTTATATTATTTATTAAAATTTCATGATTTATGTGTTGAACTGTCGGGTCTGATTTCCCTGTCAGTTTGGCTTTATTTGACTTTAACAAACGTGATGAAAAGCATGTAAAGTAACAATTTTATGTTTCAAACACATGACGGTAGAGAGGCGAAAGTTATGGATTGCAACTTTAATAATAGTTTAATATATTTTATTCTATCCTGGGTAAGTCTCTCGATGAATTGCAAATGTCATTGTTATAACCCCAAAGGGCAATGCCAGAAGTAAATGCTATTTGTAGGGTTGTTCCAAACATAAGCAAGGATTCGTTTACCAAAGTCTTATAAACAAGGTTGGCAAGTGTACAAAGGATGCTTGATTGCATGAAGTCATTTTGCGGTTTGTGATCACATGACCCTTAGAGACAGTCTCTCCCAATTCATTTTGAAACCCGAGGTAACATATTTTAGATCTTAATGTCTTGGGTTTAAAATGCTCTTTGCTGTTGTTCACGAGAGGCCAGAATTTTCTTTAAATATTGTCAGGTTTTAATTTGTTGGGTTTTTTTGTACACAAACACCGTGCAGAACAGTAAGCAATTTTGATTAAACTCGACACAAAGAGGCAATTTTTTAACACAAACTTTTTCGTCCACCTTAATGGTTCGAAACAAGACTTTTGCTGCTGTGTGCTCAAGGTAACAGTGTGATTCAAAACAAATTGAAGTGACTCATGTCTTCAAAATGTGGTGGTGGTTTTGTGCACCAGAGAGTACCAGACAAGGCGTGGAGATTGTTGATAAATTCACAGAGTGAAACCTAATAGTACATAAATAGTGTTTTTTTTTCAGCCAAAGTGAACAAAAAATTATTTAAAATAATAATAACAAATCCTTGTTACCATAGTTACCCAGTCATTTCCTTTGGATGAATGAAGTTATGGTAAAGCTGAATCACTTTTTTATGTGGTTCTTTGCTCTTCAAACACTCCAAAATCCAACCCTGTTTTTATTGCCAGCCAATTGAATTAAAAAAACTCAAGACTACAGTGTATACATGCAATTCAGCAGCAATACGCAACAGACTTTGTTTCTTTAGCTCAAATGGCACCAAAATAGTATTTTTCAGGCTTGTCAAGCCAATCAATCCACATGTGTGTTCTAGAGTAAACTGTCATGACTCTACCTACATGTAGTTAATCTTCTCCCTAGATCATCTCTGATAGGCCACACTGATGCTTTCACCTTTAAATGCATTTTACTGTTTATCTCTTCAGTTATTCTGACTGATGAGGAGGTTCAGAGGAAGAAAGAACTAATCCAGAGAAGGAAGGATGAGGAGGCACTTAAGGAGGCACAGAAGCCCCGCCTCACGGAGGAGCAGCGCAACATCATTGATACACTGGTGGAGGCTCACCACAAAACATACGATGATTCCTACTCCGACTTCACACGCTTCCGAGTAAACTACCAGATTTTTTGCTTTTGGTCCACTCTTCTGCATATCACGTTACAGATATCCTTAAAACCTGTTTATACCAAAGATGAATTTTCGTCACGGGAAATCTGTGTGAGTTCAGATCAGATTAGATGTGAAAAAAACAGCAGATGGGCTAAATGAAGATGCAAATTCACTCCCTTCCAGCGGGTGGCACCACAGAACTGTTTGTGTGCGAATAGAACAGCTGTTAATTCAAATTAAAATGTTTAGCTCACAGAATTTTCATGGCGAGAATTAGGTTTCAGTGAGAATAGACCATTTATACATATTAAATCGTATATGCACACAAATGTGTTTTTGGGTGTTGTGTTGCAGCCTCCAGTTAGAGAGGGCCCGGTTACACGTAGTGCCAGCCGGGCCGCGTCCCTCCACTCTCTATCAGATGCCTCTTCTGACTCTTTCAGCCACTCTCCAGGTGACACACATATACATGCAAAACAAATGCACATACACCCACACACTTAAACTCATCTTTGTGCAAATCACCTGTAAAGTTTATTCTGAGAAATGTTTTTCAGCCCTGCGCGAGGCAGGGGTGGAGTGTGCGTATATATGTTTGTGTGTTAGGCGGTTGAGTGTGTTATCTGCACAGCAGGCTCTGTCCATCTCACTGTGTCTGACGTCATGGGAGAGCCACTTAATAAATAGACGATTCACATGCACACACGCACACATATATAACACAATATGAACACAGCAAGTTGTTTATATGTAAAGTTATTCATTTATATACAAGTCATTAAATATAATTTTGAGTTGTTGGTTTTGTAAATTTGTTGACATTGTTGCTGTCACTATAACGTTTTAATTTGGTGTGATTAATTATTGAATCATCATTTGATTGTTAATGATGATAAAAATGATAAAAGCATGATAAAAAAAAGTTACCCAGTCTTGCCCCCTTAACACCACATAGCAGAATCCAGGGCTCCTAAGTTGCACTTTTTAAAATTCAGCTGTTTAATTTAAAAATATGCCGCCCCACACTAAAAACAGCGAGACACTACGCAACAACCAAAAATATTAGTGTGCCTGTGTACATCGATCAACCGTTACAAAATATAGCAGAAGGAATACAAAAACACACCATGTGTGAACATCCACTAAATCTACTTGAGGAATTGAACAACACATCACAAAATGGTTTGCTGAGCTGTAACTCAGTGATAGGTTTTTGTTCAAATACTTGAGCACTTGTGTACTGAAATAAAACAGTTACTTTGACTTCTAAAGCCACTTCTTGTCATGTCTATTTAGTTCTTTTGTTTGCCACAGTCACATAACATATTCATTTTACCTTCAGTTATCTTCATATTTGGGGCATTTCTTAGCAAACAATGATATGCGATCGGTTGACCACAATGTTACATTTGTGTGTTAAATTTGATTGACAGACCTACTGTATATATTAATATCATGTGATAAGAACAGAAAATTAGACTCTGTGAACACGTCCTTTAACTTCTTCATCTTGACTTGGTTGGGACACTTGTCACTGTGTTTCACTGCACTTTCACATGTTAATAACATGAAGCAGTTGTGCCCACTAAAATTGGTGCAGATATATCTGCTGTGATATAAACAATATAGCTAAACATCTACTGGTGACATTGAAACCTTTCTATTAGTGGTCAGACCATATGGGCTTTTTCAATGGCACATACTTGTATCTGAAGAGCAGAGTGGCTAGAAATCTGATATTTATACCGCCTCTATTCCTTCCTTTCTCCACATCTGTAGAGTCAGGCGATCGCAAGATGAATCTGAGCAACTTATTGATGATGTATCAGGAGCAGGGCTCCAGTCCTGAGTCAAAAGAAGATGAGGGCTCTAGTCTTTCCATGCTTCCTCACCTGGCTGACCTGGTTTCCTACAGCATTCAGAAAGTCATCGGCTTTGCCAAGATGATTCCTGGATTCAGGTACAGTTGTGTGTATGTGTAGCAGAGGCAGGGCCATCTCTTCATTTAATGGGGCCTGGAATGGAATTTTTGTGAGTGCTCCACAAAGTTCCCAGTTTTCCCATGATGAGGCCCTGAGGCCCTCACGAGACCCTGAGCAAAGGTAGTTTTGTCCATTCCTTTCATCCATTTGGCAGAAAACAGACGCCTGTTTGTGGAAAGTTCCACCTTTTCCCCACAGGCTTGGGTTGACTTGACAATCATCTTATTTGATTTCCTCAGGAACATAAAAATAGATCAGACCTTACAGATCGTTGCTGTCAGTGCACGTTTCTTGCCCGCCTCTGCATACCTGCATATATTTATCAGCTCTGTTCATAATGTTCGTGCATGCATACCCACCATGGACCACATGTTGCTATAGTAACCATAGTGTTACCATAGTGTGTCGCGTTATCTGAACTGAACGCACCCTCTGCATCTGCCATTCACAGAATCCAGCACAAGCAGCCAACGCTGATGTCTTTTTTGGTCTGTTCATGTGTATCTCAGGGAGCTGACAGCTGAAGATCAGATTGCTCTGCTGAAGTCTAGTGCTATAGAAGTGATCATGCTGAGATCCAACCAGTCCTTTAGTCTAGAGGACATGAGCTGGAGCTGTGGAGGACCGGAGTTCAAATACTGCGTCAATGATGTCACAAAAGGTGCGCTTCAAGCATTCTTGTTTTACTGCAAGTTTGAATGTGTTTGGTTTGATGTCAGCAGTATATATGAAAATAATCACTTCCTGAGACTAAATAGTAGGTACATATTTTTTTTAAATTTTCTCCTGTCCCACTTGAATATTCAGAGCCATCTATAAAGTAAGCCATTTGTGGGTTGACTTCCTGTAAAATGTAACCCTTCCATGCTGCTGTGGGTAATTTTGACCTGTTTTAGCCTTTTAACACAGATTTACAGTAACTTAATGCCATTTTCAGCTTGAAACTTCTTAACGCTAGGCAGAAGTGATTTTAACATGCAGAGGTAAAATGCTGTACACTGTCGCCATGTCTCTCGTGCAGCAAATTGCCTAAAATCTTTTAAATTGTGATTTGTCACGTAAGGTCACTTTGACTCAGTGACAGCTCTGCTGGATCATCACCGGTAACCACACAGACAGGGTAAACACTGCATTAGAGCATCAGAACATTGCTTGTCTGTCCTACGTGTCAGTTTGTGTCTTAACCTATGGCGTAAGTTTGGGGCGGGACTGTTTGAAACATTGGCCCTCGGGGCGGGGCAATAGGAGTGTTTAGGAAACCTCCTTGGCCACTGTCATTATTTTTTTGCAATTCCGTTTCACACCTCTGTTAGCACAGAAATGACACACTGCACCTTAAACCTAAACAAAGTTTCTTTTACTCTCTCACACAAACAGACTGTGTAGATTTTTTTAACAAGCATAAATGGCTTCTTTGTTAATCATGCTTAATGAATTTTTTTTTGTGTGTGTGTGTCTGGGAATTGCAGCTGGACACACTCTGGAACTGCTGGAGCCTCTGGTGAAGTTTCAGGTGGGATTGAAAAAGCTCAACCTACATGAGGAAGAACATGTTCTGTTGATGGCCATCTGCCTGCTGTCTCCAGGTCAGCACCAGGGGTGGGAATCATAAAGGACCTGGTGATACAATATTGTATGTATTGCTGGGTCACCGTATAGTAATATTGTAATACTTTAGGTTTAGTGTGTTGTGATTTAAAAACTGTGATCTGTTGTGATCTTTTCACTTGTGATGTGAGTAGGGTGGAGTGACTCCCTGCTCAACAGGATTTTTATAATTAGCCCACTCCAGCTCCACTTCGGGTTTTCCATTTTTTTACTCTTGTTTTCAGCAATTTGGTTCCTGATCCACTGAAAAGTTCTTTCAATATGGGCAGATCTAAAAATAAGTAAACAGCACTTGGAGAAAAGTTCATGTTTATTGAAACACTAACATTAATCCATTAACGTGTTAGAGCAGAAGTTAACACCAACTTTTGAAAAACTCCCTCCTCCCTCCAAGTGCAACAGCGCAGCCTTGCTTCTGTTCTGAGGAATCACCTTTTCACAGACTTTTCGGGTCTGATTTTGCCTGTGTTTGATCATAGACCGGCCTGGGGTGCAGGACCACGAGCGAGTAGAGGCGCTGCAGGATCGGCTGTCTGAAGTTTTGCAGGCGTACATCCGTGCACTTCACCCGGGGGGCCATCTGCTCTACGCTAAGATGATTCAAAAGCTGGCAGACCTCCGCAGCCTGAACGAAGAGCACTCGAAGCAGTACCGCTCCCTCTCTTTCCAGCCTGAACACAGCATGCAGCTGACGCCCCTCGTGCTGGAAGTCTTCGGTGGACAGGTCACCTAGTAACCACGCTCGAGTCATGTCAAGATGTGTGGGTCAGGTGGTGTGACCCAGAGAGGTGTAGTAAGGGTGGAGTGAATGTACGGACAATCACCTTAAAACATACATACAGAGTTTTCAGGACGAAGTTAGTGAGTGCTTGTGTGTGTGAGTGTGTATTCCTTATATTTAGGCCCAGATGGAATGTACAGGCTTTTTACACATTTACAGGTATTGGGGATAAAACTATAGAATGGCTTTAAAGCTGCAATCCCTAGCAAATGTCTAGCCTCTCTACCGCCATCTCTGTTTGAAACAAATCTGCTAAATAGAGTTGAGAGCACTACACGCTTTATTGCATATCATATTACAATTAGTCAGAATATTTAAAAACACACACCAGGGGCCGAATAAAGTTCAGAACTTTGTAAATAATGAATGTTTGGAATCTTTCTGCAGAGTTCTGTGGTTGGAGATTCCACGTGGGCCTGCGTATAATTCACAGATCGGTTAGGGAGTGCCATAGATGTTTCTGTTTTTTTTTTTTATGTGAGGACATTCTTACAAGAATGTAATGTGGTCAATGGTGTTTTTCACTGTGGCAATGAAATACAGTATATATTCTTGTATTTTCAATAGCCAGTAGTATTAGACTGTATGTGTAGGCCTTTTTTAAGATGAGTGTGTGTGTTTGTGTGTGTGGGGGGGTGTGCGTGTGTGTATTTGGTCCTGGTCTAAACCTCTGCATGCTCGCTCAAAAGCGCTGTCCACCACTTCTGATCTTCTGTCTCTTCACCTCCTGCCTTTAAATGCACAGGGTTGAAAATACTAATGCAAGCACACAAGCTCTAACTCACCCCTTGCCTAGCCACTTAACCAATCAGACGACAGCTCCGCCCCTTCTCCTTTGCATCCAGGGCTCTGATAGGTTGCTAAACCAATGGCTGTATGCTCTACTGTTATTCGCCTGTGCTTTGATTGGGCAATTACCCTTATGCCTGTGCAAAACGGCCAGTGCTGCTTTAGCACTCATCATACAGCTAACTTGTAAATAATATTAATATCTATATTCTTACTTTCACTAATAAGTGTAAATACAGTTTGATATAAGCTTAGTTGTGGCTTATGGTGGAATTTAGCAGAGGGAGACCCTGCAGTCCTGGCTAACTATAATAATGAACATGTAAACATAAATACTACAATCTAACCATGTGATAATTCAAACGTATAGGAATTGGACTCATTAATTATGTTTAAAAGAACTGAGAGCTTTAACTCCATATTTTACATTATTGTTAATCCTGTAAGCATATAGGTGTGTTTCCCTATATGTCACAGTTTTCGTTCTTGCTTTCTTAAGCATTCTCTGTATTTATGTTAATTATTGCATTCCATTTTCCTTTTTGTCTAGGACAGGCTTCTTTTTGTTAATTCTGAATAAGCTGGTTTTCAGGCTGGTTTTTAGCTCCTAACCTCCTCTCATGACCTAGTCTGAGAAAAGACTGAATGCTGTTTATCATGAAATTATTGCTTTTTAATTAAATTTTAATTACCCTGACTGACAGCTTGATAAAGGTATAATGGGGTGAACACAAAAGAATGCAAGGGGCACATTTCTCTCCAAAATCAAATGATAAAAATTCCCCCAAAAATAAGTCATTTTAATTATGGTAATATTTTTTTATTCTGGGTTAAAATGTGATCTGGACCTTTGTAAGAATTACCCAGTAACTGTTAATTTACACGAGTGTATTTGTGCGGCCCACTAACAAGTAAGGTTGACTGACTGGGAAATAAGACTCTTACCTGGTTCTCTCTCCGTCATTTCAAGGTGTCTGTAACAGTGGTGTGTTCAGTAATTTATAATCTTAACGTTCGTCACCCGTAACTACAGTGTCAGATTGTACCTGGGTATTTTCTGTATTTGCTGGCACAGGCAGGTTTTTCAAACACTGTTTAAGTCCTACAAAACACCTCAGCACGTTATTTTCTTATGCTGGCTATTACAGTATTTAAGGTCCCATAATACCATGTTGGCCATGGTATAGATTTTTATGCATGTCTTTAGACACAGTATTAATATCACAGTAGCCACTGCCTGTATTGTGTCAGCCAAACCAAACACAACTGCCTTAGCTTGGCCTCAGCTGTCCATAGTTAATTGTAATTTATCTTTAACTTATGCATTTTAAGTGCTGAGTTCTTTTGTCTTCAGTGGGGGTGGGGTCGGGGTGATGTTCCCAAAGTCCTTTCCTTCACTGTGTATAATAGATGTAGGTGATATGTGTGGGATTGTCGTCAAGGACTTCTGAGTCAAATTAGAGGGCTGAAACGTCTGATTTGTAGGAATCTTACTTCTCTGTCAGGGCTCAGGGTCGTTAGGAAATCTTCTTCTGTGGTATGGGAGCTAATCTTAGAAAATGAAGATTGTCTTTAGCTTTGATATTCGAGATGGAACCGGGTCAGTGATTTAATGATCGTGTAAGCTGAATTTAACTACCTGGAAACTGCTCTCGCTCAGTAGGGCGAGAACAGTGCGTGTGTCTGTGTTGCGAGCATTTATAAAGTGAGCAAGGAGATGTATAGCATTTATCTATACACCAAGTATATTCATATATGACTGGGCACTGTATACTTGACCCAGCATGAGATGGATTGTGTGTGTTTGTGTGTGAAGGAGAACGTGCAAGGTAAAGAGAAAGTTGTAATTTCCTCAGTACACACTTGTTATTACTAATAAATAACTTAGTCATGGCACTTAAGATTTAATGATATGGAAGGTTTGATATATATATATATCTATGAGTATTTCTTTGAAAATGTAAAAGATTAAAATATTTTCTGGTAGACTAGTTTTGATATTATAGTATTAGTGTACAGGTGGTGGCACAGGGCAAAGGTTATGTGTTTGTCTGGGTAGGTATGCAAAATATAGGAAAGTAGTTGAATGCTAACTTCCTGCCCAGTGTAGGTAATTATATATATATATATATCTCACTCTTTTTGCTCTTTTTGACTGTCTATTTTGTTGTCTTTATGCCTTTCCTCTGTACTAAGCTGCTCAATTCTTTGTGGAATGAGGGTGTTGATTCAATTTTAAACTGGAAAAAAATGAAATCTTCCAGTCTTCAGCATATTTAGTAATCATACACAACTTGTTTTGTTCTGATTTAGTGATAACAGATTGCGATCCCTGCAACACTCAGCATAAACACGGATCAGACAAACCAAGACAACATGTAATGCATAAACAGTTGCAAGAAATGCTTTATGCATGATGAATATGGCGAGACATGAGAAAGACATTGATGAAATTGATGTTGGTCTCTTTTCGGAGTCCGAAATGTAACCATAACAAACTACCTCTCTGGGGAACAGACACATTTGATTTGTATTTTTTTTATGATTCATGTTTGTATTTATTGCTGTGCAGTGGCTCACATGGACAACACAGTACCTCATGTATGAATCACACTTAACAACAAAGACGCCTTAACAGCTTTTGTTTTTTAAACTGTTATTATCTCTGTGTACAGTATTTGTAACTTTAGCTTTCTTCAAAGTTCAAACATTTACATACACATACCCACAGACAAACATATGATACATACGCATTTACAAGAAAGCTGAGAGCTGTTTAAGGCGTGGTCACTTCCATGATTGACAGTGTTCAGTTGCTGCTGGGATTGGTTGGCCACTCCTCAGGCCCCTTCCCCCTTCATTCTGACTGCTCGGTTGGATTTTGCTGCTCTGCAAAAATATTTACACGAATGAACATAACAGAGACAGAGCATGACCTCTCTCTCTTTCTCTTTTTTAACAGTGGTGTTCTGTCATCTTTTGTGCTCTGCAAATACCCACAGCTCAACCATTACCTCATACAAAAACACATTTCCTCTACCGTCAATACCTCAAGCCAGGTCAGTTCTACAATGTAGTCAAGGGATGACAGATGCACCCAGAGAAAGAGAAAGAATGAGACATGCTCTTTACCTCCTCTCTTCTGTCTAAGCACCAAAGGACAGGAGACCAAGAGAAAGTTTGTGGCACTAAATAGCTTGTGTGCTTAGTAGCACTTCTGTCTCTCAGAGAATGGGTACCACAAGGAACTGTTATACAAATGCTAGCTGTTTACAGGCAGTATGCCTGCTCACCAGGACAAAGCTCTTGAAAAATACCATTCATAAAACTCAATGGTTGGAATTGCCTCTTTTTTTTTCTTTAGTTTGTCTTTTTCATTATAAAGTATTGTAAATTCATGTTCCTGATTTCATGTAATATTGGTCAAATGTTTTACAAATCAATAAAACAATATAATAGTAATAAACATGGTTTGGTTTGTTTTTCTGGAAAATAGGAGAGAACAGGAGTCACTATCTTTTAAATTCATGAAATTTAAAAATCCACTTACAAACTTTTGATAAAAGAAATATTAATATGCTCAAAGTAGGTAAGGACGTTAATAGACTTCATGATGGGAAAAACTAGATCGTAATAATAAGTTTAATATGAGAAGTCATAGTTTTACAATTGCTTCTGTGATAGAGCAGTTATATTAAAACTGGTATTAACCGACTGTATCTCATATGTGCACACCTCAAAGTAATAATATTGAAATTAATACTTAAATTACTGAATATTTTTATGGTCCCTTTATATGGTACTTGTTCATTTAGTCAGAAATAACAGTCAGGAATAAAAATGTTTAATGCAAAAGTTGGACCGTAAAATTACTACTTTTAAATCCTTTTTACTAACTATAATGTCGTGGGTTAAGAACATGATGAGTCTTTTACATATTTGATATAAAATACTACTCATTTGTTTGAATCACTGCAGATACAATTTATTTTGCATGTTTAAATTGCTGCCGACCTCAGCAGTGATAAAACCTGTACAGCGACAGTGTAGGCATCTGTCAAACAACCAAAAACAGAAAATGCGCCATATAAAAAATAACCTGAACATTTCTCACAAAAACGTTTTTCTCAGACGAAAAGAAAGCTACTAAACCTGTCACTGTTTTCTTTGTGTTTGAGAAAGTTGGTATGTCTAACTATAAACGGCTTTCCTGTAGAAAAGATACGTCCTTTGTTGGATAAAAGGTCAAATATAATAAAGAATAGCTTGGACTTGACCCTTGAAGGGTGACTATCTTGTTATATACCAACCATGCCTTAATAAAGTACCTTGCCTTAAAATAAATGTACACGAATTATTAACTGTATATGCTCACATAATAAAATGTGGGTGCCTGAAATATACAATAGGTCACCGAGATTAAAAATGTTATTCTGAGATGTTATTTTGACAAATATATATCGTGTGTACATTAATTTGCATAAAAAGGGCGCTTGCGTTTGCTTTTTATGGTCACTAGATGGCACTGTATTACCTTTTAAAGCAATCGGCCTATGAGACATCCTTTTCGATTATTTTTGTATTGTAAAATATTGTATTGTAAAATAAGCTGCGTGCTTATTTTACAATACAAGTTTTTATTTTATTTTCGCAACAGCATAAAAGCAACCTTACGGATCTTTGAACAGCACTGACCGTAGCTCTTCTTTCATTAAGTTTCTATACAGGTTATGAAACTGCAAAAGCCACAGCTGGTTATTTCCTGATTGTTTGAGATTTATGAGACAATGTGTAACTGAACTAATATATATTGAATGTAGTTCATATATCCTAATGTTGAGCATCTCTCAGATATCTACAGAACAAGTTTTTCCAGGCACATTTGTAGCAGTGTGTGAAAGCATAAGGAGAAAATAGGTTATCAGGTTGTGCAGGAACAGGATGATCGTTAATACAGTGCAGGTTGAATTTTACTGCAACACAGGGTGGGGGAGATAAGAGGTACCCTGTGCCACAGAGAAGATGATCGGCTGTTACCCCAAACCCAGGAGGGGAAAGGACTGAGACAAGAACTGTCTTAAGATCACTGAAGCTATGCGATGGCAGCTCTGTGCACAGGAAACTGTCGTCAAACTGTCTCTGTCCAGAAGCTATATCTCTTCAGGCCTTGCTGTCACATGGTGTCTTCAAACAATAAGACAACCAGAGATTGAGGCCCCTTGTTTGAAGATGGCTTCTACCCAACTGCAAACGTTACAGCTTCCTGCTTTGATATCTCCTAGAATGACCTCTGCATTTGACCTTTAAAGCCTTAGATCCTACTTATCTTAAGAATATTGTTTAAAATACAGTTGAACCTGGTCTTAATGTTTTTGCAAAGGTTATTGCAAATGTTTGAATGGAATTTTTTACAAACAACACTGTAATTTGAAAGTGTTTCTGTTAGAGAAACAAATCTTTGTGCATTTAGAGTTTTGCTCAAAGTATTCATTTTGTTAATGGGATAGTTCATCCCAAAATGAAAATTTTCTGTCATTTACTCACCCTCATGTCATTCTCAAACTATATGATTTTTTTTCTTCTGTGGAACACAAAAGAAAGTGTTTTGAGAAATCTCAGTGGTTTTGTCTCCATACAATGGAAGTCAATGGTTACCAACAGGCTTCAAAATATTTTCTGTTTCTCAGAAGCAATAAAAAATCACACAGGTTTGGAATGACATACTTGGTGGGTAAATAATTGAAGAATTGTAATTTTTGGGTGAACTATACTTTTTAAGCATAAATAAAACCGTATAATCATACATATAAATTGCCAATATTTTGGAATGTTCTACATCAGGTTATAAAGTATGTGTGTATGTTCAGTACTCTGCTCACTGAGGTCACACCATAACAAGATAAGGTTCTGGCTCATAACAAGGTGATGTATGAGATAATACGAGCAGTTATAGGGCAAGTCTGTGAGGATAAAAGCACTTTCAGTGGTCTGGAGTGGATGATAGGTAAACAAAGCATGTTGCAAAATTAACAGAATAGTCTGCATTTTAAGCAACTGATGTGCATGGGCGACTGTTTTTTTAGTGGATGAACATGGGTCAAAACCAGGGTGGGGTGTTCAGCCTTTATCCTGTCTCTATTTTTGTCTGGGTGTTGTATTAATATTGTGGGTGTTGTCTTTGAGCTGATATTGTTTTTCTGGTGAAGATCAACGTATTTTCTACTGAGAATTTTAGCATTGCAGTAAATCGCAAATCTTACAGTAGTGGCTTTTTGCCTTAAAAACATTTTACTTTCAACTCTTCATTTTTTTATATATTTTTCCTTTCATTTGAGGGTGAAATATGGATATTCTTTGTGACATTACCTAAAATATGCCATGCTGACTAATAAAGTGTTGTCATACTGTAAAACAAAACACCTTACTTGGGAGTATTTGAAGCCCAAGTTAAACAAGGATGCAAACCGTGTTTTTCAGCTTGATGGTGTCACTGTGTAAAGATAAGCTTGTATCTATAATAATCAGGTAAAGGTTAGAAATACATGTGCCGTAATAAAATTATCGTGTCCTCCCACGCCTCAGTCCAGCGGAAAGCCCCTAATGCTCTGTGTCTTCTCAGTTTGGCTCTACCTCAGAATGTTACTGTGTCAGTGAAATGTCATATACACATGCACAGACACATAAACAAATTCGAGTGAATGGAATGGAGATGTGGTGAGGTCAGCAGGTATGCTTACTGGAATGGTGGACAGACATGTTTATTTGTAATAGCATCAGATTCTCTTAGCATCAGAAAATTAAGGACACGTGTGAGCTCATGTTGTGAATATGGAGAAGCAGTTGTGACCCTGTCTGTAAAAACCCAGCTATAGTCGTTCTTCTGATTTACTGTTTTCTATATAAAATCATCCTATATAATGTGAAGAACATTCTTTCTAAATATATTACATATTATGTCAATGTTATTATGTAATTGTATGTATATGTAATTGTATGTATATAACCTCGATATCTTTATTTTTGTCTCACTAAGGGCATGTCAAAGATTAAAATCATAATGAAATTAATGATTGAAATCCAACTTTGCATTTGCAGGTGGCATGGCATGATTTTTCTGTGGGGCAGCGAGCTTGTGTGTGTTTCTGAGTAAAACCACAATGTTCTCAATGCTGTGTTAGCAAACCTGGATGAAAAGGCTGAGAAAGGCAGTAAGGGGAGAGGGGTTGGGGTCAAAGTTGGAGAATGTGTTTCCTGTAAGGCAGGTGCAAAACCAAACATAAACACAAAAACACACAATTTCACAGTAACACTCTGCATGTTTCAAGCATTGAATGCTCCAATATGAGGTGCTGATGTTTAGACAGGTTATCATTCAGTCTGTCTGTGAAACACAGCAGCTGTAGCCCATTATGGGCACATCAAAGCCACAGAATCAATTTCTAGTAAATTGACTGCGAGCTGCCTTTAACCTATTAACCTGTTTACAGACACACAGCAAGAGAGAGAGAGAGAGAGAGAGAGAGAGAGAGAGAGAGAGAGAGAGAACTTGAGAATAAAGTGAATGTGCAACTAGCATGTTGTGCTCAGGTCGTGGACTCTGATTTTGGTCCTCTCTCTTCATGATTTCATGCATACCAGATCTGAAAGGCTGTAAGAAGCAGGTAAGAAATCAGATTTTTCTAATAACATATAGAAAGCAACCATTTTTTGAGCATGTTTGATTGCACTTTAATCATAGCATGCTTTCTGACTGACACAACACCGTAAATGTAGTAACATGTTAACCAAGTCATATATGCTTTATTTTTACGTATATTCCCACTCTATTCCATCCACCCTAGAAAGCTTTTCTCATTTCCATACATCAAATGTTCAGGGTGGCACCAGATATGATGTGCCCTCCCTCTCTTATCTCCCGAACACACGCGCTTGTTTTACGTGCCTCTGGCAACAAATCTATCATCTTCACACAACGCAACTAGAAGGATTCGTAGTGAAATCAGTCCAGGAGATGTTAACAAACACCTGATGATGCGATGAGAAAACGGTGAAGAGCAGGAGGGGCTTCACAATGCGCATCCCAAAAAGTTGAACGCAGTTAGATGTCGCGTAACGAAATCTCACACCTTTGGAGGACCGACGATTTGCAATAGGAGGTTAGTGCTGCACGTAAATATGGGGCTTAAAAACGCATAACAATTGAACCGAGCGGACGTAAGTTTGCTGTTATTACCTCATAACGCACCTTTCGTGGTTACATTACCCGGAGGGTTTGTTATCCGGGTTTCGCTCTTTGCAAATCTCATTTTGCTGCCTATAACAGAAAGATAGACGCTTATTAAGACTGTAAGGTCTCAAACGTGAGATCTTAAGGGGAGTGTTTACTGCAGCGTCCTGTGGGCCGCTGTTACCTGCTGGAGTTTGTATTCGGCCCGCTGTGATGCTGCTCGGTTGCGGACAGATGCGTGTTATTTATCGATAAACGTATTAGACGTGGAAAAGCTATATAGAGGTGATAGGTAAGAGGTCTACACATGTTAAACTTCGCTTTGTTTGGTTACAGGCTTCGAGACAGGTTTGCACAAAGCGCTACGTCCCATGTTTAATGTCGGAGTAGTTTTCGAGGTCATATGTAATCACATGCAAGCAAAGTCAGAAGTGCCATTTACCCCTCATACTTCATTTTAACATGAAAAACAACTTGTACAACATTTTAACATGAAAAACAACATGCACAACTGTTTTCGTAACAATTGAAAACACGCACGCAGTTGCAACATTGATGGTATTATGATATAACTCAGGTGGGTGGTGTTGTACTGTAGCCTATTACAGTATGGCCATGTCTTAAAAGTTTAGTTTTTTATGTATTTTATTTTTTTATGAAGGCATCAAAACCACCAAGACAAATGAATTATGTCTGTAGCTTTGAGTTTTCTGTGTGGTCATATGAATGGATTCGTATGAAATTAAAACCCTGAAATGAGTTTTGCAGGGGGAACTCAGAATTACCCCACTGACGACATACAGCATAATTTCTCTTCAGCATATAAACTTTTCGAAACTTGTGCTGTCTTTCGTCTTGTCCTTCTTTAAAGCTGAGAAGTAACAGTTGCGTTTTTGGAAGTCCAACCTTTTCACTTTTTTGTTCTTTGATGCTTTAATTTGATGTTCTGTTATGGGATGATGTTATCATCTTGATTTAATCTTAAACACAGAAGCTATTTAAGTCAAATATAGAACAGGTGAATTGTAGGATGAGCAAAGGACTGTACTTACATAAATCACTCCTAAATCAGACAAACAACTTCTAATTTTAGCTACAGGAAGTGGATGGGTTTCTTCAATGCGTGTTTTAATAGAGCACTTCCTCGCCTACTGGAGGGTTACCATAGAGATCTAGCCCAGATTGAGAGCAACATGGTTTCTGCGGTGACATGCAGCGAAACGTTGATGATGTTTCGGTATGTGTTTCAGAAGAGCAGACATTAAAGTGAAAACAAAATGTCACATGCCATTGATGGACTGTTGTGCAAACATGGTGCTGCCTTACTAGTTTGTTGGATGTCGTTGCTTTTCTTGTCTTTTTTGCTGGAAGTTATGTTTAGATGTTTTTTTTAATCTACTAATACTCTGTATTATCTCATGATTAGTGGCATTTTAAAAATGCTTTTTTCCATTATATATGAATCCTAAAGTGACACCAGTCGCGTTCATAGCTTGTTATATTTTTTGTTAGCAATATCTCTCTTATGATTGGTGGTTAGGGGGTTTAACACAATGTTGAGATTTAGGTGTTACCATGCATACTGCTGCCATGCATACTGGAAAGCTCTGCTCTGAAACCATATAGATATACATTACTGTTTACTGACAGTCTGTCTCTTATTAAACTGGAGTTCCTCATGTCTTCCCTCAGATGTCTCAACATCATCACAGGAGGCTGGAGAGAGCGAGGGAGAACAAACAAGAGAGAAAGACATTCAGTCAGGCTTTGAATAAAGAGAAGACTGAACAGAGTACTTTCTACTTGTCGTTTTCACAAATAAGTGCGGGGCCCAAGTGGGTACCAAATGTATTTGCACACTTTTGGACACTTAAAGGGACAGTTTGCCCACAAATCAAAATTCTGTCATTATTTATCTAGTTAACAGGAAACGTTCTTAGAACATTCTCTAAAAGTTCTCCCAGCGTTACCAAAATGTTCTTGCAGTTACATTAGTAGAACTTATTTTTAATGTTATATATCATATATATCAAAGCATAATTCCTTAGTTGTAAGTGGAACATTTGAAAATGTTACAGAATTATGAACTGAATAATGTTATTATAACCAAGCAGTAATGTTAAAACAACATCTAAAATGTTCCAAAATGCGTTCCTACCACTTTCAAAATAACATTTTTAGTGTTTTTGTTTTTTAATGGAAACATTGGGGACACATTCTTACAACCTAAAATTGTGAGCTCTTTCATTGGAACGAACAAAAGAGAAATATTAAAATTCTTAATCATTTCTACTTTTATGTTAGATTTGTGCAAAGATTAAAAGCATTGTGGATTTTGAATAACATGATGTTAACTAAATGACTAAAGAATTTGCATTTTTGGGGAAACTAGTAATATGACTGGTAACAGATGGCATAGTTCATCACATTAACTGAACATGTTCCAAAAAATACACTTGACAAACTTTTGTATTACTTTTAGGGGCCATTTTGTATTCCTGATTTATTCTTATTGTCTTTCCAAGAACATATGTTGTCCAGGATGATTTGATTTGTTGATTGTGGTGATTGACAGGTGCAGCTGCCAGTCCCTTGGTGAGACAAAAGCTCCAGCAGTTTATTCTAAGAAGACAGAACCAAGTTCCACCTCCTGTCCTTTACCAGACTGCTGCCCCCAGGTTAGAATAAAAACTCTTATTAATCTTGATTACTTAATCTGTCTATGCAAACCACACTATGTAAACTAAATTAAATTAATTAAACACAGGCCTTAATGAAATAAGTTTAAATGAGTTAAATCAGTTCTTGACTGCATTTAATCAAATACAGAAAACCTGTTAAAGAGCCGTAAATTTGTTTATAATGCGCATATTATACTTATGATGAACTATTATGAACAAAAAAAGGCTTCTTGCAGAAGAAACAAAGTTTCCCTTGGCCTTTTAAAACGTTGTGGCTGTTGCTTTGCTATCCAATAAGGTATTCTTCAAATAGCAATTGCTTTATTTGAACAATTGCTTTAGCAAAGACCCACCTTTTTTTAGAGGTACTGTATATTTAACAAAAGACGCTGGTATACATATTTACTAGTCTTCAGATCTGTTACTTTGACTTTTTGTTCAATGGTTGCATTGTAATTGTGAAATTGCTGCAAATTGTTTATTATTATTTTTTTAATTCAGGAAACCGGATCAGAATTGGGATCAGTCTGAGTGTGAACCCAACAGATTTTATTTTCATTATTCTGGGGAGGACAATCCATTAAGAAGAACAGGTGACATGCATGCATGTTTACATTTAAACATTCACACAAGTGCTTGAAATAATATAAAAATCCATGGATTTTGTTTGGCTCTGGATGTCTCTGTACTGTGTACGGTCTCTACACTGATCTTTAGTCCTACTGACTACTGTTTATATGTTGATCTTTAATTTGCTGGTGGCTTTTTATGTGTGTGTGAGAAGTTTCAGAACCAATTCTGAAATTGAGACCAAAGAGGACTTTAACTGGCAGACAGAACCCACTGCAGCATAAAACCAGTGCGCCCCCTGCTGTTAGAGAACCTGACACCATGGGTTTGTAATAATTCATTTGTTTAATATATTGCACCTTTGATGAAAACTGTAAATAAAGCTTACACCTAAACATGCGTATTCCTTTCAGACTAGGCTAAAGTGACAGATAATTCTTCAAAATTGTACAAAAAATGAATTAGTCCACTTGAAAGCATTGTAGGCCTGTAGAATATATTAAAATGATTATGCTGTATGACCATCAGCTTTTGTGTATTTTTGTAGGTGGAGCGCCCAGTTCTGCATTAGTATCTAAGGGGAATTCAGCAGCAGACACACCCATACAGTCCATAAACCCTCTTGTAATACAGAACTATGGCCCACCACTATCACAGGAGGTTTGTTATTCAATTGTTGTTTGTCTTTATCAGTATTTTAATTTTTTTAAATGAGAGAACTGTTGCAAATGTTACTCATATTATACTACTATGGTTTGAGAAAGAGTATCTTGTGTCTGACCTTTTGTACAAACCAGCTGTCATTGGTCATTGTCTCAAAATTTCTCATTTTAATAGCTAGTAGATAGTACATTCATAACTTGAAAACAAGAAAACAACACTTCATTAAGCAGAATGAGATGTGCCTGTGTTGGACTTCAACAGACACTGGAATGGCTGTCATATATATATGTGTGTGTGTGTCACACACCCCAAACCACTCCATATATATATATATATGTATATCTCAATGTATATATGTATACTGTATGTATATCTCAACAGCAACCAAAACATCAGGTGGAACATCCTCAGCAGATCAATGTCTTGCAAGTTATGCCACAGAGATGGGCTTTCTCTCACTTTACTGTACCTCCACATGTTCTTACAGGTAACGTGCACATCAAAGGATCTTGAACATTAATAAATCAGTTTTAACAGAAAATAGTTGTATGGGTGATATTTGTATGTTATTGGTCAATTCCTGTGCTGTATCCAGTGATGACCCATAGGCCATTGGTCAAAGCCAGGTCAGCGCCGGGCTACATCCACCACACGCACATACACACAGAAACTTTTGCATTTGCACACCCCTTATATCAAGAGCATCATGACTGTCTACAGGAGAGAATCCAGCCACACACTTTCGCTGAAAAGGTGAGAGAAATAAACACACACAGGCCTCATATTGATCTGAAGTGTACAGCACTAAATACGGGTGTGAAAGAGACCCCAGATGTTTTGCGATCCAGTGACTCAAACTACTTGAAATGCATGTGACCACATCACATTTTTAGTGTAAATACTAATGTGTTCTGATGTGGCCTGAGCACCAGCAGAAGACCATCTAATCATTTACATTTATACATTTGGCTGGCGCTTTAATCTGAAGCAAATTATAGTGCAATTGGATATCCATTTTTATTAGTCCATGTGTATCTTGGGAATCGAACCCAAGACCTTGGCATTGTTGGCACCAAACCTCAATCAGTTGCACTACTGGAAAGAACAGTGTTGCTGAAGCTCAAACTGAGATGTGTTAATACCAGGTGTAAACACACACTTGTAATAGAGAGAGATTTTTTTCACACTTCTTGTCTCTTTGTAAGGTACATTGCATAGGGCCCATGTCTCCAGGAGAGCTGTATGATAAGGAGAGTGTTGGGGAAGAGAGACTAAGGGGCAGTGTTAAAGAGAGTTACACAGAGGGAGCAAAAGCTGGAGACAGTTGCACTAATAAAATGGGATTACAACCTCATGACCAATCAAGCAGAAACTTTCACCGGAAACTTCGAAGGTCTCTGCCCGTCCGCTTACCTCTGTCCTACTGTATCAGTGACAAACTAAAGTACACCACAGGTAAGAGTAGAGAGGTATCACAAGAAAAAAGCACAAAATGTATATTCTGTTGTAGTGTTGTGATACATATATATATATATATACATATAGATACATATATACACACACACACACACACACACACACACATATATATATGTATGTGTATGTATGCATATATATATATATATATATATATATACACACATATATATATATACATACATACATATATATATATATATATATCCTATACAATTATTGCAGATTTTTTTGTTGCAAAATTGCATAACGTTTTCTGTTAAGGTTAGTGTTAGTATTTATAACTAGCTGTTGTCACCATTGTGGGGAACAAAGGAAATTGATTATTAAACCTACTAAATGATGCTTTTTTACAAATGTTTTGTGTTAGGGTTAGATTTGGGGTAGGTTGAGGATTAGGGGATAGAAAATACAGTTTGTACAGTGTAAAAGTCATTATGTCAATAGAAAGTCCCCACAAAGCATAGAAACCTAACCTGTGTGTGTGTGTTTGTGTGTGAAGGCTTGGTGTATGACGCTCAGATGCTGAAACACGAGTGTGACTGTAGAGATAACAGCATCCACCCTGAGCATGCGGGCAGAATTAGTAGCATCTGGTCAAGATTGAATAATTGTGGCCTCAGGTTATGCTGTAAGGTAAAGACCAAAGTTTGTTGAAATCAAGGCAACTAGCAACTCGTACTTTGTCCTGTGTCATGTCAGATTTTTCTGAATGATTTGCCACCGAACAGGTTGTAAACCTATTTTCATTTGTGTCTAAATTCCAGATAATATATCTAGGTGTAGAGACACCAACACAGAATCTATATTTTATGTTTTTTATGTTTGTGTTTTAGTTGGTTAAGGGCAGGATGGCCACTTTTGAGGAACTACAGTCAGTCCATTCAAAGGAACATGTTAGTCAGTTTAGTGAGGTCTCTGAAACACAATTTCTCAACAACAAAGGTTTGTATTATATAAGTCTGAGCTTACACTGTGTATGGAATATTTTAGTTCATTTTAATGCTTAATTTTATTCATTTATAAAAATGCTTTTTCCTACACCTCCCCAATGTCACACATCAAGAGATGTTTCGGACAAAACCCTGTGGAGGAAAGGGGGTAAGTGTGACCAGCAGCAGTAAAGTAAATTGGTTGAGGTTTTTTAAATGATGCATGATAATTTTGTGTACTAGAGGTTCACTAGAGTGACTTTAAGTGTTTTATATGAGACTGATTTGAGACTTAACTTACTCTAAAATTTTCTTAAATATCCAGTTTTTGTGATTTTCATACATAGGACGTTTTCCTGGAACAACATTCTATGAACCAATCAGATTTTAGGATTAGGTTTAGGACTGGGTTAAGGTTTCATACATTATTTTTATTAGCCTTTCCCCCTGGTTTGAGGGGTATGTTATGTTGTTTAGGAGTAGACTTTAGGTAACAACTGTTTTTTTGGCAGCAGTGTTGTTCCGACCGACAAAGGTGTTAATCCAAAATCACATTTCCTTTGAAAAAACGCTGCAATCAAATATCACAGTGCTGTCTTTTTAATGTAAATGTCATTTGATTGGTTGTTTATGTTTGATTGACAGAGGGGCTGTGATATAGTTTGGAATAGCAACTTCAGTGCAGCAGCACTTAAAATGGCAGTGGGCAGTGTTATCGAGCTGGCCTTGCATGTGGCTAAGGGAGAGCTGAGAGTGAGATTCCAATAGTCCATAATTCTTATAATCACAAAACAGTGAGCCGGTCATAAATCCAGAATCTGTATCTGATTCTTCCTCAGAATGGGTTTGCTGTGGTCAGACCTCCAGGACACCACGCATCTGAATCTCAGACACAGTGAGTTGCATACAGCAATATTTTTTACAATATTAAAGCTGCAATTCATAACTTGTTTAGTTAAAAATGATCAAAGTCAGTGAGCAAGTTTGTAACAGACCAGTGTTCAAAACCTAATTCGCAATGGTAAGTTTATAATGAGAATTTATAATCTGAGCTATCAAGTTCAATTTCCTGGGAAATTTCAGTTTGGCTTCATTTGACTTCAACAAAAGAGTAAAGAAGAGTATGTAAAGTAACCTTCAGTTTTATGTTTCAAACAGAGATGGTGATAAAGAGGCACAACACTCAAGGATTAAAAAAGTGTTTGTTTTAAATAATATGCACTGAATAATTAATCAAAGAATTTAGGAATGTGTATTAAGAGAGTAAATAGGGTTATTTTGATTTAAAATTAATTTTATATAGCACAGTAAACACTGATTTATCGTGTTCTCTCTGTTACAGTGGCTTCAGTATCTTTAACTCTGTTGCAATTGCTGCTAAACAACTTCAATACAAATTAAACATTAAAAAAATTCTCATAGTGGATTGGGTAAGACATATCTACTGGTTTAAAATTCTATATATACACAAATGTAATGATATTAGTCTGTGAAATCAAAATCTTTGTTCTTTAATACTCATTGTAACTTTGTAAGGATATTCACCATGGAAGTGGAACTGAGAAGATTTTCAGCAACGATCCTAGTGTGCTCTATATTTCTCTGCATCGCTTTGACGATGGTTCTTTCTTTCCTGGTACTGGAGAACCTGGGATGGTTAGTTCTGTGGACATCCCTCTAAGAAAGTATTAAGTCTGTGTGTGGTCGATATTTGAGTTGACAGTCATATATGTGAATTTCTTTTCTGGAAGTGACAGATGGGTTGTGGAGCCTGCATGCAAGTTTAAGCTGTGTGTGTATATGCGTGTGTGTGTTTGGGGTATAGAATATATAGTTTGTACAGTATTAAAACCATTACTTCTATGGAATGTCTCCATTAAACCTGAAAACCCAACGTTTGTGTGTGTGTGTTACAGGTGGGGGATGGAAGAGGGGAAGGCTATAATGTAAATGTGGCGTGGTCTGGAGGGCTGGATCCTCCAATGAAAGATGCAGAATATTTAGCTGCATTCAGGTATACACACTGCTGAATGTACAGTGTTTTGCACCATATGCATTATTTTTTTATTTATTACATACCCTGTTACGTTCCAGTTCCGAATTTTTGTGTACAATACAAATGCACTTAGTATCTGTCTTTGTTTGTCCTTACAGGACAGTTGTTATGCCAATTGCTCATGAGTTTTCTCCTGATGTGGTCCTGGTTTCAGCTGGTTTTGATGCTGGCCAAGGTCACTCATCGGCTCTGGGTGGATACGTTGTGTCAGCTAAATGTGCGTATTAGAAATCTAGACTGTGCCTGTAGAGCTTATGAATACAGCTTTAAGATTATCACAATATTGCATAATATTTGATGTATTAAAAATATTTAAAGAAGTCCATGACTTTTTTGGTTAAAAATAAACAAAAAATCAAAATCATTTATTGAGCAGGTACATGACAGATCCTCATTCGCAATGGTAAGTTTACAATAATTTATCATTTTAGCTGTCGGGAAATATCTGTTTGACTTGTAAACAGAAGATTCGTCTACTAAATCACCTGTGGATGCTGGAACGTTGGACTGCTTGTATCTTGTTCTTACAGCAGTTGTTTAGTATTTAAACGTCATCCATGTTAAAAAGTGGCTCCACAAGTAACTTGCAGTTTTATGTTTTGAATAGAGATGGCGATAGAGACGCAAACATTCCATAACTCTGTACCACCATCTCTGTTTGAAACACAAAATTACAGGTTACTTTAAGTACTTTTGATTACATGTTGAAGTCAGATAAAGCGAGACTGGCATTTCCCAGGAAACCGGACCTGATAGCTCAAATTATAAATTGTCTTTATAAACTTACCATTGCGAAAGACCACTGATCTTTTTTGCACTTGCTCAATTAGTGAATTTGTGTTGTTTTTAACCCACAAAATATGGATTGCAGCTTTAATGTGTGCCACTGACTGAATATATAACTAAAATTCATGTATGTATATTTTAGGTTTTGGAGTTTTGACCAGGAAGTTGATGGAATTGGCCAAAGGGCGTGTAGTGATGGTCTTGGAGGGAGGTTATGACCTCACAACACTCTGTGATGCTTCACAGGCCTGTGTTGGTGCTCTTGTGGGATATGAGGTGTGTTTGTGTCGACATGTACAGATTTTTAATACGACTGATGTCTGAGTATCTGTATTCACATGGTTTTACAGCCTAAACCTTTAGCTGAGGAGGAATTGCTGAGGCCGCCTTGTGCTAATGCAGTTAGGTCTTTGGAGACAGTACTGCGTGTACAGAGTGAGAATTTTTCTGTTTAGTCCAATCTTTTGGCTCATTTTGCTACATATTCATACTCTTCCTTAGTTAGTGTGTCTTCATTTCTGATTCTGTCTCTCTCAGGCCAGTATTGGCATTCAGTGAGGTCTATGATAGGCACTGTGGCCCTGCCCTATTTACAAGCAGAAAGGAGATATTCAGCGGGCAGTGATGCTGCTTCAGCTCTGGGTGGCCTTACCATGACTGTTCCAAGCAGAAGGTAAGACAACTAACCAAAGAAGCCTTACTGTTCGTAATTATTGGGAAGCCTTTATAAAACTGATTGCTAAAGAATTTATATAATATAGAAGTTGGTTTTGTTTTTTTATACATTGTGATTTTATAAAAATTGTCGTTTTAGAAATATACAAAAACAGAACTGATTGAAGGTATAAAAGAGCTTTTGTCTAAAAATAAAGAATTTTCTTTTCTGTGTTGACAAATTTCCCCATAAAACAGGAAGTTGGAGCAGGACATGTTGGTTATATTTTTTGATTAGCCAGTATGCTTTAGTTTTCATCAAAGTTCAGGGAAAACCATGATTATATACTTGCTGTTGCTAGTCTGTTACCGATAATTGGTGGAGAGGACTTTCTGTATAGCATCTTACTGGACAAGCTATTATGTAAGCCCCTGCAAATAAGAATGGGTCCATTTTTCTGTAAGTTATACAAATTTCATATAGATAAATTGATATAGATTGTTATATACGATTTTTTAAGAGAACTTTAAGTGCCTTGTTTTATTTTATTTTTTTTACAATGTATTGATTGACTTTATGCTTTCTGTGTTATAGTGTCCGAAATGAGCCAATGGAGCATGATGAAGACGATTCAATGTAGAAGCCGGTCTGTTCCTGCTGAGCTGGAAGACTTCATTAACCTCCACTAGCAGACATTAGACACAGTGCACAGACAGACCATAGTATGACTGTGGTGGGTAATTCCAGTGTGTGACATGGGAGACAATCCTAAGAAATTGTAGCCTAATAATATGCTTTCCCTGAGAATTAATAATAACTGAGCAACAAGAGTAACCTATCACGTTATTGAACAAGTTGAATGCTGAGTCATTCTTTGCTAAAGTGACAGGATTTTGCATAGCTTGTACATTAAAACCCCGGACAATGTCACACAAGGACTGACAGGAAGTGAAAGTTTGCGAAACATTAAGTGAAATGTTTTCTCCCATAATATGCAGGCAAAACCATTAAACTGAGAGGCAAATGCTAAAATAGTTCATTGTCAGGGTAGTCATAATTTCTCATCAAGGTTATAAAGAAATAACTGTACAATCTGTTCATTGGGCTGTATTGTCTCAAGAGCTTATGGATCTCATTTTTAGATTCTGTAGTTTTCTTGTCTACTTTATTTCGTGGAAAAACATTTTATATAATGCCTTAAAAGCAAAGTTAAAAACATGAAAACTTTTTGAATGCCTTGTTTTTGTTCAGAAATTTTATATGGCACCTAGCCTGACTGAGGTCTGTAGATTTGCTTTATTTTTATAAAAGGTTAATCAAGGGACAAAGAATTCTGTACAATAATAATGTTACGGGTAATAATTTTGTTTATGTTCTAACAGTTGTCAAAAGAATCAGTCCTTTGGCCTAGATTATTTTTTTAAAACGTGTTACAAGCACGTTACATTGAATAATAATTTCAAACATAAAACTGAAAATCCTGAGAGTCCTTATTAGTTGTTATTTTTCCCAGTAAGAGGTTTTTTCCATCCCTCACAGTTTAAACAATTTTTTTTTTAAACTTCTCATTAAAATATTGATGGGTCGTCTTTAAATAAGTACATATGGAAGTTATTGCGGAATGTAATTAACCCTTTATTTCTATGTTAAGGTTTTACAGAGGCCAGTTGTC
Organism: Chromobotia macracanthus; assembly: GCA_036877525.1. NCBI lineage: Eukaryota > Metazoa > Chordata > Actinopteri > Cypriniformes > Botiidae > Chromobotia > Chromobotia macracanthus. Next base: position 12,848,593 of record JAZGTH010000001.1, on the reverse strand, counting down.
ATGAAATGATCTCAGGTCACTTACATAATATGAGGTTTTATTTTCTTTGCTTAGCTCTATGATTACATGTTCTGTTCTATGCAGTATTTTATCTGTTTTCTTACATTTTGTTATAATTTGTCACAAGTCAAACAGCTTTTTGTACTGTTCTCAGAATTAAATGTTTAACATTTAACAAATATTTTTGACATTTCAAATTATGAAATATTCCACACATTAAACTGGACTTCTTTAGTAGGTTATTTTATGAACAGACTCCTCAGTCATATATAATTTTATTTAGTTCATAATAATATGATACAATGTTTTTTCTAAAAAAAAAACATTAGGAAAAAGCTAAAACACATTCTGTTACATGTAAATATGAATTAGATCAACAGAATGTAACAAGACAAATGCATGCAGTATTATTCTGGTGAACCCATACTAAATAACCATTCATGTGACATAGGTGACATTATTCTTGACAGATGATATTCAACTACCAGACATATCAAAATATTACACACTGACATTAAACCTTTGAAAGGGTAACAATTGCATGTTGTGAAATCACTAAACTAGCCATGTCAATCCCCAAACTGTTAAAAATGCTACAAAATATGCTAATCATTTGGTTTTGATTGTTCGTTTCATTCAAAGTGTGCCATTTAATTTTTTTGCTGCTCCCATTTATGGGGGTCATAGAAACATAATAAACAAGAACAAGATTAACAAGTCTCCCACAGATTCATGTTCCCCTTACCAGTCTGATTGGTTACACCATACCTTATGAACAAGTCATTATACCAGTTTACACACAATAAAGTGCTTATACAAAAATCAATAGCCACTTTCCGAAATACCACCATACAATTTGTAACATGTTAGCAGTAACAGGAAGATGGTCTATTTCGTGACATCTTATGTAGTGGCCACTCACCAGCTGAGACATGATACAAATGCCACTCATTGTGTCCCATAATAAGATCATAAGAAAACATTCAAGATAATAACAGCAGCAAAGAGAAAGACAGAAGATTCCTCTTAATACGTTATTCAGGAAGGCTAAATATAAACACACTCAGACAAGTGTGTACACACAGGTGAAAAGGCTCAGAAATAGTGATTTTGATCATAAGCTTGCAAAAATAATATTCAACATATTAAACACTGACGACATCCTTAGACTCAAAGATAGCAGAGTTTCTTACTGTAAACTAATGTGTTAAAAGTCTACCCACAATGCACTACTATTCAAATCTATAAACTGCCTGAAATTTCCACTGACAAGGGGAGGGTGAGGGAAATTATACATTAATGTCATTTATTTAAAGCTTTTCACTAAACTCTCCCAGTAAGTGGTCTTGGTCAATTTAAAATTTTGACAGCCAAGCAAGTTTCAAGTTCGTACGTTTGCTTGTCGGCAGACATGAGTGTTTTATTGTGGGTGTATTTAAAAGTCACTGAGGATGGAGATGTCTGCAAATTCGTTGCGATATCGATGAGAATAGAGGGCGAGCAGGAATGCCCACTTCAGACTCATAAAGCTCCACACACATGACAGGAACAGACTGGCAGGATCTGTGAGGGCTGTAAATATAAACACACACACACACATTAAAGAGCCCTGAGCATTTATAACCAAACTGTTTTTCAAAGTTTAAACAGAGCAAAAATGTTTCCTGTCAGTTTAATGTCCTGAAGACCACTTCCCCTTTAAAACGGTCATCTGAGGCTGAAATTCATTTTTATGAGTTCATACATAAATCTTACAATTTCAGTGCAAGCTTTCCAAAACACACCAAAATATTCTTTTAATGGCAGCTGACTTTCAAGTATGGAATGAAGGAGATTTGTAACACTCAAACTTATTCAGGCTGTATATAAGAGAGCTGCCTAAAGCAGACAAAGTTAAAAAAAACTATTTTCACATTCTCCAAACAAAGACCTCTAGCTACTCATATTCAGAACAGATGATCTCCACTCACATTCTTTGCGGGAGATGCCAACGCAGAGGAAGCAGATGAATGCTATGACTGATACCACAGAGAAGACGATGCCTACGAACAGGAAGAACTTTAGTCCTCTCAGCCACGTTCTCCAATAGTCCTGCAGATACATTACATGTGTGACCATAGCCCACAACGCCAAAACACCTGTAAAAATACACACAAACAACATTTGAGGCATCAACTTAAAAGTGCAAAATGTAAAACAGGTTTGTATGTGCAACACATCTGGGCTTAAATCGCTATGACTCTGCAGTCTTTATTGCTTTGTCATTCTCACATGCATTTACACTTGCTCTTTTCCTGTCTGATGGTTGACAATGCTGTTTTCTCAGTTCTGCATGTGCTCTTAGATTTACAAAAGAGCTTTGTTAGGAACAGAAATGCCTCAATACCATTTTAAACTACAGTGGTGTATGCGGGTTGGGAATTTAGTCAGAGACCACCAGAGCTTATGAACTTATAAACTTACTATAAATAATGCTAATAATTCTCTAATTTCTCCAATGGCCTCATTTTGAGGGACTAAGTGGAATATTTCTTCCAGTTAGATTCAATATTTGGAATCAATTAAATAAACTCCAAACAAAGTAGTTAAAAGTGTCAAAATAGTTAAAAACTTAAAAGAAACGGTGACTAGTTACAGCACCTGACATTTTTCCCCTTATACATTCATACAAACTTTTGACCTTAAATCTGCATTCATTAAATGAAGTTAGTGAGTTACTTTTCAACCTTAAACAGACTAAAACTCAGCAAATATCGTTCGCTCATGGGACAAAGTGTAAACCTGGTTCTCTGAACCAAGTGTAAAACGTACCAAAACGCCGACCATGTGAATCAGTAAGTGGTCTTGTTACACAACACACAGAAGGTTACTGAGTTTTTTGAGCATTAAGACAGACCGAAGTCCACTGGAAAAAAACATTTGATGAAAACTACAGCTTGAGGCGAGGCAAAAAGTCCAAGTGTGCTTTTAAAACATCTTTCCTGGAGATGAATAAAAAAACAATTACCCAAAGGTTGCTTTAAATGCATTGTCAAGCATTAAGCCTGTTTTGTGCAAGAACAAACTGGTTTGCAATCAATGTGCAACAAAACACTTCTAATAACAAGAAAGCGATAAACGAGAAAGAAGGGAAAAGCTTTGTCGCAAATCCAAGTGAGCTTCCCACCTAGATATGTCTATTACGTATAAACATGTTGTCTAGGTAGGTAGCACACACGAGTATGATCGACATCCGAGGACTGTACCTGATAATCCGCCCATCGCTGCAGTCCACGGCTGTTTGTAGGCGATGCTCCACACTAGAAAAGCCGAAAATCCCACCAATACCCCAACACACGCGTATCCCACTCGTACATACGTCTTATTGATCGCCATCACTGGCCGTCAGATCTACACCCGAATGCATAAGAGAAAACATTACTGAAAAATCCCTAAACAACAAGCAATCAGTTGCTAAAAATAGTTGTTATGGATGCTCGGCTGCGCTGACCTGGAGACAGCGCTGGTCCAGCTGCACTGCACTAGTGATGAATGTCATTCAGCGAGGTCGTCTGATCGACAACACGACCGATGCACTTTTACTGTTATTTACACCTCCATGACCTCTTCTGTGTGTTACTGTTGCTCTCCGCAGAGGATAAGAGCAAGAGCAAAGCGTGAAGTGATGTATCTGTTTAATGCGCAACAGCGACCTCTACCGGTGTGGAAGAGATTACGATTGCGTGCGACTGCACCAGATGTCAGCAGAAGTTCATTTCCACTTACATGTGCAAGTATTGAAATGGCAGGCCGTGCCTTTTGCCTCTCTGTCACCACCTCAACATTATTTTTTATGTTATGCTCAAATTATATATTATATATACCCCACAGCTCAAATTATAGATCATTATTATAACAAACTTTACTGTTGCCAGAGTAAGGTTAAGGAGTCACATACTTGCTCATAAGTAATTTTTGTTCATTTTTACCACAGTCAGTGTAAGGTGCTGTCAGACAATGTTTGAAGGTGGTTATTTTGGTTTAGTTGTAGCTGTAGTAATGCAGGCTTGTATTCAGCACTTGTGAAAATAATGCATTTGATACAGAGTGATGAAAATGGCATTATGCAAATGATATTTTTTTTTTCATATAAACCACCGAACATGTAAACAATACATCACAGACACACAGCACAGAACATGCAGCACATTTGTCATTTGTTTTCAGCGGTCAACTTTATTGTAGAAAAACAGGATTTTTTTTCAAATTTGTTTGTATACAATTCATAAAATATTTTTCACAGTCATGAAATGGCTACTTACATAAACATTTTTGGCCCTGTAAACATTGTAATGCGCTTGGTAAGCACTTGTTTAGCATAAATCTTTAACACTGTAAATTATAAAGAGAAACAATAAACACAGCATTACACTGTTAATACATGCATGGAGACAGGACCATTGAATCAGACAAATTAGTTCATCAAAACACCAGAAAATGCATTAATACTTATTTCTTTAGAAAATGTTTAAATGTTAAAAAAATCAGTACATTCAGACAGTAATTTGTTTTTCTGATACAAAAATGATACATTTATGCAGGTGATACAGTGAGGATTCAGGTGAGATCTGGAGCAACTGCAGAATATCACACAATACAAAAAAATGCAGTGATTAATATTAGGATCTATAAAAGACAGACAATAAAGCAAAAAGATTAATCCAAGTGTTTGGCTGTCTGCAGCCCTGAGGCAACAGGAAGTTGTAAGGACACTGTATACTAAAGAGTCTTTTGTATGTCTAGAACAAAGTGCAGACTGAGTAACATTACAACATCCTGGGCACACACACACAGGCAGTTCAGGGGCATCTGGTACATATGATGCCATCCTGTGTCGCAAGTGCCTTCATAATGTTTCAGTCTGAAGTGATTTGCTGGATCATGGTCTCCTGCACAATGCCAGACAGAAGGGTAAGGTCTTTATACTGGATCCAATCCTGTTCTCTCACCCCCCACACGGTGCCCTCCGGCTGCAATATAAGAATGTTTATGAGCACTTCAACATCTCAGAAGTTTCAAGGTGTACAAAGTAATTTCATGTTTCTTTCTCAAACTACTGTATAATGGTCACGATGAACAATTCATAAAGTAATTCATAAAACAAATAATCTATGATAAATTTATACATTAAAGGTAGCGTAGGTGATCTTTTTCAGAAACGTTTTCGTTATGCTGGCTGAAAGTCTCTTTACATCCTGAGAGCAATCACTAAGTGGTATAAATAACTGTACTTTTATGTCTTCCATGGAAGGCACAGGTCCATAAAATTTTCATCCATTTATTGCATTCGGTCCGAATGCTATGATAGGATGTCCTACTTTCCGGTCAAACTATGTATCTGTGTGGTTTTGGAGATCGCTCTGAATGGAGGGTGGGATCTTATGCTTTCAAAGTTAGGTTGCTATTGCTAGACTCTCAGAAATTGTCTACCCTACCTTTAATGAAAAAAATTGCTCATGAGCTGATAAAAAAACTCTACACCTTATGTTATAATGTTAATTTAGGAACTGTTTGCATTTTTAACAACATATCCCACCTTTTCTTCCTCCTCAACAAATGTAAGAATCACATCTCCCTTTTCAAACAGCAGGAGTACACCTTCCTCCGAGTCCTGACTCTCAAGAGCTACAGCCTGAAAAAGGAAATTCATATTCAAATACAAATTAACGTCTATATGACAGTGATCCTTCAGTAGGTGATGCCATACCTTGTAGAGGAAGCCAGGAGGATTTTCGTACTCAGCCTTTTGACCTTTCACCTCTTCCTTTTCACTTTCTAACTTGCTGTCTCCAGGATTTTGATCCTGTTTGGAGGTGCTGGATTGACGAGGAGCAGGGACAGGAGCAGGTTTGTCTTCATCTCCCAATAAAATCTTAGACTCACTGTCTCCACCTGTAGATGCTTGTTGGGTGTCTTCTGACACACTTGGATCTTCAGAAGATGCTGCAGATTTACTGTCATCTTCACCTTGCTCGCTAGACACAGAACTTTGAATTGAATGTTCCTGTCCGTTTGCATGCACCTCGTCATCAGTGGACGTTTTTGATGTGTTATCAGCCTCAGATTTGACCCCTTCACCCTCTGAGCACAAAGACATCCGATTGGGGGTGTTGGGCTCACTGTCAAAGGAGTTAGACTCCGAGTCCGATATGTCAGATGTTGTGCTCTTAGAAGGAGTGTCTGTGTGTATCAGGGTGTCGGGCATGCTCAACTTGCTGATGGCCGGATGATCAGGAGGGAAGGCAGTGTTACACGGAATAGGAGCAGAGATAGTAACAGATTTTCTCTTCTTAGATTTCGAGCTAGACACAAGAAAAAAAACAAAGCACATTAAAGAAACATGTATTCCTGTTTTTATAAAACTGATATAAATAGTGACCCCAAAAAGTATGCAGCCACTTAATCCACTTTAAAATGTGCAACCTATTGCTGGTGGATGCATGTGGTCTGTATGTTTTTTCGGTCGGTAAGTAAGTTTTTTGCGCAGGTGACAGCAGTGTAACCCCAGGTGTAGTTCACCACATTAGTGAACATTAATATATTAGTGTCATTAAATTTTACAAACACAAAGGGTCCAAATACTTTTTCTTCTACTCTATTGTTCTACATTTTAAAATCTAACAAACATTTGTAGTGAAATGTTGAAGTGCCAGTGTTTAAAATAGAAGCCACTTGAATTTATATTAAATGCAGTGATGTTCATACAAGTGTGGCCCAAGAATTCATACTTTTTGAAGCCACTGTACATCTGCAGAAGTATGTTTATATTATATGTTTATATAACATTTGTAAATGCAGATTTCACCTGTTGAGGCCTTTGATGATGAAGGGTTTGGTGGAGTGCTGATTCTCAAGCTTCTTCATCATATCATAAATGTCATGATTCAGCTGAAACATAAACCGGAACTCCATCAGTCAGTTACATTCAGTGTCACTTAGTGGGACAAATATGGTAATGGAACCCAGAATTAAGATGTGAAATAAAGTACAATGGTAGATCTGTGGTGAGTTATAGAGGTGTATAAATGACAATAACAATCTTTGCAGTGTGATTGACACTTCCCATTCAAACTCAAGACTGAACAAAGACGTTCTCCAGAGTGCTTCATTGTTAGCTTATTCTTTGTTGTATGTGCTAAACAGATGTTTGAATGTAAAAGAAACACAGCACACTGAACATGGTGTATATTAATGGACAGATATTTCACTCAAACACACACTCAAACACAAAGTAATTCTTACCACACTCATTTCCTTGTAAAAGACATCCCGAAGGTTTGAGATGTTTTGAAACAACGTGACATAACAGCTTATACGGCTAAAAGCAGAAAGAGTGTTATGTTATTATCAGTTATCACCCTAATCAAAAAGTGCAGTGCCTTTCTGACATGTGCTAATACCATGTTTTAAGACATTTTGTGGTAACTTTGCACTATTTTTGACGGATTATTTAATTTATGTGAATATTGAAATCATTCAGCAGTACCATGGTACTGCCATGGCATGTTTTTAAATTTGCATTTTAGGTACTTTCTAAGTTAGGATTTTTAAACGTAACTTTATTGATCCCAATGTTGTACAAACCTCTGATAAAGAACAGGCAGTTCGTCCCTCAACTCCTTGTTAATTTCCTCAAACACCTCCTGGGCTTTATTGAACTCTTCCTCAGCCTGAGAGAAGATCAGCACCAATAGTTGTGGTCATACCATTCTTGAAACTACAACTATACACTACTAACTTGTGATATGGCTGTTAGCTGACCTTGGTGACTTTGGCCTCGTCTTTCTTCTTGGAGTTCTGTAAGGCCTCCAGATGATGACGAGTTGAATCGTAATCCACCAGCTTCCTTCCTCGTTTAGCCACTCTTTCCTGCAAGAGCAACAAATACTGACACGTTTTTCAAAGGAACAGATGCACAGACTTATTTCCATATATACATTTTCAACAAACAGAGCATTTCATTGAAACTCACACATTCCTGCTGGGACATGCCATGAAAGTCAGAATTTTACGTTGTAAGAACATAACAAAAATGTTAAAAATGGTATTTTGAAAGTTCTGGGAAGTCTTCTGTTTTTTAGCAAGTTTTATTGACATTATTGCCTAGTTATAAGAATGATATTCAAGCATTTTTTAATTCTGTAACAGAATTATTTGTATTTTGTAAAACATTCCACTAACAACTTAAGAATAATGTTTTTGATGTATGATACATAACATTAAAAAATGTTCTACCAATGTTACTGCAAGGACTTTTTAAAAACTTTGAAAGAACCTTTAGAAAAACAATAGCCAATTTTCTAAGAATGTTCCCTGTTAGCTGGGGTAGCCAAAATTTTCTGTGGGATATCATAAGATGACAACACTACAGTACATTTTAGAACTGGTTATAGAATAAATAACTGCCATTATATAACCTTATATAAATCTTATAGGTAAGCTTGTTCATTTTCTGTTTGTAAATGTTTTGGTATGTAATTTGGTGATGCATGTTTGTGCTCTGTGATTGGTTGCTCTGAAGTACAAACTTTGACTTCCTGGAACTGCCCGGTGT